>CM040123.1:257276198-257873814 GCA_022559845.1 Amorphophallus konjac
AGTGGCCGAGTACGAGGCCCAATTTTCTAGATTATCTCGGTATGCTAAACACTTAGTTAGCACCGAGAATATGAAAGCTAGGAGGTTCCTAAATGGGCTCAGGCCCCAATATATCACACAGTTGGCGCCAATGGATATCCAGGTCTACTCGGAAATTGTGCATCGAGCTCAGCTATTAGAAGACGCCACGGAACTATCTGATAGAATCCATGGGAAGGACAAGAAAGAACAAGTTACAAGTTCGGGTTCCTTCAAACCCAACTTCAAGAAGAGGCCTAGCAATGGAGGTACTTCCTCACAAGATCAGAAGTTTAAGAAGACCAAGCCCTTCTCCATCACCACTACCCCATCAAATATAGTGTGCAAGCATTGTGACAAGGCGGGCCATAGAGCAGAAGAATGATGGAGGAAACTAGGAGCATGTCTCCGCTGTGGGAGTCGCGATCATCAAATTCCCGATTGCCCATTACTTAATGATCAAGCCGGGGACGGGAAGCGCTCAGTAACCAAGAATGCTCGTCTTCACGCAATCAAGGAGACCGAACCAGAAGAAGGCGGACTAGTAGAAGGTACATTGAAAGTTTGTTCCAAGTCTGCATATGTCTTAATTGATACTGGCGCTTCACATTCAATTGTTTCCAAGAAGTTCACTGATCCGTTACCCCTAGAACCAGAATGGATAAAATTAGTCTTGTATACTCCTCTAGGAAACGAGACTGATATTACACAC
The DNA here is from genome assembly GCA_022559845.1 of Amorphophallus konjac. Taxonomy (NCBI): domain Eukaryota; kingdom Viridiplantae; phylum Streptophyta; class Magnoliopsida; order Alismatales; family Araceae; genus Amorphophallus; species Amorphophallus konjac. Next base: position 257,276,929 of record CM040123.1, read on the forward strand.
CATTACCAGAACTGTGAAGTATTGGTTCATGGTAAGAATCTCCCTATCGATCTTATATGTTTAGATCTAAAGGAGTATGATGTCATACTAGGAGCGGATTGGTTATCTAAATATCAGGCAACGGTCGATTGCCACAATAGCAAGGTTACTTTCGAGGAATTTCCAGAACTGATCTTTACTAGCCCCAAGAGGCGAAGCAAAACCCCTCTTATTTCGGCACTCCGAGCTAGCAAGCTCATCAGGAAAGGATGTGTATCTTTCCTTGCATTCGTCACGATTAAAGAGGCTAAGAAAACTAAGATAGAAGACATTCCGGTGGTACAAGAATTTTCGGACGTATTTCCAAAAGATTTGCCCGGATTACCCCCACAAAGAGAAGTGGCCTTCACCATCGATTTAGTTCCTGGTGCGGGTCCAGTTTCTAAGGCACCGTATAGAATGTCACCTGCTGAACTCAAGGAGTTAAAGGAGCAATTGATGGAACTCATTAAGAAAGGATTCATAAGACCAAGTACTTCCCCATGGGGAGCGCCTGTATTATTTGTAAAGAAGAAAGATGGATCCATGAGGTTATGCATCGACTATCGACAGTTGAATCATCTCACTATCAAGAACAAGTATCCACTGTCGAGAATCGATGAGTTGTTTGATCAAATTTCAGGATCTAAGTACTTTTCAAAATTGATCTTAGGTCGGGATATCATCAGTTAAGAATCAAGGATGAGGACATTCAAAAGACTGCATTCAGAAGCAGGTATGGCCATTATGAATTTGTTGTTATGCCTTTCGGACTAACGAATGCCCCTGCTGTCTTTATGCAGTTAATGAATGGTATATTCAGGCCTTATTTGGATCAATTCGTGGTGGTCTTTATTGATGATATATTGATTTATTCCGAGACCAAGGAAGGGCATGAGGAGCATTTAAGGATTGCATTACAAATATTGAGGGCAAACCACTTATATGTAAAACTCAGCAAGTGTGAATTCTGGCTTGAGGAAGTGACTTTTCTCTGACATGTTATATCAAAGGATGGCTTATCAGTAGATCCATCAAAAGTTGAAGCTGTAAGAAATTGGGAAAGACCGACTAATGCTAGCGAGATCCGAAGTTTCTTAGGTCTTGCTGGCTATTACAGGCGATTCATCAAAGATTTCTCTAAAATCGCCGTACCACTTACAAGGTTAACCCGCAAGGAGATCCGTTATGAATGGAGTGAGGAATGTGAAAGAAGCTTCCAAACTCTCAAGGATCATCTTACTACAGCTCCTGTCTTAGCTTTACTAATGGAAGGAGAGAAATTCGAGGTATACACTGATGCTTCTGGCATTGGCCTCGGATGTGTCCTAATGCAACAAGGAAAGGTGAAAGCTTACTCTTCTCGTCAATTGAAGAAGCATGAAGAGAACTACCCCGTCCATGACTTAGAATTAGCCGCGGTAGTATTTGCACTAAAGATCTGGAGACATTATCTATATGGAGTGCAGTTTACTGTATACTCCGATCACAAGAGTCTCAAGTATCTTTTCTCTCAAAAGGAACTAAATATGATGCAACGGCGTTGGCTAGAATATCTGAAGGACTTCGACTTCAATATACTATATCATCCCGGAAAGGGTAACCATGTAGCTGATGCCCTTAGTCGAAGGCCGAGAACACTGTTAGCCAATTGTATGATTCAAGAATGGAAGTTGCTGGAGCAATTTTCCAAGCTCAATATAAGCATGGACATGAACTTCAAATGTGTCACATTGTCTCATATAAGCATTCAGCCAGACCTATTAACTGAAATACAAGCACTTCAGGAGGATGACCCAATATTAGTGAAAATCAAGGGCAAACTAGAAGGACAATCTGATTTCCAATTAGCATCAGATAGAAGGTTGTTATTCCAAAACAGAACTTGCATACCGGATTGTCCCGAGTTAAAGAAGAAGATCTTAGATGAAGCTCATAGATCAAGGTACACGATTCATCTTGGATCTACCAAAATGTACCAAGATGTGAAAAGAAATTTTTGGTGGCCCAACATGAAAAGGGAAATAGCGGACTATGTGTCGCGCTGTCTCACATGCCAGCAAGTCAAGGCAGAACACCAAAAACCTGCTGGTAAACTACATCCTCTAGATATTCCCAAATGGAAGTGGGAAGATATTGGTATGGATTTCATCATGGGTCTATCTAAATCAAAGGGAGGACATGATGGAATATGGGTTATTATTGACCGATTGACTAAATCGGCACATTTCTTGTCAATAAAGAGCCGATGGTCAGTTGATGTTTTGGCTACATTGTACATCCAGGAAATAGTTAGATTACATGATATTCCTGTCTCGATCGTGTCTGACAGGGATCCCCGTTTTACTTCTCATTTTTGGAAGGGACTACAGCATTCATTGGGAACGAGACTTAACTTTAGTACAGCTTTTCATCCTCAAACAGATGGTCAGACCGAGAGAACCAATCAGGTCATTGAGGATATGCTTAGAACTTGCATCATTGATTTAGGTGGAAGCTGGCATGATCACTTGCCTCTGGTGGAATTTGCATACAACAATAGCTACCAGGCAAGTATTAAAATGGCACCTTTCGAAGCCTTATACGGAAGGAGTTGCCAATCACCCTTATGCTGGGACGAAGTTGGAGAGAAACAACTGCTAGGTCCAGATATGGTAAGGGATACCACCGAGAAAATACAATTGATCCGAGGAAGACTGCAAGTTGCTCAGTCTAGGCAAAAGGCTTATGCTGACACAAGAAGGAGAGATCTTGAATTCCAAGTTGGAGATCATGTATTTCTCAAGATATCGTCTGGGCGTGGAATACGGAGATTTGGTGTTAAGGGCAAGCATACACCAAGATTCATCGGACCTTTTGAGATACTGGAACGAGTTGGCGAGGTTGCTTATCGCATCGCATTGCCTCCTCAATTATCCGATGTTCATAATGTGTTCCACATATCTATGTTGAAGAAGTATGTGCACGATCCATCGCATATTATTGAACATGGAGACTTAGTTATCCAGAAGGATCTCACATATGAGCAGAAGCCTATGAAGATACTAGATCGTGAAGTACGTACCCTAAGGAATAAGGTTATTCCCATGCTTAAGGTATAATGGAATAAGAACTCCAAACATGAAGCTACATGGGAGACCGAGGAATCCATGAGGAAGCGATTTCCAGAATTATTTTAAGGTATATACTCTCCACTCTCCACTTATATATACTATTGAATTTGGGGACCAAATTCTTTTAAGTGGGGGAGGGTGTAGCAACCCTGATAAAAATAAGATTTTTAAATAAATCAAATTTGATAAAGTATTAAATAAACGAATGAGAAACATCAAAAAGAATAAATAAAATGATAGAATGAAAATAACGCCTTTGGTTAAGGCGCTAATTCAATAATAAATGCCCTTACACAAGGCGCTAATTTATGAAAGGACGCCAACATGTGAGGTCGTCAATTCTTAAACGGTCAAAATAAATGAAAGGGAAAGTAGAAGTGACGCCCTCCACTTGGGCGTGTTTTATGCAAGAAATGACGCTTGACAAGGCGTCAATTTAAATTAACGCCCTCACTTAAGACGTTAATTCAGTTCAAGTTTCGTTCGACCCAGGAGACTATCCAGAGCAAGTTTTGGATAACTACTAAGGAGATGGATTATAGTAAGAACTCTATTAGGGAAATATTACTTCCAATACAACTCTAACCCTATTAGGATCCCCAAAAATCCTATAAATACCCTCCTAATCACCCAGATCGTTACTTTGGCAAACCTGTTCATCGTGCTGCTGTTGTCGACGTGAAGAACAGGTGATGTTCTTCCTCTTCTCTTCTTTTTCTTTGGTTATGAAGGATGAAGGAAACTAACGTCTTCATCTTCTGTAGGAAATCTGCAGTAACTCTCGGTCAAAGTGAAGATCGTGGATCTTCATCATCTTCTTCCTCCGGACTAGAAGGCTCTGTTGCAAGCAGAGTATCACTTCCTTGTCAAAACCTTCACGTTTCTTCTTCCAGATCTTCAAAAGGGTAGGTTTTCTCAAGAACGTAGCCCAAACTAGCTTAATATCCTTAATAATATCATCGATCCTGCATGCATATAGTTTTATTGTGGTTTCAACTGTTTCTATGCAATTTTCAAACCAACGCCCTTGACCAGGGCGCTAATTTAAAACAAGCGACCCATACCAGGGCGCTAATTCTTGTTTTGATGCCCTACTTAGGAGTCGTCAATTTCATATAAATTGATAATTAACCATGTTTAAAATTCTATATCTATGAAACCATGAACCTAATCTAATGCATGTTCATCGTGAATGAATTCTGCTATTTTTCTGGTCCTGACTATCTAAATTGTTTCTGAAATTTTATTATCTGAAAATTGGTAAATTTTTGAATTAACGACCTGCACAGGGTCGTCTCTTATTGAACTGACGCCCCAGACCAGGGCGCTAATTGAAAAGTAACGCCCCTGTCCAGGGCGCATTTTTGTTAAAATTCCATAATATTAATTTTCTGTAGAATAGAAATATTGAAGGGACGACTAACGTATAAGTCGTCAAATCTGTAAATAAACGCCCCTCTGTAAGGTGTTAATTACGTGATTCACGACTTTGGTCAAGTCGCTATTTTCTGCATTACGGTTTTTCCTTGTTTCTGTTAACCGAGGGTTTGATATATATGTAGATATATATGTAATCGGCACTATATTCCGTTCCGTGAATATAGTCCCACGTTTCATGATGATTTATTGTTTACCCACTAATTCTCATTGACATACAAGCTCTCCATTGAACATTCCGTTCCTTTGGACTAGCGAGTTAGTCATAGAGACCTCCGTAAGTCTCCTCGAGTCTTGGATTCCCTCAAGGCCGACTGAGCTGGTTGTACCATGAAAACCCATTACACTATTTTGCCATGTCACTCTATAGAAACATGGTATACCAGCCCTCATGTTACGCAAAGTGTGTATCATGAGAATTTTCTTAATGGGATGAGGTTATCATGCCATTTGATGCTATTCTTGTAAACCTCAATTCTATATTCAACATGATGTTCTTGTGGACCTCAATTCTATATTAAGAATGGGGACGTCTTGCCATTGATGTGCTGTTCTTGTGGACCTCAATTATATATAAAGAATGTCCATACTTATTGATCTTGGTACCCAAGTTAGGGAACCAATTCCACCTAGTTTTATCGATAATCGTGATTGTACCGTTATTATCGTCTGTCTATGTCAAGTTCCATATTTTTGACTCTATTCTATCAAAGTCTATCCTACATGTCTATAAAGCTTTATTCTTGAAATTCCATATTGGCTATACACAAAAGTGGATGTTAAAATACATGATTAATGCCGGCGCATATAGGGCCCGATCTGGTCCTGGGAGGAGCACCCGAAAGTACTTGTGCCCATGGGAGGTTATTGATCACGGTATTGGCATTATACCGAAGTGCATGACTAGCTTGATTAAACATTCCACAAATCTTATACTTGACTTGATATTACATGACTTGCGTGGCCCGAAAAAAAGTAATTGTGTACTTGCTTGCATGAAACATGATAGCCAAAATTCCAACATGACATGATGAGTCTACTTGCTTGAATATCTTGATATCTTTTGATATAAGCTCTTGAAAGTTCATGACTAGTTCTTTTTGACATCTTATTGTTATATTCTCTTTCTATCTTGTCGTTTTGCGAGCATGCGTAGCTCTAGTGCATTCATGAAAGATGTAATTACTTAAACCCCTTGCTAGTTCATGAGATATAATTTCCTACTGAGCGTTCGCTCACTCAGTGTTTCCCTACTTTTCCGGTAAGTCCGATGACGAGAACCAAACGGACGGGGAAGGTCAAGAGTGAAAGAGTTAGAGCTACCAGAGCATCAATTAGTCCTGTCTTTTCTATATTTTCTTGAGTCAATATTGTACTTTTCTTATTAAGTCTAGCATTTTCAAGGGTTTGTAATAGACGTACTTTTATGAAGGAATAAAGGACTGGGTTATCTTTACTCTTGCGCATCTCTGATTTTGGTGTCGAATACACTAATACTCTGATTGACATGATTGATATAAACTAGTCGCGCATCTCTGGGTACCTTCCGCGCTCGGGGCGTGACAATTGTTCTATCATTAAGGGGCAATCGGGCATGCGATGCTCCCGGCTTCCACATCTTAAGCAAGTGCCAAGACGCTTCCAGCACTCTTCAGCCGAATGGCCAAACTTTTCATAGAATGTGCAAGCAGTTGTGATAGATTTTTCTTCCTCCTGGATTTTCTTGCCCTTGCCATTGCCACTCCCATTACCATTATAGGATCACTTCTTGTTTTCACGGGACTTGCCATTGCGACGGGGAACGCAAGGAACCGTCACGGAAGTACAAGCGGTACACCCCACTAGCCGCGCCGGTCTACGAGATCTACGATGGCATCAAGGACTCGGGCCTCCTCCGCCAACCCGAGCCAATGAGATCGAAGAACCGTAATCGCAACAAGCACTGCTTGTTCCACAGCGATCACGGGCACCACACCGGTGACTGCCACCAGCTCAAGGATGAGATTGAGCGCCTCATCCATCAGGGACATCTAGCTCGGTTCATAGCCAAGCGTAAAGAAGACTGACGCGCCCCGGAGGAGATCGACAATGCCCCCCGTGGGGTACACATTAATGTCATCTCCGGAGGAGCAGCATCAGGCGGCGACAGCCGCCGAGGAAGGAAGCGTCATGCCGAGCGGGTGAGCCGAGCCATAGAGCCTCCCAAGGCCCCGCCGAGTGAGCCCCAGGTCATAGTCTTCTCTGACCGAGACCTGAAAAGGCTGAGCACCCCGCATGACGACGCCCTCGTGATTTCGACTACGATAAACCATTGTAACGTAGATAGGATTCTAGTTGACAATGGGAGTGCCCCTGATGTACTGTCTTATGATTGTTTTCTTAAGATGGCGGAGGAACCATCCAAACTCCGCCCGATCCGAACCCCTCTCTACAGGTTCAATGGCCTGGCCACCTATCCCAAGGGAGCCCTAAGCCTGTCGGTTGTAGACACGCTATTCCTGAGGTCTCCTGAGAAAGTCTCATATCCATATACAACGCCCCGCGACGACTTATGCATTTTGAATCACTTGAGTGCTTCCTTTTCTTGAGTCTTCTTCCGCCCTTTTCGGCATCCGGAATCGTCTCGTCACGGCATTCGGACGGCATCAACACCAGTCAGACGTATCAGGAGGTTTCGGAACCAAGAAGGGTGTCTGCCGGGTAGCCGCCAACACCTTGTCCGAGGATCCGGGTGGGTCTTTTTGGGGGCGTCCAGGCCCCTGGATGCCTCCATTCTTTTAATTTCTTTTTCAAAGCCCAAAGCCAAATAAAAATAATATATCAATGGAGGCGTCCAGGCCCCTGGACGCCTCCATAAAAACAAAAATATAAAAAATTAAAATGCCAGCTCTGGCATAGAAAAACAAAATAAAAATAAAAATATATTTTATTGGAGGCGTCCAGGACCCTAGACACCTCCATCAACTCCCTCACGGGCGCCGCCCACCGAACGACGATTTGTCGTGTGTGAAAAAATATAAATTATAGAGACGTCCAGACAGCGGGACGCGCCCATTTCAAAATCACGATGCGCCGCTCACGAAACCACGCGTTGTGCCAAACCACGTGCGGCCGTCGGTGGGGTTCGGTGGACCTGTTGGAGGCGTCCGGGGCCCTGGACGCCTCCACAAAAATACTCTAAAAAAATAAATAAAAATAGAATATAATATTAGTTCGGCCCTGATGGAGGTGTCCAGGGTCCTGGACGCCTCCACCCTCCGGAGCCCTATAAATAGAGGACCACCCCCTCAGTTCTGAGAGAGCTTCTAAGAGATCCGATAGGCTTCCGGAGCCCAGAGGCTACCAGAGTCATTTCTAACCCGTGGGGTCTTTTGTAGGTGGAGGTTCTGCCGGCTTCTCGGGTGCCCACGCTCGCGAGAGGAAGGTCGTCTTCATCCACCGCGGTTCCACATCGTCCCTACGTTGCCGGAGCTCCGCCGGATCTCGCCCTCGGCTCATCCAATAAGCCTTTTCTTCCCCTTTTTCTCCATAGTTCTTTACATTCATCATACTGCATCCTCTATCTCCCTACATAAGGGCGCCGTCTCTTGTATACTTCTTGCATCCATCATCTCATTTTCCTCCTACTCGAGTCCGAGAGGGGTTTAAAAGATAACACCAACCAGGTGTGTGTCTTGCCATCATTTCGTTATTTTTATCGCAAGGATTTGAATACTACACCTTCATCTTTCTAATCCACTCGTTACTTGTTTGTCGTTGTTTTACAAGGGTACCTAAGGAAAGCCCTCTCCGTCGACCAGCCGAAGGGGAAGGAAGAAGCAACCCGCCATCTCCCGCTCTTGAGGTAGGCACGATCACTTTCTTTATTTTGGGGTCTTTTGGCCCCTGGCGATCACATCTTGTTCTCGAGGCAGCGGCGAGTCATTTCCCCAATGGCCGTTTAAATTCCCGTTCTTATATTCTCTTTATATTCTGTTATATTCTGCTCATATTCTCGAGGCCGCGGCGAGTCACTTCCCCAATGGCCGTTTAAATTCCCGTTCTTATATGCTATATTCTTATCTATTCATATTCTCGAGGCCGCGGCGAGTCACTTCCCCAATGGCCGTTTAAATTTCCGCTCTTATATTCTCTTTATATTTTACTATATTCTTATCTGCTCATATTCTCGAGGCCGCGGCGAGTCACTTCCCCAATGGCCGTTTCAATTCTTTCTATTTAATTTCTGCACCATTCCCGTCCCCCCGAGGCCGCGGCGAGTCACTTCCCGCTATGGCCGTTTAACCCCCATATCTTGCTATATTACATTTGTCCCGCTCGCCCCGCCGGAGCAATCTCCCGTGGTGGCCCCTTCTCTTTTCTTTTATTTCTGTGTTGCAGCAAACAAAAGAGGAGCCCGCGCGCTCCGCGTCTTCTCCGCTCCCCGAACCGCGTGAAGTCGCTCATAGATTGGCGATCACGGTGGGACGTTCTACTGCTTCCTTTTGGCTACCCTTGCAAGTTCGGTACCATCCGTGCCTCTCCACCTTGGCGCCCTCGCGCGCCCCCGTTGTGCTCACGGCAGCACTATCAGTTGTGATTGGTTGGGTGTTTATCATATGTTTGTTATTTCTGTTGTTTTCTTACTCTATATCTCTGTCAGCATTCCATTACATACATCCATCCCTCTTTTATATCCTTTTTCATTTTTTTTAAGGATCACCCTTTCCCGGTGAAGGAAGGACTCTCCGTTTGAGAATTCCTCTCAACGGACTAGAATCTCCTCCACTGGGACCTCCGTAATTCCCCGACATCGAAGAACCTCCTCTTCGTTCACTGGGCTGGTTGTACCATTGAAGTTCTCCGGAGTTAGTCATTCCATTCGTGGTGAGACGAGAGACCCTAGCTGACACGGCGGTGAAACAAAAATAAACTAGGGTCCCTATTTTGTGTGAACTTCGGATCTCGCTAAAAGCACACAAAAATCATCAAAATCAAAACACAAAAAAAGGCGTAAAGGCATCCACTTGTTTGATAATCTCTGCTACCTGCTTGCTAGTGTATGTTTTTGCGTTCTGGGAAAACTGTGAGCATGGCTCACGAGTCTTTTGAGGAGAACCACCCTAGTCGTGGTTTGTCAGCCGACCCGCGAGTCTATGCTATGGACTCGGGTCCCTCTCATGAGCCCTCGCATGAGGTGCAGGTTATTGCCGGGGACACATCCCCACCACAAGATATCTCTTCCTTACTGGGCGTCCTTGCCAACACGGAGCTTACCTCTGAACAGCTCCGGGCCTTCCAGGCCATTCTGAAGGGGAAATCTATTTCCCCCACACCCCAGGAATCAACTCCTGCCATCGCACCTCTCCAAGAGTCCGTGCAGGCCATTCCATCTCCTTCATTGGCGCAAGCCATCCAGTCTCCCTCGCTTCAAGGACAAGCGAGCCAACAACCACCCTCATTCCAGTTCCCGTCACAATCTCAAACTCCCGTTGTTCCCCATACACCGCTTCAGCCAGGGCCAACTGTCGGCGGTCCGACAGCTCCCTCTCATTCCCGGGTTCCCCCCTCAAGTCTCCGGGAGACAGTTTCTCCCCCAGTGGCAAGTGCCACCTTCACCTCCAGAGGAGCTCGCCCAATCGCTCCTCAATAGGTTCAATCGCATGGACGAGCAGTTTCAAAATCTGAGAAGGATGGTTGACTTGAAAGCCACCCCGGAGGTTGCTTTGCCAATCCTTCCCGTCATTCATCTTCCTCCCTCCGAAATGCCTACGTACCGCAGATACAATGGTACCGGCAACCCCTTCATTCACCTCAAGGATTTCATGTATGAATCCTCCTATTGGCAAAACGATCAGAGGTCCCTGGCATACCTCTTTCGGAGATCATTGGATGGTCCCGCGCTAGAGTGGTTCTATTCTTTGGAGCCCCGCGAGGCCGAGAATTTTGAAATAGTCCAAAGAAGGTTCTTGCAGAAATATAGGGATAGGGTCGGTCCCTCACTCTCCATTACCGACCTAGTGGCCGAAAAGATGAAGCCCGACGAAGATTTTGTCCGCTATGCTGATAGATGGAGGTCTCTGGCGGAAAGAATAAGGGATACCCTCTCCGAGCCCGATCAAGTGAAGATGATTGTGTCTAATGCAACCCCACAGTTCAGATATGTCCTGGCCATGAATAAACTTACTACAATGGAGGAACTCTATGAAAGGACCCGGTACATCCAAACCCAGTTAAAAGACTCCCCCATTATGAACATGTTTGAGTCACCGAAGCCCAAAGTGGTCAGAAAGACAGGCGCTGGTGTCCCGGGCGGAGCCACAGAAGGGGTCGTGACAAATGAGCAAGTGGGTGCGGTCAACGATGCCAACTATGCAGTCAACCCAAGGCCTCCACAAATGCCCCGACTTCCCCTCCAACCAGGTCCTTTCCCTCTTCGTCCTCCACCGCAAAATAATCCACCCCAGGATAATATGCCTCCATTACGTCAACCCCAGCAACAACAACCACAACCTCAGCAACAACAACCACCGCTTCAGTACAACCAAGTTCCACCCCCGGGGAACTATGGTCCCCAACAGCAACAAAGGAGGCCGGTCGGTCCCAAGAGAGCCTACTATCCACCATTGCTAGAAACCTTAGCAGACATTTTTAATGCCCTCATGGCATCAAACCAACTCGCCCTACCCAGAGAAAGGCCCGTGTGGCCCCCGAATGTTGATACCTCCAAATACTGCGTCTACCACAGGCAGCCAGGACACACAGTAGATTACTGCTTCCATTTCAAAGATTACATCCACGATATGAATGATGAACATCAAATAGATTGGGATGAAATGTGCAGCAACCCTGATAAATTTAAAAGGAATAAATAAATCAAAATAGATTAAAAGATTTAGTAAATAAACGAAAGAGCTTGGAATAAAAATAATTAAACCCTGATGAAAATAACGCCTTAGATATAGGCGCTACTTTACAAAAAAAACGCCCTTACCTAAGGCGTGCTTTGAGAAAGGACGCCCACACGTCAAGGCGTCAAATTTCAAACGACCAAAATAAATAAAAAGGGCAAGTTAGCGTAACGTCCCTTGCATGGACGTGTTTCAACAAGAAACGACGCTTGACAAGGCGTCAATTTAAATTCGACGCCCTGACCTAGGTCGCTAATTCAGTTTGAGTTTCGTTCGACCTAGGAGTCTATCCAGGGTAAGATGATAACTATGAGAAAGAGTTCGAATGTAGTAATAACTCTATCATGGAAGTGTTACTTCCAATCGAACACTAACTCTATTAGGTTCACCTAAATCCTATAAATAACCTACTGCTTGAACCGAGAACGCTATTTGGCGTTCGGACTATTCTACGGTAGGTGAAGAACCAAGGTTCTTTCTTCTTCTTTTCTGTTTACGATGGTATGAAGAACATTAAAAGGTTCTTCGTCTTCTTCTCTTCTTACAGGTTAAGAAGATTCACGTTGTGAAGAACGAAAGGGTAAGTTCTTCTTTCATCTACCTTCAGTAAGTATTATGAAGAAAAACTAATGTTTCTTCATCTTATTTTTCTGTAGGGGTCATCATAACCTACTGAAGAATTGAGGGTTCTTCATCTGCAACCTACTACTACTCTTGCTGCTGCTATTAGGATCGAAAGCTTCAAAAAGACTCTGTTTATAAAACAGAGTATCGTTCAGAACCTACATCTGTTCATCCGTCAGTTTATTATCATCAAGGTAGGTTTTCTCAAGCAACGTAGCCCAAACAAATTAAATTCATAGTAATACATCATGCATGTCATGTATATAAGTTTCCTGATGGTTTCTACACATTTCTGTAATATTTTTGCAAGAGACGCCCGTGTCCAGGGCGCTACTTTAAAGAAACGACCTGCACCAGGTCGTCAATTTCAGATTTGACACCCTGCCCTGTAGGCGTTAATCTCATGAAAATCACATGTAATTAATAATTGATCCACGTTTAAAAATTTAAGAGATATGAAATATCCAATCTAAAATATATTGCATGACTCGACCTGTGAATCCCTGCAAATTTCGGTCATGATCATGTCTCTTGTCTCTTGGAATTTTATTTCCTGAATTATTATAAATTCTTGAATTCACGACCCTGTATAGGTCGTCTCTCACTTGGCTAACGCCCCTGTTCAGGGCGTGACTTGAAAAGTAACGCCCCTGTCCAGGGCGTGTTTTTGATAAATTACTGAAAATATATATTCTGCAAAAATAGAAGTAAAGAATGAACGACCACTGTATACGTCGTCAACTTGTAAATAAACGCCCCTTACAAGGGCGCGTTTTTGGTAAAATACTGAAATATTGAAATCTTGCAAAAATGTAAAATAGATAAACGCCCTTACTGAAGGCGTTAATTACTTAAGTAGTGACTTTACTTAAGTCGTTAGTTTCCTGTAAAAATGTTTTTACCCTGTTTCTGATAACCGATGGTTTCAGTATATCTATATATATGTATATCGGCACTATATCTCCACTCCGTGAGTATAGTCCCACGTTTCATGATGTTTTATCGATCACCCTCAATTCTCATTGACATACAAGCTCTCCATTGGACATTCCGTTCCTTTGGACTAGCGAGTTAGTCATAGAGACCTCCGTAAGACTCCTCGAGCCTTGGATTCCCTCAAGGCCGACTGAGCTGGTTGTACCCTAAAAACCCATTACACTATTGAATGTCATGTCACTCTAAAGAAACATGGTATACCGGCCCTTATGATATGCAAAGAGTATATCATGAGAATTCTTAATGGGATGATGATATCATGCCATTTGTTGATGTTCTTGTGGACCTCAATTCTATAATAAGAATGAGGGTATCTTACCTTTGATGTACTGTTCATGTGGACCTCAATTCTATATAAAGAATGTCCATACTTGTTTTCATGGTACCCGAGTTAAGGGAACCTAATTCCACCTAGTTTCATCGTTCATCGTGATTGTACCGTTGTTATCGCCTATCTATGTCCAATGTCGTATTTTTGGACTCCATTCTCTCAAAGTTATCCTACGTGTCTACAAGCTTAAATTGTTGAAATTCCATATTGGCTATATATATATATACAAGAGTGGATGTCAAATATACATTATAAATGCCTGCGCATATAGGGCTCGATCTGGTCCTGGGAGGAGCACCCGAAAGTACTTGTGCCCATGGGAGTTGAATGATAAGGTATCTGGCATTATACCGAGTGCATGACTAGCTTGATTGGACATTCCACACAAATCTTGTACTTGACTCGTACTTGACTTGACATGAATTGTGTGACCCGAGGAAGGGTATTTACTTGCTTGCTTGATACATGATAGCCAAAGTTCTTGACATGACTTGCTAAAGAGTACTTGCTTGAATATCTTGTTATCTTTTCTTGAAAGCTCATGACTAGTTCATCTTGCCGTCTTATTGATAAATTCTCTCTCTATCTTGTCGCTTTATGCGAGCATGCATAGCTATAGTACATTCATGGAAAATGTAATTATTTAAACCCCTTGCTAGCGCTTGAGATATAATTTCCTACTGAGCGTTCGCTCACTCCGTGTGTTCCCTACTTTTCAGGTAATTCCGACGACGAGGGAAGTCAATCGGATGGGAATGGTCAAGAGTGAAAGTGATAGAACTTCTCCAAGTGTCATCTAGTCTTTTTCCTATTTTCTTGAGTCAACTATGTACTTTTCCTTTTTAATTGAATAGAGTATTGGATTTGTAATAGTCTATCCATTATGAAATAAAGGATTGGGTTATCTTTCTATTTGCGCATCTCTGTTTTGGTGTCGAATACACTACTACTCTGATTGACATGATTGATATAAACTCGTCACGCATATCCGAGTATCTTCCGCGCTCGGGGCGTGACAGTTTTTGTGGTATCAGAGCCTAGGGTATTCAATTCCTAGGAAAACCCAAGTCCAAGGATATGTTTAAACCTTTAACCAGTGAGATTGGGTAGAACCAAGGGTTAAAGTTAACATAGAAATGCTAGTCTTTAAGATACAAATCACGTATTAATCTAGTTATTGTAATTGTAGGATAATGGCTGCCGAACGTGCTCAATGGCGCAACATGCAGCGTACACTGCAAGGCATGACTCAAGTACTGCAGCAAGTAACACTAGGAGGTGGACAACGAGCAGGAAGTCTCCACCAGACTTTCAAGAACATGAACCCACCCAAGTTCACGGGTTCTACTGATCCAGATGACGCTGAACACTGGATTAGGGAGACAGAACGAATATTCCGTGTTATGCAATGCACGGATCAAGATAAGGTCTTATTAGCTACTTTTCAGTTAGAAAGGGATGCTAGATGCTGGTGGGAATCAATAGAGGCTACTATAAATCAAGATCAGGTTTCGTGGGAGGAATTCGTTGAACACTTCAACGCAAAATATTTCTCGGACCGAGTTCAGGAAAAGAAGGCTGCAGAATTTGCTGCATTAAAGCAACGATCTTTGTCAGTGGCCGAGTATGAGGCCCAATTCTCTAGATTGTCTCGATATGCTAAGCATCTAGTTAGCACCGAGAAAATGAAAGCTAGGAGGTTTCTTAATGGGCTCAGGCCCCAAGCTATTACTCAACTGGCGCCGATGGACATTCAAGTCTACTCGGAGATAGTACGCCGAGCTCAACTATTAGAAGATGCCACGGAACTGTCTGATAGGATTCGTGGTAAGGATAAGAAGGAACAAGTTACAGGTTCGGGTTCCTTTAAACCCAACTTCAAGAAGAGGCCTAGCAATGGAGGAGCATCCTCACAAGACCAAAAGTTCAAGAAGACCAAGCCCTTCTCTATCACCACTACCTCTCCAAATACAGTGTGCAAACATTGTGATAAAGCGGGTCATAGAGCAGAAGAATGCTGGAGGAAACTTGGAGCATGTCTCCGTTGTGGGAGTCGTGAGCATCGGATTCCCGATTGCCCACTACTAAATAATCAAGCCGATGACGGAAACGCCCAGTAACCAAGAATGCTCGTCTTCATGCAATCAAGGAGACTGAGCAAGTAGAAGGAGGCGGCGTAGTGGAAGGTACATTGAAAGTTTGTTCCAGGAATGCATATGTCTTAATTGATACTGGTGCATCGCATTCTATTGTTTCTAAGAAGTTTGCTGACCCATTACCCCTAGAACCGGAATGGATAAAGTTAGTTTTGTCTACTCCTCTGGATGATGAGACTGATATTACACATCATTACCAAAACTGCGAAGTATTGGTTCAGGGTAGAAATCTCCCTATTGATCTCATATGTTTAGATCTGAAAGAGTATGATGTTATACTAGGGGCAGATTGGTTATCCAAGTATCAGGCAACGGTTGATTGCCGCAATAGTAAGGTTACATTCAAGGAATTCCAGAACTAATATTTACTAGCCCCAAGAGTCGGAGCAAATCCCCTATTATTTCAGCTCTCCGAGCTAGCAAGCTCATTAGGAAAGGATGTGCATCTTTCCTCGCATTTGTCACAGTTAAAAAAGCTAAGGAGATTAAGCTAGAAGACATTCCAGTAGTACAAGAATTTCCAGACGTGTTTCCGGAAAATTTGCTGGGATTACCCCCGCAAAGAGAAGTGGCCTTCACCATTGACTTAGTCCCTGGTGCTGGTCCGATTTCAAAGGCACCTTATAGGATGTCACCTGCTGAACTCAAGGAGTTAAAGGAGCAATTGATGGAACTCATTAAGAAAGGGTTCATTAGACCAAGTACTTCCCCGTGGGGAGCGCCCGTATTATTTGTAAAGAAGAAAGACGGATCCATGAGGTTATGCGTCGACTATCGACAATTGAATCATCTCACTATCAAGAACAAGTATCCACTGCCGAGAATCGATGAATTGTTTGATCAAATTTCAGGATCCATGTACTTTTCCAAAATTGATCTTAGGTCCGGATATCACCAACTAAGAATCAAGGACGAGGATATTCATAAAACCGCATTCAGAAGCAGGTATGGCCATTATGAATTTGTTGTTATGCCTTTCGGACTAACGAATGCCCCTGCTGCCTTTATGCAGTTAATGAATAGTATATTCAGGCCTTATTTGGATCAATTCGTGGTGGTCTTTATTGATGATATATTGATTTATTCCAAGACCAAGGAAGAGCATGAGGAACATTTGAGGATTTCATTACAAATATTAAGGACAAACCAATTATATGCAAAACTTAGCAAGTGTGAATTCTGGCTTGAAGAAGTGACTTTTCTCGGACATGTTATATCAAAGGATGGCTTGTCTGTAGACCCATCAAAGGTTGAAGCTGTAAGGAATTGGGAAAGACCGACCAATGCTAGCGAGATCCGAAGTTTCTTAGGTCTTGCCGGCTATTACAGGCGATTCATCAAGGATTTCTCTAAAATCGCCGTGCCACTTACGAGGTTAACTCGCAAGGAGATCCGTTATGAATGGGATGAGGAATGTGAAAGAAGCTTCCAAACTCTCAAGGATCATCTTACTACAGCTCCTATCTTAGCATTGCCAATTGAAGGAGAAAAGTTCGAGGTATACACTGATGCTTCTGGCATTGGCCTCGGGTGTGTTCTAATGCAACAAGGGAAGGTTATAGCCTACTCTTCTCGTCAATTAAAGAAGCATGAAGAGAACTACCCCGTCCATGACTTAGAATTGGCCGCGGTAGTATTTGCACTCAAAATATGGAGACATTATCTTTATGGAGTACAGTTTACTGTATACTCCGATCACAAGAGTCTCAAATATCTTTTCTCACAGAAGGAACTAAATATGAGACAAAGACGATGGCTGGAATATCTCAAGGACTTCGACTTCAATATACAATATCATCCCGGAAAGGGTAATCATGTAGCAGATGCCCTTAGTCGAAAGCCGAGAGCACTGTTAGCCAATTGTCTGATTCAAGAATGGAAATTGCTAGAACAATTCTCTGAACTCAATATAAGCATGGACACGGACCCTAGATGTGTCACATTATCTCATGTAAGCATACAGTCAGATTTATTGTCTGAAATACAAGCACTTCAGAATGATGATCCTACATTAGTAGAAATCAAGGGCAGATTAGAAGGACAATCGGATTTCCAATTAGCTTCTGATGGAAGATTAATGTTCAAGAATAGAACTTGTATACCGGACTGCCCAGAATTGAAGAAGAAGGTCTTAGATGAAGCTCATAGGTCAAGGTATACGATTCATCCTGGATCTACCAAGATGTACCAAGATGTGAAAAGAAATTTTTGGTGGCCCAACATGAAAAGGGAAATAGCAGACTATGTATCACGTTGTCTCACATGCCAACAAGTCAAGGCGGAACACCAAAAGCCTGCTGGAAAGCTACATCCTCTAGATATCCCTAAATGGAAGTGGGAGGATATTGGTATGGATTTCATCATGGGTTTATCTAAATCAAAAAGAGGACATGATGGAATATGGGTTATCATTGATCGATTGACTAAATCAGCGCATTTCTTGCCAATCAAGAGTCGATGGTCAGTTGATGTCTTAGCTGCACTATACATCAAGGAAATAGTCAGATTACATGGTATTCCTGTTTCAATCGTGTCTGACAGAGATCCCTGTTTTACTTCTCATTTTTGGAAAGGACTACAACATTCGTTGGGAACGAGACTTAACTTTAGCACAGCCTTTCATCCTCAAACGGATGGTCAGACCGAGAGAACTAATCAGGTGGTTGAAGATATGCTCAGAGCTTGCATCATGGATTTCGATGGAAGCTGGCATGATCACTTGCCGTTGGTAGAATTTGCATACAATAATAGTTACCAGGCAAGTATACAAATGGCACCTTTCGAAGCTTTATACGGAAGGAGTTGCCGATCACCCTTGTGCTGGAATGAAGTTGGAGAGAAACAACTGTTAGGTCCAGATATGGTAAGGGATACAACTGAGAAGATACAAGTAATCAGGAAAGATTGCAAGGAGCTCAGACAAGGCAAAAGGCTTATGCTGACACAAGAAGGAGAGATCTTGAATTCAAATCGGAGATCATGTATTTCTCAAGATATCACCTGGACGTGGAATACGAAGATTTGGTGTTAAAGGCAAGCTTACACCAAGATTATCGGACCTTTTGAAATACTAGAAAGAGTTGGCGAGGTTGCTTATCGCATCGCATTGCCCCCTCAACTGTCCGAAGTACATGATGTGTTCCACATATCTATGTTGAAGAAGTATGTACATGATCCATCACATATTATTGAGCATGGAGACCTAGTGATCCAGAAAGATTTCACGTATGACAGAAGCCTATGAAGATCTTAGATCGAGAAGTACGTACCCTAAGGAATAAGGTTATTCCCATGCTAAAAGTACAATAGAATAAGAATTCAGAACATGAAGCTACATGGGAGACCGAGGAATCTATGAGGAAACAATTTCCAGATTTATTTTAGAAGGTACATACTCTACACTCTCCAAATGTAAATATATGATATGGAATTTGGGGACCAAATTCTTTTTAAGTGGGGGAGGGTGTAGCAACCCTGATAAATTTAAAAGGAATAAATAAATCAAAATAGATTAAAAGATTTAGTAAATAAACGAAAGAGCTTGGAATAAAAATAATTAAACCCTGATGAAAATAACGCCTTAGATATAGGTGCTACTTTACAAAAAAAATGCCCTTACCTAAGGCGTGCTTTGAGAAAGGACGCCCACACGTCAAGGCGTCAAATTTCAAACGACCAAAATAAATAAAAAGGGCAAGTTAGCGTAACGTCCCTTGCATGGACGCGTTTCAACAAGAAACGACGCTTGACAAGGCGTCAATTTAAATTCGACGCCCTGTCCTAGGTCGCTAATTCAGTTTGAGTTTCGTTCGACCCAGGAGTCTATCCAGGGTAAGATGATAACTATGAGAAAGAGTTCGAATGTAGTAATAACTCTATCATGGAAGTGTTACTTCCAATCGAGCACTAACTCTATTAGGTTCACCTAAATCCTATAAATAACCTACTGCTTGAACCGAGAACGCTATTTGGCGTTCGGACTATTCTACGGTAGGTGAAGAACCAAGGTTCTTTCTTCTTCTTTTCTGTTTACGATGGTATGAAGAACATTAAAAGGTTCTTCGTCTTCTTCTCTTCTTACAGGTTAAGAAGATTCACGTTGTGAAGAACGAAAGGGTAAGTTCTTCTTTCCTCTACCTTCAGTAAGTATTATGAAGAAAAACTAATGTTTCTTCATCTTATTTTTCTGTAGGGGTCATCATAACCTACTGAAGAATTGAGGGTTCTTCATCTGCAACCTATTACTACCCTTGCTGCTGCTATTAGGATCGAAAGCTTCAAAAAGACTCTGTTTATAAAACAGAGTATCGTTCAGAACCTACATCTGTTCATCCGTCAGTTTATCATCATCAAGGTAGGTTTTCTCAAGCAACGTAGCCCAAACAAATTAAATTCATAGTAACACATCATGCATGTCATGTATATAAGTTTCCTGATGGTTTCTACACATTTTTGTAATATTTTTGCAAGAGACGCCCGTGTCCAGGGCGCTACTTTAAAGAAACGACCTGCACCAGGTCGTCAATTTCAGATTTGACGCCCTGCCCTGTAGGCGTTAAGCTCATGAAAATCACATGTAATTAATAATTGATCCACGTTTAAAAATTTAAGAGATATGAAATATCCAATCTAAAATATATTGCATGACTCGACCTGTGAATCCCTGCAAATTTCGGTCATGATCATGTCTCTTGTCTCTTGGAATTTTATTTCCTGAAATATTGTAAATTCTTGAATTCACGACCCTGTATAGGTCGTCTCTCACTTGGCTAACGCCCATGTTCAGGGCGTGACTTGAAAAGTAACGCCCCTGTCCAGGGCGTGTTTTTGATAAATTACTGAAAATATATATTCTGCAAAAATAGAAGTAAAGAATGAACGACCACTGTATACGTCGTCAACTTGTAAATAAACGCCCCTTACAAGGGCGCGTTTTTGGTAAAATACTGAAATATTGAAATCTTGCAAAAATGTAAAATAGATAAACGCCCTTACTGAAGGCGTTAATTACTTAAGTAGTGACTTTACTTAAGTCGTTAGTTTCCTGTAAAAATGTTTTTACCTTGTTTCTGATAACCGATGGTTTCAGTATATCTATATATATGTATATCAGCACTATATCTCCACTCCGTGAGTATAGTCCCACGTTTCATGATGTTTTATCGATCACCCTCAATTCTCATTGACATACAAGCTCTCCATTGGACATTCCGTTCCTTTGGACTAGCGAGTTAGTCATAGAGACCTCCGTAAGACTCCTCGAGCCTTGGATTCCCTCAAGGCCGACTGAGCTGGTTGTACCCTAAAAACCCATTACACTATTGAATGCCATGTCACTCTAAAGAAACATGGTATACCGGCCCTTATGATATGCAAAGAGTATATCATGAGAATTCTTAATGGGATGATGATATCATGCCATTTGTTGATGTTCTTGTGGACCTCAATTCTATAATAAGAATGAGGGTATCTTACCTTTGATGTACTGTTCATGTGGACCTCAATTCTATATAAAGAATGTCCATACTTGTTGTCATGGTACCCGAGTTAAGGGAACCTAATTCCACCTAGTTTCATCGTTCATCGTGATTGTACCGTTGTTATCGCCTATCTATGTCCAATGTCGTATTTTTGGACTCCATTCTCTCAAAGTTATCCTACGTGTCTACAAGCTTAAATTGTTGAAATTCCATATTGGCTATATATATATATACAAGAGTGGATGTCAAATATACATGATAAATGCCTACGCATATAGGGCCCGATCTGGTCCTGGGAGGAGCACCCGAAAGTACTTGTGCCCATGGGAGTTGAATGATAAGGTATCTGGCATTATACCGAGTGCATGACTAGCTTGATTGGACATTCCACACAAATCTTGTACTTGACTCGTACTTGACTTGACATGAATTGCGTGACCCGAGGAAGGGTAATTACTTGCTTGCTTGATACATGATAGCCAAAGTTCTTGACATGACTTGCTAAAGAGTACTTGCTTGAATATCTTGTTATCTTTTCTTGAAAGCTCATGACTAGTTCATCTTGCCGTCTTATTGATAAATTCTCTCTCTATCTTGTCACTTTATGCGAGCATGCATAGCTATAGTACATTCATGAAAAATGTAATTATTTAAACCCCTTACTAGCGCTTGAGATATAATTTCCTACTGAGCGTTCGCTCACTCCGTGTATTCCCTACTTTTCAGGTAATTCGACGACGAGGGAAGTCAATCGGATGGGAATGGTCAAGAGTGAAAGTGATAGAACTTCTCCAAGTGTCATCTAGTCTTTTTCCTATTTTCTTGAGTCAACTATGTACTTTTATTTTTTAATTGAATAGAGTATTGGATTTGTAATAGTCTATCCATTATGAAATAAAGGATTGGGTTATCTTTCTATTTTGCGCATCTCTGTTTTGGTGTCGAATACACTACTACTCTGATTGACATGATTGATATAAACTCGTCGCGCATATCCGAGTATCTTCCGCGCTCGGGGCGTGACAAAATGAGACGATACGTCGCCGCTCTCAAGGCTAGGAGACCTCCTCATAGGCCACAGCAGCAGTTACAACAGCAGCAGCAGCAGCAACCACAACAACAGCAGCAGCCTCAGCAGGCCCCACAACAACAGCCCAACATGGGCATAATCCAGAATCCATTACCGGAGCACCAACATCCCAATCATCAGGTTAACCCCATCTCCTCCTTCCCGGAAGTCGGGAGAGAGCAGGTGTGGCACCAGGAAAGTACCTCCATTCTTTCTACCGCCAATCCTATCATCACGCAACACCCTTGCCTTGCCCGGGTAGCACCTCTCTCTCATCAACCCGCGTCAGTATCGCCTTCACCATTTCCACTACCATTACGCCCTCTCATCCGTACCCCGATCCCCTATCAACCGACACTCTCCACTACGCCTTCACACCCTCTCATCTTCTCCCACTCCCCCACTTTACCATCCACCTCTACCACATTTACCCCTACGCCTTCTAAACCCCTTATCATCCGTCAACCATACATAACCCCGTCTTTCTCCACCATATCACCACTAATGCCTTCAAAACCACTCATTACCCATCACCCACCTCAAAATCATTGCCCGCTTCAAGCCCTACCCACTTCTACTTCATCTCCACCTCCACCTTCCAGACCCCTTATCCTTCATAATCCGCGCGATATCCCCTCTACCTCCACCATGCCTCCACCTAACAAACCCCTCATCAGAATCCCTGCTCCCGTCATCACCCCTGCTTCATCAACCATTCCTCCACCACTACCCCTCAAATCCTGTTAAAACCCACTGCTACCCCCACAGAGGTACAAAAGCCGCAGGCAATGGTGCTCCGGAGTGGAAGGATTTTCCACAGGGTTTTCCCCCACAACAGTCAGAATCCTGAGCAATCTCAGCCAGAGAAGGATGATGGAGAACAACCAGAAAGAGCTATCCCTGGAACACAGTATGATCTATTGAAACACTTGGACAAGACGCCTGCTCGGATCTCCATTCTGGAGCTACTTCAAAGATCCACATCCCACCAGGCGGCCTTGATGGAATATCTTCAAAAAGTCATGGTTAATGAGGACCTCCCCGTGGAGAAGATTTCGACCGTCCTGACCCCAACAGACACACAACCGGCCATCATGTTCCACAACTACGAGCTCGCTCCCAAGGAAGCTCGGAAATATGCATTGTGCATTTCAATAAAAATTAATGGGGTATCCATAAACCCGTGTCTTGTGGACATGGGTGCGTCCATAAATGTGATCTCCATGGACACCCTTCAGTTGTGTGGGGTCAACGAGGAACAAATAAGACCTTCCTCGATCACGGTCACGGCTTATGACAATAGCAAAAGGCCGCCGCAGGGGATGATTATTCTGAAGGCAGAACTAGGCCCCATGTCAATTCCCACGGAATTCCATGTCCTCGACATGGACCCCACATTCAAGGCTATACTGGGTCGCCCTTACATCGAAGCCATGGACGCTGTGCCTTCCACCAACCATCAGTGCCTGAAGTTTCCTTACAATGGGAGGATTATTAAAGTGGTCAGTACACCTGTCCTTCACACAGTGGATGCTATCAACACCTCTCTGCCCTCTGTTTGGCCGTCTCATCGGCCCATATTGTCACTACTGGACGTACGTGATTCATCTCACGTTCCACTAGCACCAAAGGAGCCGGTCAGGACAACCGCAACATCATATCTCCCTTTTCACTCCAAAGGGTGGGAGATTATGAGGAACATCGGCTACCAACAGGGTAAAGGTCTGGGCGCACAGTTACAGGGTAGGCTCAAACCGCCAAAGAAATTAGGCCGAACCGCAGGTTTGGCCTAGGCTTCAAAGGACCGTTCAAGGCGGATTGGAAGCCCCTCACATGGACTCTATCAAACCACTTCAACAGAGGGCCCGTTGTTCAGATGGGAGATTACCCACGAGAAGCATATGGGAGATCACATGCTGTATATTTGGCTGAAAAATGTCCGAGGATCACCAAAAGAGGCAAGATCAAAGATCCGGAATGCGAGTGGAACAAATGGTTCGACATACGGGACATTTTCGTTGCACTGGAAAGGATGTTCTCATCTCCGCAGCTTGAAGGACCACCATTGATCTCTGAAATACCAGAGAATATTACCACTCTTGCCAAGGTTCCAAACTATCCTCGTCCTCGCCAGAAGGACCCTGTCATCGACGGATCTTCATCCGTCCTCAACATTGCCGTCGACGGCTCATTAGCCGCCATCTTCTCCATCCACTCGTCTCAGCCTTTGCTGATATCGTCTTCCTGGGCCAGACAATTGTCTGATGATCTTCCCAGGTCCCCTTCTTTGCTTACATACCTACGCGGGCTTCTCAACCCGCGCCAGGTCTTCAACCATGATCTGCTCTATGAGCCTCACAATCCTCTAGCCATAACCACTTTTCTCTCTCCTCCAATCTCTTTTCACTGCTTTGTCATTAAAAATGAAAACGAAAAAAAAAACGTCAATTTTCAAACTCCCCAACAACACATCTTCGTTGAGGAAACCTCCTACATCTCCCACGGGTGCGTACCGCCCTGCGGACCACCCGTCCAAGGTCCGATGAGCGACCTTTTCTACCCCTCCTCTGAGGGGTCTTCTCCTGTACATTCTACACCATCCTCTTCGTCTTCCTCTTCTTCTGTAAATATTGTCAGTCAATCTAGGAATGATAGGTCAAGGGTAGTACCTAGGAAGAAATCCAAGGGTAGGCAGATCCCTCGTCGATTCCTTCTGGATTTAGCCGCCAGGTGTCAGGCCCTTCTTGCCATCCCCCAGTTGTTAGAAAATCCCATCCAGCTACCGGAAATAGAATGTGAGGGCGACTGTGCATTTGATGAAGGGTATGGAGTCTACGAGATCACGGATGAAGAATGCCCCACTGAAGATGAGGGTGAAGAATATGAGGATGCGGCGGGCGCATACGCTAGTGGAATGAGGAGATTCGACGAGCCGTCAACCGCCGTAGAAGAATCCACCAAAGAAGTCAACTTGGGAACTGAGGAAGACCCTAGGATCATCCTCATAAGTGACAACCTACCACCCTCTGAAGAAGAGGCATTAATTGAGGTTCTCAAGGAATATAAGGACACGTTTGCATGGAGCTACGAGGATATGCCGGGTCTAGATTCAACCTTGGTCGAACACCGTTTAACCCTAAAACCAGGGTCCGTCTCGGTAAAACAAAGGTTAAGGCGTTTCCACCCTCAGATGGCTTTGAAAATGAAAGAAGAGGTCGATAAGCTCCACAAAGCCAGGTTCATTAGAGTCATCCTTTATCCTCAATGGGTGGCGAACATTGTCCCGGTCATGAAGAAAGATGGGAAAGTCAGGATTTGCATCGACTTCCGGGACCTTAACCGCGCGTGTCCAAAAGATGATTTTCCCTTACCTCACATTGATGTGTTGATTGATAACACGGCAGGCTACGAAACCCTCTCATTCATGGATGGATTTTCAGGATACAATCAAATTCGTTTGGCAGAAGAGGATCAGGAAAAGACGTCATTCACTACCCCTTGGGGAACATATTGTTACGTGGTCATGCCGTTTGGGTTAAAGAATGCTGGAGCTACTTACCAAAGAGCTATGATGGCCATATTTCATGACATGATGCACATATACTGGAAGTGTATGTGGATGACTTGTTGGTGAAATCAAGGACCAGGATGGAACATCCAGAAATTTTGGCTAAGGTCTTGCAGAGGTCAAGGGAGTTCCAATTGAAAATGAACCCGAAGAAGTGTGTGTTTGGTGTGTCGTCGGGTAAATTGCTGGGGTTCATTGTGAGTAAAAGAGGGATCGAGATAGATCCCGACAAAGCAAGGCCATCAGGGATATGCCGCCTCCCAAGAATTTGAGGGAAGTCTGAGGTTTAATCGGGAGGTTGCAGTTTATTCGTCGGTTTGTGTCCCAACATTCACAAAGGTGTAGACCTCTCTACGAGTTGACCAAGCCAGGAGTAGAATTCCACTGGAATTCTAAATGTCAGAAAGCTTTTGAAGGGTTGAAGGAATATCTGGCTAGTCCACCCGTTCTCATTCCACCCAAACCAGAAAAACCTCTGATCCTTTACGTCTCAGTCTTGGATGACTCCGTGGGAGCCGTCCTCGCACAAGCTGATGAAGAAGGCAAGGAACGGGCAACCTATTACTTGTCCAAACTTCTCAATCCCTGTGAGCAGAAGTACACCGTCATGGAGAAAACCTGTGCTGCCCTCGTTTGGGTAGTGCAGAAATTGAAGCACTACTTCTTGGCTCATGAGGTCCACTTGATTGCTCGAATGAATCCTATCAAATTCCTTCTGGAGAAATCCGTCCTTACGGATAGGCTAGCACGCTGGCAAAGTTTTCTCTCTCAGTTCGACATCACCTACATCCAGCAAAAGGCGATTAAAGGCTATGCCATAGCCGAGCATCTCGCTCACCATCCTCTTCCCAAGTTCGATCCCGTCCAATCAGAGTTTCCAGATGAGGAACTAATGTCCGTCAACCAATCAGATGAGCCAATGTGGACGCTATATTTTGATGGAGCTCTGAATTCTCAAGGGAGAGGAATCGGCGTCGCCCTCCTGTCGCCTGAAGGCCTCACATTCCCATTGGCATACCAGCTCAAATTTCCAGTTACCAACAATATAGCCGAATATGAAGCTCTTCTAGCTGGCCTAGAACTCGCTCATTCTTTTCGTATCACTGAGTTGCGAGTCGTAGGTGATAGTCAACTCATCCTTCGCCAGGTGCTCACTAAATATCGCACTCGCGATCCCAAACTCAAGCCATACCAAGAACTCACTGCTGCCTTTGCCAAACTATTCACCAAACTGATCTTTGTTCATGTCCCTCGTCATCAGAATATTCTCGCCGATGCCCTCGCCTCGTTGGCATCATCCATAAGGTTCCCTCTAGGAAGATGGTTTGAGTCCATTTCCATCTACAAACTTCACGCCCCTGCAATCGATGATGCTTCCTACGTAAATATCAAAGACAGGATAGCAAGGAAGATCCTGCAGGAAGATATCCTTGAGAAGAGGGAAATCATGTTGGCAGAGGCCGAAGAAGAACTGGCTGATGAAGAGAAACCATGGTTCTATGAAATCGTCAAATACTGCCAAGATCAGTCTTATCCTGAAGGGGCCACCACAGAGGACAAGAAAGCCATAAGAAGGGTGGCTCAGAAATACACATTGGTTGGAGGTCTACTCTATAGGAGGAGCCTTACTGGTATTCTGTTAAGATGTCTTGGTGACGATGAGGTTTGGAAATGTGTAGAGGAGACGCACTCGGGTGTGTGCGGTGGCCACGTGAATAGTCAGATGCTCGCCAAGAAGATCATTCGCCAAGGCTTTTATTGGCCCACTATGGAAGAGGATTGTGCTGTCTATGTCCGTAGGTGTGTCAAGTGTCAACTTCACGCCGATAAAATCCATTCACCATCTTCCTCACTTCATCCAATATCCTCCCCGTGGCCTTTCTCCATGTGGGCATTCGACATCATTGGTCCCCTAGGTGATCCCAATTCCCTCACCAAGCAGAAATCTTTCATCCTTACTGCGACGGAATACTTCACCAAATGGGCCGAAGCCGAAGCTTACGCGGAAATCAAGGCGTCAACAGTCTGCAAGTTCATCATGAAGAACATCCTCGCCAGATTCGGCGTCCCAAGCATAATCGTCACCGACAATGGGCCACAGTTCATTTCTCAGGACCTACAGGACCTCTGCAAAAGGTACGCAATTGCATTGCATCATTCATCGCCTTATTACCCACAAGGTAACGGCCAAGCGGAGGCCACCAATAAAACATTGCTCAAAATCATCAAAAAAACCTGCGAGTCTAGTAAGTTTTCAGACTGGCCAGAAAAACTTATCGAAGCCCTATGGGCCTATCGCACTTCAATCCGTACCCCCACCGGGCAGACTCCATTTGCCCTTACTTATGGTATGGAAGCGGTAGTCCCGTACGAGACTCTGATCCCTTCTCTCAGGGTACAATTGGACGAGGAATTTCCCCTCGACGATCGTCGTAATTCACTCCTCGCCCAGTTGGAACTCTTGGATGAGAAGCGGCTGGCCGCTGCCGAACACGCGCGTGTGTATCAAAATAGACTCGCTCGCTTTTACCAAAAGAAAGTCGTTGAGAGAAAATTCAAAGTCGGTGAGATGGTCGTAAAAAGAATTTTTGTCAAACCTGGAGGTCCGCGTTCTAAGCTCCAACCCAATTGGGAAGGACCATTTGTAATTCAAGCCGTGTACCCTGGCAACGCCTACAAGCTAGTCAACGCCGAAGGACCGAGTTATCCCACCCTTGGAATGGGCTTTATCTTAAGAAATACTACCCTTAGCACAAAATAAAAAAATGATGAAAAGATAAAAAACATCAAAAACAAAGAAATACTGAAAACCACTAAAAATATGGAAAATTCAAAATGCCGATGCCTGGCAGTCACCATGTAGTTAAGTCCCTGCATCTAACCTTCATGTTAGGATAGGGCCCATTAAGGCTTGGTAGGCACCGGGTCTTGGTTTGCCAGAACCGTGGAGATCCCTGTCGGCCACGTCGGCCTATGCTCGCTCGAAGGAAGCTAACATGTGCTCACTTATGTATTTTATTCAAAAAAGTCGGTAGCATCACCTACGGTGGGGCCCCACCCAGAAGATCTCCGGAAGCTGTAATCTTTATTCTTTTCTCTTCGACCAAATGAGACAGTCGGCACCCTTAAAACGCTGAGCATGAGAAACCGAAACTCAAACCCCAAAGGCAAGAGTAGGATCCATTTCCTCGAGCATCGATCAGAGCACGAGAAGAGGGCAGTGTCCCCGCAGGCATACGAAAAGGGAGCCCACAAACGTCAAACGACTATATCTCCCTCACAAAAAGAAATACAAAATCAAAATCAAGAGAAAAGCCTGGTCGTGACCGTGCCTGTTGCGATAAACGGAACCCCTCAAAGCAAAAGTCTGAATCCACAAAAGGGGCCGTGGAATGTAAATGCTCGAGATTTGGTCCGAAGTTGTCCGAAAGGAAAGAGTTAATGGGCCCTTATTCGCTCGCCGGGTTAACGGCTTTGCCGGTCCTCTCAGGAGGTTTATCCCCTACACTCTTCCTTCTCCCTCTAAAGATGAAGGTTCGATGGAGTTTCTGAAGGGTGAAAACTGCCTAGGGTCTGCGACCTTATTTTAATATACACATTTGGTTGCCTACTTTGAAAAGCAAAAGCTATCGCTGCGAAGGAGTCTCCGTGTTTCTGGCTGGTCAAGACCCCTGTTTACCACCTTGATGTCTTCTTGTTTAACCTCGGGCTTAGGCCAATGCAAGCGCGTCACCTATGGGTGCGACGGCGTCTGATTCCGGGTCAGCGTCGCGCGGTTGGTCATTGGGGTTCCAGGGTGTTCCATCATATACCATCTAGAGTTGTGAGGAAATAGACCCGGGTCGGGCAAATCTCTTACCTCAAACACCTTTTGGGTGAATCCCTGTGGTCGGAAGCGACTGGGAGCCTAAGCATGGCATGACGGTATTGTCATCAGGGTAAGTCTTAGCCGGCGGGATCATCATTCGAGGGGTCTAGAGGCCCAAATCAACCTAGATGTGCACTTAGGATACCTGGGAGGTTAGTAAGAAACCCATGTTCTCACGTAGGTTAGGTGCCATTTGGGTGCTTGCCAGGCGTTAGCAACAAAAAAATTGAAATGATAAAAACAACAAAAAATGGAAAAGAGAAAATGTACATATTTGTAAACAAAAAAATCTTTTTTATGATAAAACAAAAAAAATGCCAAATATAAAAAAGAAAACAAATCAATTTTGCATGATTGCATTTGCGTGCATCATCTCACTTTTAATACCGCTAGCATTCGTGTGCTTGCTTGTCGCATTTATCATCACCGCATCTTTCCCTTGCCTTCGTTAAATAAAGGCTTGGCCCCTTGACCAGTTATCAAGGACAGTCACTGTGACCATTTGCTTATTGAGCAAGGGGCCAAGTCAGAACAGAAATTCTGATTTGTTTGTTTCAGTGATGTGTGCAGGGATTCAGGCAACAGAAGCAAAGGTGAAAACCAAACAAACCGAACCTTGTATTTTATTCCAAAAACTAAAAAAATTACATCAAGTTCCGCCCTCTCTCTCTGCATTACTCGTCCCACTACTCTCCGGGTAAAACGCTCTCAGAGGTGCTACCCAACTATGAAAAGCGGTACTCCTACCGCTCTGTACTCCCCTTCCTATTCCCACACCCCGGCGTTGATCCACGGAAGCAGCAGAAAAGCTACCAACACGAAAGCCATGCTCTCGTGCTCTTCGGTAGCGCTCCTCACCATCTCTCAGCCACTGTTCAGCAAGACCAAGGCTGGTTCGGAGTTCGAACAACTGGGCCTCCATGGCCCTCCGTTCCTCCCTTTCAGTCAATCTGTTGGCTCTTTCTCTCTCTGCGTCTCTTTCTCTCTCTGCACGTTCTCTCTCACGGTCTTCCCTCTCCAACTGGAGAGTGATCCTCAGTTTGATGAGAACATCACCAGCAATTTCATATGATCGAGGATCCCGATACTCGCCGCCTAAGCTACATCTTGTTCACCACGTTATTTCGAGTCCTATGATGTAATTTTCATTTTCTACTCATGTAATTTCCCTTTTATTTGAGTCTTGTACCTAGGTTATTAAGTCATTTCCCTAAGTTCGAGTCTCATTAGGCTATGGTGCTTGCTATTGGGCCTATTTCTTTGGGCTAGGCCCATGGGCGCACCCCCCCTTGCTTGGTTATCTGTTAGTATGTTAAAAGTCAGGGTCTTCTATGTAAAAGTGGGTTTCCTATAAATAGGACCCCAATCCCTCAGTTGTAAGCTAATGAGAAATTGAAGAAAACTTGCCACTTGAGTGCCCCTCTCTCTCTCTCACTAACTCTCTCTCTTCTCCCCTCCCTTGGGCGAACCCCACTCTCTCTCTTCCCCCTCCCTTGGGCGAACTAGCCCCTTCACCTCCCCCTCCCCCTGCCACCTCAGTTGCCACCTCACCCTCTACCCCTTCACCTTCCCTAGACCACTTAATACCCCTTCAATTCCCTCCCCTTCCCAAGCAACTCTTCATATTCCCTAGGCACCCCTCCACCTTCCAAGGCACCCCTCTCCCTTCCCCAAGCAATTTCCCATCTCCCAAGAGCCCCTTCCCCTCCCCTAGACAACTCCTCCATCTCCCAAGGCCGCCCTTGGCCCTTCCCATCCAGCCAAGTTCGAACCCCTCACTCCCTCCCTTAGCCTTGGCTGACCACCACCTCCACCTGCCCCAAAACCCATTTGCGTCCCCTTCCATCCCCACCTCCCTCTTGACTCTCTTCTCCCCTGCTCAAACCCTCTCACCACCCAAGAGACATCCCTCCACACCCACCATCAGCACCCCTCCACTTCCATTGCTAACCCCCACCTACTCCCACCAAGTTCCTCCGCCCTTCTCTTCCCCTTTGATCAGTCTGCAGGTGGCAGAGAAAGAGTCGTCTTACAGAAGCTGTCACGGAGTCATACGGCGGCCTCTGAAGACGTACAATACATTTCTGGAAAGTTCGTCCAGTCGGATTCGCAGGCGAGGTGATCTCATCCCATTCCGAGTTCGGGGCTGTCCAGGAGAGCCGTTCTCCCTTGACTGCGCTAGGCTCCCACCTGCAGAGTACCAGAACCTGATTTGAAGCTGTACCACAACAAACGGCGGAAGATTCAGACTACGATCCCTTCTGCAAAGTTCTTCTTCCTCCAGTGCTCTACCAGGATCAAGAAGCGGAACTGCGTTCGGTGTCAGGAGACCGGAGTTCTCATTTTTCTCCCTCGGCTGGTCGGGTCTGCCTCCCACAACCTGTAGCGACCTGCCTCCACTCTTCTGACTCTCCCTGTCCGCACCAACATCAGACGGCTGCCCCGTTAGTTTTTCTGTGAAGAGGGCTCGACCACAGTTCCAGAAACTCTGGCGTCTCATGATTCAGAGCTCGGGAGCGGCCGGGGTAACTTCTGCAAGTCACTGTTCATATCAAGTAGCTGCTGCCGAGTTACTGTCACCAAGTACCTGAACCTGAAAGGAAGCTGTGCCACGGCGAACCCTAGCAGAACCAGGCCGAGGCCTCTTCATCAAAGTTCTTCCACATCCTGTCCTCTTCCAGGATCAGGAAGTAGAACTGCGTTCGGGTTCCGTGAGACAGAGTTATAGATATTCTCCTCCGACTGCTCCAAGCGGCCTCCCCAAGTCTGCTACGACCTATCAGCACCTTCTTGGGTCCCCCGGTCTCCTCCGACCTCATCTGGCTTCCCAATAATTCTGCTGCGAAGGAGACTCGACCACGATTCCAGAAACTCTGACGGCTCGTGATTCAGGGTTCGGGAGCGGCCGGGGTAGCTTCTGCAAGTGGCTGTTCATATCTGGTAACTGCTGCGGCCAGAATCTGCCACCCTGTTCGTCGCTCGACCCGGACCAGCAACTGCAGCAGAAGAAATCGGGAAAATTCTGAGCCATCCGCGTGCCAGATACAAAGAACCCCACGCTGGTCTCGCCTCCAGTAAAATTCAGGAACGTGATCTACAGCCCCGGGACCGTCTGGCTGTCAGCCATCACAGCCTGCAAGTGGAAACAACTTCGGCTTCCTTCTTCCGTTCTCCGACGGTTTTCCCGTCCCCGCCTGGCCGGCTTACCGCCCCTCCCTGTGTGGAGGTAGTGTTTGATTGTATTTGATCATCCCTTCCCCGAGGTCACCCTCCTGCGCGAGGTGTAGTGATTGTATTAAGTTGAACAGGTTGAAGCTTCATCGGCGCGGCGTGCGGGTAGCCCACGCTTCCCCGCTCGCCCTCGTCTCCGGCCGGGATCAGCGTCCCCACGCTGATCAGGTGAGCTTCTGGCCACTCATCGTTGCTGGTTTATTACCATTGCTTAGCTTAGTATCGTTCATAGTTGCCCGTCGGTGGTGAGGCGAGCGCCCGACCCAAATCAATCAATTCGAGTGTCCGCCGCGGAGCGAGTTGTGAGAGAGCCGCTACATCCCACGCCCTTGGCGTGCTGGCCGCCCACGGAATTGGGGCATCCCTGGCCCATTGGGGTCCAACCTTAGCTGGCCATACCCTTGGAACATTGAGGTCCAACCTCGGACCCTCACCGCCATCGCCGGTCCTCCTACGGACCCGAGTGTGCCAACGCGAGTGAGTCCGCTTGTGTCACATTACCTAAATTGTTGTGTTGCTTGCAAATTCTAGGTCCGAGTGGTCGTGTCACATCAAATGGTATCAGAGCAAGTTCACAACTTGTCTCTCTACAAGTTGGTCCTAGGACGCATTCGCATTTAGAGTCATTATTGGGCCACCCAGTGCATCATCATGTACACTCCACATTGGTTAAGTCCCCTCAACACGGCCGTCCACAAGAGTCCGATTGACCCCCTCCTCATGGACATCATCCTAGAAGGAGACCTTAGTTTTGACGGATCCAATCCGAATGCCTACCTAAAGTGGGAGGCTACCATGGATAAACACTTTGAAAGGACTAGGGTCTATGGACATGCTAGGGTCCGCAGGGCCACAGGGTGGCTTCGGGGACAAGCCAAGAAGGAGTGGGAACACATAGTGAGCTT
This sequence comes from Amorphophallus konjac, assembly GCA_022559845.1. Classification (NCBI taxonomy): domain Eukaryota; kingdom Viridiplantae; phylum Streptophyta; class Magnoliopsida; order Alismatales; family Araceae; genus Amorphophallus; species Amorphophallus konjac. Next base: position 257,310,615 of record CM040123.1, read on the forward strand.
AAGAAGGATTTGGAGGCAAGAACCCATAGGATCATGGGAAGAGATGAAGATTGAGCTTAGGAAGATCTACGCTCCCCGACCCTCCCACTCCTACCTTGAGCTTAGGAAGAACTACGCTCCCCGACCTTCCCACTCCTACCTTGAGAACCATAACCCGAGAAGCACTCCCACTCCCCCTTTCCCTCCCAGTCAACCCAAGACCTCCCTTAGGGTCCAATCTCCGCCACCCCAAATGATTCCAATCCCGATCACCACCACCATTAAAACCAAATTGGCCACCACCCAACCCAACATTCCCCATCAAACCCACACCCCACAAGCTTCCACAAATCCTCATCCCACCCATTTCCAAAAGGAACTTACGGAGGTGACCGAAGACTATGAGGCTCCCCTAGATTGGGAAGAAGAATATGAGGCCCAAATAGGTCAAGAGAACTCATTCCTACCCAAAGAAGACCCATTGAGCCAAATGGGGTGCACCCTCCCCCATGAGTTACAAGATGCCCAACCTAGGCCTCCACTTCTACCCCTCCCCATCCTATCCCAAGTCCCCCATTACCCACCACCCCAAAAGAGCCATATGCCAGTCATCATCACCCCACAAACAATGGACTTACTCACCTCCTTGGTAGAGGAAACCATGATCCCCATACCCAACCCCATAGTGGTGAATACTCTGGACCCAACCCCCGCCATGGAGATCACCCATGTCCAGGAAGAAGAAGAAACTTCACATGGTGGACTTCACCTTACACCACCCTCCCTAGTAGGGGCCGAGCTCATCTTAGGAGAACCCCTTTCACGTTGGCTAAAGGAGAACCCATTTAGAGATCTCATGGCTCATGTTTACCCTCCTATGGAATAAAACCTTCCTATAGTACCCTTACCCACCTATCACACCACAATCTAATCATCCTATCAAGTGGAAACATTAGGGGATTTTCTTAAGGGTCTATCTTGGCAAATGGAGTTAACTGGCATGTTGACCACTGTAGCCGACCAACCTAGGAGCCTTGACCTCCTACACCTATGTGTCGGGTCCATCTCCTCGATATACACTGTGGGTTGCTACACTAGCGACCTTCTTTTATTCCTCCCAACACCCGAAGAGCTCGATGCTATCCGCGAATTAGAGTTGCTTATTTCGGGTAGGATGCCAAGCCCTCCATTCATGGCCAACCAACCCGCCAAGGACTTCGGTTCAATTACTTCATTTGAGGAGGAGGACTCACCATCATTTGAAGACCTTGAGGAGATAGAATACCCCTTCCTTGGTAACACATTCCATGACCCCTTTGATCCCTCCCTATGGAAGACATTGAACCCATGGGACCTAGCCGCCTTACCCACCACCCACTCCCTCCTACCCTCACCCACCATGTTGAACCCAACCCACCCATTCCACTACTTAGTTCACACTATGAGAGCCATGACCGAGGGTGACATCCACCTAGGAAATGAGGAAGTGACCTATCCCAAAATGTCCACCTTCTTGGACCCCTTCGACCCGTATGAGTGGAAACCCCCAAATCCACCCCCACCTAAAGATGGGACCATCTTGATTGTAATGCATGTGCCACAATATTTTACCCCACCTGGTAGGGCTAGTCATCTCATTTGTGTCACATACACACTAGGTCCAGTGCATGACAGGTTCACATTTGGATATGTAGGTCCACCCCCATTCATCATCCATCTTATGCATGATAGGAGTCTACATGGAAGTCCAGGTCCTCCGGCATTCATTGCACCCATACCTGATAGAGCCACATTTGGACATGCAGTTCCTCCCCCACTCTTCATCCACCTCAGGCATGATAGGGCCATTTGTGGCTGCCCCGGTCCACCTAAGTGCATCAAGGTCCACATGGCATCACAACATGATAGGTCAATTTATGGTTGCCCCGGTCCACCTTTACACACCAAGCTTTTCACACCCACACCGCATCATAGTACATGGCATACGCATACACGCAAGCAATTCGCAATGAGCGGTGAGGTTCACAAAGAGCGGATAAGAGCTCCCAAGCGCCACTTGGAACTCCAAGTAGGCAATCTGGTGATGATGGCATTGGAGTGGCTCTACCCTAGGGTCACCTCCAATTCGAGGGCACGTGGACTTGGACCTTCCCAAGTTCCAAGTGATTTTGGCAACCCGGCCATCGGGTTGGACTTACTAATGGGTTTTGGGATTCACCCCATTATCCACATGGCGGATCCAGCACCCTATATGGGCACCGCGGTGGATCCTAGTGAATGCCTCGAGCCTTTATCTTCCTTTGAGAGGGACACCCTCGGAGAGCCACCAAAAAAACGGCCTGAGAGTCCGACGTGTGCACACGAAGGCAATACTAGGCAAGCAGGGTCCCATCACCAGCAAGAGGGTGCGCCTGAGCCACCTCGAGAGGATGAGGGACCGTCCCCTGGTTACGGACGCAGGGTTGAGTTTGGAAGTTGAGGCTCACTCTGAGTTTCTGGAGAGGACCACTTCCCCGGTGGGCCCATACTCGACAGAGTCGAGTTTTCCGCACCCCGAGGGTATGATGAGGACATCACCAGCAATTTCATATGATCGAGGATCCCGATACTCGCCGCCTAAGCTACATCTTGTTCACCACGTTATTTCGAGTCCAATGATGTAATTTTCATTTTCTACTTATGTAATTTGCCTTTTATTTGAGTCTTGTACCTAGGTTATTAAGTCATTTCCCTAAGTTCGAGTCTCATTAGGTTATGGTGCTTGCTATTGGGCCTATTTCTTTGGGCTAGGCCCATGGGCGCACCCCCCCTTCCTTGGTTATCTGTTAGTATGTTAAAAGTCAGGGTCTTATATGTAAAAGTGGGTTTCCTATAAATAGGACCCCAATCCCTCAGTTGTAAGCTAATGAGAAATTAAAGAAAACTTGCCACTTGAGTGCCTCTCTCTCTCTCTCACTAACTCTCTCTCTTCTCCCCTCCCTTGGGCGAACCCCACTCTCTCTCTTCCCCTTCCCTTGGGCGAACTAGCCCCTTCACCTCCCCCTGCCACCTCAGTTGCCACCTCACCCTCCACCCCTTCACCTTCCCTAGGCCACTTATTACCCCTTCAATTCCCTCCCCTTCCCAAGCAACTCTTCATATTCCCTAGGCACCCCTCCACCTTCCAAGGCACCCCTCTCCCTGACCCAAACAATTTCCCATCTCCCAAGAGCCCCTTCCCCTCCCCTAGACAACTGCTCCATCTCCCAAGGCCGCCCTTGGCCCTTCCCATCCAGCCAAGTTCGAACCCCTCACTCCCTCCCTTAGCCTTGGCCGACCACCACCTCCACCTGCCCCCAAAACCCATTTGCATCCCCTTCCATCCCCACCTCCCTCTTGACTCTCTTCTCCCCTGCTCAAACCCTCTCACCACCCAAGAGACATCCCTCCACACCCACCATCAGCACCCCTCCACTTCCATTGCTAACCCCCACCTACTCCCACCAAGTTCCTCCGCCCTTCTCTTCCCCTTTGATCAGTCTGCAGGTGGCAGAGAAAGAGTCATCTTGCAGAAGCTGTCACGGAGTCATACGGTGGCCTCTGAAGACGTACCATACATTTCTGGAAAGGTCGTCCAGTCGGCTTCGCAGGCGAGGCGATCTCATCCCATTCCGAGTTCGGGGCTGTCCGGGAGAGCCGTTCTCCCCTGACTGCGCTAGGCTCCCCCCTGCAGAGTACCAGAACCCGATTTGAAGCTGTACCACAACAAACGGCGGAAGATTCAGACTACGAGCCCTTCTGCAAAGTTCTTCTTCCTCCGGTCCTCTACCAGGATCAAGAAGCGGAACTGCGTTCGGTGTCCGGAGGCCGGAGTTCTCATTTTTCTCCCTTGGCTGGTCGGGTCTGCCTCCCACAACCTGCAGCGACCTGCCTCCACTCTTCTGAGTCTCCTTGTCCGCACCGACATCAGACCGCTGCCCCGTCAGTTTTTCTGTGAAGAGGGCTTGACCGCGGTTCCAGAAACTCTGGCGTCTCATGATTCAGAGCTCGGGAGAGGCTGGGGTAACTTCTGAAAGTCACTTTTCGTATCAAGTAGCTGCTGCCGAGTTACTGTCACCAAGTACCTGAACCTGAAAGGAAGCTGTGCCACGGCGAACCCTAGCAGAACCCAGCCGAGGCCACTTCATCAAAGTTCTTCCACGTCCTGTCCTCTTCCAGGATCAGAAGCGGAACTGCGTTCGGGTTCCGTGAGACAGAGTTATAGAGATTCTCCTCCGACTGCTCCAAGCGGCCTCCCCAAGTCTGCTACGACCTGTCAGCACCTTCTTGGGTCCCCCGGTCTCCTCCAACCTCATCTAGCTTCCCCGTCAATTCTGCTGCGAAGGAGACTCGACCACGATTCCAGAAACTCTGACGGCTTGTGATTCAGGGTTCGGGAGCGGCCGGGGTAGCTTCTGCAAGTGGCTGTTCATATCTGGTAACTGCTGTGGCCAGAATCTGCCACCCTGTTCGTCGCTCGACCCGGACCAGCAGCTGCAGCAGAAGAAATCGGGAAAATTCTGATCCATCCGCGTTCCAGATATGAAGAACCCCACGCTGGTCTCGCCTCCAGCAAAATTCAAGAACGTGATCTACAGCCCCGGGACCGTCTGGCTATCATCCATCACAGCCTGCAAGTGGAAACAACTTCGGCTTCCTTCTTCCGTTCTCCGACGGTTTTCCCATCCCCGCCTGGCTGGCTTACCACCCCTCCCTATGTGGAGGTAGTGTTTGATTGTATTTGATCATCCCTTCCCCGAGGTCACCCTCCTGCGCGAGGTGTAGTGATTGTATTAAGTTGAACATGTTGAAGCTTCATCGGCGCGGCGTGCGGGTAGCCCACGCTTTCCCGCTCGCCCTCGTCTCCCGGCCGGGATCGGCGTCCCCACGCTGATCAGGTGAGCTTCTGGCCACTCATCGTTGCTAGTTTATTACCATTGCTTAGCTTAGTATCGTTCTTAGTTGCCCGTCGGTGGTGAGGCGAGCGCCCGACCCAAATCAATCAATTCGAGTGTCCGCCGCGGAGCGAGTTGTGAGAGAGCCGCTACATGCCACGCCCTTGGCGTGCTGGCCGCCCACGGAATTGGGGCATCCCTGGCCCATTGGGGTCCAACCTTAGCTGGCCATACCCTTGGAACATTGAGGTCCAACCTCGGACCCTCACCGCCATCGCCGGTCCTCCTACGGACCCGAGTGTGCCAACGCGAGTGAGTCCGCTTGTGTCACGTTGCCTAAATTGTTGTGTTGCTTGCAAATTCTAGGTCCGAGGGGTCGTGTCACATCACAGTTCCACAGCATCCCTGGAAGAGTAGTCATCAGGATGACGCCGCAGTTCCCTCTCCAGTTCTGCTATCCTAGCCTCCCTCTGCGCAGCTTGGGCAAGCGCTTCTTCCGTCTCCTTTTCCTGCCGAGTGTACCATCTCAGATACGCGATAAGGTGTAAACAAAGTGAACTCAACACTGAAACTTTTACCTGTATACAGAGCATCCCTTCTGCCTCCGCAGCACGCTGCGTGGCATGAGCAAGTTGCTCATGAAGCAAGTCAAGTTCTGAGGTGAGAATCTACAAGTTAGAAGAGCACCACCTACTCCCATCGCTGGGGAAGCCGCGCCAATCTGGGCATGCTACGACCGCGTGAATTAGCAGCCAACATCTAGAATCTGGGGTTTTAATTAGGAACGCACTGTACACCTACCAAGACGCTTGTAGCTCCACGGGCATCGCCCAATTGTTGCTCCATCTCTGCCAAGCGAGTTCATAAATTCGCTATCATGGCATCCCGGACATCCTGCAGCCATACGAGTCAGCATTTTCACCAGAAAACCAAAAAAAGGAGAAAGAAGAGAAGAGAAAAAGGGGAAATCTACCTCCACAAGTCCCCGGGGTTGGAGTCGCTCTGCGTACTTTGTCCTATATAGACGTAAGTAGTCCTCGCTATCCCGCGCATGTGATTCTACAATCGAGCCACCCCGTTGCCAGTCTTCATACTGTTCGGGGAACCGCACGCGCCAGTCAATGCAGGTCGCCGGTCCTCGCGTCTCTCTCCCAACGCGAGGTGGCGTAGCTGAATCCACCCATTCTTGAGCCAGTCCCAAAGTCCTCATAACCAATCGTAGCCGAAGCGGCTCAATTTCATTCAGGCAGTGCATCCACAATTTCCGTCCGAACCGGGCATGACTTGCTAGAACCCACGGCTGGTCGGCATCAACCATGTCTGAGTAGGGTCTCCAGTTTACCATCGATGCAGGGAACTCCTGTAGCTCCCGCCTTAGCACCATCAGTTGGTAGGTTAGGGGTGCTGCACTCACGATGGGTTCCCACCGCCTGGCTAGCGGCACCATCGCGGGTCGCCAATGCCGAGCTCTCCCCATGGGGAGGTAATAATAGCTCCACAGCTGCTCGGCGCAGGTCATCAGTACCTTGCAAAAACACAAAAGAAATATAAAACAAGCAAACCCAAAAATACCTGGATGAATGGTGTAAAACCACTCACAGCCATCTCACGATCCACTTCTTGGAACAGGCCTGCAAACAAGTGTGCCAGCATGGCAGCTCTTCAGGCGTAGTATCCTACTCTTTCAAGGTCTGATAGCAGCTCTAGGAAGCGACATTGGATACCGTCCCCTTTCGAGCTCAGTACCAATCTCCCCAAAAGGAAGAGGAGAAATCTCCTCAAATCTATGTTGCATCTTTCCCAGTTGCCGAAATCTGTGCAGTACACGGCACGGCATCCTATTTCCATTCTTTCCATGAACTCTTCTGAGGATTCGTCGTCCCGCCGACAAGTGTCAGTGAGCCCTAATGCATCTATGAGGGATGCCCTAGCTACCGACCTGTTTTTCCGACCATCTAGGTCCAAACCCAGTAGCTTCCGAGCACCTTCTCGGTAATCCGCATAAGTGACCCCGGTCACTACCTCGCCCTCCACCTTCAGGCTTGTGATCCGGACCACATCCTCCAAGCTGGGCACCATGTGCCCCCAGGGCATCAGGAATGCCCGACTCACTAGGTCCCATCTCTCACACAAGGCTTGGATCAGGACCAGGTCGAGCTCGAGCGGCTCGATCCGAAGAAAGGTGCCAAATCCCATCACGTCTAGCCTCGCCTTCTGAAAATCTGGGAGACCTCGGTATGCTGCCACTACCAACTCCCATGAGATCTGTGATTTCATCACACTCTACGCATGCAGGGAATGGAGAGGACGTTTGGTCAGAAAGAAAGGAAGAAAAAAAGAATGAAAAAAAGGGCAGGAAAACTTGGCTTACGAGTTGTGATTGGGCCCTTTCGCTGAAGTGCCCTTCGAGATCCGAAAGCCTCCTGGAACTACTACCACTGGATCTGCTTCTCTTCGAGGAGTGGGAAGATTCGCCCTCCATCCAACTCTCAGAATTTTGAACTCCTCCTCTCCCGTGAGAACTTGTGCTCCTCGAGTTAGCTCTCGATATACCTGGGAGGATAAAAGGGACAAGAATTTATAGAAATGGAAGGAGTGTGGGCCAAGATTGCCTCCATCACCTTTTAATGATAGCCCTCGCAATGAGGCACCTACCATGCGGTCCCGTGTGTCACTTCACCGCTCGCACAGGGTGATTGATTGGATGAAGAATATGACGACTAGCACCCTATGTTGTCTAGGGATACCCTATCATGTTTTGGAGGACGTCCGTAAAATTTGACACAACATCTGGGAAAAGGGACTAGGGTCGTCATTATTGACTTCGACGGCAGATTCCTGTGGAAAATGGTCACAACAAGACGCGATTCTTCGCTCGGGGTGGAGTCTCGACAGACCCATCACATGGGAACAGTACAAAGGAGAGGAAGTGTAGGGAAGAAGGAACGCACAAGAGAACAAACAAGCAGCAGAAAACTAAATCACTCCATTCATAATTCTACATAAGCTGTCATAAACACTACAATCATAGAGATGAGGTGGGTCCACTGGCTCGCCAACTCGTGCCATTATCTCCGTGCTCGTCCCTCTAGACGTCCCTCTCCTCTCCCCTAAGGTGAGGGTCCCTCAGAAGCCTCCGGGATCCCCGTGCAGTAGCACCCGCCTCGCCTCGTGGCGTCGGCTCCACAGCAATGACTCGCTGCTCCTCCCCTGGCGTGGCAAAGAAGCCACTAGCGGCAAAGCGACCAGACTGGCGCAGTCGCTCCCCGAACTCTCGCGCTCTCTCGTAGCGCGTCTCCATCCCTCCTAGCCTCTGCACGACGGCCTGAAGGCCCAGCTGGAGCTCCCTCACTTGGGCCTCCAAGGCCCTCCTCTCGGTCTGATCCTGCTGTCGCTCGAACCTTCTCTCGGCTTTCTCTCTCCCTGCCTCTCTCCTCATCATCTGCAGAAGAACCCTTAACTCCAGGATGTCTGGAGAAGGTCTCTCCTCACCGCGATGTCGCAGCTCTGCTACAGTCGCCACCCAGGCATCACGCTCCTCTTTCGCCCGGGCAGCCCGAGCCACCGCACCAGCAAGTTGCTCCCGAAGGGAGGCAATCTCGAGAAAAGGGGCCGAGGAACTGGAAGATGCGCCGCCAGTCACTCCCACCATCGCTGTCTGCTGGGCACGCTGGAACGAACAAACAACAGTCGTCAGCTAAGCTCCACATTTAAAAATAGAAAATGCAGCATTTAGCTTACCAGGAGCGACAGTTCCTGTTGAGTGGCGGCCAGCTGCCGCCTGACCTCGGCTAATTGGGCACGCGACCCGTTGACGTCGCGCGTATCCCCGGCTTGGGGAAGCCCCACATAACTCTCTCTCTGCCGCCGTAGGAAGTCGACACTATCCTGCACCAGTATGCTCCCTTGCTGCCCAGGGAGACGTATGCGCCAATCTTCAAGCTTCGCCTTGCCGCGACTCTCCTTCCTGACGTGGCTCGGCTCGTCTGCACTCGCCCACTCATCGGCCAGGCCCAGGGTCCTCGCCATGTCCTGCACCAAGAAAGAAGGGCCTCGCATCATAACAAAGAATGCGTCCCCTGTCCAGGACGTGTCCATCATTTGAGTACAACACTCACCGAACCCTTTCCCTCCTCGCGCGGCTCGCTTCAAAACTCAAAGTGGATCAAAAGAGGAAGAGATCGGAGGACCTACCAGACCGTGTTCACCTCCCTCCGCAACATCGGGCCCCTCGAGTCCCTCGGGGGCCCGAAGCGGCCCTTCCTCCTCCATGGACGCCGTTTCGTGCTCTGGCGCGTCCCTCCTCAGGCGAGGGGTCCCGCGTCCCTCTCCACCTTCGCCGTGATCCAGACCGCCGAACTCCATCGATCAAGAGAGGAAGGAGACGAAAAGGGGGACGAGCGAATTTTGGCAGGGGCGGGCTCGTTTGCAGGTAAGGCACGGGATAAGAAAGGCCACCCGACGCTTTAAATTTGAATTCGAGGATTAAGACGGGTCCTCGCGCATGGGCGTGCCCAAAAAGGGAGAAAGGAAATAGAATCCCCGTGCAAAGCGTAGTTCCCTGCTGTTCAGGGTAAGGTCTCGTGGAGCGTGCTTCGAAGGACAAGTGCAAAGAAAGAAAAGTGAGAGAGGAAAGGTACACACAACACAAGAAAGCCATTTTCATTTCATATAATAGTCAAAAGTACATCATGCAGTAAGGAGGGTGGAGTGTACAAGCAACTCTCTAACTCTCGCCACCACCCTCCTGGTCATCTCTCTCCTCCCTCCTCTGACGGGGATCCCTAGGGGGCCTCTGCGACCTCTGCGAACCCTGAGAAGCCGTGCTCGCCTCGCCCTGCGGTGGCACCCCAGCCTCGAAGGCACGACGACGCTCCTCGGCTGAAGAAACCAGATAGCTACCCATGGAAAAAGAACCAGACTGACGAAGTCGCGCCCCGCGTTCCTTCGCCCTCTGGTACCGCTCCTCGCTCTCTCGAAGCCTCCCCTCCGCCGTGCCGAGACTCAATCGGAGCTCCATCAGCTGGGCCTCCAGAGCCTTCCTCTCGTCCCAGTCTCGCAGTCGCTCCGCCCTCCTATCCTCTCTCTCCCTCTCCCTCTCCTCTCTCTCCCGCGTCGCCTCCCTCCTCGACAGCTCGAGGGTGATCCGCAGATCCACTACGTCGTGAGGAAGCTCCTCAGCCTCCCGTCGCCGCTCCTCCTCTAGCTCCGCAATCCGGGCGTCACGCTCTGCCACCCAGGCATCGCGCTCCTGCTCAGCACGAACAGCATGGGCTAGGGCCTCCCGAATCTCGGCCACCTGTCAAAGCACGCATGCACCATAAGAGAACAGTGATAGAAGGAGAGCAGCTAGAAGGAGAGTCGAGGTCAGGCAAACACTCACTCGAGCCTCGCGGTCACGCTCGGCCTCCTCAGCCCGAGCCACCGCATACGCCAGCTGCTCCTGGAGGGCAGAAACCTCCGGACGAGGGCCCCGCGAACTGGAACCCGCTCCACCAGCCATTCCGGCTGTCGCTGCCAGGTGGGCCCGCTAAAACACGAGGCAAACGTCGATCAAAGGCTAAGCATCAAAAATCCAGGTCACAAAAAATGCGTTGCATAGACTCACCAGGATCTCCAACTCCTGTCGGATGGCCACTAACTGCCGCCTGGCGTCTGCCAGCTGGGCCCGCAGGTCAGCAATCATGTTGTCACGAGCATCCTACATTGCACATAAGTTAGTGCCACATGCATATACATATAGAAGGGTGAAGCATATTCATTTCACTTACCCCTGCCATACCACCAAGGAAGAGGCGGTCCCCGTACGTAGCCCGGTACCGTCTCAGGTAATCAGTACTATCCTGTACATGGGACACCACTGGGACCCCGCCCTGCTGCCAGTCCTGGTACTGTGCCAGGAAGCGCGTACGCTAGTCCACGATCTTCGCCTTCCCCTTGGTCTTCCGCCCAATGCGGACCGGCTCATCTACATCGACCCACTCCTGGGCCGGCTCCAACGTCCTCATAACCAGTCTGAGCCCCAGCGGCTCGATCTCGTTCAGGCAATGGACCCACACGTCCCGCCCGAAACGAGGAAGACCCGCTACAACCCAAGGCTGACTAGCGTCACCCATGCCCAGGTAGGGCCTTGTGGAATGCGGATTTTATCTTATTTATTTTATTTATTTATTTATTGATTTATTGGCGTGCCAGTCACATGTGTGACGATTTCATTGTGCGCTCGATCTGACTTGGTCAGTCGATTGTGAGTGATCGCGTCTGGACCAGAAGTCCGTCATACCATAAAGGTTATGACGTTAATTACGCCCTTCCTAAGAAGGACAACCCTTGATTAAACGCCAAAAATAGGAGGCCTCGAGAGGCAAACATATATTCATGTGCGCAAATGGAACTTCATACCGGAGCCAGGGAGGCGGGCAAGATAATAACATCAACCATAGATACAGATGATATCGTTAAGTCAGCGGTTCAAAGACCGGGCTTAGGGGGGAAGGAAAAATTTCAGTCACAGGCAGACTGGGCCGTGGCCATGATGGGGGTTCAAAGCATCGATCGATATTTCGACAGCATTTCCGCTTAATCTGGATTATGCCCAGGGGAAAATAGACTATCACCCACGGAGTGCCGGGATGAAAGCCGAAAGAGAGAAGTGCTGAACTTCCCGAACCGCATATCTGCCATGGGGCAATGTTTGATATTCCCTGTAGAAGCCGGCGGAACTCATGCAGTGGCAGAGCCCTCCCGAGCTAAAGGGGTTATTCATGAACCCGATGCGGGACGACGAAAAGTTAGTGAACGCTCAATGTTGCGCCCTCGCACGCGGATCGACCTACCCGATCAGGTCGCGGGAGTCAAGGGGGCAGCGCCCCTTGCGGGGGTTTCCGGGGGCGGAGCCCCCGGAACAAAATTTGGATTGAAGGCTCAGTAATAAAATATTTGAATAGGTTATGAGTGCAGTTCAAGGGTGCATAGGTTCCCGGCGCGAAGACAAGATGGCCAAGGCTCCTGGCGCAGGAAGGAGGGTTCCCGGCGCGCTAAGGGATGGGGTTCTCGGCTTGGCAGAATGGGCAAGGGGGCTTCCCGGCGTGCCAAGGGATGGGGTTCTCAGTGCAAGAAATCATGCTCCGAGATCTGCTCATGACTTTTACTATTTGTGGTGCCGGGAGCCAAGATGATGCCGAGATGGTCTCTAAGGGTTTACGGAACCCTGCTTTTGGGTTTCTCGACTATCCAGGCCATGGTGAATGGGTTCTTTTGGGATCAAAGTGGATCAGTTCATCAAATCTGAGCTGGATTAGATTTGGGCTTTACAGGAGCATCGAGATAGAAAAGGAATTTGGGAAGTCTAGGGTCGAGGGAAACCCTGTCACCATTATCATGCGGAGCTCGGGGGACAACCTGATGTCTACTTTCATCTTCCTGAGAGAATTTTGGCAGCACCTCCCCTGGACCGAGCATTTGCCAGAGAGTGGTATAGGCTGACATCCACGGAGTGCCGGGATGAAAGCCGGAAAATGAGTGAGCACTAAGGCTCGAAGAGACTATCCATGTCTCTGGCATCGGTCACTATTCCCCTTCTCGGAGACTGACGAAACTCATGTAGAGACAGGGTTCGTCAGACTCATGGGGTGGCATGTGAATCCTGTTAGGGACCTCAGAATGTAGGGAAGGTCAATCCCCAGTTAATTTATCCCCTGGGGTACGTATGACGACTCACGAACGCCCCAGAATAAATGGACGAAGAGGCCAAAGGAGTGGACAAAGGAGAGGCTCTCAGCATTGTTTTTATTGGCAAGAAGATGGCTCCCGGCGCGAGATTATAGGTTGGCCAAGGGGCTCTCGGCATGGGTTTACAGGTTGGCCAAGGGGGGCTCTCGGCATGGGTTTAAATTGGCCAGAGGGGGGGGGGTCTCGGCATGGCTCCAAATGCAAAAGAAGGGAGGAGGGAGGCTCCCGGCGTGGAGCCTCTCGGCGCGCTCCTTACCGCGCCGGGAGGCTAGCGCCGAGAGGCCAAAGGCAAGGGGGGAGGTCTCGGCCAGGGGCTTCCCGGCACGCCCATTACCGCGCCGGGAAGGTGGTGCCGGGAAGCTGAGAGCTGGGGGGGTTCACGTGGAAGTGGCCTGAAGAGATTTTTGTCGGTTTGCTGAAGAGGGAGGCCTCTCGGCAACGTAGTTCTCGGCGGGGAAATTATCGCGCCGAGAAGGTAAAAAGGTTAAGGATTTCAGGGCTTGATTACGGCACTCTGTTTTGGGAATTTTGAGTTTTCTGGCTCGGATTGGGACCGGATCTGGGGTGTAAGGGGTGGTCTCATGGATGCCTCTGCTAGAGGGATGCCAAGGGAGCCGAGAGACCAAATCAGGAGGCAGAAGAGAGATCATCGTCCGGACCTGAGAAGCTTTCTCTGTTTGCCGTCAGTCGTCTGGGGGATCAAGAGATGACTGTCTCTGATCCCCTGGACGAACCCAATGGCATCGAAAACTGGCGATGGATGGACTTTTAGCACCGAAACTCCAGGCCCTAAGCATTCAAGGCTTAGAATGGAGGACCCAGGAATCGAAATCATCATTCACCAAAGCCTGGCAGTTCAGGGAACCAAGAGATTGGTATCTCGGGTTCCTGAACAACATGAAGGGCTCGAGGGAAACACTCGGAACATATGCGGAGAATCTGCCATTGAGACAGTAAATGAGAAGGGAATGGAGCCCAATCACCCATTAGATGGGGGTGGGGGTCCTATCCTTATCCCTCTTCAGAGAACCAACCAGAATTCTGAAACCGGTACTGTATAAACTATTATGCATTTCAAATAGAAGACATATCCACAGGACGCAAAGGGGAAGAACTTTGATTGCCCAATATTCATCACTGCAATTGCAGCATTCCATTTCATTGCATCGTCTCACACTTACATCAACCATGAAAGGGAATACAAGAAGCAGAGAGGTACAAAGCAGAACCGGGATTGTCCGGCTACATCTGATAAATCGAGAAGAAAACTCGCTAGATTACATCAAAGAAAAGGAAAGAAAACATGGGGGAGGGCAGAGCATTGACTCCTCTCCCTCCCCGGATCAGCCCACCTGGAGCCTTCCCTTCTTCTTTCCTTTCAGATCTTCTCTTCACTTCTTCGATTACCTTTTCCTCGGGCTCTCTCTTTCTCTTTTTGGGTTTCTGGCTATCCTCTCAATATCTGCCCCTCTTTTTTGTATTCGCTTCTGATTTCTATTCTCTTCTCTTCGCCCCCCTTCGTTTCATCGAAGGAGTGGGTTTATATAGACCCTGTTCACATCAATGGCACTCGGCGTGCCTGCATCATTGGTTCCCGGCGCGCCCATTCGAGGGGCTTCCCGGCGCGCATCCTTTGGAGGGGCTTCCCGGCGTGAGGGGCATCTCGGCGCGACATCCTTTGGAGGGGCTTCCCGGCGCGCCCGCTGCCATGGGGAGGTTCTCGGCGCGAGGGGCACCAAGCCCATCCTTAATAGCACATTAACAGGCCCATTCTTTTCTTTGGCCTTGTTAATTCCTTTGATTGCATCAGCACTGACGAGGGCTGACTCATCGGCTGACATATCTTGTCGGCTGGGCTTCTTTCTTGCTCGTTCGGGGATGGCCCCGAGTATCTTCCGAGATCTTGTGTCTCGTTTCAGTGGTTCTCTATTAGAGCCGGCCGTCTCTTCTTTTCTTCTTCTATTCCTGAAAACAAGATAACAGAAATAAGACATTTTTTCAGAAATAAAGGTATTTTAGGGTTATTATTATTGTTTCATCGCTGCTATTATTATTATCTTTATTTTAGGCGTCAACAGGCTCCACACCACCTACATCATCATACATGCATCATATTAGTTGCCATTCAGTCACATAAGAAAACACAAAAAAATCATACTCATCATACAATGGCCTCAGGATACTCGCTTAGCTCTCGACGAAGCGACGCCAGCTGGTAGCCGTGGGGTGCTGCAACCACGACCGGCCTCCACTGTCGCGCTAGAGGAACGGCCCTCCTGTTCCCATGCCTAGCCCTCCCCATCGGGAAATAGTAATAGCTCCACACATGCATCCATCATACATCATTAGTACAATAATTGCATATTTAACTATGGGAATGCATAAATAAAATGTTTACCTGGAGAAAAGGTGCGAAGCCACTGACTGTCATCTCCTTCTCCGAAGTCTGGGAGAGATCGGCAATCAGATGGGCAAGCAGAGCCGCTCCCCACGCATAGTGCCCCACTCTGTCAAGGTCCACCAGTATCCCGAGGAAGCGGCAGTGGATGCCATCCCCCTTCGTCCCCAGCAGAAGGCGGCCCAGGAAGAAGAAAAGAAACCTCCGGAGGTCTAGATCCACCAGCTCCCGCTCGCTCGGGTCCTGGGTGAAAGATGCACGGGCATCTCCCTCCAGTCGTGCCAGAAACTCCGCTCCAGTCTCGCTAACCCGCTGGCACGGGTCGACAAATCCGAGCGCCTCCATAATCTCCACTCGGCTGACTACCCTGCTGTCTCTGTCGGTCACGCTCGTCTCTAACCACAGCAGGTCCAGGGCACTCTCTCGGTAGTTGGGGTAGGTGACCCCGCTGACCGCCTCTCCGTCAACTTGTAGCCCGGTGATCCGAGCTACGTCTTCAAGCGTCGGCACCATATGCCCCCAGGGCATCAGAAACGCCCGGCTCGGTGCGTGCCACCGCTCCCTCAATGCCTGGATAAGAGGAAGGTCGAGCCGAAAGGGCTCGATCCTAAGGAAAGCTCCGAAGCCCATGGCGTCCACACGCGCCCTCTGAAAGTCTGGCAGCCCACGGTATGCTGCCAGCACTAAGGACCAGCTGATCCGGCCCTTCATCACGCCCTGCACACCACAAAACCAACAAAGAACACATCAGCATCATGAATAGTAATAAACAATAACACTGTATATACTACTTATTTATTTTATTTTTTTTATTTTTTAAAAAATATTTATGTTTTTTTGGAGGCCTCCAAACCCTTGGACGCCTCCTTTACATTTTCTTTATTTTATTTTTAGAAAAACCCAAAAATCAAAACAAAAGTAAATAAAAAATATATATATATTATCATGGAGGCGTCCCAAGCCGTGGACGCCTCCTTATTTTTAAGTCTATTTTATTATTTACGTAAATAAATAAATAAAAAAAGAAAAAAAGAAAATGTGGAGGCGTCCAGGCCCATGGACGCCTCCTTCCCTCACTCACCGGCCCTCACCACACGGCCTCTTGTCCACCTATCCAGCCTATTAAACCAACAGATTGAAGTTCCGAGGGACTTACCGGGTCGTGATCGTCCTCTCCCGCGTCGCCAGCATCTACTGCAGCCTCTACGGCCAAAGGAGGAGCCTCCTCCTCCACGGCAATCTCCTCCGCCGTAGCAGCCTCCTCGGCATCATCCCTCAGCCTCCTCGGACGACGAGCCCGTCGTTTCCGCTTCTCTCCACCCTGGCTCGGGCCTCCTTGCTCCATTGGGACGAAGAATGGGTCGTCTGGATTGACTGGGTCGTTTGAATGAACAGTAAATGAGCAAAGGGGGGGAGGCCCCCCCCATATATATAAAATCTACCTTTTTTGGGGCGTCCAAGCGCCTGGACGCCCCCACCTTTTTTTATTTTTTTTCAAAAATTCAAAAAACTTAGGGGCGTCCAGGCGCCTGGACGCCCCCAAAACAAAAAACCAAAAAAATAAAAAAATAAAAAATTAGGGGCATCCAGGACCCTGGACGCCCCCAAAACAAAAAACCAAAAAAATAAAAAATAAAAAATTAGGGGCGTCCATGACCCTGGACGCCCCCAAAACAAAAAAACTAAAAAAAATTATTAAAAATAAAAAATTAGGGGCATCCAGGCCCCTGGACGCCCCCATATTAAAAATTTCAAAAAAATATAATAAAAGAAAAAAAAAGATAAGAGTATGTATATAATCCAAACAAAAGAAAAAATACAAAGAAAAAGAAAAACCACAAAAAAAAGATAATAATAATTAAGGGGACGGGAGTCCAAAACATCCATGCCAGATTTTATTCCATCAGAAAAGCAGAATGAGCTACATCAGGGGTTTAGGCGCCTTAGGCCTTAACTTCCCCAGTTCGGTTACATAAGCCCTCCACAGCTCGCACTCTTCCCCCACGTGCGCTAAGGCCTTTCCCGCAACACTTGTCTTCCAGGGTGCTTTGACGGCCTTCGCTTCCTTCGCATCCGCTTCAGTGCCCAACTCTCTCTTCTTCAAAGGAACGATGCCAATCGGTAGTGGGAATGAATGATGTGGAATGCCGATCTGGAGGCATCACCGATGCGCGTTGTAAAGGACAAACTCGGTCGCACCAATCAGTTGGAGATCAACTTCACAAGAAGGCCTCATGAGGAGATCAAGCGAAAGCAAACATGCCGGTGCACAAGTAAAGAAGCTTGTGTCACGGTGCGGAAGTGAGACCGCCAGTCTTCACATTTCTTCAGCCACGGAACGCGGTTCACTACTGTACCACCGAACCCTAACACGTCGGCTATGTAGTGAAGCGGGCTTTGTTGGAAAAGCTTCGAAGTCGTCGGCATTCCCTCGCGGTGGTCGAATTTGAAATGCAAATCAAGCCAGCAATTCAAGACAAGTGCGCAATCAAATGGAGGCTTACCCATGCTCGAGGCAGTAAGACCGCTGTAAAGATAGGCAAGGACGGCGGGTCCTACCCTCTTTCCACTCCAGATCCCACGAATGGCACTTAGTTGGTCTTCCTCCACCATGTTGTCGATATAAGGAAACAAGAGAGCACCCGCCAGATAAATGGTGAACCCCTTCATGATTCCCTCCAAATAGTCATCGTCTGGTGACCCTCTCAGGGCGTCCATGACCCACTCCACGAGCTTTTGGAGATCGATCCCCTTTTGAGTACGGACCTTTCGGGCTGCGTCGGGTGGCATGAAGCTTCCAAGGACGCTTTCAGAAGTCCCCCGTGTCAGCATCCGCATAGCCTTCACCTTCCCGTCACTCTTGAATTTCTTCAATCCGAGCAGAAGTTCCACCTCCTCGAGGAGGATGGTCACCTCGAAGGTCGGGAAGATAAAAGTGTGGGTCTGGGGATGCCAGATCTCCACTAGTGCGCCCATAGCCGCCCAGTCCATACGAATCTTCTCATAGTGTTTGGCGTGAATAAGGAGCCCCTGCAGATACCACTTCGAGAGTATGGCCCTCATGCCGATGGAGATGTTGGAAGTTAGCTTTGAAAGCCATGGCAGTTTGGAAAACTTCCTCGGGCCCTGGAAGAGTGGATATGGCTGGAAGAGAAAAGAAAGAAGAAGAAAGGAAGGAAGTAAGAAGAAGGTTCACGTGGAGAAATTTGAAAAGAATCAGCTTACCATATGCGACATGATCATCCCACTCAAATGACCCTCGAGGTTGGAGAGTCGCCTGATCTCGCTGCTAGGCCTGCTCCTCTTCATAACGCGGGAAGACTCTCCTTCCATCCTGAAATCTCCAGATTCTCCTCTCTTTCCTCTCCTGAGCTTCCAAAACCCACCTTGATGCTTTTGAATGAACTAGTCTAAGGGGAGTTCTTATAGGAAGGGTAGGACGCTACAGGACGGAACATGTCACATCAGCGGTCAGTGTCAGGATTTTGGCTAGATCTCCTTTCCATTGTGGTGCGATTCTGTTACGATTCTGTTACTTTCTGATATTATTAATCCATGCTGGCCTGTGCAGGTTTTACTAACGGACGTCTTTGTCCTATCTCATGTCCCACCTTTCAATGGTTGGTCCCACCATGTCATGCATCGTAGTATATGATACCTACGCTACTAGAACATGTCAAGGACCTTGCGGCCCGAACGAATCTGGGATTTGAGTTCCCCTTCAACAAAAACAGTGATGATCCCGGAAGAATTTGGGTTGTACGGATAGGCCGTTAACTTGTGGTAGCATGGGGACGACGGTTCCATTCAGTGAGTTGGTGCGCGGATAAACGGGCCCCAGCCCAGTATCAGCTCACCGGATTGGTATCCTGACCCGTTCTTAACAAGTTGACAATATTATCCTTGGCTATTTTCTATTTTAGTTTGTTTTAAATTTTTCTTTAAGCCCAGCATGCATTCATATAGGACTTTGATTTATTGCAAAAGATCATTCAAATGATTCGATTACGAAAGCCGTTGTGCTTCAATTCTTACAAATATGAGATGTTCCACTCCGAATAAAATACTGAGTTTCCTTGAAACGGCCCTACGCTGCTCTTCCAAAGGAGACCCTTGTTTGAACAGACCCTCAGATATTCCTTTACTGTTTACCTTGTTTGACCCACCTTGGCCGCAACACTTCCACATTGGCTGGTAACCGCTCACCAAAGGTGAAACCTGCAGGTTTATGACCCAGGTACTTCCACACCGAGAAGTTAGTCTCTTTTTGTTTCGTGCCTGAGCGCACATCTCACCCTCCCTTATTTGATCTCCGTCCAAGCAAATCGTCAAAATTTGAAAGACCTCCTTCAAGGTCGCCTCATTGAAACTTCAGGAAAGATTCCAAACAGTAACGTCAAAAGCGTGTCTCATCACACCTTGGCATCAACTTATCATTCCGCTCCCACTTCATTTCACTCCACTTTGATACCATTCCACTACGTGTCGCTCCCTTGCAAAGCAGACGCCAAGGCGGGGCAGCTGTAGACACGCTATTCCCGACGTCTCCTGAGAAAGTCTCATATCACTATACAACGCCCCACGACGACTTACGCGTTTTGAATCACTTGAGTGCTTCCTTTTCTTGAGTCTTCTTCCGCCCTTTTCGGCATCCAGAATCGTCTCGTCACGGCATTCGGACGGCATCAACACCAGTCAGACGCATCAGGAGGTTCCGGAACCAAGAAGGGTGTCTGCCGGGCAGCCGCCAACACCTTGCTTGAGGATCCGGGTGGGTCTTTTTGGGGGCATCCAGGCCCCTGGATGCCCCCATTCTTTTAATTTCTTTTTCAAAGCCCAAAGCCAAATAAAAATAATATATCAATGGAGGCGTCCAGGCCCCTGGACGCCTCCATAAAAACAAAAATATAAAAAATTAAAATGCCAGCTCTGGCATAGAAAAACAAAATAAAAATAAAAATAAAAATATATTTTATTGGAGGCATCCAGGACCCTGGACGCCTCCATCAACTCCCTCACGGGCGCCGCCCACCGAACGACGGTTTGTCGTGTGTGAAAAAATCCAAATTATAGAGACGTCCAGACAGCGGGACGCGCCCATTTCAAAATCACGAGGCGCCGCTCACGAAACCACGCGTTGTGCCAAACCGCGTGCGGCCGTCGGTGGGGTTCGGTGGACCTGTTGGAGGCGTCCGGGGCCCTGGACGCCTCCACAAAAAAACTCCAAAAAAATAAATAAAAATAGAATATAATATTAGTTCGGCCCTGATGGAGGTGTCCAGGGTCCTGGACGCCTCCACCCTCCGGAGCCCTATAAATAGAGGACCACCCCCTCAGTTCTGAGAGAGCTTCTAAGAGATCCGATAGGCTGCCGGAGCCCAGAGGCTACCGGAGTCATTTCTAACCCGTGGGGTCTTTTGTAGGTGGAGGTTCTGCCGGCTTCTCAGGTGCCCACGCTCGCGAGAGGAAGGTCGTCTTCATCCACCGCACTTCCACGTCGTCCCTACGTTGCCGGAGCTCCGCCGGATCTCGCCCTCGGCTCATCCAATAAGCCTTTTCTTCCCCTTTTTCTCCATAGTTCTTTACATTCATCATACAGCATCCTCTATCTCCCTACATAAGGGCGCCATCTCTTATATACTTCTTGCATCCATCATCTCATTTTCGTCCTACTCGAGTCCGAGAGGGGTTTAAAAGATAACACCAACCAGGTGTGTGTCTTGCCATCATTTCGTTATTTTTATCGCAAGGATTTGAATACTACACCTTCATCTTTCTAATCCACTCGTTACTTGTTTGTCGTTGTTTTGTAAGCGTACCCAAGGAAAGCCCTCTCCGTCGGTCGGCCGAAGGGGAAGGAAGAAGCAACCCGCCATCTCCCGCTCTTGAGGTAGGCGCGATCACTTTCTTTATTTTGGGGTCTTTTGGCCCCTGACGATCACAATCTTGTTCTCGAGGCCGCGGCGAGTCATTTCCCCAATGGCCATTTAAATTTCCATTCTTATATTCTCTTTATATTCTGTTATATTCTGCTCATATTCTCGAGGCCGCGGCGAGTCACTTCCCCAATGGCCGTTTAAATTCGCGTTCTTATATGTTATATTCTTATCTATTCATATTCTTGAGGCCGCGGCGAGTCACTTCCCCAATGGCCGTTTAAATTCCCGTTCTTATATGTTATATTCTTATCTATTCATATTCTCGAGGCCGCGGCGAGTCACTTCCCCAATGGCTGTTTAAATTCTCGCTCTTATATTCTCTTTATATTTTACTATATTCTTATCTGCTCATATTCTCGAGGCCGCGGCGAGTCACTTCCCCAATGGCCGTTTCAATTCTTGTTATTTAATTTCTGCATCATTCCCATCCCCCCGAGGCCGCGGTGAGTCACTTCCCGCTATGACCGTTTAACCCCCATATCTTGCTATATTACATTTGTCCCGCTCGCCCCGCCGGAGCAATCTCCCGTGGTGGCCCCTTCTCTTTTCTTTTATTTCTGTGTTACAGCAAACAAAAGAGGAGCCCGCGCGCTCCGCGTCTTCTCCGCTCCCCGAACCGCATGACGTCGCTCACACCAGTTACCCTCGGCACCCCACCCAAAACCATTACGGTCATGGTGGACTTAATAGTGATTAAAGGTATGATAGCATACAACGCCATCTTTGACCGGGGAATCCTCAGCCGAATAAAAGCGGTGCCGTCTACCTATCACCAGAAAATGAAGTTCCCCACCAAAAATGGGTTGCGGGAAGTCCGAGGTAACCAGACCGCGGCCAGAAGGTGCTACAATATCTCGGTAGAGGCCACACGACCAGACGGGAAGGACAAGGGCCCCCGGGGAGTCCAGGATAAATCTGCAACCACCGAACCTGGTGGCGAATTGCTGGCAGTTTTCCTGAACGATGACCCAGCCCTAGGAGTAAAGATCGGAGCCGACCTACCGTCTGAGGTCCAACAGTAATATAAAAAGTTTCTTTCTGAGTACATCCGAGTTTTTGCTTGGGCTGATGATCAACTCTCTGGGATACCAGAGGAGACTGTAATGCACAAGCTCAACCTCGACCCCGCCGTGAAGCCCGTACAGCAGCGCAAGAGGAAGCATGCACCGGAGAAACATGCGATCATCAAGGCGCAGGTCACCAAGGGGCAAGAGACTGGCCTTTTTAGGCCGGTCCTGTACCCGACGTGGCTAGCCAACGTCATCATAGTACCGAAAGCTTCAGGCAAGTGGCGGATGTGCGTGGATTTCACCGACCTGAGTAAGGCCACCCCTAAGGACTGTTATCCGTTGCCGAGCATCGACCAATTGGTTGACTCAACCTCGGGCAACGAGATACTCAGCTTCCTAGATGCCTATTCAGGTTACCACTAGATCAGAATGGATCCAGAAGATGTCGAGAAGACCGCCTTCATCACCGACTACGGCGTATACTGCTACACCCGGATTCCTTTCGGGTTGAAAAACGCCAGAGCCACGTACCAGAGGCTGGTCAACCACATGTTTGAAGGACAGCTAGGTTGGAACGTCGAGGCCTACATCGACGATATGCTTGTCAAGACCCCCAAGGCCGAAGACCACTTCACCGAACTCACCGAGACCTTCGACACCCTCCTGAGGTACAACATGAAGCTCAATCCTGCCAAGTGTGCATTCGGAGTGAGATCCGGGAAGTTCCTGGGTTTCCTAGTCACTCAGCGTGGGATCGAGGCCAACCCCGACAAAGTCCAGGCCATCCTGGACATGCGCCCGCCCACCTGCACAAAGGACGTCCAACGCCTAACTGGGCGTGTCGCCGCTCTCAGCCGGTTCCTGTCCCGTGCGGCCGAACGATGCTTGCCCTTCTTCAAGCTGTTGAGGGGGCCCAAATTGGCATCGGCTACGTTCGCATGGGATGAGGAATGCCAGAGAGTGTTTGTCGAGCTCAAGGAGTTCTTGGCCTCACCCCTGGTGCTCTCCAAGCTTGTTCCGGGTGAAGTCTTGCTGCTCTATCTCTCAGCAACACCATCTACGGTTAGCTCGGTCCTAGTCAGAAATGACTTGGGAGTCGAGAGGCTGGTCTACTACACCAGCAAGGTGCTCAACGAGGCTGAAAGGAGGTACCCCGCAACTGAGAAACTCGTGCTAGCGTTGGTTACCTCCGCCAAGTGCCTCCGGCCCTATTTCTAGGGTCACCCCATCACCGTGCTAACCGGTGAACCATTGAAGAAGATCCTGGCCCACCCCGAAGCCTCGGGACGACTCGTCAAATGGGCCATTATGCTTGGAGCCTACGATATATCCTATCGGCCGCGCTCAGCTGTGAAAGGCCAAGCGCTCGCCGACTTCATCGCCGAAAGCACCATCCCGACTGAAGAAAGATCCCCATCCGCGCCCGGGCCGACCTGGGAATTGTTCGTTAATGGATCCTCCAACTCGGTCGATAGTGGTGCCAGAATCCTCCTGAAGTCCCCCGAAGGAGCAGAACTGCAATACGCCTTGAAGTTCAGCTTTCAGGCATCCAATAACGCTTCTGAGTACGAGGCCCTTATCTCAGGAGCGCGCATGGCCCGACGGTTAGGGGCTGAGCGAGTCAAAATCCATACTGACTCCCAGCTGGTCGCTAGCCAAGTCAGCGGCGAGTACGAAGCTCGAGAGGCACCAATGATCAAATACCTCCAACTGGTCAGAGACTTGGCCCAACTGTTCGAGAGATTCAAGGTAGTCTGAATAGCTCGGGAGGAAAACTCCCGAGCGGACGCCCTCTCTCGGCTGGCCTCCTCTCTCGACCCCGAAGGTACCCGATCGATCCTCCTTGAAGAGCTAGAGCGCCCAAGCATTGACTCGGAGCTCCTTACTGTTGACTCAGCCATTCCGAGCGCCTGGCGCACCCCCTACCTGTCGTGGCTCCGGGACTCTCAAGAGACTTTCGACCCTCAAGAGGCCCACAGATTGAAGTACCGAGCCCGACGCTTCATCGTTCTAGACGACACTCTCTACCGGAGATCTTTCTCCGATCCCCTCCTGAAGTGTCTCAGCCCCGACGAAGCCAACCAAGCTATCCAAGGTATTCATGAAGTCCTGTGCGGAGCGCACTCAGGAGGAAGGTCACTCACCCGGATCCTGCTACGGCAGGGTTACTGGTGGCCCACTCTGCAGTGCGACTGCACAGCCTACGTGCAACAGTGCGACCGATGCTAGCGATTCGACCACTTAGTCCATCAGTCGGCTACGGAGCTCGTCACCCTGACCGAGCCATACCCCTTCGCTCGGTGGGGGATCGACATTCTTGGGGCGTTCCCTACGGCTCAGGCCCAGAAGAAGTTTATCATCGTCGCCATCGACTACTTTACCAAGTGGATCGAGGCCGAAGCCACGGCGAGGATCACCGAGACAGTCGTCTGGAGTTTCATCTGGAAGTCGATCATTTGTCGTTACGGCATCCCCCGGGAGATAGTGAGCGATAACGGTCGACAATTTGACTCTCGTTCTTTCCGAGACAGATGTGCCGACCTAGGTATTCACAACCACTTCACTTCGATCTCCCACCCTTTGGCCAACGGGCTAGTCGAGAATGCCAATAAGACTATCTTAAAAGGCATAAAGACTAGACTCGGCAAGGCCAAGGGCAACTGGCTTGAGGAACTGCCTAGCGTACTTTGGTCCCACAGAACGACTCCCAGAACGGCAACCGGTGAGAGTCCTTTCCAATTGGTATATGGCACCGAGGCCGTCATTCCGTTGGAGATCGCCAATCCCTCCCTCCGAGTCATCTGCTTCTCGCCCGAGGTAAACGAACAAAAATTACTCGAGAACCTCGATCTAGCAGATGAACTCCGAGAGATTGCCAACATCCGAGCAACAGAGTACCATCGCCGCCTCACTTGATACTACAATGCCAAAGTCCGAGACAGGCACTTCCAACCGGGAGACTTCGTCCTTAGGAAAGCCGAAGCCTCTCGACCACTAGAAGCGGCGGGCAAGCTATCCCCTAACTGGGAAGGCCCCTACCGAGTGGTCGAGATGCTCGGGAAAGGAGCATACCGGCTATCTACAATGGAAGGGGAACCCATCCCTCGGACATGGAATGTAGCCACACAACGCAAGTTCTACTTTTGAAGTTGTGCAAACAATTTGAGTGAAATAAAATTTTCTCCTTTTCATTCAAACGATTGTTGGTACATAAGAAAGGCAAAAGCCAATACATTACACAACAGAAAGCAAAAAATCCATCTGGCACCACTGCAAGAGACCATTGCTCGGCTGACTCGGTTGATCTCCTTGCGTCCAGCCACTGACTCTGCCTCGCGTAGAAACTGGCTCGGATAAAAGGCTATCGACCCAGTTGGCTCGGGTGGCCCATGACAAAGGTGACAGAAGGGACTGCGGAGGGGAAGGCTACCTTCCAAGTTGACAGAGGCTAGGGAAGAGGGAACGCCTATGAAGGCCTCCTCTCTTCCAACCTGCCAACTCTTTGGAACGTACAGAGAGCAAGCACCCTCCGAAGAGTGAAAGAAAGGAAGAGCAGAAGAGGGAAAAAGAGGCTGCCAGAAAGAAAAAGAAACTAGTAGAGCTGGACGAGGAGGCAGGGCAAGGCCCGGAGGGGAAGGGGCCTAGTTGGCTTCCTCTTCCCATCCGCGAGGCGAACAGGAAGGGATGGGCATCAGGGATGTCTGATGCCCCCATCCACCCTCCATATCACCCCCCCTGCAAGCGTCGTCGGAACTGATAAAGGGTAAATGGCACGCCTCCATGTGTCGACCCCTTTTCAAGTCTGCCCGCCGGCCGTCGACTCCTTTGCAAGTCCGAAGCAGCAGGAACTCCCTGCCCCCTGCCATCGATAGCCCCCTCATCTGGATCTTCCTCCATGCTCCGAATGCAACGGCACAACGCAACGTGAAGAAGGGGTGAGGAAAGACTGTCAGGGAAAATCCTAAGCGATGGAGAGGAAGGGATGCCCTTCAGTCTTTTTATAGGCAAAGGGAGGCTACTCGCCTTAAACGACTCCCTCCTCGAAAACACGCCAAAGGAATTTCCCCCTATGAACGGTCACCTCAAACTTCTCGTCTTCCGCCTCAGCGGGACACACGAAGCGGCCAAGCATTCAAAGCGCAATTAAACGGAAAGACACCCTGGCAGAGGCTCGCCCAACCAACGTGCGAAAACCACGCAGGGCGTATCGGCACTTTCCAACTACTGCAGATACACTGGTCAAATCACGGCAAGTACAACAAGAAGCAAGTAAGATTTTATTTGTTACCTTATAAAGAGGAAGTCCTTTTTTGGAAAAGAAAAAGAAGCAAACAAAAGAAGGAGGCAAAACAGGATGATACATCAGGCCTAGGGCCCACTTTGAAGATCGAAAGTGGAAGGCGCAGGGGTTTCGCCCCCGGTGCCCTCAGTGACGGCCGGCCCTGGCACTGACCCCGCCTGCGCGGGAACTATCTCGGTCGTGAGCCCCACCCGAGGCAGTCGGAGTTGGCGACCCCGCAGGAGGAGAGCCCTCTGGATCTTCCCCGCCCGATGCAGAGGAGTTGGAAGATGACATGTCCGAGTCATAGCGTTGGCCAGAGGAGAAGTTGATCCCAGAATCTTGTTCCCCGGCATAAGCTACTGCCTGGCGGTAACCCTGCTTAAACCCCTTGCTGATGTCTCGGTGAAGTGCTGACTGATAGTAGAGAAGGGCAGCTTCCTGTAGGTTGGCCGGGTAGGCCTCTGAGCCCTTGTATTGCTCGATCGCCTCCGCCCCAGCCAGTCCCATCCTATCGGCAAGCTCGGCCTTCTCCCGCTCCGCCTCGGCCGCCCGCTCCTCGGCCTCCATTGATCATTTCTCTACCTCGGCCGACTTACGTTTGGCCTCGACCGCCCACTCCTCAGCCTTGACCGATCGCCTCTCCGCCTCAGCTCGGTCGGCCTCGGCCTCCAAATGGAGGCACTCCGCTGCCTCCGCCCGGTCCACTAACTCGGCGCGCTCGGCCTCCCAACAGCCATCCAGCTTGAAACAATGAAGGCGCTCCTCTTCAAGGAGTTTACTTTTCCTCTCGAGCGATTCCCGGGCCTTGGTTAGTTGCTCGGTCAGCACTCCGACCTCCAGCCGGCTCGACCGCGAGAACTCCCTGATCGCGGAGAACTCCCTTCGGAGCCCCTCCTGGCGCTGGAGGAAGCTGCCGGACCACCTCCGCAGTTATCTTCGCCAACTCCTCAAACGTCGCCGCAAGTTTCTGCTCCTCCGCTATGTCCTCACGGCGCATCGAAGAGCCACAAAAGTAAAGAAGTGAAGGAAATCCAAAACCCTAACAACGGAAAGAGTCTGGGATGACAACCAGCGCCCAATGCCTATAAACCCACGCGGGAGGCGGCGCGTCATTCCGACCTCCGAGAAAAGGGGGCCCCTTCATTTCAAATCCGTCAGGATTGCAATTATTACGGGCCCAGGTGACCACGACATGTGGCTTCATAACACCGCCAGATCTCCACCCACCTGAGCCACGCTGGTCCAAAACCCTAAAAGGCTACTCATCCGAGCCTCCTTTGGCTCGGGAGTAGGAGGGGGACAAGTGGAGAGGGGGATTTCTACAGCCCATTCAAAGAGCCGCCGAACTAGGCCCATCAGGACCAAACAATGCCACGCTCGCCCAAGTGACAGCCCACATGACCCACTAGGACAGAAAGCCCAATAAAAGATTCGCTCGAGGATACTACCTTCCTAGGCGCCCTGTAGGCTCGGAAGGCCCGAGCGCCGGTCAGGTCACAGGAAAGGTCCATGCCCGAGCCATCTCTCCGCCCAGGGGAAGAAGGTGCATGTCAACCAATCCGACCCATCTTCGTCCGAGCTAAGCCTACCGCCCGGATAGGGCTGGCCTCTCTGAGCTCGGTACGGCCGACGATTGCTTATCCATGCAGCCGTTAAGAGTCCTCTGTGGGCAAGAATTTATAAAGGTGAGGGACTCCAGCTCCCCAAGGTGATAACGCTCCCACGATAAGGCAATAAAAGCCCACGTCGAGGACGTAACCCCCACCTGAAATCCCTCGACTTACAAGACTCCAGAAGACGGAGCACTATTTAACCCAGGGATACCCTCCGACGAAAGGTAAGGGCAATCACACGCTCAAAACTCCTGAGCAGGAACCACTTCACCCTTCTGGTGGAGAGGGATCTCGCACATAAGCTACTTCCTCCCTATATTGCTCCCACCATAGCTCTACTGACTTAAGCATCAGAGGGTTTTCCCCAGGGACTCATCCCTAGGCCCCCTGATCTGTTTCCCTTTCTTACAGTTCACTATCCGCTGATCCACTGCCTGCTCAGGACCAGCGCGAGATCTTGCCTCTTCAGCAGGAATGCTTTGTGATGGAAGAAGCTGTCAATAGAATAAAATTCCTCCAAGGCAAGAAATTTGATGAGCTATTGTGGTAATACATTGCACTTTTACTTTCACGTTTGAATAACAATCTTTTGAAATCATTCATAAAGTTTATTAGCTTCCACTCATGTTTTCTTGTGTTAACAACTATAACTTTGCTGTTGTTCACAAAGTCTTTACTAGCTACACTCGTCTCTTTTTGTGAATAAGAGTTGAATTTTACACATAGAGCACACACATCTTACATCAATACACATCACACCTTTTTTTGAACACTTGTGAATACAAAT
Source organism: Amorphophallus konjac (assembly GCA_022559845.1). NCBI lineage: Eukaryota > Viridiplantae > Streptophyta > Magnoliopsida > Alismatales > Araceae > Amorphophallus > Amorphophallus konjac. Next base: position 257,339,267 of record CM040123.1, read on the forward strand.
AAAAATTAGTCATCTGTCACTTTGATGTATAGACTTGCATAAACTTCATAGTCGTGTGCATGAATGCCATGCTTCACCGGTATATAAAATGGTGTCAGTGGAAAGGTAGATTAAGTCCACCTGGAAGCTTTCATCATGCGTGAGTGTGGTCTTCGGACCTACGTACTTCGCCACGTACCGGCAATCAACTTACTTGAATACATCATTTTGACATGCTTGAATGTATATAATTTACATCCGTCTCTTTTTGAACTCTTCTACGACCAAACAACCTTGTTAAATAAACTTGCATTGATTCAGGCATGAATGGTTCATGACACATCTTAACAAGGTCCTTTTGGTTTGTCAACCGTGCATACACTTAGGGGGAGACAAAACCTTGAAAAGGCTAATTCATGTTCTACTATCTGTTCAATCTCTCACTTCACATGGAACCTTGACACAACGGACTTCATTCAATAAGGATCTCTGTTATTCCACTAAACACTTTTAAGAATTCTTAAACCCCTACATTAAAGTCAAGTGACTCGTGAGGAAAAAGCTGTCAGTCCCTCCAAAAAGTGAATAAGTGTGATTTGACATCGAGTACATCGGGAATCCCCCCTGAAATAAAGGAGGAAACTCGCATCGAAAAGTGTCTTATCCACATTATCATAAATGACGATACCGAGTAACCGGGAATTGCCCCTGAAACAAAGGGCATGCCTCGTGTCAAAAGGCTAGTCATGTTGCTATTTAAAATAAATACAAAATTGTATAGGACTGTGCGAAGCTACCAAAAGCGAGCATTTTGTATTGAAATGTAGGGAGGAGAGATTCTTGTCAGTGTTACTTAGAACACATGATCATCCATATTGCTTTGAAAGTCATTATTCATTGTTCACATGTTGAATCTGAGCTTGATTGTTTGAATGTATTTCCTGAATTAGTTGATCATCAATGGTCAAGCAGTAGGTCTAAGTGTAAGCACAACCATGTTAATATGGTTCATGGACATGTTTGCTCAAATCTATTGCATTCTTCCTATACCAGTCCCTGAGGGACCTTCATGCTTGATTTTATACCTATGTATGCTTGTTTGTATGCATGCATGCTTAAATTGCATTATAAGAACTCAATTATTGAACCCCCATAATTGTTGTACATAACTCTCTTTGAATCTGCAATCGCACTCATATTCCCTGAATTTCCTCTAAAATGGATTTTGCTGAAGAGAAAACCATGTCGGTTTGATTGTTGAACCGAGTCGGTTAGAAACACTCCCTTGTTACCAACTGAAAACAGTGATGGGTAAAAGGAATACAAATTCTGATTGAAATATTTTTGTGCGTTGAGTCACTACTCTGACATTGTGTCAATTCCTTAGATTTTATCTCATAATTCATTGACCACTAGTTCTAATGCACATGGTTATTAGATTGCACTTGGTGACCCTAAAATGTTTTAATCTTCAGTTCCGTGAAGTGCTCAAAAGGAAGGAGATAAGGTAAGCAATCCTGGCTTTACTACTATTCATGAGGATGAAGTGTGCTCAATTAAAATTTGGTATATACTGTGCAACATTTCAGTTTTAATGATTTGTGTTGATTATTAGAAATGAAAGGTTGCATGTTTAATTGATTTGATCATCCAAGTGTGGGTGTTTGATTTCCCGTGTCCAAAATCAACTTCTCTCAGTTGAGCAACCCACATATTGCCCATTTTGTGTTTATCATTTAGTGGATATCATGTTTGGTTCAATTGGCCTTCAATTCACTACATTTCTCTTGATTTTTTAAAGTGCAGAAGAAGTGTCGACCCCCAAGGTCGACACTCTTATCGCGTGTCCATCTGTTTCTAGCCAGACAGAAACGTCTCCAAAATGTGTTGACCCACAAGGTCGACACTTTTGTTTCAGAACCCGGTTCGAGAACCAAACCGCAGGGTTCACTCTTCACGCCGATTGCTCTCTTGGTTCGAACCCAAGCTCACTTGGGTCTCTCTTCTGGTCGAACCCCATCGAACCCAAACCCCCTTTCTCTTCTCCTTAAACCCTTTCATCACCCATCTTCTTCTGCCCTATCGTTACATCTGCACACCCCCACGGTCGATCCCCCACTTCCCAAGCCTCCGCGGCTCCTCCTCTCCATTCCTCTTTCAGCCCTAGTGTCTCTCCGTCCACCCCATCTCTTCCAAGAGCATCCTCGGGTGAGCGGCGGCATTCGCCCCTCCTTCTTCCTCTTGAAGCTATCGCGGCGCCCTCCTTGAAGCACAGCCGGTTGAAGAAGGAGCTGCTTGTGGTGTGTCCGTTCAGAGGTAGCCCTCCACCTGCTCGAGGATATCACTGCTGCATCTACATCCTCCATCTACTATCGAAGCTGCACATATGGCACCCAAGAAGAGATCGGTCTTAGAAAGGGAGGAAGCCTGCATCCTAAAAGAGGTACGGCGCAAGGACAAGGAAGCCCAGGTTGAGAGAAGGAAAAGAGCCTCTGAGATGAAAATGCTGGCTGAAAGGAAAGTATTGCGCCCTCATGCGGTTGATTTCAGGAGCATTGAAAAGAATATGCTAAGGTTAGTCGAGCTCTTAAGGAAGCAACCAAATTTAATTTCCTTCATGTCAGATCACCGGAGAGTTTATCATTCCCTAATTCATCAATTCTATGCAAATATGGTTGTCAAAAATGATGAACTGTACACTGAGGTCAATGGGCATTCTGTTCCTTTAACTCCTCAGTTGATAGGAAAAGCCCTAAATCTACATTGGGATAGTGGGATGTTATATGGAGAAGCCATTTATTATGAAGAACTTGCATATGAACTCATGACAGATAAAGTAGCAACACCAGGGTGTGTACCCAAGCTCAATGCAAATGAATTCCCATCCCTTCAGAGAATTTTACATCACATGATGACCACTATTCTATTGCCAAGATCAGGGTCTAGAGAACAAGTAACCAACATGCACAAATTCCTATTTGTACAAATCATGAGTGGAGAACCGCTTAACTTCCCAGTGGTGATGATGGAGTACATAACCAGCTGTAGGAAGTCCAAGAACCAAAATTTACCTTATGGAGCTGCTTTAACACCAATATTTCAGTCCTTGCATATTGACTTAAGTCAGCAGGTCAGTCATTCAATTAAGGATGGCGACATCTATACTATCCCATCCATCTGCACCAACATGGGATATGAAGTGATAAATGGTGTTCTTGTTCGTACTCTTCCGTCAAAGAAAGGTAAACCCCCGGAAGCAGGGTCTGGCCAGAATGAAGGTGAAGATGATGAACAACCCATCAGCAGAACTACCAGAACAAGAGGATCACATGCCACATCTTCAACCGCTCCAACAATGAGCACCAAATTCGATGAACTAACTGATGAAGTGTGCAATGTTAAAGAAGCTGTGGGTGCCCTCACACGGGAAGTCAAGGAACTGAAGCTTCACCATGATACTTATCTTCAGAAGTTTGCTGCCATGGCCAACTCCATTGACTCGCTCCATTCTGCAATTGGCATTCAAAACTCCAAGTTTGACGATCTCTCTGATTTTCTAAGGCGTCCACGCACACCTCTTGCGTCTCCTTGAGATTTTGATCTCTAGCACCCTAGCTCTCATGACCAAGCTAATTAACTTTTCCCCCTTACCACTCCTTTTGTTGATGACAAAGGGGGAGATGAAATGTGCTATATGTGTGTGGATGTTACCATGTGTGGATGTTATGGTTGTGTCTTGTTATGTGGACATTTTGTGGTTTATGTTTATGTTTTGGTTATGGTTATGTGTCTTGTGACAATTGGTATCTTAGTGTTAATGCTTATCTTGTGGACATGGGTGTCTTGTGTTTACTTTTGTGGAGGACTTGGACTTGTTTATTTTGTGGACATAGCTGTCCAGATATAGACAGTGGTTGTGGTTGTCTTATGAACAATGCTGAAGTTAATCAGTTATTTTGAATTAGTGAATGAAACTTTCTGTGGACTTGTGTTTATCATGTGGAATGATCACCTTTGCTTCTATTCTGATATTGTCTCCACTTATGATTGGAAATACACTTTTGTATGTTTGATGGATGATTCATCACTAATGTTGCATGGTATTTTAATTTGTGGTTAGAATGCATCATATTCTTGATTGTGTTATCAAATGGTCTATAGGATGTTATTCGATTGTTAAGCATGGCTTCACGCCTAGAATGCTAGATGTGAGAAGATGTTCATTGAAATCTTTTTATCTGTCTACACCTTTTTGTCAAATTGCACATAGTATTTGTCATCATCAAAAAGGGGGAGATTGTTGAACCCCGTGCACAACCGTGTTTTAAGGAATTTTGATGATGAACTAAATACCATGTGACTGCCCTCCATGTAAACAATTTGCATATGTTGTTGTGGATTTGAAATGAACTAAGCAAACTCCATTTTGTATGAATGGACTAGTGGATGTCACGGCCAACTGATTTGATGAAGTTAACTAACATGTAATTTGATATGCTTACAGGAGCTAGTGAGAAACAATAGTCTCCGACTGAACTGGGTGAAACTCTTCTAACTCTTCCCTATATGATTCACTTAACGGTTGTGAAGTAGAATCTTAAGTGTGAAATTAATTGAATAATGAGAGATAGACTTCAATGTTTTGAAATTGAGTGATATGGAAGACTAACTTCCAGTATGCAATGTGACAGGTGTGTCGAACAAGCATTGAATATAAAGACCAATTGGAAACCTTCCAATTGGATCTTCACATGCATATGGACCGACACAAGGATCTCAAGTGTGAATTGAAGGGTAAGTTGCTTTGGTTGAATGGTAAGAGGAGGTTAATTGTGAGAAATGGATGGACATCTCTCAAGGTGATTCCCTAACTATCTCTAATTGGTATATCCATGATTTGGGGTACTTTATACCCATTTCTCTCTTGCATGCATTCATATTCAGTGTTTCATCCTCTTTGAATGACCCCTATGCATATTTTATTTAGTTTGCATTATGTCAGGAAAAGTGTCGACCCCAAGGGTCGACACTTTTTCCTTAGGTCTGGTTTTCCTAGCCGGCCCTCTTATGTCTTCGAACGTGGGGATAAAAAGTCAACCCCAAGGGTCGACCTTTTTATCACTAGGTTCTGTCTAGGTTCATTTTTCAGAACCCTGGACATAAGTGTCGACCCACAAGGTCGACACTTATTCCGGGTCTTTCTACCGTGGCTTGTTTCCATGCCACAGGTAGAAAGTGTCGACCCTAAGGGTCGACACTTTCCACACTGGGTTCTGTTCGAGCCTTGTTCTGTTTTGCCCGATCACGAGTGTCGACCCCTAAGGTCGACACTTTCCGGCGACCGAAAAAATCGCCGGTTCGCGCTGCGGCGGGTGCCCTAGCTCGATCTATTCTTTTAGTGCCCCCTTGTGATTGGCCCTTGGGGGATAATGTCCTCCACGTGTCCCCTCCATCCCAGGTGGTATAAATGTTATATGATAGGGTTTCTTGACAACAAGGATGAGAATGCATCGAATGAGAAATTCATTTTTGGGGTTTTATAGGGAATGAGGCCGGAGCTGTGATGAAGCTTCTACCCAGGTCATGCTATGCTCGAATCAAGGCTGAAGAAGATCGTCTTCCACCTCCTAGAAGCCGTCTTGTTGAGGAAGAAGGCTGTACCATCTCCAAGTTACCCAATGCGCAGTAAATGATTCAAGGAGAAGAAGAAAGGGTCTGATGTTCATCTTCTTCTATCCTTCAGAAATGAACCTGTTGAAGCATCAACCTTCATCTTCCTTCCAAAGTCCAGTCCACCTCAGTTATTAAAGAAGCCAAGGGCATCGTCCTCCAGCCAGGAGTTCTCCCAACCCGTTCTTGGTTTTACTTGCTACAGTTTAGTGCTTAGTTGATGTCCAGTGAGATTGCCTTGAAGATTTGTCGCTATTGAGCTTGCAAATGTACATCTGTGTCCATCTCTTAAACTGAAGAAAATTGTGTGTGTGTTCGGAGCGGTGTCTCCGAGTGTGGATTGACTGTTGGGGTGCGTTCCCCATCTTGTTGTGTGTGTGTGGTGTTGAGCACCGTGTTGAGGGTTCACCCTCGTGTGTGTGTGGTTTGCTGCCGTCGAGCAGCGTGTGGTGTATTGGGGTTCATCTCCGTGTGCTACCTCGTGTAGCGTTTTAGTGAAGCCTCACCGAGGTGGTGAGGGGTGGACGTAGGGTACCCGTCGTGGTCCCGAACCACCAAAAAATCTTTGTACGTGTGTGATTGGTTGTGTGATTGTTCCTTATCCTCTACCACCATTCACATGATGGATTATGAACTGCGTTGCATATCGATGCTAAATTTGTCAATGTACACGGCTAGTTCAAATTGCTAAATCTCAGTGTGTGATCTTGTCACCTGCACGTTTGATGAGGTTTGATTGTGAAGCCTTTCAAGTTATTTTAATTGGTCTTAATTTTTAGAGAGGGATCTATTCACCCCCCTCTAGATCCGTGCCACTACACTGTGGGACCCAACATATATGATCTCTCACTTGAAACTCCAGGTCTCTTCTCCTGATATCAGCATAAAATTTTTGTCTATCCTGAGTCATCTGAAGTCTTTCTCTAATCGGTTTCACTTTTTCAGTTGGTTCCCAAACAAGATCAGGACCTAGGAGTTGTCTTTCTCCAACCTCATCTCAACATATTGGTGAAAGGTAATTTCTTTCATACAGTGCCTCAAACTGCCATCTAGATGCTAGATTTATAGCTATTATTGTAGGCAAACTCCACTAGAGGCAAGTGGTCGTGCTAGCTTCCACCAAAGTCAATTGCTCATGCCCTAAGCATATCTTCCACCACCTGATTGGTTCTTTCAGTTTGACCCTCGGTTTGTGGATGGAATACAGTACTAAAATTCAACTGGGTCCCTAATGAATGTTGTAGACCCTTTCAAAATTGAGATGTGAATCGAGGGTCTCGATCAGATATAATAGTGACAGGGACTCCATGTAGCTACACAATTTCTTTTATATACAAGGAAGCCAAGACATCTACGAACCATCGACTCTTAATAGGTAGAAAGTGAGCCGATTTGGTCAAGCGGTCAATGATCACCCAAATACCATCATATCCTCCTCTGGACTTAGGTAGACCCATGATAAAATTCATTCCTATGCTCTGTCATTTCCACTCGGGAATCTCCAAGGGGTGTAACATTCCAATGGGCTTTTGATGTTCTGCCTTAACTTGTTGACAAGTGAGGTAGTGTGATACACAGCCTGCCACTTCTCGTTTCATATTGGGACACCACTTTTAAGATCTTGGGACATCTTTTTAGCACCAGGGTGAATGGCATACCTTGATTTATGTGCTTCGTCCAAAATCAACTGTTTCGTATCGGCATGACTCAGTATACAAATTCAACCTCGAAATAGCAATCTTACATCTGTTCTAATATAGAAATTTGGCCATTGATCAACATTATCCTTGATCTCCATCAGGGTAGGATCACTCTCTTGCAACTTGACTAGGTCTTCTATTAAGGTAGGTTGTGACTGGATATTGGCAATAAAGCATTCTTCTTTCTCCGCATTAATATCTAGATCCAATTGGGCAAACTTATCAATAAGATTAGTCATACCTTTCATGAGGCTTGATAACATTCCTATTGGTTTCCTGCTGAGTGCGTCAGCTAAAACATTTGCGTTGCCTGGATGATATTGGATGGCGAAATCAAAATCCTTGAGATACTCCAACCATCGCCTTTGTCTTATATTTAGCTACTTTTGGGAGAAAAGATATTTCAGACTTTTGTGGTCCGAATATACCGTGAACTTTTCCCCATAAAGATAGTGACGCCAGATCTTTAGAGTAAATATAGCAGCAGCTAACTCCAGATCATGAACTAGATAATTTTCATCGTGCCGCTTTAGTTGTCTTGAGGCATAGCAAATCACTTTGCCATTCTGCATAAGAACACACCCAAGGCCAACGCATGATGCATCCGTATATACTTCAAACCCACCGCCTTCAACAGGTAGTGCCAGAACGGGGGCAGTGGTGAGATGTTCCTTGAGAGTCAAGAAACTCTCCTCACACTCCGTGGTCCACACAAACGGATTTCCCTTCCTAGTAAGCCTTGTAATAGGGATGACAATTTTAGAAAAATACTTGATGAACCGTCGATAATAACTAGCCAGGTCAAGAAAACTTCTAATTTTAGATATTGTCATTGGTCGACTCCAGTTCTTGACACCTTCTACCTTGGCAGGATCTACAATAATACATTCTTTGAAGATAACATGGCCAAGGAAAGACACTTCCTTTAACCAGAACTCACATTTGTTTAGCTTTGCATATATTTGGTGTTCCCTTAATGTTTGCAAGGCAATTCTCAGATGTTCCTCATGCTCTTCCTTTGTCTTAGAATATATAAGGATGTCATCTATGAATAAGACCACAAATCGGTCAAGATACGGCCTGAAAACATTATTCATGAGTTGCATAAATGTTGTAGGGGCATTGGTTAACCCAAATGGCATAACCACGAACTCATAATATCCGTATCTGCTACAGAAAGCCGTCTTGTGAATATCCTCCTCCTTAATCTTCAATTGATAATAGCCAGACCTAAGGTCAATGTTGGAGAAATATTCTGCACCGGAAATCTGGTCGAATAGCTCATCAATACGCGGCAATGGGTGCTTGTTTTTGATGGTGAGTTGATTCAACTGTCGATAGTCAATACATAGCCTGAGAGATCCATTATCTTTCTGACAAATAGGACCGGCGCACCCCAGGGGGATGTGCTAGGTCGAATGAAGCCTTTCTCCAGCAACTTTTGAAGTCGCTTCTTCAATTCTTTAAGTTCTGTGGGGGACATCCTATAAGGGGCCTTTGACATAGGTGCTGCTCCAGGTGTGAGTTCGATGGAAAAATTCACTTCCCTTTCGGGTGGTAGACCGGGTAAGTCGGAAGGAAAGACATCAGGAAATTCTTTTACGATGGGGATTTCTTATATAAGGATTTCATTGTACTCAGTAATAACTACGGAAGCAAGAAAAGCTTCACACCCTTGTAAGATGAGTTTGCAGGCATGAAGAGAAGAAATAAGGGTAGGATGCTTTCTGTACTTAATGCCAAGGAAAGAAAACTTTGGGAGATCTGGTTTATGAAAAGAAATCTGCCTATTGCGATAATTAATGTCAGCATAATGGTCACAAAGCCAATCTACTCCTAATATGGCATCGTAGCCTTCCATGTCAAGGCATAAGATAGTTGTAGGGAGATTGTGGCCTTCTATGATAACCTCACTATCGGGGAAATAAGCTATAAGTTCCATTCCAGAACCTAAGGGTGTAGTTATAGATAAACTCGAAGGTAACGAAATAGGTAAAATTGGCAAGGTTTTAGCAAAAGCTCTAGAAATAAAGGAATGAGAAGCACCAGTATCAAATAATACAAATACAGGATGCGAATAAATTTGAATGGTACCTTCCATTAATTCTCCTTCTTTGGTAGCTTCTTCCTCTATAACAGCATTTAGACGAGCCTGTCGCCTTCGTCCACCGTCATTCTTCGAGGATTGTTCTTTCATTAAGGGGCAATCAGGCATGCGATGCTCCCGGCTTCCACATCTTAAGCAAGCGCCAAGACACTTCTAACACTCTTCAGCCGAATGGCCAAACTTTTCACAGAATGTCCAAGCAGTTGTGACAACTTTCTCTTCCTCCTTGATTTTCTTGCCCTTGCCGTTGCCACTCCCGTTGCCATTACGGGATCGCTTCTTATTGTCATGGGACTTGTAGGGTTCCGTGATACTGAATCTCTCTCCTTCCCTTCCTCACCGATTAGACTTCTAGCTAGACTCTTCTTCCTTGCCTTTAAATTTTCTGACCTTTTCCAAGGTCCTTTCACATAAATGCGCCCGTTGGACCATCTCCGCATAAGTATGGATATTTTGGGGTCCATGTTGAGTAATAAAAATAGGCCTTAAGCCATCCATAAATCAGTTAGCCTTTAGTAGATCGGTGCTAACCAAGTGAGGAGCATATGGTGCCAGACGGGAGAATTGAAGTTCGCACTCCGCCACGGACATCATGCCTTGGCGAAGAGAAGCAAATTTCGTTGCTTTTCTCTCCTTGACATGTCCAGAAAAGTATTTTGCTCGGAAGAGTTTAAGAAATCCATCCCATGTAAGCTGTGCATTTTGAGGTTGTGCCGAGGTGGCCTTCTACCAAGTGCGCGCATCCTTGTTTAGTTGGAATGTGGCGAGACGAACCTTATCTTGGTCCGTGCATTGCATGACCTCAAATATACGGTTCTTCTCGCCAATCCAATTTTCTGCATTGTCGGGATTGGAGGATCCAGAGAATCGGGGAGGATTTAAACTCCAGAAGTTCCTGTGTAAATTTCCTACACCAGCCATGTCGCCAGCTTGGGCCACAGTCTGAAGGGCCTGTGTAACGACCCGGAGATCCGGATACCGGTGAACCGATACCAAGAACTTGGGGAAGCCACCCAAGAGGCTGATGAGGCCCCGTGAGGGTTGGAGGGTTTGTCGAGGGGAAGCATAACGAATTAGAATTACACGTGCGCACTATTAATTATAGCAACAATATGAACTATAAACGGAAGCAATTTAAATATCAGAGTGATAATTTATATAATAGTCCAGATCCACAATATATACAAGTCCAACCATTGAACAAGAGTCAGAATATACAACTACTCGGGGCATACCCCGGTCAAAAGAGTACAGGTAAGACAAAAAGACTACTAACAACCTATTGACAGACTGCTATGCTGGGTTTGAGAGTGTACGCAGTCCAAGTCTGGGCCGTGTAATGGTCTAACAGTCCAATGATTGGCCACTCAATTGGATGAACGGTACCATAGACGGTCCCACGACTGGCCATTCCATGGACTGAACGGACCATGTTGGGTCGTGCCATCTAACTGAATGGTCCCATGTTGGGCCATGCTATCTACGTCGTCTTATTGTTTAAAGGTTATATGCGGTCGAGGGTCGGCCATTCTAATCTTTGAACGGTCTTACTAAGGACCATGGAATGGGTTAAAACGGTCTAATCGAAGACCGTGACTTTAAAACGGTCACTGATAGGACCGTGCAATTACCGAGAATCTAAGAACGTGGTAAACCCCGTGGAATCCCCTCCCGGTCGATCCCAATCGACAGGAAAACAAATTCTAAACTAAACCTGCCTTGCCACAACCCATTCCAACACATTCAAACCATCAAAAACGTAAAGACGATGGCCATGGAATCAGTTTCACAAATTAAAACATAAATACGATGTCCATGCATTTTTGCTCCAAAAACTAGGAAAACATAAGACAATGGGCATGCATGTGGGACGGGGACAATCCTAAGGCGATGAGGAATCCATCCCCCCACCTATTGCATGATGAAATCGTCGTTACGACGCCGAACGGACCGAGGGGAGCCGCGCCTTCCTTCACCCGCACTGGCCTCCACGCTCGCGGTTCGCCCCAATGCTAGCGTCAACGCGCTCCACACGTCGCGAGCTATCCAACGGTACCTCCCGCGTCTCCTACAGTGGCCCGGTTGGACTGCGCCCCGAGAGAGAGGGAGAGAGTGATCGTGGTAGAGAGAGAGGGTGAGGGAGAGAGAGAAAAGAGAGAAATGGGGAGAGAGGAGGGTTCGATTGGGTTAAAAAAAATTGTTATATTTTTTTTTGATTTTTAACTTCTAATTGCATTTTAACCCCCAAAGAAGCAAAATTGCTTATATACCCATTTAATTTCTTAAAAACCTTTAATAAATGGGATAAAATGCTAGAAAAAGTCCATTAAATTTTGAAAAATCTCCTAAATTCATGGATTAAATTCTATATTAATACCGGTAAAGATCTGTTAAGGAACGGGTCTTGTAGTCCCTCCCTCCTAATAGAAATTTCATCCTCGAAATTTAAAAGGAAGCACAAGGAGAGAACTGAAAGAAGTTATACCTTATTCAAATAAGAAAGGAAACTGCTAACACATTTCATCCTCACGTTCCCAAGTCACTTCATTGCCAGAGTGACGCTGCCATACAACTTTAACCAGAGGGATTACCTTATTTCTTAATCGTTGCTCATGACGATCTTCAATTCTAATTAGATACTCTGGCATAGATAAATCTGCTGTCACTTAAGGCCAAACTGAATCATCAAGGACGTGAGATGCATCAAGGACATATTTTCTCAGTTGGGGAACATGAAATACATCGTGGATTACTTGCATCACCGCTGGCAACTAGAGGCGATAACCCACTTGCCCCACACATTCCAGAATAGGAAATAGACCAATGTAACGGGGACTAATCTTTCCACGCTTCCCAAATCTCATAACACCTTTCATCGGAGATATTTTTACAAACACCATATCTCCAGGCTCAAATTGCAATGGTCGCCTGTGCTGATCTGCATAGCTTTTCTATCGACTCTAAGCTGTCAACATTTTCTGTCGAATTAGACGCACCACATCAGCGCATTGCTGTACCATATCAGGTCCTGTCAACCGTCGATCACCAGACTCAAACCAGTTCAACAGTGTACAACAAGGACGCCCATATAAAACTTCATACAGTGCCATATTGATGCTTGAGTGATAACTGTTATTATATGCAAATTCCACTAATGGCAAATGCTGACTCCACGAACCCTGCCAATCCAGGCAACACAATCGCAGCATATCTTCTAAGGTCTGAATAGTCCTTTCTGACTGACCATCAGATTGAGGATGATACACTGAACTGAAAGCCAACTCTGTGTCCAACACCTTTTGAAAGCTGCGCCAGAAGCCAGAAGTAAATCGTGGGTCACGATCTGACATAATTGATATCAGAATTCCATGCAATGGCACAATCTTTTCAACATAAAGCTCGGCCAGTTTCTGAACACTCCAAGCAACTTTAATTGGTAATAATCTCGCTGTCTTTGTCAATCGATCAACCAACAGCCAAATTCCATCGAAGCCCTGTGAAGTCCGAGGTAAACCCACAACAAAATCTGTCGTGACATGATCCCATCTCCATATTGGAATTTCTAAGGGTTAAAGTATTCCTCCAGGCTTTTGATGCTCGGCCTTAACCTGTTGGCATGTCAAACATTTCGACACAAACTCAGCTACATCCTTTTTCATTCCTGGCCACCAGAACTGCCTTTTCAGATTTTGATACATCTTGGTAGTGCCAGGGTGAATTGCATAACAGGATCCATGGGCTTCACACAAGATGGTATTTCTTAACAAATCATCAGCTGGAACATATAGCCTGCCTCGGAAGCTGACTACCAACTCATCATCAAACTCAACATCACGCATCATCATAATGCGGGACAATTCAGAATCTGCTTGCTGAGCTTCCCTGATCTGCTGATAAATAGTTGGAATCATCACAAGACTAGCACACACAACTACCATCAGGTCAGAAGGAATGTTGTCACGCCCCGAGCGCGGAAGATACCCGGAGATGCGTGACGTGTCTATATCAATCATGTCAATCAGAGTGGTCGTGTATTCGACACGAAGACAGAGATGCGCAAAATAGCAAGATAACCCAATCCTTATTTCATAATGGATAGACTATTACAAATCCAATACTCTGTTTAACAAAAAGAAAAGTACATAGTTGACTCGAGAAAACTATAGAACCAACTAGACGACACTTGTAGAAGCTCTATCACTTTCACTCTTGACCATTCCCATCCGATTGACTTCCATCGTCGTCGGACTTACCTGAAAAGTACAAAGGGACAAACGGAATGAGCGAACGCTCAGTAGGAAATTATATCTCAAGTACTAGCGAGGGGTTTAAGTAATTACATTTTTATGAATGCAATAAAGCTATGCATGCTCGCATAACACGACAGGATAGATAGAATGTAGTATCAAGGAAATAAGATGAACTTATCATGAACTTTCAACAAGATAACAAGTTTATTCGAGATATTCAAGCAAGTACATTTAACAAATCATGTCAAGAACTTTGGCTATCATGTATCAAGCAAGCAAGTAAATTACCCTTTTTCGGGCCACGCATTTCATTTCATGTCAAGTACGAGTCAAGTACAAGATGTGTGTGGAATGTCCAATCAAGCAAGTCAAGTACTCGGTATAATGCCAGATACCTTATCATTTTAACTCCCATGGGCACAAGTACTTTCGGGTGCTCCTCCCAGGACCAGATCGGGCCCTATATGCGCAGGCATTTATCATGTGTTTTGACATCCACTCTTGTTTATATAGCCAATATAGAATTTCAATAATCAAGTTTGTAGATACGTATGACAACATTGATAGAATAGAGTCCAAAAATATGACAAAGGCCGTAGAATGGCGATAATAACGGTATAATCACGAGTTCGATAAAACTAGGTAGAATATGGTTCCCTTAACTTAGGTACCATGATAAATCGATATGGACATTCTTTATATAGAATTGAGGTCCACATGAACATAAGATCAAGCAAGATACCCTCATTCTTATCATAGAATTGGGGTTTACAAGAACGACATGATATGGCATGATATCATCATCCCATTAAGAATTTCTTATGATATACTCTTTGTATAATCATAAGGGCCGGTATACCATGTTTCTTTAGATTGACATGGCAAGGATCGTGTAATGGGTTTTTAGGGTACAACCAGCTCAGTCGGCCTTGAGGGAATCCAAGGCTACGAGGAGTCTTACGGAGGTCTCTATGACTAACTCGCTAGTCCAAAGGAACGGAATGTCCAATGGAGAGCTTGTATGTCAATGAGAGTTGAGTGTGATCGATAAATCAACGTAAAAAGTGGGACTATACTCACGGAATGGAGAATAGTGCCGATATATATATATATATGTATAATATGAAACCATCGGTAATAGAATCAAGACGAAATCAGGTTACAGTAAAATAACGACTTGAGTAAAGTCGTGTATTGAATAATTAACGCCTAACATGAGGGCGTTTACATATATTGCCAATTTGCAGAATTTTCATTATTTCATTAATTTATCAAAAACACGCCTTGCCTGGGGGCGTTTATTCAAAGTTGAGATCAAAAACGCGCCCTTGGAAGGGGCGTTACTTTCTAATTCCATTTTACAGAATATGTAAATTTCAGGATTTTAACAGATACACGCCCTAGGAAGGGGCGTTACTTTTCAGATTCACGCCTTGTTCTGGGGCGTTAAAATATGGAAAACGACTTTGTCCAAGTCGTGAATTTCAAGAATTTTACAATATTACAGGAAATAAAATTTCAAGGGACATGAGACATGTCGTTGCAGTATAACAGGAATTCACAGGTAGGGGTATGCAAGATATTAGAATCTATATTTCATAATTTATTGAATTTTAAACAGGATCAATTATCAATTTTCAGGTGAGTCTTATGAAATTAACGCCTGCGTACATGGCGTCAAATATTAAATTGACGACCACTGCATGGTCGTGTATTTTAAATTAGCGCCCTGATCAAGGGCGTTTCTTTCAAAATATTGCAGAGAACGTAATAAAAACCTTATAAACAGTATGCATGCCATGCTTATGTATAGATATCTTGCATTAATTCTTATTTGGGCTACAATAACTTGAGAAAATCCTACCTTAATTGATATCTGGAGATGGAACACGTGAATGACTTGATAAGAACACACTGAAGCTTCTAATAGCAGCCGTATGCAGATCGGACAGGAAGAAGAAAAATTCAGTTGATGAAGATGATGGCGACGATGATCTTCAATCAACCTGTAGGGGAAGAAAGGAGGGAGTATGAAGATATAACCGAAGTTTAGGAAAACGGTTTGAAGAACATTACCTTGTTCTTCGGCAGTGGCTGTGGAGCCTCCTACAAAGAAAAGACAATGAAGAATTATCAGTTCTTCATGCAGTCGAAACAGAGGGCAAAAGAAAATAAGAAGAACATACATTCTTCACTTACCTTGCAGCAGCAGAACGATCAAATAGGTTTAGGGTTTGGTCGATCAAGACTATTTATAGGATTTTGGAGTTCTAACAAAAGTAGTGTTTGATTGGAAGTAATATTTCCAAGATTGAGTTATTACCACATTCGAACTCTTCCTCATAGTTATCACTTACCCTGGATAAGTTCTGGGTTCGAACGGTTCCGAATGGAATTAACGACTTTGGTCAGGGCGTGTATTCTTTAATTAACGCCTTGCATAAGGGCGTTTCTTAAAAAGCGCCTTGAAAAAGGGCGTTTCGTGTTTTAAAACACGCCCAAGATAGGGGCGTTTCTTTTACTTACCCATTTGGTCGCGTGAGAACTGACGACCGTAGGTGTTGGCGTCCTTTCTTTATTCACGCCATGGATAGAGGCGTTTCTTTATAAATTAACGCCTTAATAAGAGGCGTTATTTTTAATTTGTTTTATTTCGTCCAATTAACCCTATTCCTTTTATATATATTACTTCTGTAATATATATGTTTTAATTCATTTCAATTATTCATTTATTAGGGTTGCTACACCCTCCCCCACTTAAAAAGAATTTGGTCCCCAAATTCAATATATATATAATTATACACGTGGAGAGTGTAGGACATATACCTCTTAGAATAACTCGGGAAATCGTTTCTTCATAGATTCCTCGGTCTCCCATGTCGCTTCGTGTTCAGGATTCTTATTCCATTGCACCTTAAGCATGGGAATAACCTTATTCCTTAGAGCTCGTATTTCTCGATCTAATATCTTTAAAGGCCTCTGTTCATATGTGAGATCTTTCTGGATCACCAGATCTCCATGCTCAATAATATGTGACGGATCGTGCACATACTTCTTCAACATAGATATGTGAAATACATTGTGTACCTCGGACAACTAAGGAGGCAACGCGATGCGATAAGCAACCTCGCCAACTCTTTCGAGTACCTCAAATGGTCCGATGAATCTTGGCGTAAGCTTGCCCTTAACACCAAATCTTCGTATGCCACGTCCAGGGGATATTTTAAGAAATACATGATCTCCAACCTGGAATTCAAGATCTCTTCTCCTGGTATCAGCATAAGCCTTTTGCCTTGTCTGAGCAACTTGTAATCTTTCTCTGATTACCTGTATCTTCTCAGTTGTATCCCTTACCATGTCTGGACCTAATAGTTATTTCTCTCCAACTTCGTTCCAACATATGGGAGATCGGCAACTCCTTCCGTATAAGGCTTCGAAAGGTGCCATTTGGATACTAGCTTGGTAGCTATTATTATATGCAAATTCAACTAAAGGTAAGTGGTCATGCCAGCTTCCTCCAAAGTCAATAATGCATGCTCTCAGCATATCTTCAACAACTTGATTAGTTCGCTCGGTCTGACCATCCGTTTGTGGGTGAAAAGCAGTACTAAAGTTGAGCCTTGTTCCCAACGAATGTTGTAATCCCTTCCAAAAATGAGAAGTAAAACGGGGATCTCTATCAGACACGATTGAGACAGGAATTCCATGTATCCTGACTATTTCTTTGATGTATAGTGCAGCTAGCACATCAATTGACCATCGGCTTTTGATTGGCAAGAAATGTGCCGATTTAGTCAATCGGTCAATGATAACCCAGATTCCATCATGTCCTCCTTTAGATTTAGACAAACCCATGATGAAGTCCATACCAATATCCTCCCATTTCCACTTAGGAATATCTAGAGGATGTAGTTTTCCCGCAGGCTTTTGGTGTTCCGCCTTGACCTGTTGGCATGTGAGACAGCGTGATACATAGTCCGCTATTTCTCTTTTCATATTGGGCCACCAAAAGTTCCTCTTTACATCTTGGTACATTTTAGTTGATCCAGGATGAATAGTGTATCTTGATCTGTGAGCTTCATCTAAGATCTTCTTCTTTAATTCCGGACAATCGGGTATACAAGTTCTATCTTTGAACGATAATCTTCCATCAGAAGTTAGTTGAAAATCAGATTGTCCTTCTAATCTGCCTTTGATTTCTACTAATATAGGATCATCATCCTGAAGTGTTTGTATCTCAGATAACAAATCTGACTGTATGCTTACATGAGATAGTGTGACAATTTTGGATTCCGTGTCCAAGCTTATATTGAGCTCGGAGAATTGTTCAAGTAACCTCCATTCTTGCATCATACAATTTGCTATCATTGCTCTCGGCTTTCGACTAAGGGCGTCAGCAACATAATTACCCTTTCCGGGATGGTATTGTATATTGAAGTCGAAGTCCTTGAGATATTCTAGCCAGCGTCTTTGTCTCATGTTTAGCTCCTTTTGTGAAAATAGATATTTGAGACTTTTGTGATCGGAGTATACAGTAAACTGTACTCCATATAAGTAGTGTCTCCATATCTTTAGGGCAAATACTACCGCGGCCAGTTCTAAGTCATGGACGGGGTAATTCTCCTCATGCTTCTTCAGTTGACGTGAAGAGTATGCTATGACCTTTCCTTGTTGCATTAGGACACATCCAAGGCCAATGCCAGAAGCATCAGTGTAGACCTCGAATTTCTCTCCTTCTGTTGGTAGAGCTAACACTGGAGCTGTAGTGAGATGATCTTTGAGAGTTTGGAAACTTCTTTCACATTCCTCACTCCATTCATATCGGATCTCCTTACGAGTTAACCTTGTAAGTGGCACGGCGATTGTTGAGAAGTCTTTGATGAATCGCCTGTAATAGCCTGCAAGGCCTAAGAAACTTCTGATCTCGCTAGCATTGGTTGGTCTTTCCCATTTCCTAACTGCTTCAACCTTTGACGGATCTACAGATAATCCATCCTTGGATATCACATGTCCGAGAAAAGCCACTTCTTCAAGCCAGAATTCGCATTTGCTGAGCTTAGCATATAATTGATTTGTCCTCAAGATTTGTAATGAAATCCTCAAATGCTCTTCATGTTCTTCCTTAGTCTTGGAATATATCAATATATCATCAATGAAAACCACCACAAATTGATCTAGATAAGGCCTGAATATGCTATTCATCAACTGCATAAAGGCAGCAGGGGCATTTGTTAGTCCAAAAGGCATAACAACAAATTCATAGTGGCCATACCTGCTTCTGAACGCAGTTTTATGAATATCTTCGTCTTTAATCCTCAATTGATGATAACCAGACCTGAGATCAATCTTGGAGAAATGTTTGGATCCAGAAATCTGATCAAATAATTCATCGATTCTCGGCAGTGGATACTTGTTCTTGATAGTAAGATGATTCAACTGTCGATAGTCGATACACAATCTCATGGATCCATCCTTCTTCCTTACAAATAGGACTGGGGCTCCCCACGGGGAAGTACTTGGTCTAATGAACCCTTTTTGAATCAATTCCATCAATTGCTTCTTCAATTCTTTTAGTTCTGCAGGGGACATTCTATAGGGTGCCTTTGAAACATGACCAGCACCAGGGGCTAAGTCGATGGTAAAGGCCACATCTCTTTGCGGGGGTAATCCCGGCAATTCTTCCGGAAATACGTCTGGAAATTCTCGCACTACCTGAATGTCCTCTATCTTGGTTTCTTTAGCTTCTTTAATAGTGACAAAAGCAAGGAAGGATACACATCCTTTCTTGACGAGCTTGCTTGCTCGAAGAGCCGAAATAAGAGGGAATTTGCTTCGACTCTTAGGACTAGTATAAGTCAGTTCCGAAAATTCCTTGAAAACAATCTTGCTATCACGGCAATCAACCGTTGCCTGGTATTTGGATAACCAATCTGCTCCTAGTATAACATCATACTCTTTTAGATCTAAGCAGATAAGATCAATAGGAAAATTCTTTCCTCGAACCAATACCTCACAGTTTTGGTAATGATGTGTGATATCCGTCTCGTTTCCGAGAGGAGTAGACAATACTAATTTCATCCATTCCGGTTCTAGAGGCAATGGGTCAGCAAACTTCTTGGAAACAATGGAATGCGATGCACCCGTGTCAAATAAAACATGTGCATATTTGGAACAAATTTTTAATGTACCTTCCACCAATCCGCCTTCTTCTTCTGGTTCGGTCTCTTGGATTGCATGAAGACGCGCGTTCCTTGTCACTGGGCGTTTACCCTCACCGTCTTGGTCATTCATTAATGGACAATCGGGAATCCGATGTTCACGACTCCCACAACGGAGACATGCTCCTAATTTCCTCCAGCATTCTTCTGTTTTGTGACCAGCCTTGTCACAATGCTTGCATACTACGTTTGAAGGTGTAGTGGTGATAGAGAAAGGCTTGGATTTCTTGAACTTCTGATCTTGAGAGGAAGAACCTCCATTATTGGGCCTCTTCTTAAAGTTGGGTTTAAAAGAACCCGAACTTGTGACTTGCTCCTTTTTGTCTTTCCCACGGATCCTATCAGATAGTTCCGTGGCATCTTCAAGCAACTGAGCTCGGCGCACTATTTCAGTATAAACTTGAATATCCATAGGCGCCAGTTGAGTAATGTAGTGGGGCCTAAGCCCATTAAGAAATCTACGGGCTTTCATCTTCTCTGTGCTAATAAGATGCTTAGCATATCTAGATAACCTGGAGAACTGAGCTTCATAATCTGCTAATGATAAGGATCGTTGCTTTAATGCAGCGAATTCGGCAGCCTTCTTTTCTTGGACTCGGTCCGAGAAATATTTAGCATTGAAGTATTCCACGAATTCTTCCCATGTTACTTGAGTAGGATCGATGGTTGCTTCAATAGACTCCCACCAGCATCTAGCATCTTTCTCTAACTGGAATGTAGCTCATAGCACTTTGTCCTGGTCCGTGCATTGCATGACACGGAATATGCGTTCGGTTTCCCGAACCCAATGCTCGGCATCGTCCGGATCGGTCGATCCCATAAACTTCGGGGGATTCATATTCTTAAAGGCTTGGTGTAAGCTTCCAGCTCGTGGAGCACCACCTTGTGCTACCTGTTGTAGCACTTGGGTCATCCCTTGAAGGGTACGCTGCATGTTGCGCCATTGAGCACGTTCGGCAGCCATTATCCTACAATTACAATAGCTATGTTAGTATTATATCACTATGATCTTATAAAGGACTCATTGATCATTAACCCTTGGTTCTACCCACTCTCACTTGGTTAAAGGTTTTGAAACCTATCCTTGGACTTGGGTTTCCTAGGAATTGAATACCTTAGGCTCTGATACCACAAGGACTGTCACGCCCCGAGCGCGGAAGATACCCGGAGATGCGTGACGTGTCTATATCAATCATGTCAATCAGAGTGGTCGTGTATTCGACACGAAGACAGAGATGCGCAAAATAGCAAGATAACCCAATCCTTATTTCATAATGGATAGACTATTACAAATCCAATACTCTGTTTAACAAAAAGAAAAGTACATAGTTGACTCGAGAAAACTATAGAACCAACTAGACGACACTTGTAGAAGCTCTATCACTTTCACTCTTGACCATTCCCATCCGATTGACTTCCATCGTCGTCGGACTTACCTGAAAAGTACAAAGGGACAAACGGAATGAGCGAACGCTCAGTAGGAAATTATATCTCAAGTACTAGCGAGGGGTTTAAGTAATTACATTTTTATGAATGCAATAAAGCTATGCATGCTCGCATAACACGACAGGATAGATAGAATGTAATATCAAGGAAATAAGATGAACTTATCATGAACTTTCAACAAGATAACAAGTTTATTCGAGATATTCAAGCAAGTACATTTAACAAATCATGTCAAGAACTTTGGCTATCATGTATCAAGCAAGCAAGTAAATTACCCTTTTTCGGGCCACGCATTTCATTTCATGTCAAGTACGAGTCAAGTACAAGATGTGTGTGGAATGTCCAATCAAGCAAGTCAAGTACTCGGTATAATGCCAGATACCTTATCATTTTAACTCCCATGGGCACAAGTACTTTCGGGTGCTCCTCCCAGGACCAGATCGGGCCCTATATGCGCAGGCATTTATCATGTGTTTTGACATCCACTCTTGTTTATATAGCCAATATAGAATTTCAATAATCAAGTTTGTAGATACGTATGACAACATTGATAGAATAGAGTCCAAAAATATGACAAAGGCCGTAGAATGGTGATAATAACGGTATAATCACGAGTTCGATAAAACTAGGTAGAATATGGTTCCCTTAACTTAGGTACCATGATAAATCGATATGGACATTCTTTATATAGAATTGAGGTCCACATGAACATAAGATCAAGCAAGATACCCTCATTCTTATCATAGAATTGGGGTTTACAAGAACGACATGATATGGCATGATATCATCATCCCATTAAGAATTTCTTATGATATACTCTTTGTATAATCATAAGGGCCGGTATACCATGTTTCTTTAGATTGACATGGCAAGGATCGTGTAATGGGTTTTTAGGGTACAACCAGCTCAGTCGGCCTTGAGGGAATCCAAGGCTACGAGGAGTCTTACGGAGGTCTCTATGACTAACTCGCTAGTCCAAAGGAACGGAATGTCCAATGGAGAGCTTGTATGTCAATGAGAGTTGAGTGTGATCGATAAATCAACGTAAAAAGTGGGACTATACTCACGGAATGGAGAATAGTGCCGATATATATATATATATATGTATAATATGAAACCATCGGTAATAGAATCAAGATGAAATCAGGTTACAGTAAAATAACGACTTGAGTAAAGTCGTGTATTGAATAATTAACGCCTAACATGAGGGCGTTTACATATATTGCCAATTTGCAGAATTTTCATTATTTCATTAATTTATCAAAAACACGCCTTGCCTGGGGGCGTTTATTCAAAGTTGAGATCAAAAACGCGCCCTTGGAAGGGGCGTTACTTTCTAATTCCATTTTACAGAATATGTAAATTTCAGGATTTTAACAGATACACGCCCTAGGAAGGGGCGTTACTTTTCAGATTCACGCCTTGTTCTGGGGCGTTAAAATATGGAAAACGACTTTGTCCAAGTCGTGAATTTCAAGAATTTTACAATATTACAGGAAATAAAATTTCAAGGGACATGAGACATGTCGTTGCAGTATAACAGGAATTCACAGGTAGGGGTATGCAAGATATTAGAATCTATATTTCATAATTTATTGAATTTTAAACAGGATCAATTATCAATTTTCAGGTGAGTCTTATGAAATTAACGCCTGCGTACATGGCGTCAAATATTAAATTGACAACCACTGCATGGTCGTGTATTTTAAATTAGCGCCCTGATCAAGGGCGTTTCTTTCAAAATATTGCAGAGAACGTAATAAAAACCTTATAAACAGTATGCATGCCATGCTTATGTATAGATATCTTGCATTAATTCTTATTTGGGCTACAATAACTTGAGAAAATCCTACCTTAATTGATATCTGGAGATGGAACACGTGAATGACTTGATAAGAACACACTGAAGCTTCTAATAGCAGCCGTATGCAGATCGGACAGGAAGAAGAAAAATTCAGTTGATGAAGATGATGGCGACGATGATCTTCAATCAACCTGTAGGGGAAGAAAGGAGGGAGTATGAAGATATAACCGAAGTTTAGGAAAACGGTTTGAAGAACATTACCTTGTTCTTCGGCAGTGGCTGTGGAGCCTCCTACAAAGAAAAGACAATGAAGAATTATCAGTTCTTCATGCAGTCGAAACAGAGGGCAAAAGAAAATAAGAAGAACATACGTTCTTCACTTACCTTGCAGCAGCAGAACGATCAAATAGGTTTAGGGTTTGGTCGATCAAGACTATTTATAGGATTTTGGAGTTCTAACAAAAGTAGTGTTTGATTGGAAGTAATATTTCCAAGATTGAGTTATTACCACATTCGAACTCTTCCTCATAGTTATCACTTACCCTGGATAAGTTCTGGGTTCGAACGGTTCCGAATGGAATTAACGACTTTGGTCAGGGTGTGTATTCTTTAATTAACGCCTTGCATAAGGGCGTTTCTTAAAAAGCGCCTTGAAAAAGGGCGTTTCGTGTTTTAAAACACGCCCAAGATAGGGGCGTTTCTTTTACTTACCCATTTGGTCGCGTGAGAACTGACGACCGTAGGTGTGGGCGTCCTTTCTTTATTCACGCCATGGATAGAGGCGTTTCTTTATAAATTAACGCCTTAATAAGAGGCGTTATTTTTAATTTGTTTTATTTCGTCCAATTAACCCTATTCCTTTTATATATATTACTTCTGTAATATATATGTTTTAATTCATTTCAATTATTCATTTATTAGGGTTGCTACAAATGTCCACGCTGAAAGTTTCACAAGGAAACTGTTCCCATAATTTCCATTCATGAACCAGCAAATGATTGATTTGCACTTTCCCGCTCAGAACATCAGCCACCACATTCATTTTACCTGGCTGATAGGAAAGAGTAAAATCATAGTCCTTCATATATTCCATCCATCTGCGCTGCCGAAGATTCAGATCTTTTTGAGAGAACACATATTGTAAGCTTTGATGATCAGTGAAGATCTCAAATTTCTCACCATACAGGTAGTGTCTCTAGATTTTTAATGCAAAGATCACTGCTGCAAGCTCTAAATCATGAGTTGGATAATCCTCTTCATGTTGTTTCAATTGCCAGGATGCATAAGCTATAACCTTGCCATGTTGCATAAGCACTGCACCCAAGCCCACTCAAGAAGCATCTGTGCATACCACGAATCCACCCGAGCCAGAAGGCAAAACAAGCACTAGAGAAGTAGTAAGTAGTCTTTTCAGTTCATTAAAGCTCTGCTCACACTGATCTGACCATACAAAAGGCACATCTTTTCGAGTCAAACGAGTCATTGGCGCGACAATTCGTGCAAAATATTGAATGAATCTTCGATAATAACCAGCATGGACCAGAAAATTTCTGATCTCTGTCACAGTCCTTGGTCTCTGCCATTAAAGAATAGCCTCAATCTTAGCCGGATCAACTGCAACTCCGTCACCAAAAATCACATGGCCGAAAAAATGCACTTCCCGAAGCCAAAACTCACATTTGCTGAATTTTGCATAAAGCTCGTGATCTTGTAGAGTCTGCAATACAATCTTAAGATGCTGCACATGTTCTTCTTCAGAAGTAGAATAGACTAGAATATCATCCACAAAGATCACCACAAACTGGTCCAGATATGGATGAAACACACGTTGCATCAGGTTCATAAAAGCTGCTGGAGCATTGGTTAGTCCAAACGGCATAACACAAAATTCATAATGACCATATCGCGTGCTAAAAGCAGTCTTTTCCACATCAGATTCTTTAATTCTCAATTGGTAATAACCAGAGCGAAGATCAATTCGTGAAAAGACAGTAGCTAATTGAAATTGGTCAAACAAATCGTCAATCCTGGGTAAAGGGTATTTGTTCTTGATAGTCACTTGATTCAACTGCCTGTAATCAATACATAGCCTCAGGTTTCCATCTTTCTTTTTCACAAACAAAACTGGAGCACCCCATGGAGAAAAGCTAGGACGAATGTAGCCTTTTTCCAACAATTCTAATAATTGTGCTCGTAATTCTTTCAATTTAGCTAGAGCCATATGGTAAGGTGCCTTTGCTAAAGGTGCCGTACCTGGAATCAATTCAATCACCATTTCTATCTCTCGTTGAGGAGGTAAGCCTGGTAACTCATCAAGAAACACATCAGGAAATTTACAAATCACAGGAATGTCATTGATGTCCTGCTGTGGTGTCTCAACAGCAACCACGGAAGCTAAGAATCCCTAACAACCTACATTAAGTAATCTACAGGCTCGAATAGCAAAAATAAGCAAACGAGAAGAATGAGATCGAATACCTTGGAAGTAGAATGCTAGTTTCCCATGTGGCTGAAAATAGACTTTCTTCGACCTACAGTCAACCATGGCTCCGTATTCTTCCAACCAATCCATACCCAGAATAATATCATAATCCATCAGCTGCAAAGCATATAATCTAGCTGGCAACTGTTGATTGCCAATCACAATAGGGGTCGCTTCTAGATAAAGAGGTGTAAACATGAAATCTCCAGAAGGTAATTCCACAAGCAACTCACAAGTCATCTCAGATGTCGGCTCCTCAATACAGGCAATAAAGTCTTTAGAAATAAATGAATGAGAAGCACCTGAATCAAATAGAACATGAGCTGCATGACCATAAATCATAATTGTACCTTCTACGAGATGAGATGCCATAGCTTCAGCACGAGTTATATGCGAGACCTTCCCTTTTTGCTTCCTACCAGCTGCTATAGATTGCTGAGACGATGAAGCTTGAGGGTATTGCTGAGATTATTGTGGTGGATGAGGTCTAAACTGAGATGGCTGTGGTTGAGAAAATTGGGAGAACTGCATAGGTTTCGACCTTTGAGAATAGTCTCAAACCATGTGCCCCGGTTGATCACAACGAAAACAAACCACCGGCATTGAACACGGTCTGCAAGAATGACTCCCACCACATCTCGGACACTCTCTCGGCTGACTTGCTGTTGATCCCTATCGCTGGAAAGAAGTTGTTGATTGTTGCATAGTGCCAGAAGAAGCTTGACTGCCATAACGCTTCTTAGTCTTCCTGAACATCTTCTTAAACTTGGATTTGGAAAAAGAAGTGCCACTGGCAGTAGGAACAGAAGGTTGGACTCCTGTCACAGTCGGCTGGCCAACCTGTTGATGTTGCACGCTAGGCTGAACTGAGTCAACTTGGGTACGCCCTCAAGATCTTGTCATGTCCAGTTCTAATGCCGCAGCTACTTGATAAGCCGCATCCATCTCTGCTACCCGGGTTGCAATCAGAGGCTACCTTAATTCTGCTTTCAACCCATGCAGAAATTGCTCAGTTTTCAAACCTTCATCAACAAGGATATGAGGCGCATATCGACCCAATTCTATGAACTTGTTACGATATTGCAGCACAGTCATGTCACCCTAAGCCAATTCCATGAATTGATACATCTTGTCCACTCTGAGATAGGCAGGACTGTATGTACGCTCGAAAGACGTGACAAATTCCTTCCAAGTTATTTGACGAAGCGAACGAGATCGGAAAGTTACTTCTTACTCCGTGGTCCACCACGCGAGTGCTGCTCCCTGCAATTGGAATGTAGCCAGCATCACTTTTTTATCGTCTGTGCATTCCATTGAATGGAACACACGTTCAGTTGCATCTAGACACACTCTAGCTGCATCAGGATCTGCCTGCCCTTCATATGTTGGTGGATGGAATAGTAGAAATTCTTTCAGCACTCTGCCACACCCACCTTGAGGCAATTCATCTCTAGGAGCAGGATCAGCTTGGACTCGAGCTGGCACATTAGTCGGAGGAAGAGAGGTACCACTTTCCTCCCTTGGAACATGGGCTCTTCTCCTAGGCGGCATTTTAATCTAAAGAAAACACATAACAACGGAAAACCCGTCAGTAATCACGAAAAACATCCTAAGCCAACAGTAGTAGACCCACATGGACTTGTTCTGGACTAGTGCACTTTCGATTCCTTATACATAACCTCAACCTGGCTCTTATACCAACTGTAACGACCCGGAGATCCGGATACCAGTAAACCGATACCAAGAACTCGGGGAAGCCACCTAAGAGGCAGATGAGGCCCCGTAAGGGTTGGAGGGTTTGTCGAGGGGATGCATAACGAATTGGAATTACACGCGCGCACTATTAATTATAGCAACAATTTGAACTTTAAACAGAAGCAATTTAAATATCAGAGTGACAATTTATATAATAGTCCAGATCCACAATATATACAAGTCCAACCACTGAACAAGAGTCAGAATATACAACTACTCGGGGCATACCCCGGTGAAAAGAGTACAGGTAAGACAAAAAGACTACTAACAACCTACTGACATACCACTATTGGTACTAAGTACGGTCGTCAAAAGCACGGGAAGCTCCGGAAGACAGCTGAGGCTGCTCACCTTGAAAAGTAAGGGTGAGTATCTCAACAATACTCAGTAGGGGTCACGCGGATCCCTACCTCGCCACTAAACAAAGGAAAGCAATTAAAGCATGCATTGGCAGAATTAAACAACAGTTTAGTAAAGCTGTAAAACTATCTAAGTAGTTTAATAACAGCTAACTATGCCAATTATAATTAAAACGCGAGAGTCGAGAACTAAATCTACCAATAGAATAAACCTCAACATTTCCAAGTGACGGGAGAAAGAAGGACCACCAGAAAGAGAAACTAGATGCATCCACTGACGGCTTACACTGCGTCTCAAGTATCTGCACAAGTCTGGATCGTGACAAGTGAGACACTGTCACACTCCGACCCTTTATTTCAGCAGAAGACTAACTCGGGGAGCGCGAACAGCCGGCATGGTAAGCCTCTTGTGAGCAAGAATGATCAGAGCGCGAGACAATCACACACATAAATGCAATTGCATAATATTTAATCAAACTCCAACTTTATTTCATTGATAATAAAATATTCAAATACATCCACTAATTCAACTTCCATTATGCACTAGACTCAAGAAATACGAAATTACATTGACTCTATCTAAACAATGTAGACTTCCTAAGTCTTCGCTCATTCTTTATTCACTCTCGGATCCGCTACTTGAACCTTCCGAATCCGAACCCGAATCACTTCCATCTCCTGAAAAGATTGGAAATAGGTAATGAGCACACTTGCCCAGTAGGTATCTTCGCATCAACATGAGGGCACTATTAAAGTAAATAACATTTTAGCTCTAAAGAAGTAAGGTAAAATCATGTAATGCGATGATCACGTAATTAAACCAAAGTAACACGATAGTGATCTGAGATAGAATGAGAACAAGAATGAATTAGCACGTATGTAACAAGAATATGATATTTAGCCTTTCATGAACAAGAATGTAACGAGAATGCACTGTCACTTTCACTTTCATAACCATAAAGGTTACGCACGAGAATGTCAATCATGTAGCAATTCACTAGATTTTCACGAGTGCTCATGAATTTCACTTATTTATAAAGAAAGTACTCCCAGCGCAATGCGACGCTAGTAGCATCATACCCCATGGTTTATAAAATAGTATGTTTCCGACAATCAGCCGTGGGGACTAGCATAGAGCCCTTGGACACAATCAGCACCCAAACTGCATCTTCACATATAAATCAAACTACTTCCATGAGTGTAACAATAAAGTATGGCCAAGAATGTAATAAGTTCAATAACTCATGATAACAACAATCAATGAATGAATGCTTCAATTTAGAGTATGAGAGATCAAGAAAAAGACTTAAACAATGTCATGCTCACGGAAATAAATCGACAGCATAATGATACATTCTTTTCTCTTTCCAATCATTATATTAAGTTTCTTGATCAATATTATAAGTTCAAGACTATCATTAGTCCATCTAGAACCTTTGGAATATCAACCCTTGGGTCAAACCTTGGGTTAAATACTTAAGCAATGTGACGGCCGTTTATTGGGCCGTTACATCATATAACGCTCCAATAGTGGCTGTTACAATGATCCGAGTCCAGAACAATAAAAATAGACTCAGAGAGAGGTGACGGTCATGCATTGGGCCGTTACATCATGTGACGGTCCAAGATTAGTCCGTTACACTAGTCTGAATCTCGAAGTAAGAATTCAAACTCAGATGAATGTGACGGTCTTATATTGGGCCGTTACATGTGCTTGACGGTCCAACACAGAGCCGTTACATTACTGATAATCAGAAAACATCGATAGTGTATTCTAATCAATGGGCTTTAATGGTACAACCAACTCGACGTCCTAGTGGGAATCCCAGGCTCGCGGAGAATTACGGAGGCCTTGAAATAAGATTTCCTAGTCCATTGGAAGGAATATCCAATAGAGAGGTCCTCATGCCCAAGAATAATGTTCCTATAGTGCAAAGTTAACTAATGGACAACATACCGGAATATGTGCCATGTACTTATAGAAACGACTCTATTGATAAAGAGTGAAGGTGTAATGATGTGAAACCATGATAAAACTCCATTAATACAATTTTGGAAAATCATGATTTAAATACAAACTATAGAATTTTTGGTACATGAAACTAGCATAACTTAAAATAACATGCAATACCTATCATGAACAATTAGATAACTGAAGAGTCACATAACAGGTTAAAACTTAGCTATCTAGGGTTAATTATAAGTAAACTTAATTGGTAACTATTCTGTCATGAGCTGAACACAGAGTCTAACGGTCTAACATGGGTGCGTCACAGTGTCTGTAACGGTCTATCGTGGGACCGTTACAGTAATGTAACGCTCCTGTCCTGGTGCGTTAGAGACAACAGTGAAATGAAAACATAACAGAGTGTGTGACGGTCTGTCGTAAGGCCGTTACATGCATGTGACGGTCCTACCATGATGCGTCAGAGCGTCTGCTGACAGAAACTGATATGAAACCTAAGAGATCAACACACATCATGTCTGTAAATCAAATACCATGTCTATCCTAGGCATGATAACAAAGTATAGGCTATCTACATGCATGGGTTTCAATGAATAGACAAGATAAGATCTTTTAATTTTCTACTTAGGCCTAAGAGATGTATGAATGCATAGAACTATTAAAACATGAAATTCATGATCTATCATGCATGGAATTCAATCAAACTAGAGGGCTTTTAGTCCTATCAAGAGGTTTTTGCCGTTCATGAGATAACCTACCTCTTAACTTGGCTTTAAACTTCTGATGTAAAACCAACCTTAGACCTATTTGCAAGCATTCAAGTTTGAGCAGCGGACTCACACTAGCGAGCTCACCCGTATGGCGCACACTAGTACCCGATGGTGACTAGGCGATGTTGGAGAGGGTCTGAGGCGGGACCTTTAGGCTCCAGTGGTTGGCTAGCTTGGGAAGAACCCCAAATAGGCCTAGGATGCCCAAATCATGGGCGGCCAACACACCAAGGGTGTGGGTTAAGTGGATGCTCTCACAACTCGCCCGCGGTGGTCACTCAATTTGGTGGCAATTTAAATCGGACACTCTCATTCCGCCGACGGAGTAACTAAAGCAATACTAAGCTAAGCAAGTCCATTACAGCAATGAGGGATGTTCAGGAGCTCACCTAGCCGGCGTGAAGACGCCGACTCCGGCCGGAGACGGGGGCGAGCGGGGAGGCGAGGGTATGCACCCGCACGCCACGTCGATTGAAGCTTCAAACCTGCGACTTAATAATGACATGAACTACACCCCATGCAAGGGGGGATCTCGGGGTGGGGATTAAGTGAATTACAGCCAAAACTACCTCCACGCAGGGAGGGGCCTTCAGCCGGCCAAGCGGGGTGGGGAATTATGCAAAGAGGACCGACTTTCCGAGCTCCGCCGGTTCTGCCTTTCTTCTGTATTTCTGGACAGGGGGTCGATGTTGATGCTGCCAAAAATTCCACCGAGCTCAGAACCTGATGAGACTTGCGCCAAAAGCTTGCTAACGGACCAAGGATGATCTCTGAATTTTTGCTGAGCCTGGTATAGTAGTTGCTGGCCGGGACAGAGTCTGGAACCGGACTGATTGGTTCTGCCTCTGTCTGGTGCAGAACAATGTTGCTGGTTACAGAGGGTGCCACGATCACTACCAAGCTCTGATTGAGGCGAGACCTGAACCGTTGGAACCGTGGTAGAGTCTTCTTTCTGTCGGCACTGACGGCGAGGTCGGAAGATGTCAGAGAAGACCGGGGAAATCAGATGAGTAGAGGGGTGTCGGTTTTGTCTCCTGTAAACTGACCTGACACACTTGGAGTAGAAAATTTGTAACTTGAGATACCGATGTCCAAATGCAGCTCTGCTTCTTGAGGATGAAAGAGGACTTGAGAGGGAAGAAGTTTTCTGAAGAACACTTGTTCTGAATCCAAAAAGGTTCGCCGTGGCTGAGCTTCCACTCTCGCTCTGGCTCTTTGCCTGGGGTCTTCTACGCAGTCGAGGGAGATCGGCTCCTACGGACAGCTCCGACCTCGGAAGCTGGCGAGACCACCTTTGTTGAAAAGCTAACTCGCAGACAATTCCAGCAATGTAGGCCTTGTCATCTGAATCTGTGAGGGACGGTCGTGGCTGCCTTTGCAATTCGCTGCAACTCTGCTACCTGAAACAGAGATAGAATGAGGAGATGTGCAAGGGGAGAGCAAGGGGGAGGGGGGTGAACTTGGTTTGACCAAGGGGGAGGTGGGGGGCCAATTTGGGAGCTTGGGGGTGGGGGGAGGTGAAAGGGCACAGCCCAAGGGGAGGGAAATTCGAATTTGGGCTTAGGGAAGAGCCCCTTCAACCTTGGGGAGAGGAAGGGGTGCTTAGGAAGTGGTGTTGGATAGTTGGGGGTTGGGAGGTGGGGTGTGGATTGGAGGATGTCACCTTGGGTTGGGGGGGGGAGCTAAATGAGTGTATGGGGAAGGGGAGAGGTCTTAATAGGGGGTGAATGGGGAGGAGAGAGAAAATTCCGAAAATTGAGGTGGAGGGAGAGAGAGAGAGAGAGGGGGGGACCCCTTAGAGAGAGAGAGAGGGATAAAGAGAGAGAGAGATATTGAGAGAGGAAGCTAGAGGGATTTGGAGTTTTTTCTGTAATTCAATATTCATGCATTTGTTCTTACATATGAGGAGTGGGGTGGCATATTTATAGGCACATGACTTTTTCACAAAGGACCCTAACAAAAGACACAATGACTAATAACCGAAGGGAAGGGGGGTGTCCATGGGCCTAGCTCAATGAGATGGGCCCAATAGCCTATCTAAACAACACAATGACTTAGGACATTGGTAGATAACCTACTAACCTAGGTACATGACTCAAATAAAAGGAAAATCACATGATTTAGACTCAAATAAAAATAAGAAAATTACATGACTCGACTCACAAACACTTGAGGAACATAATGGCGTATACCGACGATCAGTCCGAGCTTCAGAAAATGTGGAGGGGCAAGGGATGTCCCCATCATACCCCCGGGGTGGGGAAAACTTGACCCCGTCGAGTATGGGTCCACCAGGGAAGTAGTACATCGAACTGCGATTCTGGGCGATACACGATCTCCATACTAAACCCGCGACCATAGTCGGGGAACGACGCTTCAGCCTTTCGAAGTGGCCCGGACACACCCTCATGCTGGCTATGATGTCTTGCTTGCCTAGTATTGCTGCCGTGTGCTCACGTCGGGCTCTCAGGCTATTTGTGGTGGCACTCCGAGGGTGTCTCTCACAAGGGTAGGTGTATGCTCGAGGTACTCACTGGGATCCACCGCGGTGCCCTTAGAGGGTGCCGGATCTTCCACATGAGAAATGGGGAGAATCCCAAACCCTTTTGAAAGTTCAACCCATAAGCCGGGTTGCCAAAGCCACTCGGAACTTGGCAAGGTCCAAGTCCTCGTGCCCTCAATTTGGAGGTGACTCCAGGGTAGAGCCACTCCAAAGTCATCATCGTCAAGTTACCAACTTGGAATTTCAAGTGGTGCTCACGAGTTTTTGCTTGCTTATAGTGAATCTTACCGCTTGCTGCTTGATATTTGCTTGGATGCATATGCCATGCTTTATGATGCGGTGTGAGTGGACAATGTATGGTATGCAAAGGTGGTCCAGGGCAGCCAAATGTAGCTCGATCATGCTTTGATGCCATGAAGACTGTGACAGACTTAGGGGGGCCGGGACATCCATAGATGAACCTTTTATGCATGGGTTTGAAAAATATCGGGGGACCCGGACATCCATGTATGCTTCTCTCACGCTTAAGACTCATGATGAATGAAGGTGGGCCAATATATCCAAATACGGTCCTCTTATGCTTCCTACTTGACATGTGGGTGATGTGAATGAATGTACCCGACTTATGAATCATGCCAAGTGGTGTTGTATGCCAAGACTTATGCATTCTTGTGACAAAGATGTCTCCTATGTATGGGCTTTTGGACTTCCATTGGAATGGGTCAAAGGGGTCTAGAAAGGTGGATATCATGAAATGGGGCACATCCTCGATGCCTAGGTGTATACCACCAAAAGTCTTGGCTCCCATGGTGTAACCTGGGTCTGGGATGGGGTGGATTGGTTCAAACATGGTGGATTGGGGTAGGGAAAGGTTGGTGGTGATTAAGGTGGTTGGGTCACACGTGTTCCTTGACTCCCAATGGAATGGATCATAAGGATCATAAAATGGGTTACCAAGGGGGAGGAGCTCCATGTCTTCAAGGTCCTCTAAAGGTGCTAAGTCATTCCTCTCCATGATAATTGGGCCAAGGTTCTTGGTGAGTGGGTCGGTCATGAGGGGAGGGCTTGGCTTTCTACACGATATAAGAAGCTCCAAATTGAGGAGAAGGTCGGGCTCATCGGGTGTGGGGAGGAATAGAAGGAGGTCGCTAGTGTAGCAACCAATCGTGCAAACCGAGGTGATAGACCCTATGCATAGGTGTAGGAGGCCAAGGCTCCTAGGTTGTGAGGCCATAGGGGTCAACATGCTAGTGAACTCAATTTGCCATGCTAAGCCTTTAAGAAGATCCTCTAAGGTTTCCACTTGGTAGGATGTTTGGATTATGGTGTGATAGGAGGAGAAGGGTACAATGGGAAGGTTTTGCTCCATGGGTGGGTAAACATAGGACATGATGGGGTGAATTGGTCCCTCCTTTAGCCATCTAGCTAGGGGCCCATCTATGATTACAGTGCTATTTGTGAAGGCTTGTGGCTCTTGGGGGTCCAAGCTATGTGAAGGGGACATTTGTGATTCTTCCTTACCATAGGTATGAACTTGGGTTTTCTCAAGGATGGGGATGGATTCCAGACTAGCATATACTCCCATGTGGATGGTTGTGGTCTCCTTTCTCAAGGGAAGGGGAAGGTCTATTGGGGGTGGGGTGTTGATGGTTGATGCATGGTGTACCCGGGGTGGTGGGTAATGGGAAACTTTGGTTTGGATAGGGAGGGGAAGTAGTGGAAGCCTAGGTTGGGGAAAGATTGGTGTAGGAAGTGGGAGGTGGGTTGGGTGAGGGGTTTTGGGTTGATTTGTTTTGGGAGATGTGTCCCTTTTTGGGGACGATGGTGGGTTTGGGGTGGTGGTCAAGGGGGCTTGTGGGGTACGGGTTTGGTGAGGGGTTTTGGGTTTCGGGGTGGTGGCCATTATGGGCCTAGGTGGAGGGGTGGACACGGTGTCCACTTGGTTTTGAATGGTGAGGGTTGGATGAGTGGTGGTCATCATGGAGGGAATTGGGTCGGTTAGGGGTCTCTTGCCCTTGGGATCGTTTGGGGTGGAAGTGGGGGCTAAAGGGGCTTGACTAGTGTAGGTTAGGGAAGGGGGTTTTGGTTGGGGTGTGGGAGCCCTCATGGGGTTAGGTGGGGAGGTGGAGGCCTTGGACACTTGGGTTCTAGTGGTAAGGGTTTGGACGGGTGGGGTTGGAGGAGTGGGAGTGCCCCTCGAGTTTTGGTAACCCGGGTAGGAGGGAGGAGGTCGGGGAGTGTAGACTTTCCTAAGTTCGGCTTTCATGTTCTCCCATGTGTTAATAGGCTCTAGCCTCATAACCCTCCTAAATTGTTCAATGAACTTCCACCTATCCTCGGCATGGTACACAAGTCGACTCTTGGCAAGGTAGATTCTCATGGGTTCAGTCATTGGATTCCTCTTAAAGTATTTGTCCATGTTTTCCTCCCACTCTAAATATGCACTAGGGTGGTATCCATTAAAGATAAGGTCCTCAAATAGGACTATGCCCAAAGGGGTGTCAATCGGACCTTTGCGGAGGGCCGAGTGAGATAGATGTGACTTACATGAAGTAGCCATGCTAGTGGACAAAAGAGATGCAACCGAAGACTCTAAATGCATAGACACGCCCTAGGACCAACTTGATAGAGACAAGTTGTGAACTTGCTCTGATACCACTTGATGTAAAACCAACCTTAGACCTATTTGCAAGCATTCAAGTTTGAGCAGCGGACTCACACTAGCGAGCTCACCCGTATGGCGCACACTAGTACCCGATGGTGATTAGGCGATGTTGGAGAGGGTCTGAGGCGGGACCTTTAGGCTCCAGTGGTTGGCTAGCTTGGGAAGAACCCCAAATAGGCCTAGGATCCCAAATCATGGGCGGCCAACACACCAAGGGTGTGGGTTAAGTGGATGCTCTCACAACTCGCCCGCGGTGGTCACTCAATTTGGTGGCAATTTAAATCGGACACTCTCATTCCGCCGACGGAGTAACTAAAGCAATACTAAGCTAAGCAAGTCCATTACAGCAATGAGGGATGTTCAGGAGCTCACCTAGCCGGCGTGAAGACGCCGACTCCGGCCGGAGACGGGGGCGAGCGGGGAGGCGAGGGTATGCACCCGCACGCCGCGTCGATTGAAGCTTCAAACCTGCGACTTAATAATGACATGAACTACACCCCATGCAAGGGGGGGATCTCGGGGTGGGGATTAAGTGAATTACAGCCAAAACTACCTCCACGCAGGGAGGGGCCTTCAGCCGGCCAAGCGGGGTGGGGAATTATGCAAAGAGGACCGACTTTCCGAGCTCCGCCGGTTCTACCTTTCTTCTGTATTTCTGGACAGGGGGTCGATGTTGACGCTGCCAAAAATTCCACCGAGCTCAGAACCTGATGAGTCTTGCGCCAAAAGCTTTCTAACGGACCAAGGATGATCTATGAATTTTTGCTGAGCCTGGTATATTAGTTGCTGGCCGGGGCGGAGTCTAGAACCGGACTGATTGGTTCTGCCTCTGTCTGGTGCAGAACACTATGGCTGGTTACAGAGGGTGCCACAATCACTACCAAGCTCTGATTGAGGCAAGACCTGAACCGTTGGAACCATGGTCGAGTCTTCTTTCTGTCTGCACTGACGGCGTGGTCGGAAGATGTCGGAGAAGACCGGGGCAATCCGATGAGTAGAGGGGTGTCGGT
This sequence comes from Amorphophallus konjac, assembly GCA_022559845.1. NCBI lineage: Eukaryota > Viridiplantae > Streptophyta > Magnoliopsida > Alismatales > Araceae > Amorphophallus > Amorphophallus konjac. Next base: position 257,375,951 of record CM040123.1, read on the forward strand.
TCTGGCTCCTGTAAACTGACCTGACACACTTGGAGTAGAAAATTTGTAACTTGAGATACCGATGTCCAAATGCAGCTCTGCTTATTGAGGATGAAAGAGGACTTGAGAGGGAAGAATTTTTCTGAAGAACACTTGTTCTGAATCCCAAAAGGTTCGCCGTGGCTGAGCTTCCACTCTCGCTCTGGCTCTCTGCCTGGGGTCTTCTGCACAGTCGAGGGAGATCGGCTCCTACGGACAGCTCCGATCTCGGAAGCTGGCGAGACCACCTTTGTTGAAAAGCTAACTCGCAGACAATTCCAGCAATGTAGGCCTTGTCATCTGAATCTGTGAGGGACGGTCGTGGCTGCCTTTGCAAGTCGCTGCAACTCTGCTGCCTGAAACAGAGATAGAATGAGGAGATGTGCAAGGGGAGAGCAAGGGGGAGGGGGGGTGAACTTGGTTTGACCAAGGGGGAGGTGGGGGGCCAATTTGGGAGCTTGGGGGTGGGGGGAGGTGAAAGGGAATAGCCCAAGGGGAGGGAAATTCGAATTTGGGCTTAGGGAAGAGCCCCTTCAACCTTGGGGAGAGGAAGGGGTGCTTAGGAAGTGGTGTTGGGTAGTTGGGGGTTGGGAGGTGGGGTGTGGATTGGAGGATGTCACCTTGGGTTGGGGGGGGAGTTAAATGAGTGTATGGGGAAGGGGAGATGTCTTAATAAGTGGTGAATGGGGAGGAGAGAGAAAATTCTGAAAATTGGGGTGGAGGGAGAGAGAGAGAGAGGGGGGGACCCCTTAGAGAGAGAGAGAGGGATAAAGAGAGAGAGAGAGATATTGAGAGAGGAAGCTAGAGGGATTTAGAGTTTTTTCTGGAATTCAATATTCATGCATTAGTTCTTACATATGAGGAGTGGGGTGGCCTATTTATAGGCACATGACTTTTTCACAAAGGACCCTAACAAAAGACACAATGACTAATAACCGAAGGGAAGGGGGGTGTCCATGGGCCTAGCCCAATGAGATGGGCCCAATAGCCTATCTAAACAACACAATGACTTAGGACATTGGTAGATAACCTACTAACCTAGGTACATGACTCAAATAAAAGGAAAATCACATGATTAAGACTCAAATAAAAATAAGAAAATTACATGACTCGACTCACAAACACTTGAGGAACATAATGGCGTATACCGACGATCAGTCCGAGCTTCAGAAAATGTGGAGGGGCAAGGGATGTCCCCATCATACCCCCGGGGTGGGGAAAACTTGACCCCGTCGAGTATGGGTCCACCAGGGAAGTAGTACATCGAACTGCGATTCTGGGCGATACACGATCTCCATACTTAACCCGCGACCATAGTCGGGGAACGACGCTTCAGCCTTTCGAAGTGGCCCGGACACACCCTCATGCTGGCTATGATGTCTTGCTTGCCTAGTATTGCTGCCGTGTGCTCACGTCGGGCTCTCAGGCTATTTGTGGTGGCACTCCAAGGGTGTCTCTCACAAGGGTTGGTGTATGCTCGAGGTACTCACTAGGATCCACCGCGGTGCCCTTAGAGGGTGCCGGATCCGCCACATGAGAAATGGGGAGAATCCCAAACCCTTTTGAAAGTTCAACCCATAAGCCGGGTTGCCAAAGCCACTCGGAACTTGGCAAGGTCCAAGTCCTCGTGCCCTCAATTTGGAGGTGACTCCAGGGTAGAGCCACTCCAAAGTCATCATCGTCAAGTTACCAACTTGGAATTTCAAGTGGTGCTCACGAGTTTTTGCTTGCTTATAGTGAATCTTACTGCTTGCTGCTTGATATTTGCTTGGATGCATATGCCATGCTTTATGATGCGGTGTGAGTGGACAATGTATGGTATGCAAAGGTGGTCCAGGGCAGCCAAATGTAGCTCGATCATGCTTTGATGCCATGAAGACTGTGACAGACTTAGGGGGGCCGGGACATCCATAGATGAACCTTTTATGCATGGGTTTGAAAAATGTCGGGGGACCCGGACATCCATGTATGCTCCTCTCACGCTTAAGACTCATGATGAATGAAGGTGGGCCAATACATCCAAATACAGTCCTCTTATGCTTCCTACTTGACATGTGGGTGATGTGAATGAATGTACCCGACTTATGAATCATGCCAAGTGGTGTTGTATGCCAAGACTTATGCATTCTTGTGACAAAGATGTCTCCTATGTGTGGGCTTTTGGACTTCCATTGGAATGGGTCAAAGGGGTCTAGAAAGGTGGATATCATGAAATGGGGCACATCCTCGATGCCTAGGTGTATACCACCAAAAGTCTTGGCTCCCATGGTGTAACCTGGGTCTGGGATGGGGTGGATTGGTTCAAACATGGTGGATTGGGGTAGGGAAAGGTTGGTGGTGATTAAGGTGGTTGGGTCACACGTGTTCCTTGACTCCCAGTGGAATGGATCATAAGGATCATAAAATGGGTTACCAAGGGGGAGGAGCTCCATGTCTTCAAGGTCCTCTAAAGGTGCTAAGTCATTCCTCTCCATGATAATTGGGCCAAGGTTCTTGGTGAGTGGGTCGGTCATGAGGGGAGGGCTTGGCTTTCTACACGATATAAGAAGCTCCAAATTGAGGAGAAGGTCGGGCTCATCGGGTGTGGGGAGGAATAGAAGGAGGTCGCTAGTGTAGCAACCAATCGTGCAAACCGAGGTGATAGACCCTATGCATAGGTGTAGGAGGCCAAGGCTCCTAGGTTGTTCGGCCATAGGTGTCAACATGCTAGTGAACTCAATTTGCCATGCTAAGCCTTTAAGAAGATCCTCTAAGGTTTCCACTTGGTAGGATGTTTGGATTATGGTGTGATAGGAGGAGAAGGGTACAATGGGAAGGTTTTGCTCCATGGGTGGGTAAACATAGGACATGATGGGGTGAATTGGTCCCTCCTTTAGCCATCTAGCTAGGGGCCCATCTATGATTACAGTGCTATTTGTGAAGGCTTGTGGCTCTTGGGGGTCCAAGCTATGTGAAGGGGACATTTGTGATTCTTCCTTACCATAGGTATGAACTTGGGTTTCCTCAAGGATGGGGATGGATTCCAGACTAGCATATACTCCCATGTGGATGGTTGTGGTCTCCTTTCTCAAGGGAAGGGGAAGGTCTATTGGGGGTGGGGTGTTGATGGTTGATGCATGGTGTACCCGGGGTGGTGGGTAATGGGAAACTTTGGTTTGGATAGGGAGGGGAAGTAGTGGAAACCTAGGTTGGGGAAAGATTGGTGTAGGAAGTGGGAGGTGGGTTGGGTGAGGGGTTTTGGGTTGATTTGTTTTGGGAGATGTGTCCCTTTTTGGGGACGATGGTGGGTTTGGGGTGGTGGTCAAGGGGGCTTGTGGGGTATGGGTTTGGTGAGGGGTTTTGGGTTTGGGGGTGGTGGCCATTATGGGCCTAGGTGGAGGGGTGGACACGGTGTCCACTTGGTTTTGAATGGTGAGGGTTGGATGAGTGGTGGTCATCATGGAGGGAATTGGGTTGGTTAGGAGTCTCTTGCCCTTGGGATCGTTTGGGGTGGAAGTGGGGGCTAAAGGGGCTTGACTAGTGTAGGTTAGGGAAGGGGGTTTTGGTTGGGGTGTGGGAGCCCTCATGGGGTTAGGTGGGGAGGTGGAGGCCTTGGACACTTGGGTTCTAGTGGTAAGGGTTTGGACGGGTGGGGTTGGAGGAGTGGGAGTGCCCCTCGAGTTTTTGTAACCCGGGTAGGAGGGAGGAGGTCGGGGAGTGTAGACTTTCCTAAGTTCGGCTTTCATGTTCTCCCATGTGTTAATAGGATCTAGCCTCATAACCCTCCTAAATTGTTCAATTAACTTCCACCTATCCTCGGCATGGTACACATGTCGACTCTTGGCAAGGTAGATTCTCATGGGTTCAGTCATTGGATTCCTCTTAAAGTATTTGTCCATGTTTTCCTCCCACTCTAAATATGCACTAGGGTGGTATCCATTAAAGATAAGGTCCTCAAATAGGACTATGCCCAAAGGGGTGTCAATCGGACCTTTGCGGAGGGCCGAGTGAGATAGATGTGACTTACATGAAGTAGCCATGCTAGTGGACAAAAGAGATGCAACCGAAGACTCTAAATGCATAGACACGCCCTAGGACCAACTTGATAGAGACAAGTTGTGAACTTGCTCTGATACCACTTGATGTAAAACCAACCTTAGACCTATTTGCAAGCATTCAAGTTTGAGCAGCGGACTCACACTAGCGAGCTCACCCGTATGGCGCACACTAGTACCCGATGGCAACTAGGCGATGTTGGAGAGGGTCTGAGGCGGGACCTTTAGGCTCCAGTGGTTGGCTAGCTTGGGAAGAACCCCAAATAGGCCTAGGATGCCCAAATCATGGGCGGCCAACACACCAAGGGTGTGGGTTAAGTGGATGCTCTCACAACTCGCCCGCGGTGGTCACTCAATTTGGTGGCAATTTAAATCGGACACTCTCATTCCGCCGACGGAGTAACTAAAGCAATACTAAGCTAAGCAAGTCCATTACAGCAATGAGGGATGTTCAGGAGCTCACCTAGCCGGCGTGAAGACGCCGACTCCGGCCGGAGACGGGGGCGAGCGGGGAGGCGAGGGTATGCACCCGCACGCCGCGTCGATTGAAGCTTCAAACCTGTGACTTAATAATGACATGAACTACACCCCATGCAAGGGGGGGATCTCGGGGTGGGGATTAAGTGAATTACAGCCAAAACTACCTCCACACAGGGAGGGGCCTTCAGCCAGCCAAGCGGGGTGGGGAATTATGCAAAGAGGACCGACTTTCCGAGCTCCGTCGGTTCTACCTTTCTTCTGTATTTCTGGACAGGGGGTCGATGTTGACGCTGCCAAAAATTCCACCCAGCTCAGAACCTGATGAGACTTGCGCCAAAAGCTTTCTAACGGACCAAGGATGATCTCTGAATTTTTTCTGAGCCTGGTATAGTAGTTGCTGGCCGGGGCAGAGTCTGGAACCGGACTGATTGGTTCTGCCTCTGTCTGGTGCAGAACAATGTGGCTGGTTACAGAGGGTGCCACGATCACTACCAAGCTCTGATTGAGGCGAGACCTGAACCGTTGGAACCATGGTCGAGTCTTCTTTCTGTCTGCACTGACAGCGAGGTCGGAATATGTCGGAGAAGACTGGGGCAATCAGATGAGTAGAGGGGTGTCGGTTTTGGCTTCTGTAAACTGACCTGACACACTTGGAGTAGAAAATTTGTAACTTGAGATACTTATGTCCAAATGCAGCGCTGCTTCTTGAGGATGAAAGAGGACTTGAGAGGGAAGAATTTTTCTAAAGAACACTTTTTATGAATCCCAAAAGGTTCGCCGTGGCCGAGCTTCCACTCTCGCTCTGGCTCTCTGCCTAGGGTCTTCTGCGCAGTCGAGGGAGATCGGCTCCTACGGACAGCTCCGACCTCGGAAGCTGGCGAGACTACCTTTGTTGAAAAGCTAACTCGTAGACGATTCCAGCAATGTAGGCCTTGTCACCTGAGTCTATGAGGGACGGTCGTGGCTGCCTCTGCAAGTCGCTGCAACTCTACTGCCTGAAACAGAGATAGAATGAGGAGATGTGCAAGGGGAGAGCAAAGGGGAGGGGGGGTGAACTTGGTTTGACCAAGGGGGAGGTGGGGGGCCAATTTGGGAGCTTGGGGGTGGGGGGAGATGAAAGGGCACAACCCAAGGGGATAGAAATTCGAATTTGGGCTTAGGGAAGAGCCCCTTCAACCTTGGGGAGAGGAAGGGGTGCTTAGGAAGTGGTGTTGGGTAGTTGGGGGTTGGGAGGTGGGGTGTGGATTGGAGGATGTCACCTTGGGTTGGGGGGGGGAGTTAAATGAGTGTTTGGGGAAGGGAAGAGGTCTTAATGAGGGGTGAATGGGGAGGAGAGAGAAAATTCCAAAAATTGGGGTGGAGGGAGAGAGAGAGAGAGAGGGGGGACCCCTTAGAGAGAGAGAGAGGGATAAAGAGAGAGAGAGAGATATTGAGAGAAGAAGCTAGAGGGATTTGGAGTTTTTTCTGGAATTCAATATTCATGCATTAGTTCTTACATATGAGGAGTGGGGTGGCCTATTTATAGGCACATGACTTTTTCACAAAGGACCCTAACAAAAGACACAATGACTAATAACCGAAGGGAAGGGGGGTGTCCATGGGCCTAGCTCAATGAGATGGGCCCAATAGCCTATCTAAACAACACAATGACTTAGGACATTGGTAGATAACCTACTAACCTATGTACATGACTCAAATAAAGGGAAAATCACATGATTAAGACTCAAATAAAAATAAGAAAATTACATGACTCGACTCACAAACACTTGAGGAACATAATGGCGTATACCGACGATCAGTCCGAGCTTCAGAAAATGTGGAGGGGCAAGGGATGTCCCCATCAACTTCCAATTTAGGGTTTGAAAAACGTGCCCTAGCTCTCCTCTTCCTGGGACTTTTCAGCAACTTCTCTGTGCTCTAACTCCTTGGTTGCTTGGTCTCCTAGCATGAAATTTGGAGAGCTATTAGTCTAATGTATTATAAACAAAAGTTTCTAAAGAACTTACATGAAATTATGACTCCTTACCTTGATTCCACGTGAGCAAAAGTAAGGGTTGCTCAGTTCAGAACTAGGTCCTACTTATAGGGTTTTGGCTATAGTTTGAAGATTAGATCGATGCTAGAGTCCTTAATCTGCCAGAATCTAATCCCTAAGAGTCCTTAGTAATGTTATAACTCTTCCCAAGTCGATCCCTAGTGGATAAGATCTCAAGGTTCTGATCTTTCTACTCGTTCTTTCCTTCACGGAACTAACAGGGTGTAACTGTTGTAGACCCCTGCGTTACAAGCATGTGACGGTCTCACGATAGACCGTTACATTCAATGTTCCTAGTGTTCAACATTAATCAAACTCTTTTGCTAATTATCCTATATAATTATTTATATAATTTGTATCTATCCTTATTCTGCTAAAACCTGACTTCTAAGAGTCCCTAGTGATTTTACATGTCATTCTAATTAGGTCTCTTATGGATAGGATCATCAAGTTCTAATCTTATTATACCTTCTCTTACTTACGGAACTTGCAGGCTATGACGGTCTAGGGTATACGCGTCACAAGGATGTGGCGGTCGCCCGATGGACCGTTACAGTCAACGTGTATAGAGTTTCAAATTAATAAAACTTTTTTATTCGTTTATCCATATAATTATCTTAGATAATTAGTATTTATCCTTAACATATGTGAATAGACTTAATAACCTTCTAGAATATGGGCCAAACTTAATGGGCTTGGTCCTTAAACATTTTGGACTTTATTTAAATGTATTTGGTTAATTTGTTAACACAAAATGGGCCTTATAATGACTTATTAATCTAATAACCCATTTATTAATACCTTTATGCCTTTATAAATTCTAGAAAATTATTTATAAATTTAAAAATTATTTACATAAATTCTGGGGGTCTTACACCCTCCCCCACTTAAGAGAATTTGGTCCCCAAATTCAATATATGGGTTTTGGAGAGTGCACTTATTTTAATGTATTAAGAATTAATGTTAGGCGACTGGGTTAAGAGAGTACCTTTTATCATCTTACCTTCCTTGTCTAGAATGGCATTTAATCGACCTTGCTTCCCGCGTCCGTTGTTATCCCTTGAAGATTGTCCGTTGATGAAAGGACATAGGGGCAGGCGATGTTCCCGGCTTCCACATTTGAGACAAGCACCGAGACGCTTCCAACATTGTTCTGCCGAGTGCCCAAATTTTTCACAAAATGAGCAAGGTGCCACGGCTTGCTCCTTCTCTTCTTTAACTTTCTTATCCTTCTCGTTTCCATTTCCATTTCTTTTTCCGTTACCGTTCCCATTATGGGACCTTTTAATGTGACGGTTTTTACCCTCATCTATTTCTTTCTCTTCTTGCCTATCATGTTTTCGGCTTGACCTTTCTTCTCGGAGCCTCTCCACTTTCTCCATGATTCTTTCACATAGATGCGCTCTTTGAACCATCTCGGTATAGGTGCGGATATTCTGAGTTCCAAGTCGTTGGATGAATCTGGGTCTTAAACCATCCATAAATCGGTTGGCTTTCAATAAATCTGTGCTTATCAAGTGAGAAGCATAAGGTGCTAGTCGAGAGAATTATAATTCATACTCTATCACAGACATCGTGCCCTGTTTTAAGGAGGTAAATTCCATAGCCTTTCTCTCCTTTACAAGCTCGGAAAAGTACTTGGCACGGAATAGGGTAAGAAAACCCTCCCATGTATGAGGTGCGTCTGCAGGTGGCATTGGAATGGATTTCCACCATGTACGAGCATCCTTGTTGAGTTGGAACGTGACAAGTCGAACCTTCTCCTGGTCGGTGCATTGCATGACATCGAAATTCGATTCATTTCGTCGATCCAATTTTCTGCTTCATCCGGGTTAGAAGATCCAAAAAATCGTGGAGGATTTAAACTTCGGAAGTTGCCATGCAAGTTACCCGTGCCAGCCCTTCCACCGGCTTGGGCCACTGTTTGTAGGGCTTGAGTAAGTCCAGTAACAGTTTGCTGCATCTCATCCTAGTTTATACGATGAACCACTGAGAATCAAGGTACCTGAGAATCATGGACATTTTAGTTTTTTAGAGTCGGGAAGATTTATCCTAAGGTAATTTCTATATAACTATCTCATCCCGGGCTCTACCCAATCCTCACGTGGGTATGGAAGTTTCTTCCTTAGTTCATAGGTAGGGGTCCTTAAACCTTAGACTTATCCTATGACATAACTCTTCTCCCTAAGTCCTGAGACTTAGGCTCTGATACCAACTTAACTGTCATGTCCCGAGCCTTTATTTCAGCGGAAGACTAACTTGGGGAGCGTGAACATCCGGCATGGTAAGCCTCTTGCGAGCAAGAATGATCAGAGCGCGAGATAATCACACACATAAATGCAATTGCACAATATTTAATCAAACTCCAACTTTATTTCATTGATAATCAAATATTCAAATACATCCACTAATTCAACTTCCATTATGCACTAGACTCAAGAAATACGAAATTACATTGACTCTATCTAAACAATGTAGACTTCCTAAGTCTTCGCTCATTCTTTATTCACTCTCGGATCCGCTACTTGAACCTTCCGAATCCGAACCCGAATCACTTCCATCTCCTGAAAAGATTAGAAATAGGTAATGAGTACACTTGCCTAGCAGGTATCTTTGCATCAACATGAAGGCACTATTAAAGTAAATAACATTTTAGCTCTAAAGAAGTAAGGTAAAATCATGTAATGCGATGATCACGCAATTAAACCAAAGTAACACGATAATGATGTGAGATAGAATGAGAACAAGAATGAATTAGCACGTATGTAACAAGAATATGATATTTGGCCTTTCATGAACAAGAATGTAACGAGAATGTACTGTCACTTTCACTTTCATAACCATAAAGGCTACGCACGAGAATGTCAATCATGTAGCAATTCACTAGATTTTCACGAGTGCTCATGGATTTCACTTATTTATAAAGAAAGTACTCCCAGCGTAATGCGACACAAGTAGCATCATACCCCATGGTTTATAAAATAGTATGTTTCCGGCAATCAGCCGTGGGGACTAGCATAGAGCCCTTAGACACAATCAGCGCCCGAACTACATCTTCACGAATAAATCAAGCTACTTCCATGAGTGTAACAATAAAGTATGGCCAAGAATGTAATAAGTTCAATAACTCATGATAACAACAATCAATGAATGAATGCTTCAATTTAGAGTATGAGAGATCAAGAAAAAGACTTAAACAATGTCATGCTCACGAAAATAAATCGACTGCATAACGGTACATTCTTTTCTCTTTCCAATCATTATATTAAGTTTCTTGATCAATATTATAAGTTATAGACTATCATTAGTCCATCTAGAACCTTTAGAATATCAACCCTTGGGTCAAACCTTGGGTTAAATACTTAAGCAATGTGACGGTCGTTTATTGGGCCATTACATCATATAACGCTCCAGTAGTGGGCCGTTACAATGAGCCGAGTCTAGAACAATAAAAATAGACTCCGAGAGAGGTGACGGTCATGCATTGGGCCGTTACATCATGTGACAATCCAGGATTAGGCCATTACACTAGTTTGAATCTCGAAGCAAGAATTCAAACTTAGATGAATGTGACAGTCTTATATTGGGCCGTTACATGTGCCTGACGGTCCAACACAGAGCCGTTACATTACTGATAATCAGAAAACATCGATAGTGTAGTCTAATCAATCGGTTTTAATGGTACAACCAACTCGGAGTCTTAGTGGGAATCCCAGGCTCGTGGAGAATTACGGAGGCCTTGAAAAAAGATTTCCTAATCCAATGGAAGGAATATCCAATAGAGAGGTCCTCATGTCCAAGAATATTGTTCCTATAGTGCAAAGTGAACTAATGGACAACATACCGGAATATGTGCCATGTACTTATAGAAACGACTCTATTGATAAAGAGTGAAGGTGTAATGATGTGAAACCATGATAAAACTCCATTAATACAATTTTGGAAAATCATGATTTAAATACAAACTATAGAATTTTTGGTACATGAAACTAGCATAACTTAAAATACCATGCAATACCTATTATGAACAATTAGATAACCGAAGAGTCACATAACAGTTTAAAACTTAGTTATCTAGGGTTAATTATAAGTAAACTTAATTGGTAACTATTCTGTCATGAGCTGACAGAACATAGAGTCTAACGGTCTAACATGGGTGCATCACAGTGTCTGTGACGGTCTATCGAGGGGCCGTTACAGTAATGTAACGCTACTGTCCTGGTGCGTTAGAGACAACAGTGAAACGAAAACATAACAGAGTGTGTGACGGTCTGTCGTAAGGCCGTTACATGTATGTGACGGTCCTACCATGATGTGTCAGAGCGTCTACTGACAGAACCTGATATGAAACCTAAGAGATCAACACACATCATGTCTGTAAATCAAATACCATGTCTATCCTAGGCATGATAACAAAGTATAGGCTATCTACATGCATGGGTTTCAGTGAATAGACAAGATAACATCTTTTAATTTTCTACTTAGGGCTAAGAGATGTATGAATGCATAGAACTATTAAAACATGAAATTCATGATCTATCATGCATGGAATTCAATCAAACCAGAGGACTTTTAGTCCTATCAAGAGGTTTTTGCCGTTCATGAGATAACCTACCTCTTAACTTGGCTTTAAACTTCCAATTTAGGGTTTGAAAAACGTGCCCTAGCTCTCCTCTTCGTGAGACTTTTCCGCAACTTCCCTGGGCTCCAACTCCTTGGTTTCTTGATCTCCTAGCACGAAATTTGGAGAGCTATTAGTCTAATGTATTATAAACAAAAGTTTCTAAAGAACTTACCTGAAATTATGACTCCTTACCTTGATTCCACGCGAGCAAAAGTAAGGGTTGCTCAGTTCAGAACTAGGTCCTATTTATAGGGTTTTGGCTAGAGTTTGAAGATTAGATCGATGCTAGAGTCCTTAATCTGCCAGAATCTAATCCCTAAGAGTCCTTAGTAATGTTATAACTCTTCCTAAGTCGATCCCTAGTGGATAAGATCTCAAGGTTCTGATCTTTCTACTCGTTCTTTCCTTCACGGAACTAACATGGTGTAACGGTTGTAGACCCCTGCGTTACAAGCATGTGACGGTCTCACGATAGACCGTTACATTCAATGTTCCCAGAGTTCAACATTAATCAAACTCTTTTGCTAATTATCCTATATAATTATTTATATAATTTGTATCTATCCTTATTCTGCTAAAACCTGACTTCTAAGAGTCCCTAGTGATTTTACATGTCATTCTAATTAGGTCTCTTATGGATAGGATCATCAAGTTCTAATCTTTTTATACCTTCTCTTACTTACGGAACTTGCAGGCTATGACGGTCTAGGGTATACGCGTCACAAGGCTGTGGCGGTCGCCCGATGGACCGTTACAGTCAACGTGTATAGAGTTTCAATTTAATAAAACTCTTTTATTTGTTGATCCATATAATTATCTTAGATAATTAGTATTTATCCTTAAAATATGTGAATAGACTTAATAACCTTCTAGAATATGGGCCAAACTTAATGGGCTTGGTCCTTAAACCTTTTGGACTTTATTTAAATGGATTTTGTTAATTTGTTAACACAAAATGGGCCTTATAATGCCTTATTAATCTAATAACCCATTTATTAATCTATATATATATATATTTATTTATTAATAATATTTCCTAAAAAGATATATATTAGATAAACTCTAGATTAAGTAAGAAGTTGGAACACGTAGTTATCATATGTAAAGAGTATTCACTTAACAAGTGGCTTCCTAGTGTAGTTGGTTAAGTAATTTGCCTTTCAACCCAATGACCAGGGTTCAAATCCTAGCATCCACCATTTACCTTTTGTGCCAATTAATTATACATTATAAGCTAGCAACGTACAGACTTGGAAGTGCAACGTAAGTAACACTTCCAATGTACAGACTTCACCTCGTTGTATAGACTTGGAAGAATGATGCACAGTGCAATGTACAGACTTCATGACTATGCTCAGGCAATGTATAGACTTTGAGAGGGAAGCCAATGTATAGACTTCGAGAGGGAGAGGATGTACAGACTTGTGATATACAGACTTAGTGAATAGGCTAGCAATAGCAATATACAGACTTTGTGATGTGCAGACTTTGTGAAGCCAATGTATAGACTTTGAGGATGTACAGACTTTGAAAGTGTGCACATTGAAGAGGGATCGTGTATGAATGTAGGAGACAGACTTTACGATCTGGGCCATAGATTGACTGTCCAAACATTATCCCTTATCTCTCCAGCCTGTACAAACTGTAAAGCCCCATTATTTCAGATCTTGCCTCCCATTCGGTCATGACAGACCCTATAAACATACCCCTTTGCTACCCCCATTCTAGGCTAACTAAGGTTGGGGCAAAGCTCTGCAGGGATTACAAAGAAGGGTTCTGCTGTTACGATCTTCCAACAAGTAGGTGTTCTCAATTTTTAACTAAACTAGTAGCTAATCTAGGATGATTAGTCTAGGCATTTAGTCTTAGGCTCATTTCCATGCGATATTTAGTGTTCATAAAGTATGTGTTAGCTTAAATCTAGGATGATTAGCATGTATTAACTTCATACCTAAGATAATTAGCATGTATTAGTATTATACCCAGAATAATTAGCATGCATTAGCAAATATTAGTAAGTATTAGTCTCATACCTAGAATAATTAGCATGTGTTGGCTTAAATCTAGGATGATTAGCTTGTATTAGCTTCATACCCAAGATAATTAGCAAGTATTAGTCTCATATCTAGAATAATTAGCATGTGTTGGCTTAAATCTAGGATGATTAGAGTGTATTAGCTTCATACACAAGATAATTAGCAAGTATTAGTCTCATACCTAGAATAATTAGCATGTGTTAGCTTAAATCTAGGATGATTAGCATGTAGTAGTCTCGTACCAAGATAATTAGCATGGAGTAGCCTTATACCCAAGATGATTAGCATTGATTAGCATGTATTAGCTTCAATCTAGGGTAGTTGGCATGCATTACCTTCATATCCATACGATATATCCATTTAACACAAGTTTTATCATGTTTTTACGTAACTTATTAGTTTAACTAACCTGTTAACATACCTAATTAACATGTTAGTTGATCTACTAACTAACTAGCATACCTAATTAATATGTTAGGTAACCTATTTAGAAACCTTGTCTCCATTTAGTTCCTTTAAAAATGAAAACTTGTATGATACGTCATGTTAAAAATCTGATATTTAAGCAACTAAAGCATGAAACAATGCATGAATAAAGATCTATAATCCTTACAGTTTTCTCTATCTATCCATGTCATCAGTTTTACCTAAATAAATTTAAATAAAAGGTTAATATTCTACTTTAATCAAAGATTAATACCTTAAGCCATTTTGAGCAAATATGAACTGCAGAGTCGACCATGCCAGTTCATCGCGTTGACGCGATGAACTAATGAGTCGACCCTACCTGTTCACAGGGTCGACCCTGCCAGTTCATCGCGTTGACGCGATGAACTGATGAGTCGACCCTGCCTGCTCACAGGGTCGACCCTGCCAGTTCACAGGGTTGACGCGATGAACTGATGAGTCGACCCTACCAGTTCACAGGGTTGACATGATGAACTGATGAGTCGACCCTGCCAGTTCACAGGGTTGACGCGATGAACTGATGAGTCGACCCTGCCTGCTCACAGGGTCGACCCTGCCAGTTCATAGGGTTGACGCGATGAACTGATGAGTCGACCCTGCTTGTTCATAGGGTTGACGCGATGAACTGATGAGTCGACCCTGCCAGTTCATAGGGTTGACGCGATGAACTGATGAGTCGACCCTGCTAGTTCACAGGGTTGACGCGATGAATTGATGAGTCGACCCAGCCTGTTCGCAGGGTTGACGCGATGAACTGATGAGTCGACCCTGCCTGTTCACAGGGTTGACGCGATGAACTGATGAGTCGACCCTGCCTGTTCGCAGGGTTGACGCGATGAACTGATGAGCCGACCTAGCCTGTTCGCAGGGTTGACGCGATGAACTGCAGGGTTGACGCGATGAACTACAGCTGGCTCATTGCGTTAACCTGATCGTTAGGTTTTCACTTTTGCCATCTCCACTGATAGATGGCAGCCTGAGAGGTGATATTTAACTCCTGACAGGGTCCTCTAAACCCTGTATAATTCCCAGGAAGGGCATCTCACAGTAAGGGTGTCGTTTCTAAAATTGTCATGTGGCCCATAAGGCACCTCTCTTATCTAATTTTTTTTCGTGTATCAAACGTTACTGGTTTCCACTCCTAGTTCATCCCTACACATTAATGCGCCCTTGGATTCCATTCCATAATTCTACCTTATATATCAAACTGGTCAAACCTTGAAATTCCATATTGGCTATAAATGAGAGTGGATGTCGACTGACATGATTAATGTTGTGCATATAGGGCCCGGTTTGGTCCTAGGAGGAGCACCCGAAGGTACTTGTGCCCATTGGAGTTTATTGACCACGGTGTTTGGCATTGCACCGAAGTACTTGCTTGCTAGGCTTTAGACATTCCACTCATTCTCGTGATATTACTTGATTGATTTGACTTGAGACCCGCAGAAGGGTAAAGTTTTACTTGAATGAAATTGATAAATAGTCAATTCTAGTTTTACATGCTTGAATTTATATTACTTTCTATTACTTGCTTGACATGAGTTCTTACTCTCTTGGAAAGATTTTTGTTAATTCCAGTTATTACTTGCTTGAATCTCTTGGTATTGCTGCATTAAAGTTGGAATCCTTATACTCTCACTTGTTATTCCTTCACTACTCTTGTCGATTTTTACAATCCTTGATATCTACTCATCTACATGCATAACTTTACTGACATTAATCGAACTTGTAAACCACTTAAAGCATGTTAAATCTTGAGATGTAATTCCTACTGAGCGATTCGCTCATCTAGTTGTTCTTCTAACCTTTTCAGGTAGTTTGGATATCGGCCAGAACACGGAAGGGGATGAGTCTGAGTGATGAGTGTAGAATGGAGTCATCAATTGTCATGTTAATTGTGATGTCCTTTGTGTTATTGTATTAGTTCACTTATGACCTGTTGTATCAATTCATCTATGTCATGATTAGAACTGCTTAAGATTTGAAGCCTAGTCGTTGGACTCTGGGAACATATGTATTTGTCCTTTGATTAGTTGTGACAATTGTCAGCTCGTACTATGACAATTGTCAGCTCGTACTATTTGTATTAATTTCGAGTTAAAGCTTAGTTATTTGCGCACTCTGATATTTACATGATTGACGCGATCCATATAGACGCGTCACGCCTCCGGGTAATCTTCCGCGCTCGGGGCGTGACACTTTTGCCCCGATGGTGGAGCGTCTCGGAAGAGCAGAGGGGCCTTCCTCCTCTGAGCAGGTTGATTATGGTGGCGGCTCTAATGATGAGGAGTTCACACTTGTTGACATAGAGACTGAGGATGTCGGGGCGTCCTCGGCCTATGAAAGCGATCATCCGACTTTTAGCCCACCTCGGTTGTCATGGAGTGGTCTTGGGCAGTCAGGCTCGCTTGTGAGCGGAGAGGCTGGCGTCGGAGAAGTTGCCCTTAGAGATTTAAGCTTGGTACCGGCCGAGGTAAGGACCCACCCGCGGTCGGTGCCTGTTGCCCTTCCTTTCTCTTCTCTTTAGCTTTTTAATGTACATATTTTTGGTGCAGACTGAGGTGCTGCTGCCAACCATGACGGTGCAGATACCCCTCCCGGCTCTAGGCGCGAGCCACGCAACCTTCCCGTCCGTCTTGCGGCCTATCGCACTGCGATACCCCAAGGACTATGCATCGGCAGTGGCTCTAGCTGGACCCGGAGCACTTGTGAGGGTTGATAGTTTGGTAGCAGTCGAGGACTCCCAGTCATTAGAAGTCGCACAACAGTCAGCTTTGGAGAAGGATAGCCCCTCTGAAATAGAAGCCGGAGAGATCGTCGAAGAACAGATGTCCTCGGTTCTTGATATTCCTGTTCCACCTCCATCCCAGGGGGCTGGTAGGGAAATTGTCGTCATTGAGGCTCCAGCTACCGTATCTGCCACCGCGGTTGTTCCTCACACCAGTGGACTACAGCTCATGCCATCGTCATCTTCTGGGGCGGGCGACGATATCTGGGCCACTGTGGATAGCAGAGTGGAGTTTGAACTACCCGAGACGTCGCCGCTTGGTCTCCAGTCTTCGAGTGACCTTGTGTGGCAGTTTCTAGGGACCCTTCAGCAGACCATAACGGCCAGCAGAGATTTATCTTATGTTCAGCTGAGAGGCTTGATAGAGCATTTATCCTGCTCGCTATTGGCCTTCGGTTGCCCCATGGACGAATGGACTCCACGGGTGATCTTGCTCCTGAAATATGTAAACATGAGGGAATTTCTAGGCCGGGAGGCAGCTGACCAGCTGGCGGCCGTAACACTGGAGCGGGCTGAATGCCGAACAGCTCTCATCTCCCTGAAAGGGACTGTGGCGTGGATGAGGGATGACGTCGATGCCTCTTTACAGCGCCGAAGCTTCCTCATGGCCCGCATAGCGGAACTACATGCCGAACTTTCAAGGGCAGAGGCTGAGCTTCAAGAGGTAGAACGCCTGGAAGTCCAGAGGATGGAGGAGGCAGAAATGGCCGAGGGGCAAGTTGCTTCCCTTGGGGAGAGACTATCTCAGCTGGAGGCCACTGAGTTCAGACTACAGGAGCTGGCCCGCCATCCTTCCCTGGGCATTCCGGCGCTGGAGGACATCTTCCGACGCCCTTTACCATAGTCATTTTCTATTTGCCTCTTTTGATGAACTTCATGTATTCCGGGGAATGCCCCGCGTAACATGTACTCTTTATTCCGTAGAATGAAAATCTTCATTTTGCTGTCAAATGATGACTCCATCCTGTCATCATTCTTCTCTTTTTTTTCTTTCCATTCGTAAGTTGATTCTAGTCTGAGTGTGTGGGTCACGAGGGCAGGAGAGCGCTCACGCCTTCAGCAAAGGGGTGAGGTGTTCGCTCCACCGCGCCATGACTATTCTCAAGACTAAACAACGGCCTGTGCGAGTCGAGAGTCCGGAGGACCCAAACGGGTATATGAGAGACGAACGCCAAAACAGATAGCGAGCGACCTTGCCGATGGTGACAAGGGTCTAGAAGGGTAGACGATCTTGTCGATGATGACAAGAACTGAAAAGGGGTAGCGACTGGTCTTGCCGATGGTGACAAGGGTCGAAAAGGGTAGACGGTCTTGCCGATGATGACAAAAACCGGACAGGGTAGCGACCGATCTTGCCGATGGTGACAAGGGTCGAAAAGGGTAGCGACCGATCTTGCCGATGATGACAAGGGTCGAAAAGGGTAGACGGTCTTGCCGATGATGACAAGAACCGGAAAGGGTAGCGACCGATTCTGCCGATGATGACAAGGGTCGAAAATGATAGATGGTCTTGCCGATGATGATGAAAACTAAAAAAGGTAGCGACTGATCTTGTCGATGGTGACAAGGGTCGAAAAGGGTAGCGATCGATCTTGCCTATGATGACAAGGGTCGAAAAGGGTAGACGGTCTTGCTGATGATGACAAGAATCGGAAAGGGTAGCGACCGATCCTGTCGATGATGACAAGGGTCGAAAAGGGTAGCGACCGATCTTGCCGATGATGACAAGGGTCGAAAAGGGTAGACGGTCTTGCCGATGATGACAAGAACCGGAAAGGGTAGCGACCGATCTTGCCGATGGTGACAAGGGTCGAAGAGGGTAGACGGTCTTGCCGATGATGATAAAAATCGGACATGATAGCGACCGATCTTGCCGATGGTGACAAGGGTCGAAAAGGGTAGACGGTCTTGCCGATGATGACAAGAACCGGAGAGGATAGCGACCGATCTTACCGATGGTGACAAGGGTCGAAAAGGGGTAGAAAATGGATAGATATAGGTGGGACATTGGATGAAGACTCCACCTCGACCCTGTAAAGGGTCTTCAGGACGGAGGATGGATCATCACTATTCATCATTCATTTACATTATTTTTTATTCACATTACTGACCTAAGCGCCCTTTCGAGTTTTCATCAAAGCCAGCCCCCCTCTTGCTTTTGCCCACGCGCCCTTTCGGATTTTCACGTGGCGGGGTACCCGATTTTGCCCGCGACGCCCTTTCGGGTTTTCGCCACAGCTGGGTTATAGCTATTTTTGCACTTGTCCTAATACAGGAGCAAGTCTGGCGGGGTATCTCTATCTTTAACCCCATTTTCTTTTCCTTTTTTTTTTGAATTCGGAGTACAGAAGACTTGACTTCTAGAACGCCGACTGGCCTTGCCAATGATGACAAGGATTGGTCCCTGGTTTAGTTCGTCGACACTGGTTAAATGTCGAAGGAAAGGACATGGTTTATTAACAAGGACGTAAGATCCGAATTAAGGGTAGAGGTCGACCGATCTCGCCGATGATGACGAGGGTCGAACATGGGTTTGTTCATCAGCATGGGTCACATGTCGAAGCAAAGGTAGGATTATTAACAGGGATGGAAGGTCCAAGTTAGGAGTAGAGATCGACCGATCTCGCCGATGATGACGAGGGTCAAACACGGGTTTGTCCATCAGCATGGGTCACATGCCGAAGCTGGGGTAGGATTATTAACAAGGACGGAAGGTCCAAGTTAAGGGTAGAGATTGACCGATCTCACCGATGATGACGAGGGTCGAACATGGGTTTGTTAAAGGATCTCCGGTGGGACGTTTGAGGATTGTCCCTTTTGGAGTTTCATCGGGTGGAGAACAAAAGAGGAATTTATAAATTACCACTTTACTGACTTAAGCGCCCTTTCGAGTTTTCGCCGAAGCCAGCCCCGTCTTGCTTTTGCCCACGCGCCCTCTCGGGTTTTCACATGGCGGGGTACCCGATTTTGCTTGTAGCACCCTTTCAGGTTTTCGCCGCTGCTAGGTTACAGCCATTTCTGCACTTGTCCTAATATAGGCGCAAGTCTGGCGGGGTATCTCTATTTTTAACCCCATTTTTATTTTATTTTCTTTTCTTTTGAGGATATAAAAGGCGGTAGGTCGAAGTGTGATGTCCGACCCTTGGTTGATAGTAGATGGCTGTTGGCCGGAGCATCGGGCCTCATGCCGAGCAGAGCGGTTTATTTGTTAGCAGGGGCTGAATGCTAACGCAAAGGAATGATCTTTCGCCGATTCGGACGTAAGGCCCGTAACGGCAATACGGTGTATTCTTTTGAGAGCTCGGCCAGGGCGGAGTGCCACTAGACCAAGGAAAGGTAGCTCGATCAGGGTGGGGTGCCACTAGACCGAGGAAAGGTAGCTCGATCAGGGCGGAGCGCCACTGGACCAGGGTGAGGGTAGCTCGATCAAGGCGGAATGCCACTAGACCGAGGAAAGGTAGCTTGATCAGGGCGGAGTGCCACTAGACCAAGATAAGGGTAGCTCGGCTAGGGCGGAGTGCCACTAAACCAAGGAAAGGTAGCTCGATCAGGGCGGAGTGCCACTAGGCCAAGGAAAGGTAGCTCGGCTAGGGCGGAGTGCCACTAGACCAAGATAAGGTAGCTCAATCAGGGCAGAGTGCCACTAGACCAAGAAAAGGTAGCTCGATCAGGGAGGAGTGCCACTAGACCAAGATAAGGGTAGCTCGGCTAGGGCGGAGTGCCACTAGGCCAAGGTAAGGGCAGCTCGGCTAGGGCGGAGTGCTACTAGACCAAGATAAGGTAGCTCGGCTAGGGCGGAGTGCTACTAGACCAAGATAAGGTAGCTCGGCTAGGGCGGAGTGCCACTAGTCCAAGATAAGTGTAGCTCGGCTAGGGCGGAGTGCCCCTAGTCCAAGATAAGTGTAGCTCGGCTAGGGTAGAGTTCCACTAAACCAAGGAAAGGTATTCTGACCGATCACTCGGGGAATGTTGGTTACCCTGCATGATACAGCTTTATATGCTTTCCGTTGAGGGGAGATAACTGGATGACTCCTTTGTGGTCTACCAGGACGTAGGCACCCCCTTCATACACTCGGCGGATGATATACGGTCCGATCCAGTTTTCGACCAACTTCCCTTTGGGGTTGGAGGCCATCACTTCTCTTCTTTTGACCATTACCAGGTCTCCTTTCTTGAATTCTCGACCTTTGACCAGCTTTTCAAAGGCACAGGCCATGCGAGCTTGGTAGAGTTGGATGTTTTGTTGTGCCCGGAGGTGCCTTCCTTCGAGCTCAGCGAGCTCCTCTAATCTTCTTTCTGCATTGATTTATTCATCGCCAACTAGTCCATGCTGGATGGCGACTCGTAGTGAAGGAACTTCTAGTTCAATTGGCACTACGGCTTCTGACCCGTATATGAGGGAGAAGGGAGAACAGCCAGTTGGGGTTTTGTAGACAGTACGATAGGCCCAGAGCGCTTCGTACATCCTTTCTTCCCAATATCTTTTATTAGGCTTAACAGTCTTTGCCAGCAATGTGCATAGTGTCTTGTTGAAGGCTTCTGTGAGTCCATTGGCTTGAGGGTTGTAGGGGGACGATGTCCTCCAGTCAATTTTGTACTTGTCGGCTAACCGATAAACCTTCTGGTTTCTGAAATGGCTGCCATTATCAGAGATGATTCGGCTGGGGATCCCAAACCGGAATATTATGTTCTGGCGAAAGAATCTTGCAACTAGGTCCCCTGTTACATCTCTTAGTGCTACCGCCTCCGCCCATCTGGAGAAGTAGTCTATAGCTGCTAAGATATATTTGCACCCTGATGAAGATGCTGGTAGCGGCCCTACCACTTCCGTGCCCCACTGAGCAAACGGCCAGCTTGGTAGGGTCGGATGCAGTGGCACTGGAGGTCTCCTTGCCACATTAGCGTGTTCTTGACACTTCTGACAAGCCTTGGCGAACTTGCAGCAATCATCAAACATAGTGGGCCAATAGTAACCCAATTTCTTTATCTTAATTTTCATCTTTGGGCCAGCCTGGTGTGCTCCAGCTGACCCCGCATGGATTTCTTGCATCACCTGTCCCGCCTCTGTTGAAGACAAGCAACGAAGTAGGACTTTCCTTCGGGCATCTGCCATTATCCGGAATAGGGTTCCGCTTCTCATCTCGTAAGAGTCCTTGACCCTCAGGACCTTCATTCTCTGTTCTTTTTCTTTTGGAAGCTGCTGGTGTTGGAACCACCGCAGGAGATGTTCTCGCCAGTCGGGCTGTTGAACCTCTTCGACAACTGCCACCTCGACCTCTTGTTCGTCGGCTAAGACTTCTGTTACACTGGGGATTTGCCGGCGGTTGATCACCGTTATATTCAGGCTCGTGTCTGGCGGGACTGCCAAAGAACTAGCCAAATTAGCGAGGGCGTCTGCCTGAGCATTCTGGCCTCGGTTGATATGCTTGATGCTGATGAAGTAGAATCTTGACATCAGGCGGGTTACCAACAGATGGTAGGGGAGAAGTTCTTGCTTTCGCACGTCGAACTCCCCTTCCAGTTGTTTTATAACTAGCATGGAATCTCCGAATGCTTCCACCATCTGAATTCCCATGGACAGAGCGATCTGCAACCCGATTATCAGGGCTTCAGATTCGCTTCATTATTTGTGCAGTGTTTGTTTATGGAGCAGGATGTGTGCACCACTTCTCCTTCTGGGGATTTCAGGACTATGCCTGCTCCTGCCCTGACTCTGGCCGATCCAGTGGCAGAGGTGTCAATTCTGGAAGCACCATCAAAATATAGCTACCATAAGGAGGGTTTGTTGACACCTTGAAAATGAGCAAGGGCAGAAGCAGAATTGAAAAGAAGATTAGACCAACAGTGAAAGATCAATGACGAAGTTCGTCAACCATCTACCCGGCTGAAGCCTTTCGCCGGCCAAGCTGATGTCCGGTGCCATTGTCAGTGAGACGGCGGCACTAATGAAGCAGCAGTCATCTGACTGATGAGACCTCCTAGCACATTCTAACAAGAAGCCGGAACCGGCAAATGAAGATTGTAAAGGCTTTTACAAAGTCAGAACAAAAGAAGAATCATCTCCACAAACTATACACCCGGCTGAAGTCTTCTCAGACTGAAGCTGATGTCCGGTCTTGTCATCGTTCAGGTGACAATGCTGATGAAACCTTAGTCCAATGACTGATGAAGGTTCTTTTGGTCCACTTGAGTCCAACAACAAATTCCTGATACAGTTCCAATATGTTTATAGAGCTAATAGTTCTAAGTGGAGCTTAAAAGCCCTAAATGGGCCTATGAAATGGGCTTAGGGGTGTGGCATCCAGGCCCCCTCACTCAAATCGCACACCGCGCCGGGAGCTACTGTCATCTCAGGCGCGCCGTGAAGATGGAGTGGAGTGGCACGCCGACTTCCACCTACCGAGAAGATACAAGATACAGCTATAAAACCCCCTTCCCCTCGAGCAAGAAAAGGGGAGAAGCTCAGAAGATCCTCACCATCACCACTGCCAGAAGAGAAAAAAAAGAGAGCCTCCTCCACTGAAAGATGTAGACACGCCAAAATTGACGTTACTGTGAGCACATCTCATATTACCTTGTAATGCCCCAATTTGACCCTCAAATTACCTCTGTTTGAGTGGTTTTTCTCACTTTTCTTGGTTTTCTCTATTTTTCCTCCCTTTTCTTATTTTTTCCTATTTTTCTGGATTTTCTGGGCATTTTTCTCTATTTTTAAGATTTTTTTCGAATTAACGACTTAAAGAGGGGCGTCATTTCATTTTAAGAAAATTAAAAGAAAATAAAAGAAAATGGACGTCAATTGCATCAGGCGTCAATTCCTCTCAGTTTCCAATTTTTCTGGATTTTTTTGAAGATTTTTCGAATTTTTTTGGAATTAACGACTTAACAGGGGACATTAATTTGTTTTCAAATAAAATAAAAATAAAAAAAAATTGAAATTAACGACTCATGCACGGGCGTCACTTTTGAAATTGATTTTTTTAATATTATTTTTAACCCCCTTTGAGAGGTGATTTGGTGGCCTTCCGGGTGTCAGAAAAATACGTAAAAATAGTCATTGGAATCAGCACATTGAGATGCACCTCCACCTAAAAAATAGAAAAATAATATTAAAAAAATAAAAAATAGCCCTATTTTGATTATTTTTGAATTAACGACCCTTGGTAGGGCGCATTTTTAATTAACGCCTTTGGTTGAGGCGTGTTTCACAATTTTTTTAAAAAAGAAAGATTTATTTCTAAAAATGATCCCTGAATTGACGCCTTGTTCCAAGGCACGTTTTAAATTAACGCCCTTTGGTAGGTCGTCAATTTAAGAATTGACGCCCCTGTCCAAGTCGTGTTTCATCTTTCGTATTCTAAACAAGCGCAGCCTTTTCCAGAGAGTCCCTACTTTGTTTGGTCACATTGCCCATTCTTATCTTTCCCATATTGGACTCCTGCCGTTCTTATCTTGATTCTCCCCTTTATATAGAGCTGATGCAGCTCTGTTAACGGGGTTCGGCCGAGGCTTTTTCTTTCCCCTCTTTTCTCTGTGTTTTTTCTTTCAGGTGCTTGGCTTAGGAGAAGGCTCCTTCGTATCACAGCTTCCACCCAGCCGAAGTCTTCCTCCCCACCGAGTATCAAAAGCCAAGAAGAAGAAGCATCACAGGCCCCTTCTTGTTTCTTATTTTTATTCTTCTGTTGTTTTTATTGTTATCATCGGTTCACATATGCATGCATACATCATTACTGTTAATTCTATATTTCTCAACCGTTGAGAGACTTCCCCTTAGTGCACTCTCGCACACTGTTTATCTTTTATTTATATCATATCATTCATATCTCCCGCACCCTTTTTGCATAGGGGTTTAAGGGCAACCACCCTTAAGGTGTGTTCATATACCCAATTTTTCATGCTCATATCTATCATGAATTTGAGGCTACACTCACCATATTTCTAATCCATATTCTTTTTTTGGTGTTTGTTGATTTTGCAAGGGTAATCAAGAGAGAAGAACTCTCTTCATCGGCCGGCCGATCGGAAGAGAAAGGAGCGCTCACAATCACCCGCACTTTAAAGGTATTTTTCGTAATCCCTCCTCCATTTATTTATTGTTATATCTTTGAGACCCTCGCGTCTCTGGCGATCACAAACTCCTATTCACACCTCGTGCATGCTTTTCCATCTTTTGCATAATTCTTAATAATTCCATTAAGTGGATTTTTCTTAGAATCTACAAATTGGCGATCACGGTGGGATACCTTTTTTTTCTTCTTTTGATTACCCTTTTCCCTTGGGCACCCGCGTGTGCCATCTCCCCATTTGCACCCATGGTGTGTCTCCCTTTGTGCTCCATGTAGCACTCTCCCTACGTGATTTGTCAGTTTGATAGGTTTTTAGAAATTCCATTTATCCATCTCTTTTTTTAAAAAAAAATGATGAGCATGCTATATCCCTTGTCATGTTTGATTGCCATGATTCTTATACTGAGATTGTGAGTGTTTTTCATTTCTGTCGGTATTTTCCACTGTTTGAGCCCTATGGCCGTTGAAGTATTGAAGTAATTAACGCCCCTCTCAGAGGCGTCTTTTATCAGTATAACGCCTCACATCAAGGCGTCTTTCACTTGAATAGCGCCTTACTGTAAGGCGTCATTTTTTTTTATCATTGTTTATTCATGCTGATTACTGCCATTTGACGCCCCTGCTCCCGGGCGTCCATTCTAGAGAAAGCGCCTCACCCTAAGGCGCTATTTTACTCTGCTTGCACTTTTTACAGTGACTAGCGACTGACGCTCAGACACGATTTATGGATGTAACGACCCTTCCCAGGTCGTCATTTGTTTTTGTTCTATGTTGTTATCTGCTTGATACTGTCTGCTGCATTAATCCTTGCATTGGTTTGGGAGACCTCCTCTCCCCACACTTTTAGGAGTCACACCACCCTCTTGGTGAAGGAAGGACCCTCCATTGAGCACTCCGTCTCATTGGACCGAAAATTCCTAAACCAAGCCTCCATAAGTCCCCGCACCCGTGGATTCCCTCACGGACGTTGGGCAGGTTGTACCTTTGAAGTCCCGGGTTTAGTTGGCCTATGCATGGTGAGAGAGTGTTCCTAGTTGGCATCGGAGAAAACCACATTTGAAACTAGGTTCCCCCCTTGAGTGATCACATCAATTTGCATAAAATCAATTAATTTGCCAAGGTTCAAATAAAAGAAATCAAAGGTAACCCCATCCCAACTTGTTTGCTATCTCTGTGAGCTGTTTTGATTGCACATTGAATTGTTTGGATTACCTTGATAAGAAAGTCAACATGTTTAACTCAATTAATGTTCATGAGGGTGATCAACCTAGCACATCTTATTCCCCTCAAATTCAACATATTCATCACAACTCTCACCATATTTTCAAGGGACCACATCCTCATTCTTATGGTGTTGCCCGGCCCATGGGCAATGTCCAATCTCATGGCCCCTCGATTCAATCGCGAGCCACTACTCCTACGGGACCGTCTCCTCCCGACGATGAGAAGGTCTCCCAGATCATGCATGCATTAGATCATCTCACCCCTCAACAAATCCAGGCCCTTAAGGCCGTCGTTGAGGGTGCATCTCATTCCTCTCATCCTCCTTCCAATCCTACGCGGGTGGCCGATCACCCACTTCCCTCTTCTATTCACATTCCTACTCGGGTAGCCCATCACCCATCTCCTCCTATTCACACTTCTCCTCGGGTGATCCAATACCCGCCTCCTTCTATTCCTCCTCCACCACGGCCCCAAGGCTCATTTATTCCTTGCAACCCGGCCCATCTGGGTTCTTCTATTGGTCATACCATTAACCCCCTTTCACGGCCTTTTTATGCGGCCCCTCCTTCAAGGCCCTGCCAACCCTCTGTTACTCAGGTCACACCCCTCCAACAAACGCTTCTCGACAAAGTCACTTCGTTGGAGGAACAATTTAAGAGGGTTACGAGCCCACGACCCGCTCCTTCTACTCCAGTCAATCCCCTCCATGCCGCTCTGAATGACATTACAAAGATGGAGCAAGCTTGGAAGGATAGGAGAGACGACTACGGCATCGATAGTGCGAGCAAGCAAGAGCCGGTGGGTTTCAACGTTCAAGTGGACGCCGTCCATCCTCCACCCATCCACCCAATTCACGCATATGGTCCTCCACCTCCATATACACATACACAATACCATTACATTCCACCACCCACATACACGCCTTCACTACGGTGTCCACTTGAACCTGCTAATGAAGAACCGGCAATTGAAGAATTTGAGGCGGCATACGACGAAGCTCTGCAAGCACCTCTTCTGAGTTTCCTTCGCCGTCCCCTTCCTCCACTGCCAGAAGACCCCTATGCTCAGGACTATGCCACAGTCCCCGATCCAACTCCTATTTATGAGACCTCTTGGTGTTACGATGAGGGGTTGATATTCCAATCACCCATACCGCCGCATCATGAGTCTCATCCTATCCCTAACACCTCTCGCCCCATCCGGCATTTTCAACGCACTAAACCTTCACCTCCCGTAACCACACCAATATACTCCATTCCATCGGCCTCCGTCGAGCCTCCATCACCCTCCACTACGCCGGCCTCTGCCGAGCCTTCTATTACTCCTCCTCCTTGTTCGCCACCTCAACCCTCCATTATCCCTTTAACCCCAAAACCCACTATGCCTATAACCCCTACTCCACTACTTAACCCTTCACCCTTACCCGTGGCTAGTCCTGAGCAAGGTCCACCCCTTTTTACACTCGAGCCAACCCCGACTGCTTCCGAGCAAAGGGAGAAGCTCGATGTGTTTGAACCTCCACTTCCACTCACCCTTTCTTCAACACTTTCCATTATACCACCACCATCCATGGAGCCTTCCGCCTCCGCTTCATCCCCCTTTACTACTCGGAATGGGAGTGCTTCTGCAAGTATTTGTACCGAAGATGACCAAGAGACGGGCAAGAAGGATTTGGCTACAGTTGAGCTATTCAAGATGCAAGAGTTTATATGCCGAATGCCGATCCGGGTTGTTGTGCCAAGCATGGTCGAAGAGGCCAAGTCGCCGCCACTGCTCACTAGGAGAGAATGTCAAGCTTTGATGCCATGTAGGCTTGTGCCCAAAGGCCGGGAAGGGCACCCCTTGTTCCAACTTTCAAATCTTGAACCTTTTCTTCATACAAAGGGCGAATGCCTATTCTATTCAACACTCCATATACGCCACAACCCCTGGGCAACACAATGCTTCCTATCCCAACTGTTCAACTCTCTCACACTATTACTTTTCACTCTTCAAGGGAGTTGTCACTTACCATTGAAGCTTCATCCATTGGGCCAATTGGCTATACACTTTCACTGCCATGGAGGAGCGGTTATCTTGGTGCTAAAGGGCCTTCCACTATTTTATCCACCTTCTATTCAACTCCATCCACATTCTTGTCTGTCACATTTTCTTCATGGGCCACTCCAAGGGTAAAGAGGAGGATCTCATCCTCTCTCCCTTCATGTTCGTCATATTCTTTTCATCTCATGCATTCTGTTGCATCCATGCATCATCGCATCCCTTCTATTGCATCCACATGCATTTACACTTCTTCTTTCCCAGGTTTCAAAACCCGTATCTTCCCCGCCTTCCGAAATCTCCGGATCCCCCACGTTTCCCATATCTTCCGCCTCTATCTTCGGGATCTCCAGGTCCTCTTACACTCACCAGGCATTGTGTCCCCTCCAATCATCCCTCAGGGCATCGCGCCCCTTTCCAACTATTGCATCCGCACTCCCCGAATTTCTCACCCGTCCTCCTTGGGCATCGCGTCCCTCGATATTTGCTTCCTCCGGAACCTCCGGATCTTGCTCTTTGGGCATCGCGCCCCTACACACCCTCAAGTTCGGATCTTCTGGGCTTCTTACTGATTCTCCCTGGGCATCGTGCCCCTTTCCGTCTTCATCCTCCGGAACCTCCGGACTTTCTCCCAGGGCATCGCGCCCTTTTCTATCTTCTTCCTCCGGAACCTCCGAATCTTTCACCCCTCTCTTTATCCCTTGGGCATCGTGCCCCTTTCCGTCTTCTTCCTCCGGAACCTCCGGACTTTCTCCTAGGGCATCGCGCCCCTTTCCATCTTCTTCCTCCGGAACCTCCGGACTTTCTCCTACGGCATCGCGCCCCTTTCTGTCTTCCTCCTCCGGAACCTCCGGATTCTCCATCTTATTCTTTCTATCTTCCTTCGGGGCATCGCGTCCCTC
Source organism: Amorphophallus konjac (assembly GCA_022559845.1). Classification (NCBI taxonomy): domain Eukaryota; kingdom Viridiplantae; phylum Streptophyta; class Magnoliopsida; order Alismatales; family Araceae; genus Amorphophallus; species Amorphophallus konjac. The sequence continues at coordinate 257,404,666 of CM040123.1, forward strand.
GGCATCCCGTTCCTCCAGAACCTCCGGACCCTCCATCTTTCTTCCGATTCATCCTTCTGTTCCTCCGGGACATCACATCCTTCATTTTCTTCCTCCTCTTCCATCATCTTTTTCCATATTTCTTCCCAGGGCACCGCGTCCCTTGATATCTTATCCCTCCAGAGCCTCCGGATTCCTCCTATCACGATTCTCCTCCTCTGCCGCCAGACCCTCCGGATCCGCCTCTTTCCATCTATCAATTTCTTCTTCTAATTCCCCCTAATCATGGGTCCGACCTAACTTCTTCCACATCCACTGCTTTGGGCATCTACCCTTTCTCCCACTACTTTCGAGGCTTTAGTCCTCACTCCTCCTTCTAATTCTCCGCTTCTTCTGTAGACTTTTCATGTGATCAGGGTCTCCACGCCTTAATGAGGGAGTTCTATCCCTCGCCTCTCTTCCTTTTTTTTCCTTATTCGTCTGAGTCTGGTCTTAGCACCACTCCTTCTTGTTAAGCCACTTTCAAATCCTTTGCTTTCAAATCCTTTGCTTCTGCTAAAGAGGACTACCCCACGATGATCAACCTCGCCTCTGATAGTTGCTTCTACAAAGGTTGCGAGGTAACATATTGGCGTAAGTACTTATTTCATGATATCATTATCTCATTGCTTCACGCATGATTTTCAAAATAAAGTGCTTCTTAACAAGATTAAGAGTGGTGTTTTAGACCTTTATCTTAGGCTTTTGTTTAATTAAATCATTCTCAAAAGAGTCTTTAGGCTTGCTTCTGTAGCACCATTGGTTAATAAGAATCCCGCGCTGAGAATTCGACATTCTTTCCCCGCTTGTTAAGAGCGACCCTTAGCTGGGCACCGCACACACTTCACGGCGCCCTTTAGCCGGCTCCTTTGGTTAAAACACCGTTGCTACTTTGGCCATGCCATGAGAATTCCTAAAAGTCTTTTTCTCTTCTTTACTCGGCCGCGTGCAGGGGCAAGAGGTCGACGGGTGAGATGACCCACCTAGGGTAATCCTGATGTGACACAACCTCGGACCTAATGCAAGCAAGCACAATCGCATTCAAATGGGCCGAATTGGGCCACCGCTCTATCGAGGCTCACCCAAGCCCGGGGTGACTTGGCAATGCCAAGTGGAGGAAGTGGGGTTGGACCCTTGCTGGTAGAGGGCCAGCAAGACCAATGTTTGATTCCCAAAGGGTGGGGATGCCCAAATCAAGGGGGCCGACAAAGTGCCAAAGGCACTGGTTGCAATATTCCCACGGTGATCACTCAAGTTTATGGGGCTTGAGGATCGGGCTCTCACTCGCATAACCAGCAGAATTAGAACTAATATTGAAAGACAAGCACTAAGTGGAGTGAAGGTTTGAGCACTTACTCGACCGGTTTGAAGAAACCGGTCCCGGTCGGAGACGAAGGCGAGCGGGGAGGCGAGTGGATCCCCACACGCCGCGGCGGTGTCGCTTGACCTGCCCAAACAAATTACACCACTACACCTCTCGCAGGAGGGGGACCTTGGGGTGGGGGTTAATGAAATTACAAACCAAAACTACCTCCACACAGGGAGGGGCCTTCAGCCGGCCAAGCGGGGAGGGGAAAATGAGAAAGGAACACCGAAGTTGGTGGATGCCGATTCTGCTCACGTTCTGTGGGTGCTGACAGCTGACTGAAGATATGACTGCTGTGGTTGCTCACGAATTTTTTTGGGGACGAAACCACCTGGAGAAGCTTCATAGGAGGCCAGGGAAGTCGTCCAATTTTTGTTGATTTCTTCTGACGCCGTCGCTGAGCAGGATGGAGGTCCAAACAGAGAGGCATACTCACGGACTGGCAGCTTCTGGTTTCTAGTAGTAGGTTGCAGAAGGTACCCCGACTGCTCCCGAACTCGGAATCACGCACCGTCAGAGTCGTTGGAACAGTGGATGAGTCCTCTTCACAGAAAAACTGATGGGGAATCCAAAAGGTGTCGGAGAAGACTTGGAGGCTCTGAACAAGGATGACTAGTCGGTGTAGACAGTGGGGAAGCAGATCCGTGCAGCAGAGGGAGAAAATTGACAACTTCTGATACGGGATGCCGAATGGAGTTCCACTTCTTGATTCTGAAAGTAGACAGGCCGATGAAGAACTTTGAAGAAGCACTTGAGGACTGATTCCTTCAGGGTTCATCGTGGCAGAGCTTCTAATCTGGCTCAGGTCCTCAGCCGAGGCAGAACTGCGCAATTGTGGGAGAATGGACCTCCTGGACGGCTCGGAGATCGGAAGAAGATGAAACCACTTCTGTTGCGAAGGAGACTAGTAGACGCTTCCGATGATGGCTCTTGGCTCTTCAAACTCGTCCGGAGGAAGTCGTGGTGGCCGCTGCAAGTTACTACTCTTCTGTAGATCTTCGGTTGAGAGATGTAGGTTGAAGATGATGGGGGGGAATGGGGTATATGGGAGGGGAAATGGGGGTGGATGAGTGTGGGGAAAGCCCGGGCTGTGAGGGGGTCTAGGAGGGGGTGTTCTAAGGTGACGGAAGGGAAGAAGGGGGTCTAGAAGGGGGTCTAACAGGTGGTGGGAGGAGGAGCTACGAATTTGGGAAGGTGGGTGAGAGGAGAAGGTGAGGGGGGGCACAAGTGAGTGGAGGGAAGGGTGGATTTCAAATTCAAATATGCTTTGGAAGTTGTGGGGTTGTGTGGGGAAGGGGTTGATTGTGTTGGAATGGGGAAAGTGGTGTTGGAATGTGGAAGATGGTGTTGGAATGGTGAAGGATCTCCTTGGGACTAGGGGGGTGGAGTAATGGAGGCCATGGGGAAGTGGAGGGCTTTAATGATGGTAGGTGGGGGTTGAGGTGGTTGGGAAGGGAGGAGAGAGAAGAAAATTCGAAATTGGGTGTTGAGGAGAGAGAAAGTGGAGTGAAAAAGAGGGATTAAGAGAGGGAAGGGTGGGGAATCTCTCCCCTAGGGTTTCTCACCCAAAAAATGTTGGAATCACTCCACTAAACTAAGCTTTGGACTCTCAAATGGCATTTTTCATTGATTGATTCATTACCTCCAAATGAAGGAAATGGGGCCCTATATATAGGAAACCCATATTTTACAATAAGACCCTGACAAAAGACTCATTGACAAATAACCGAAGGGGTAGGGGAGCTCATTGGGCCAAGCCCGAAGAAATGGGCCCAATTAGCACATTACACATTCTAATGACACTCAAACATAGGAAAATAAATGCAAGACCTAGGGACATGACTCAAATAAAATGCAAATTACATCAAATGACTCAAGTAAAATTACATAGGACTCAAAATTAAATGACTAAACCATGTCGGATGCAACCGGGGCGAGGAGACGAGCTATGAATGTGGACATGGAAGGTGATGTCCACATCATACTCCTGGGGTGCGGAGAACTCGACTCTGTCGAGTAAGTATCCTTCCCTCCTTGGAAGGTGTAGAAGTGGTACTGCCTTCAAGTCTTCCGAACGAGACCGATCCATCCACCTGCCGAGATAGCGCTCATATACCTTGCTCCGAGTGGTAGTGACTTGTTCATCCAATATTTGTTCAATTTGTTCACGCTGGACTCTCTTGGCTGGTGGTTTATCATCATAGGTGGGTGCTCTCTCAAGGGAGGAAGTAGGCTCAATCTCCTCACTAGGTACCACCGAGGGTCCCTTATATGGCACTAGGTCGGCAACAATGAATGTGGGACTTATTCCATACTCCTCAGGGAGATCTAACTCGTAGGCAATTGCACCTATGCGCCTTAAGACCTGGAAGGGACCAGCCCCACGTGGCCTCAGTTTAGAGTTGGCTCCCGGGGAGAGCCTCTCCGTCCTTACCATCACAAAGTCACCCTCATGGAATTCTTGGTGACGCCGATGAGAGTCGGCCCGCCTCTTATAAGCCTCATTCTTTTTGCTTATGTGCTTGCAAAGGCTTTCATGCAATTTTGTGAATGTTGACATTCTAGGGGTGATGGGTGGACCTGGGCAACCAAAAGTAGACCAATCATGCTTTGATGCCAAGAAGACTTTGATAGATTTTGGAGGGCCGAGGCAACCATATGTGGACTTATCATGCAATGTTGTCACGTAGACTTTGGTGGGCCTAGTTGGGCCGGGGCACCCGTAGGTGAACCTATCATGCAAAGTGGTGATGAATGTAGGGGGACCTGGACATCCGTAGATGCTTTTGACATGCTTAAGACCCATGATGCATGAAGGTGGACCATGACATCCAAATATGGACCACTCATACTTTCTACTTGACATGTGGGTGATATGAATGAATGGACCCAATATAGTATTCATGCCAAGGGGTATGGTAAGCCTAGACACATGCATGCTTTTCCCAAAGGTGACTTCCATGTGTATAGGTGTGGGACAACCCTTGAACTCCCATTGGAAAGGATCGAATGGATCTAAGAAGGTGGTCATCATGGGGCGGGGCAAAACTTTATTACCTAGGGATATGTGGCCCAAGGTCATGGCTCCCAAGGAGTAACCCGGGTCTAAGATGGAGTGAATTGGGTCAAACATTGTGAGTTGGTTTAGGGAAAGGTGGGTGGTGGATAAAGTGTTTGGGTCACACGAGTCTCTTGACTCCCATTGGAATGGATCATATTGATCATAAAATGGGTTACCTAGGGGGAGGAACTCCATGTCCTCAAGATCCTCAAAAGGTGCTAAGTCGTCCTTCTCCATGATAGTTGGGCCAATGTTCTTGGCAAGTGGGTCAGCCATGAGTGGAGGGCTTGACTTTCTACCCAAGATAAGAAGCTCTAAATCGAGGAGAAGGTTGGGCTCATCGGGTGTAGGTAGGAATAGAAGGAGGTCGCTAGTGTAGCAACCAATGGTGCAAACCGAGGTGATAGACCCTATGCATAGGTGTAGGAGGCTAAGGCTCCAAGGTTGTTCTACCATAGGGGTCAACATGCTAGTCATCTCTAATTGCCAAGCTAAGCCCTTGAGAAGGTCCTCTAAGGTTTCCACTTGGTAGGATGTTTGGATTATGGTGTGATAGGAGGAGATGTGCACTATGGGAAGGTTTTCCTTTATGGGAAGGCAATCGTGGGCCGTGATCTCTCTTATTGGGCTCTTCTTTAGCCAACTAATAAGGGGTTCCTCTAAGATGAGTTTGGCCCTAACTAGAGAGGGTGGTGTAACGTGAAGGTCACCATGTGATGCTTCTTCTTCTTCTTGGTCATGGGTTTCCTCCAAGGTAGGGAGTGGGTTTGGGGTGTTCACCACTATTAGATCGGGTATGGGTTTTTCTTCCAAGGAGGTGAGAGGGGCTTTTGAGGGTGTGGTGATGATTGGGGCATGGTGTATCCGGGGTGGTAGGTAGTGGAAAACTTGGGTTAGGATAGGTAAGGGTAGTAGTGGAGGCTTTGGTGGGAGTTGGATTGGGGTAGGGAGAGGAAGGTGGGTGGGTTGAAGGGGTTTGGGTTGATTGGTTTTGGGAGGAGTGTCCCCTTTTGGGGGTGATGGAGAGGTAGTGGTGAGGGTTACCATGGGCCTAGGTGGAGAGTTGGCCATGGGGCCCAATTGGGTATGGGGACCTATGGTTGTGGTGTGGACTTGGAGGTGGGGTGTAAATGTAGTGGTTAGGGTGGGAGAGATGGGAAGTGGTAGGGAATGGGTGATTGGGGTCTTGGATTGACCGGGTGGGGATGAAGGAGTTAAAGTGCTCCTTGGGCTTTTGTGATTTGAGTAGGAGGGAGAGGGTTGGAGAGTGTAGGTTTTCCTAAGCTCGACCTTCATCTCATCCCAAGTGCTAATGGGGGCCTCCCTGCGGATCCTTCTTAAACCTTCCACAACTAACCAATGAGTTTTAGCTTGTTTGGAGAGGTGTGCCTTGGCTAGCCTCATTCTCCTTTCTTCGTTCAAGGGGCAACTTTTAAAGAATTGGTCTAGGGAAATCTCCCAATCTAGGTAAAGACTTGGGCTGTTGGATCCATCAAAGGCGGGGGTTTTGATTTTCAAGTGTTCTAAAAATATGGTTTCTAGATCTCCCCAAAGGTCACTTTCATTCACTCTTGGTGTACGACTATTTCCTTCAAGTCGGTCGAGTCGAGACATGATATCTTCAAGCCGATTAAGGACATTAGGTAGGGCTTCTATGATAGAGGTGTTGCTACCCACTTTGTTGGCAATGGAGCTTCCATGAGGATTTGGGCTTCTTGGGAAAGTTGATGGGGATGGATATGACGGGTATGAAGTGGCCATTCTAATAGACATGGGAGATGCAACCGAGCACTCTAAATGCATAAACATGCCCTAGGACCAACTTGTGGAGAGACAAGTTGTGAACTTGCTCTGATACCACTTGATGTGACACAACATCAGACCTAATGCAAGCAAGCACAATCGCATTCAAATGGGCCGAATTGGGCCACCGCTCTATCGAGGCTCACCCAAGCCCGGGGTGACTTGGCAATGCCAAGTGGAGGAAGTGGGGTTGGACCCTTGCTGGTAGAGGGCCAGCAAGACCAATGTTTGATTCCCAAAGGGTGGGGATGCCCAAATCAAGGGGGCTGACAAAGTGCCAAAGGCACCGGTTGCAATATTCCCACGGTGATCACTCAAGTTTATGGGGCTTGAGGATCGGGCTCTCACTCGCATAACCAGCGGAATTAGAACTAATATTGAAAGACAAGCACTAAGTGGAGTGAAGGTTTGAGCACTTACTCGATCGGTTTGAAGAAACCGGTCCCGGTCGGAGACGAGGGCGAGCGGGGAGGCGAGTGGATCCCCACACGCCGCGGCGGTGTCGCTTGACCTGCCCAAACAAATTACACCACTACACCTCTCGCAGGAGGGGGACCTTGGGGTGGGGGTTAATGAAATTACAAACCAAAACTACCTCCACACAGGGAGGGGCCTTCAGCCGGCCAAGCGGGGAGGGGAAAATGAGAAAGGAACACCGAAGTTGGTGGATGCTGATTCTGCTCACGTTCTGTGGATGCTGACAGCTGACTGAAGATATGACTACTGTGGTTGCTCACGAATTTTGTTGGGGACGAAACCACCTGGAGAAGCTTCATAGGAGGCCAGGGAAGTCGTCCAATTTTTTTTGATTTCTTCTGACGCCGTCGCTGAGCAGGATGGAGGTCCAAATAGAGAGGCATACTCACAGACTGGCAGCTTCTGGTTTCTAGTAGTAGGTTACAGAAGGTACCCCGACTGCTCCCGAACTCGGAATCACGCACCGTCGGAGTCGTTGGAACAGTGGATGAGTCCTCTTCACAGAAAAACTGATGGGGAATCCAAAAGGTGTCGGAGAAGACTTGGAGGCTCTGAACAAGGATGACTAGTCGGTGTAGACAGTGGGGAAGCAGATCCGTGCAGCAGAGGGAGAAAATTGACAACTTCTGATACGGGATGCCGAATGGAGTTCCACTTCTTGATTCTGAAAGTAGACAGGCCGATGAAGAACTTTGAAGAAGCACTTGAGGACTGATTCCTTCAGGGTTCATCGTGGCAGAGCTTCTAATCTGGCTCAGGTCCTCAGCCGAGGCAGAACTGCGCAATTGTGGGAGAATGGACCTCCTGGACGGCTCGGAGATCGGAAGAAGATGAAACCACTTCTGTTGCGAAGGAGACTAGTAGACGCTTCCGATGATGGCTCTTGGCTCTTCAAACTCGTCCGGAGGAAGTCGTGGTGGCCGCTGCAAGTTACTACTCTTCTGTAGATCTTCGGTTGAGAGCTGTAGGTTGAAGATGATGGGGGGGAATGGGGTATATGGGAGGGGAAATGGGGGTGGATGAGTGTGGGGAAAGCCCGGGCTGTGAGGGGGTCTAGGAGGGGGTGTTCTAAGGTGGCGGAAGGGAAGAAGGGGGTCTAGAAGGGGGTCTAACAGGTGATGGGAGGAGGAGCTACGAATTTGGGAAGGTGGGTGAGAGGAGAAGGTGAGGGGGGGCACAAGTGAGTGGAGGGAAGGGTGGATTTCAAATTCAAATATGCTTTGGAAGTTGTGGGGTTGTGTGGGGAAGGGGTTGATTGTGTTGGAATGGGGAAAGTGGTGTTGGAATGTGGAAGATGGTGTTGGAATGGTGAAGGATCTCCTTGGGACTAGGGGGGTGGAGTAATGGAGGCCATGGGGAAGTGGAGGGCTTTAATGATGGTAGGTGGGGGTTGAGGTGGTTGGGAAGGGAGGAGAGAGAAGAAAATTTGAAATTGGGTGTTGAGGAGAGAGAAAGTGGAGTGAAAAAGAGGGATTAAGAGAGGGAAGGGTGGGGAATCTCTCCCCTAGGGTTTCTCACCCAAAAAATGTTGGAATCACTCCACTAAACTAAGCTTTGGACTCTCAAATGGCATTTTTCATTGATTGATTCATTACCTCCAAATGAAGGAAATGGGGCCCTATATATAGGAAACCCACATTTTACAATAAGACCCTGACAAAAGACTCATTGACAAATAACCGAAGGGGTAGGGGAGCTCATTGGGCCAAGTCCGAAGAAATGGGCCCAATTAGCACATTACACATTCTAATGACACTCAAACATAGGAAAATAAATGCAAGACCTAGGGACATGACTCAAATAAAATGCAAATTACATCAAATGACTCAAGTAAAATTACATAGGACTCAAAATTAAATGACTAAACCATGCCGGATGCAACCGGGGCGAGGAGACGAGCTATGAATGTGGGCATGGAAGGTGATGTCCACATCAAATCCCCAATACGAGAGAAGTCTCAAATAGGGGTAGTCTTGACCCAAAATCAATATGAGTTTTCATATGAGTTTTCATGATATACATCTCGCCAAAAAGGGATATTATGAAAATCAAGTCAAAATTCCGATAAAAGCAAAATTGTGAATTATGGCATGTCAAGAGTGGCAAAGTCCCCGCAGGGAAAACCCTGGTCGTATGCATGTCAAGGGTCTAAAAATCAAAGGCACAAAGCCCCGGCACAACAGACTACCTCTTTGAGGGGAAACACCTTGGAAGGAATTCAAGTCCCGACATCTCCCATCCTACATAAAGCTTATCCTCAATTATTCTTCTCTTCTCCCTCTAAGACCGAATGTTTCTCGGGTATGGCCTTGGTAGGGGCACCGTTAATCAAGGGTAGCTGGTCATAGGACGCCACCTTTAAATGCACGCCTAGCTTTGGGCAGTTTTTAGCGAAAGGGGAAGGAATAAGGACCCCTAACCAGTGGTTCAAAAACACTCATTGATGCTGCATTAACAATGTCTAAATCAAAAAAAAAATCATCAAAAGAAAAAAAAATTGAATATTTTCTAAGCCAAAATCCAAAAAAAATTGAATTTTTCCTGATCAAAATCCAAAAAAAATTGAATATTTCCTAAGTCAAAATCCACATAAAAATTGAAATATTTTCAAAACTCATAAAAATTTACATATTTTAAAATCTTAAAAAAAAATACATTGCATTTTTCTGATGGTGCTTTTGCAGGAACAACAACTTTGCAAGGACCAAGAGCACGGGATGAGCCCTCTCCATTCGTTGCTATCTACCTTTTGATTCTCCCCATGTTCATAATTTGCTACGCATTACTCCGATTATTCATCTCCAAATCTTTTTTTATCAAATCTTATTGATCACTCCGCCGATGGGCATTATCAGATCTTGATCATTCAACTCCAAACCTTGATTAGCCAAGTTGTCATCCTCATGACCAACGACAAACAATGATGCTATGCTATCTATGCTTTAATGATGCTAGCTATGTTATTCATGCCTTTCACGCTGTGCACACTTGAATGCTATTCTTGAATATGATACATACATGCTATTGATGCTTTGATTCATGCTATGCTTGCTATGCTTAAATGCCTTATTCATTACTTGTTATCTTCCTTATATCTTGGCTGATGAATCTTTGAGCGCAGGATAAGAAGCTCTTGGTCCCACCGACTGGGCATCATCATTCAAGCCCCACGGTGTTTGCACCTCATTCCTCTGTTCCCCCATGCTTATTACTCCATCTCTCCCTGTATGCATTCCTACTATATGTTACATACGCTATTAGATTATATCAAGGACCTTGTGGCTTAGGTAAATCTGGAATTTGAGTTCCCCTTCATCAAAAATGATGACGATTCCATAAGCATCTTAGTCATACGGATAGGCCGTTGAGCCGTCCAAGACTGGGGACGATGGTTCCCTTTTACGAGTTAGTGCGCGAAAAAACGGGCTTCGGCTTAGTATCAGCTCGCAGAATGGGTTTCTTGACTCAGTCTGGATAGCTTAACAATATTATCCTTGATTATCTTATATTTTAATTTGTTTTAACTTTTCCCTTTAAAACCCAGCATGCATTCATGTAGGATTTTGAATTAACTTTGGAAAATCACTCCGATAAGCTGATTTTGAGGGTTAAAATTGATCACTATTTTCCAAGATATGAGATATTCATTGCTGAATGGAATCCTCAGTTCGTTTTGTCGCTGTTTTGGGTCATTTTCTCGAAAGCTCTTTGTTTGGATTTCTATCATCTTATTTCAATATTTTTCCTTTGATCCACCATGGCTGCAGCACGTCCACATTGGCTGGTAACCGCTCCCCAATGGTGAAACCTACAGGTTTGTGACCTGGGGTACTTCCACCGCGCTGGAAGTTGATCATCTTCTTTTATCTCCTTCGTGCTCGCGTGCACACTCTCTCTCTTATCCAAACATCGTTGATTTCATTGAATTTCCCGAGATTGTTTCATCTCGAGCTTTTGATTTCATTCTCATCAAGTGATGTTGATTGCGTGTCTCATCACACCTTGGCATCTACTTTTCAGTTTGCTCTGCTCCCTTGCAAAGCAGACACCAAGACGGGGCAGCTGTAGACACGTCAAAATTGACGTTACTGTGAGCACATCTCATATTACCTTGTAATGCCCTAATTTGACCCTCAAATTACCTCTATTTGAGTGGTTTTTTTCACTTTTCTTAGTTTTCTCTATTTTCCCTCCCTTTTCTTATTTTTTCCTATTTTTCTAGATTTTCTGGGTATTTTTCTCTATTTTTAAGAATTTTTTCGAATTAACGACTTAAAGAGGGACGTCATTTCATTTTAAGAAAATTAAAAGAAAATAAAAGAAAATGGACGTAATTGCATCAGGCGTCAATTCCTCTCATTTTCCAATTTTTCTGGATTTTTCTGAAGATTTTTTGAATTTTTTTGGAATTAACGACTTATCAGGGGACGTTAATTTGTTTTCAAATAAAATAAAAATCAAAAAAAATTGAAATTAGCGACGCATGCACGGGCGTCACTTTTGAAATTGATTTTTTTAATATTATTTTTAACCCCCTTTGAGAGGTGATTTGGTGGCCTTCCGGGTGTCAGAAAAATACGTAAAAATAGTCATTAGAATCAGCATATTGAGATGCACCTCCACCTAAAAAATGGGAAATAATATTGAGAAATGAAAAATAGCCATATTTTGATTATTTTTGAATTAACGACCCTTGGTAGGGCGCGTTTTTAATTAACGCCTTTGGTTGAGGCGTGTTTCACAATTTTCAAAAAAAAAGAAAGATTTATTTCTAAAAATGATCCCTGAATTGACGCCCCTGTCCAAGTCGTGTTTCATCTTTCGTGTTCTAAACAAGCGCAGCCTTTCCCAGAGAGTCCCTACTTTGTTTGGTCACATTGCCCATTCTTATCTTTCCCATATTGGACTCCTGTCGTTCTTATCTTGATTCTCCCCTTTATATAGAGCTGATGCAGCTCTGTTAACGGGGTTCGGCCGAGGCTTTTTCTTTCCCCTCTTTTCTCTGTGTTTTTTCTTTCAGGTGCTTGGCTTAGGAGAAGGCTCCTTCGTATCACAGCTTCCACCCAGCCGAAGTCTTCCTCCCCACCGAGTATCAAAAGCCAAGAAGAAGAAGCATCACAGGCCCCTTCTTGTTTCTTATTTTTATTCTTCTGTTATTTTTATTGTTATCATCGGTTCAGATATGCATGCATACATCATTACTGTTAATTCTATATTTCTCAACCGTTGAGAGACTTCCCCTTAGTGCACTCTCGCACACTGTTTATCTTTTATTTATATCATATCATTCATATCTCCCGCACCCTTTTTGCATAGGGGTTTAAGGGCAACCACCCTTAAGGTGTGTTCATATACCCAATTTTTCATGCTCATATCTATCATGAATTTGATGCTACACTCACCATATTTCTAATCTATATTCTTTTTTTGGTGTTTGTTGATTTTGCAAGGGTAATCAAGAAAGAAGAACTCTCTTCATCGGCCGGCCGATCGGAAGAGAAAGGAGCGCTCACAATCACCCGCACTTTAAAGATATTTTTTGCGATCCCTCCTCCATTTATTTATTGTTATATCTTTGAGCCCCTCGCATCTCTGGCGATCACAAACTCCTATTCTCACCTCGTGCATGCTTTTCCATCTTTTGCATAATTCTTAATAATTCCATTAAGTGGATTTTTCTTAGAATCTACAAAAGAAAGAGAGAAGAGACCAATCCCGAGAGAAAAAGAAGAAGAAGAAGCTCCAGGTGGGCAGCAGGGGAGGGAGAGGAGTCAATGCTCCGCCCTCCCCCCCCCATGTTTTATTTTCTTCTCCATGTAGTCTTACGATTTTTACCTCGATTTATCAAATGTAACCGGGATATCCTGGCCTTCGTTCTATTTCCCTTTCCCTCATTCCCCCTTTTTGATTGGTGTGAGTTTGGGATGATGCAATGGAATGAAATGCTTTGATGGCCCATTTGAGGCGTTTCCTCGTTTTCTTTCTTCTTCCTTACATGTATCTTTGTTTCTGGTTCAACTGACCGTGAAATGATGAAGCCTTCCCATCTCTGGTTTCTCTCGAATGAGTGCTGCTCAGTATCTTGAGTGATCGTTCTGATGCTTCAGGTTTCTCTGCTCTGATTGTTCTTCCTGGAGGAGCGTCGAAGGAAGAGTCCCAATCTTCACACCCATGGATTATTGGACTCTATCCTCTCACCCCTTCAGTGATGCCTACACTGGGTTGTCTCCCCATCTTTCATTCCAATTGTTTCCTTTTCTTAAGCCATTAAGGTCACCCCAAGAATCAGGGACAGTTATCCCTTGATTTCCCTGGACGGCCGGCGACAGAAAAACACATCCCCATGGGTTTTAAATGGATGATGATCTCGAGCCCTCCATAAACCACACCTTCCAGTGATCCCCTGGCACTGCCCAGCAAAGCCCTTGGCTTCCCCCCTCATTTGCATCCCAAATTCCAAGCCATTACTTGAATCCCAGAGAGAAATCTCAAAAACAGAGTGCCGTAGAACCCTGAAACACATCTCGGCGCCCTCATCTATCTCGGCTCCAAGAACAGTGGAACAGGTGAACAGCCCTCGACATGAGCCTTCTCGCGCCGAGAACCCCCACTGCCCAGGCCGAAAAGGCCCTTCACCATTTCTTCTTGCCCGCGCCGAAAGCCTTCTTGCGCCGATAAGCTCCCCAGCCCTCTCACCTTGGCACCGGGAACCCCGGCCTCCTTGCCATTGGCGTCGGGAGCCCCCCCTGTCCTCCTCTTCATCGCGCCGGGAACCTCGGCCCTCTCACCTTGATGCCGGGAACCCTGGCCTTCTTGCCATTGGCGCCGGGAGCCTCCCTATCCTCCTCTTCATCGCGCCGGGAACCCCGGCCCTCTCACCTTGGCGCCGGGAACCTCTGGCCTCCTTGCCATTGGCGCCGGGAGCCCTGGCCTTCCCATTTTTGGGTCATGCCGAGAGCCCGTGCTCATTCAGAGTGCGCCGAGAGCCTAATCTGCCACCCAACGAACCCCAACACCCAGAGCAAACCCACACAGGGATATCCATGGATCACCAGATATGTCCCGGGGATAAAATTAAAGGGAGTCAGACTCCCTTATGGTCCATCAGTTCGTGTCGGGATTATGACAACCTACCCCCTTTTAGCTCCGGTGAGCTCTGCCAATGCATGAGTGCCACCAGCTCTTATAAAGGAAGAGTCAAATATCGCCCCAAGGCATACATGTGTAATTCGAGAGGTTCGGCCTCTCTATCTCTCGGCTTTCATCCCAGCACTCCGTAGGTGATAGCCTATTCTCCCCTGGGCATAACCCAGATTATGGGGAGATGCTGTCGAAATGTTGATCGATGCTTTAAAACCCCATCGTGGTTACAGCTCAGTCTGCCTGTGATTTAAATCTGCTTTCTCCCCTTTCCCCTACACCCAGTTTTCGAACCACTGGTCGTCTGTTTCTGTGGTTGATGTTATTATCTTACCCGCCTTCCTGGCCCTGGTATGAAGTTTAAAACAGTGCATATGAATATCTGTTTGCCTTATGAGGCCTCCTATTTTGGTGTTTAATCAAGGGTTGTCCTTCTTAGGAAGGGCGTAATTAACGTCATAGCCTTTATGGTATGACGGACTTTTGGTCCCGACTCGGACTTCACAATCGACAGACCAAGTCAGATCGAGCGCACAATGAAATCGTCACACATGTGACTGGCACGCCAATTAACCAAACCAATAAATCAATAAATCAATAGATATTTAACATAGAAAAATCCCCGCGTCCACAAGACTGGCACGCCCGGTGGGACTTAGTCTCCCTTCATCTCTACGCCGAAATAGGAGGCCCAGTGGGCCCCCCCTCAAACTTCTGATTCCGTGCTTTCTTTATTTCAGGAAACTACAATGACGGCTGGAATCATCTCTGTACACTTTGATCAGCAAGTGGTCGATGTACATGTTCGAGAGGGCTACCTGGAGGTACCTCTTACGTTCGGATCGATGCCGCCTGCTGTCGGGATGCCCAACTGCTTGGGCCTCATCTTCACTGACTTGCTCGAGATCGACAACCAGGAATAGAAGACTGTTGTCGAGACATTGCCACAAGCTACCATCCCCAAAATGAGCCGGGGGATGCAGGATACTCCTGAGGTCGTGGCCTGCTTCGTCCATCACGAGGCGAAAAGGGGCGCACCCTCTGCTGCTGGAAGAAGGAGGAGATCCGACAGGAGAGCCCGATCTACTGCTGTAGGTCGTCGGATATCCAACTCAGGAAAGACAATGCTGATCGGGGGGATCCGGACGAACCTCAACGGCCGCCCGAGGGAGGTCAACCCAGATGTGGTCGTCCCGAGAGTACCCACCACCAACAGATTCCAAACTCTATCTACTAGGAGGGCCGACATCGAGAAAGAGGACCGAAGGCCGTTGGCACCAAAGCCACCTATGTTCAGGCAGATCTGGCGGCAGAAGAAGACCCAGAGCTGGGCCCCAGCTCAAGATGAAGAAAACATTGCTGACACCACTGTTGCCCGCTTCAGGGCAGGAAGCAGAAGAGGAAAAGGAAGAGACATAAGAAATGCTGCTGCTGTTCACCCCGGGGCTCGGGGTAGGAGAGATGAGGAAGAGAATGAAGGAAGAAATCTGACTACTATTCGCCCCAGGATAAGGGGCAGAAGATATGAGCAGAAGGAAGACCTCACGGTCACCCGCCCCATGGCTGGGGGCAAAAGATGGGAAAGAAGGAATTATGCTGCCAACTGCTGCCAAGATGGGAGTAGAAGATTCAGGGAGGAAAAGGTAATGAGAATAAGCAAACCGGTCGCTGCTGCCACTCTAAGAAGACCAAGAGCCTGTGCCAGGCAGGCTGATGTATTCAAATACTGCAGAGCCGAGCACTTGACTGCTCAAATGGAGAGACTGGCTTATCAGCAGAAGAGCCGGGAAAGATTGATGCTCCAACCAGAGCCACGAAGGCACAATCAAGAGGAGATGAAACAAGTGGCTCAAGACTACTTTCATTACCTGGGGAACTCCGCCCTCAGGCAGCAAAGATTATCCCGTGCCTTGGGCACCATGGATGAAGAAGAAGAAGAAACCCTTCAAGAAGTGATGCTCGGAGTCTCCTCCTCCGATTCCAATGATTATGAAGAAGGCGACAGAGTCGGGTATGGAAAAGAAGACCTGCATAGAGAAGAAGCTAGAGAAAGAATATCAGTCTTTGACCGGCTCAAATACCCCGATCAGATGAGAAGGAAAGTCTTCAGGCAGAGGGAAAAGATGCAGATCTTTGCATGTAATATGGCCGGGCTTGTCAAAGGGCAGGATATGTTACCGACACAGCCAGAGGAACTGCTCAGACTAGCAACCAGACCAGGCCCCGTCACAAGGAGAGGCCAGGCGGCAAAAGATAAGATGAAGACTAATGAAGAAGCCTGCAAGATCACCACTATGACAGTTAATGTGGTGACAACGGAAGAGGAAGACAATCCCTTCGTTGATGATGCTGAAGGGACTTCAGAAGATCTACAGATCTCGTCAACCCTGGATCCCATGATCCAGATGATGTTTAGAAGATATCAACAAGAGATCAATGCTCTCAGAAGATAGTTAAATGAGAGGCATGAAGCTACACCGGTCTCCAAGCAAGCCGAGCCTGTAGGGCAGACTGCCAGTTCAATAGAAATGGCTATTCAAGCTAATCCTCTTCCGGCTGATAAGGGCAAAGCACCGAGCCAACCCGTTCTGCAGCAGACGGTAGCTCAGCCCTCTGCATCTCAGACGCAGCCTGCCGCGTCAGCCTTGCGCGCAACTGTGATGACAACTCCTTATGGTCAGCAACAAGCTCACTTCTTCCCGGAAAGCATAGATCCAGCCATAGCCCAAAAGCTGATGATTGAAAAGATTGTGGAGATGAAGCTGTCTGAAAAGACTGGTGATGATGCTAGTACCTACGATGTGTACAAGGTACCATATCCTCCCCAGTATGCTGCTAAGAGACTACCTCCAGGCGTTAGTAAGCCGCCGAAGTTTGAAAAGTTTAATGGCCAGGGCTCTCCCAGGGAGCACATAGCTTACTACACCACAATCATGGGTGACTTGGCAGCTGATGAAGCTTATCTGCTTAAGTTCTTCGGCTCATCCCTCACCGGGATAGCCTTTGAATGGTATTCAAGCCTGCCGGCTGGGTCAGTGACCGATTGGCCTGACATGCAAAGAAAGTTCCGCGACAGATTTCACGTCACGGAAAGAGAAATTACAATGACAGAACTATATGAGACCAGGCAAAAGCAAGATGAAACAGCACTGGACTACATCAAAAGGTGGAGGAACTTAGCTATGAGATGCAGAAGACCTCCTCATCAAGAAGATGCAGTGCAGATATGTAAGTAGAGCCTCAGGAGAGAGGTACTGGAAAAGATGATTGGTGCAGATGTCAGAACATTTGACCGATTGAACAATATAGTGGCGGAGGTCGAGACGTTCCTGTCTAAGCGTCCGACGGTCAATGCTCCCGCTGTGCCGAAAGGGAAATCTAATGATCGACGACCATCGCACTCTGAGGCCAACACCGTCGATTTCAGAACCTTTGAGCAACAGAAAGGGAAGAAGGGGGCAGATGAAGCTCCCCCACCAGCAGACACAGCAGAAAGAAAAGATAAGGTCTCTCTGAGAAACAAAATGAGAAAGCCGTACTCTTTCCCGAAAGATAAGACAGCCGCACTATTCAACTGGGCATACAAGTTCAACAAGGTGACATTGTCTGAACCAAAGAGACCCGATGATGCGACGAAGAAAGGTGATCCACTGTTCTGTCCATATCACCGTGCGCTGGGGCACGCAATTGAAGATTGCTACGTCTTCAAAGATATTATGGAAGGCATGGTCAAAAAGGGTGAGCTACAGCTGGGAGATTACCAGGTAGAGCCACCTCGTCCACATGAGCCTCCGGCATTAAAAATGGCCGCCAATATGATTTCAATCTACCAGCAGCTGCCTAAGGAGGCCGTTGAAGAATGTACCAGGCATACTTATGAAGCTTGCTTCCTCACCCCACTGAAGGATCAGGAAGGATGGCAGATGAAACCCATAAAGAACAGAAAGAAGACTCCCGCAGCCAAAACCAATGGAGCGATTATCCGCGGTGCCACACCAAGGCCCGAACCACCTCCAGTAAAGCTAGTATGGCACATAGCTGAGACAGGACCAGTCATCCGGATCCCCACTCATAACCGGAGAAGACAAGTCCCCCTACCTGCACATAAGGAAGTAAGTACTGTAGCCAGACGTTTACAGCAGTATATTGATGGGCTCGATGAATATTAGCAGAAAAAGCCCGGGCACCTGCTGCTGAAAGACTGTATACTCTGGGAACAGCTCGAAGAATTGAAAATTAAAGAGCAGTCAGAGGCAGAACAAGAAAAGGCTGAGACTGAACCCTTCTGGGGGCAGGGGCCAATAAAGCCAAATTCCCAGAAAAAGAAGAGACGGCCCAAGTCCAAGAAGGGAAAGAGGGTCGTGACAGTACAATGCAACACCCTGTCAGCACTCTTTACCTCGCCCGGGGAGGACGATGAGGATGAAACATCAAATGCCCCGCTAGAAGCCAACCATGCCAAGGCCTCAACCTCGGCACATGCAACACGCTCCGGAAGAAGGTGGGGGCGCCCACCACCAGCTAATCATAACATTATGTTCAGAGGGGAACATCCCTACCAGATTCCCGAACCGGAGGTACGAGGTGTCCAGGTTCCTCCCCCTACCGGCTTGTACCAAGAAAAGAAGAAAGGAGGTCAAACTCCAACATTTCTGGAATTTATGTCTAGTCTAGAAAATGGGCAGTCGATACAGGTTGGGCCAGATAAAGGCAATGGACCTCAGCAATCGGCGTCTGTAGCCTACGAGCAGAATGAGAAAGAAGGGGATAACCCTTTGACGGCACAGGGGCCATTTCTATAGAAGAAGCCCCCCAAGAAATCAGTCCCGGGGATGAAACCAGCACTGGGCAGCAGAGGCCACGGGCACCACATGAACCTCCAAAACCCCGATGGGCGGAAGAAATGAGACTGTCTAATGTCAGGGTGGGCAGCCGGATCATGAAAATGCTAAAGAAGCTCCCTACCAGATTCTCCATCTGGGAGATTCTCTCTCTGAGTGAAGAGGCTCGCCAGGCAATTGTTGATGCCTTGCAGTCGCCGCCACAATATGAAGCACTCTTGACAGAAGTGAATTCTGGGCCGTCAGTTACATTCTCAGAGGATGACATGCTGATTCCGAATTCCGGCCATAACAGACCGCTGTATATGAGGGGCTCCCTGAACTGTCAGCCACTGAACAGGATACTGATAGATCCCGGGGCTGCCGTGAACATTCTCCCATACCGCATCTACCAAAAATATTACTTTGATCTGCAGCTTACCAAGGTCAGAGACATGAAAATTGCGGGATTCAACCAGAAATGTGAGACGCCCCTTGGGGTGGCTGATTTTAACCTCACATTGGGGGATCTCACTACCGTGGTACGATTCTATGTAATCGACTCCAACATCACATATAAGGCCCTGCTGGGGAGACCGTGGCTGCATGAATATCAGATAGTGCCGTCCACGCTACATCAATGCATTAAATACTGCCATGAAGGAAAAGAAGAGAGGGTGTTTGCGGATCTGCATCCCTTCGAAGTATTCGAGTGCCATATGCTCAATGCATCCTACTACACGGAGGTGTCGCGAAAGGGTGAAGAGAAAGAGGCTGTGGTCAGCCAGAAAAAGCCGGCGAGGAAGGCAAGAAATTGGTCTCCACCGCCACCAAAGGGCTGTATTAAAAAGCATGAGGTATCTCACATCTCTTATGCCGGTGACTTTGCTCGGATCACCCCTCCTAGCATTCACCCGGATGATATCAATGAAGAAATGAAAGAAAAGTACACACAAGTGGAGGTGCCACAGGGTTTATTTAAACCCATCGCCAGCCTCGAGTACCAGACGGTGCTACCACTGAAGACTATGGAAGTCCCTCACTTCTGCGAGCCTCCTACCATATTCTACACTGGGGAGTCAGTCGAGGAAGATGATCAAGACTGCATGGTCCCTGAAGAGGCCGTAAACCAGATGGTGCCAATTACAGGCTTGGATTATACTACCCAACGGGTTTCGTAGATGTTCTCTAAGATGCAAATGCCGTCATTGCAGCCTGCTGCCCAGAAGAAGGCATTCAAGGAGCTATGGGATCCGCCTCGGGATGATAAAGAACTGAGGAAGATCACTCAGCACCCAGGATTGGGTTATACCCTTCAAGAATACTATGAAGCTGAGGTGGACGTCATATCTGTCTCCTACCAGCATGAAGACCCTCCTGAGGTAGGATATGACAAGTACCCCTCGGAATATGAAGAAATCATTTATCAATCCATAATGAACAATGAAGCCCCAGACAGTCAGCCGGAGACAGAGACGTCTGATGAAGCAAAGAAAGATTGGTGCTGGGAAGACCTACCTTGCAAAGAGGATCTGTTCTATGCTGAAGCAAAGTTTGATACGGGAACCCCGAATGAAGACCAAGTAGCCAAAGAGCTGAGGGAATGCCTGGAGTTTGAGCGCATCCTGGAAGAAGTCCGGGCTCTACAGAATGATGATCTCTCAAAGGAGTCTGCATCAGAAGAGCCTCTAAGGGCGGAAGACTCCATCTTTGAGTTTCCTGCTGATCCAGTTACATCCTCGGGGTAGACTGAACAGAATACAACAATATTGGCCGTATATGATGAGCCAGCACCCGCTGATGACCAGTATGATGAAACAGAGGGTCATGAAACTGAAGAAGATTATATCCCGGGAGGCTTCATTGACCTGCAAGAAGCCCCGCCCGAGGTCGAAGACGGAGGTCAGGCCACCGTCGATGAGCTTGTGGAAATAAATCTGGGGACCGCAAATGAGCCAAGGCCGACATTCCTCAGTGCACTGCTGGAGCCAGCTACCAGGGAACAGTGTATACAGTTTTTGAAGGAATTCCGAGACTGCTTTGCATGGACATATGATGAAATGCCGGGACTAAGTTCTGATGTGGCACAGCACCGATTGGCAATAAACCCAGAGGCTGGCCCTGTAAAGCAGCCTTCCAGGAGAATGCGCCCTGAATTAATAAATCAGATTAACAAAGAGGTTGACAAGCTAATCGATGTGGGCTTTGTTGAAGAGAACCAATATACTACATGGCTAGCCAATATAGTGCCCGTAAAGAAGAAGAATGGGCAGATCAGAATATGTGTTGATTTCCGGGACCTTAATAAGGCTTGCCCGAAAGATGACTTCCCAGTACCAATCACTGAAGTGATGATCGATGCGACTACTGGTCATGAGGCCCTATCATTTATGGATGGGTCATCCGGATACAACCAAATCTGGATCGCTGAGGAAGACAGAGTGCACACTGCATTCCGTACCCCGAAGGGGATATTCCACTACAAAAGGATGCCGTTTGGCCTCAAGAATGCCGGAGCTACCTACCAAAGAGCTATGACCAAGATCTTTGATGATTTGCTCTTCAAGAAAGTAGAGTGCTACATTGATGATTTAGTAGTAAAAACTAAAAGAAGAGAAGACCATTTGCAAGACCTGAGGGTAGTATTCCAGAGGCTGCGCAAATATGAATTCAAGATGAATCCCATGAAATGCGCCTTCGGCGTATCCAGTGGAAAATTCCTCGGGTTTATTGTCCGTCATAGGGGCATTGAAATTGACCCATCCAAGATTAAGGCTATCCAGGAGCTCCCTCCGCCAAGGAATCTGTCCGAGCTGAGATCTCTGCAAGGGCGTCTGGCCTATATCCGATGATTTATATCAAATCTGTCGAGAAGATGCAACCCCTTTCATAAGCTCATGATGAAAGATGTGCTGTTCCTTTGGGACGATGACTGTCAGGAAGCCTTTGAGAAGCTGAAAGAATACCTCAAGACCCCTCCGGTGCTGGGGGCACCAATTAAGGGCAGGCCCTTGATACTGTATATCGCAGCCACATACTGTTCCCTGGGGGCAATGCTGGCACAGATAAATGAAGAAGGCAAAGAACAAGCCTTGTACTACCTAAGTAAGAGGCTGATTAGAACTGAAGAAAGCTACAGCTACATAGAGAAGACCTGCTTGGCACTAGTCTTTGCTGTCAAAAAGCTCCGACACTATATGTTGTCACATGAAGTCAGATTGATATCTGCAGCAGACCCGCTCAAATACATATTGACTCAGCCAGTACTGAAGGGCCGGTTGGGCAAATGGGCAGTGATCCTGATGGAATTTGATATTACCTATATACCCCAGAGGGCGATAAAAGGACAGGACGTGGCTGATTTCTTCGCAGAGCATCCTGTGCCGGAAAATGACATGCTAGGGACTGAGTTACCCGATGATGAGACACTTGAAGTTTGCCAGGCTTGGCCAGTTATGTGGCAGCTATTCTTTGACGGAGCATCTAGAACAGAGATAGACTCCGATGGAAAGACCAGAATACGGGCCGGGGCCGATATTGTGCTGAAGTCGCCAGAAGGGGAGGTCGTGCATACTTTTTGTTCTATAAACAAGCCCTGCACCAATAATGAAGCTAAGTACGAAGCTCTGATAATCGGTCTACATATCAGCCTCAACATGGGTATCCAAATGCTTCAGGTATTCGGGGATTCGATGTTGATAATAAAATAAATCCAAGGGAAGTTCGAAGTGCGGAAGCCAGAATTGAATCCCTACCACCAGAAAGCTGTGCGCCTTATCGCGAAATTCTATCATATTGAGCTCAAGCATGTGGGCCGAGGGCACAATGCCCAAGCTGATGCACTGGCAAAGCTAGCC
Organism: Amorphophallus konjac; assembly: GCA_022559845.1. Lineage (NCBI taxonomy): Eukaryota > Viridiplantae > Streptophyta > Magnoliopsida > Alismatales > Araceae > Amorphophallus > Amorphophallus konjac. The sequence goes on from CM040123.1 coordinate 257,427,208, forward strand.
AGCTCACTAGCAGTCCCACCAAATGAGACACTGAACATTGTTGTTATAAACCGACGGTAGGTCCCCAGTATGCTAGAAGGGTGCCCCAAAGAAGATGAAGTTGCTGCTATCAGCACGGTACAGGCGTCTGATTGGAGACATCACCTGCTGCAATGGTTTCTACACCAACAGCTGCCGCAGAAAAGAGAAGAAAAGATGAAACTTCTAAGAATCAAAGATTCTTATGAACTCAGGAATGGAGTTTTGTTCCGAATAATGGCAGATGCACGCAAGAAGATTCTACTCCGCTGTCTGTCCACTGAGGAAGCCTGGCAAGCGATGAAAGAAACACATGCTGGGACAGTAGGTGCCCACCAGGCTGGTCCCAAGATGAAGATAGAAATCAAGAAGCTGGGGTACTATTGGCCCACCATGTTTGAAGACTGCTGTGAATTTGCAAAATCATGCAAGAAATGCCAGGAGCATGCTACTGTGCCTAGAAGGCCTCCTACGACTCTGCACCCTACAGTTCCCAGTTGGCCGTTTGCACAATGGGGAACTGATGTAGTCGGGCCACTGCCGACTTCCTCGGCCGGACATAAGTACATACTGGCCATAAAAGATTACTTCTCCAGATGGGCGGAGGCTATAGCATTAAGAGAAGTGACTGGTGAACTGGTCGCCAGATTCATCAAGCAGAACATTATCTTCCGGTTCGGGATCCCCAGCCGAATAATATCTGACAATGGAAGTCATTTCAGAAATCAGAAGGTCTATCGGCTTGCTGAGAAGTATAAGATCGAATGGAGAACCTCCACTCCTTACAATCCACAGGCAAACGGATTGGCAGAAGCTTTTAACAAGACTCTCTGCACCTTGCTGGCCAAGGTCGTCGGTTCCAATAAGAAGGACTGGGAAGAGAAAGTGTATGAAGCTCTGTGGGCATACCGCACCGTCTTCAAGACACCTACAGGGTGCTCACCATACTCGCTGGTATACGGCTCAGAGGCAGTGGTTCCGCTAGAGCTAGAAGTCCCATCACTCAGAGTGGCAGTCCAATACGGCCTGGCCCGTGGCGAACAGACCAATGCAGAAAGAAGACTAGAAGAACTGGCTGAATTAGAAGGGAAGCGCCTCCGAGCCCAGAAGAGTATCCAAATGTATCAGGCCCGCATGGCCACTACATTCAACAAACTCGTATGAGGACGAGAATTCAAGAAAGGTGACCTCGTCATGGTCAAGAAAAAAGAAGTCATGGCGTCCAACCCAAAAGGAAAGCTGAATGCTAACTGGGAAGGTCCTTATGTGATACAGAGGGTCTACGAAGGAGGGGCCTACGTGGTTGTTAACCATCGAGGGGAAATCCAATTCTCACCACTCAACGGAAGACATCTAAAGCTGTATCATGCGGCACAACCGGCATTCCCCGAGTGATCATGCAAAGCTACCCCTTTCTTCGTCTAGCGGCACTCCGCCCTAACCGAGCTATCCATTTCTTCATCTAGCGGCACTCCGCCCTAGTCAAGCTACCCTTTCTTCGTCTAGCGGCACTCCGCCCTAGCCGAGCTACCCATTTCTTCGTCTAGCGGCACTCCGCCCTAGTCAAGCTACCCTTTCTTCGTCTAGCGGCACTCCGCCCTAGCCGAGCTATCAATTTCTTCATCTAGCGGCACTCCGCCCTAGCCGAGCTACCCCTTTCCTTGGTCTAGCGGCACTCTGCCCTAGCCAAGCTACCATTTCTTTGTCTAGCGGCACTCCGCCCTAGCCGAGCTACCATTTCCTTGGTCTAGCGGCACTCCGCCCTAGCCAAACTACCCTTTCTTCGTCTAGCGGCACTCCGCCCTAGCCGAGCTACCCCTTTCCTGGTCTAGCGGCGCTCCGCCCTAGCCGAGCTACCCATTTCTTGGTATAGCGGCATTCCGCCCTAGCCAAGCTACCCTTTCTTCGTCTAGCGGCACTCCGCCCTAGCCGAGCTACCCATTTCTTGGTATAGCGGCACTCCACCCTAACCAAGCTGCCCTCATCTTGAGCTGGTGGCATTCCGACCTGTCACCCTCTAAAAAGGAAGGAAGAAGAAAGAACAAAAAAAAATGGGGTTAAAAATAGAGATACCCCGCCAGACTTGCTCCTATATTAGGGACAAGTGCAAAAATGGCCCAAAACCCAGCTGTGGTGAAAATCCGAAAGGGCACTGCAGGCAAAATCGGGTACCCCGCCACGTGAAAACCTGAAAGGACGCGTGGGCAAAAGCAAGAGGGGGCTGGCTCCGGCGAAAACCCGAAAGGGCGCTTGGGTCGGTAATGTGGTAAGTCAGAAGTTCCATGCCAACCGACACGTTGCCTTCACCTACCCTTCACTGACGAGGCCTTCCGTCGGTCATCTGGCTCTATGCCCCACCGATGATAAAGCCTTTCAGCGGTAGATCCTACGTCTACCCTGATGAAATCTACATACCCTCTTTTCACATATCCCACCAACAATAAAACCGGTCATCATTCCGATAAAGCCTGGCCAGTTCAGACCTTACGTCTGTCCTGATCAAACTCCTAAACCTTCCCTTGACCGATCGGCTCTTTGCCCGGTCAACGATGAAACCCTACTAGGATAGACCCTACGCCTAGCCTGATGAAACCTACGTATTTCTTGGCAGAGTCCCACCCACCATAAAACATGCTGGAATAGACCTTACGTCTGTCCTGACGAGACCTACACCTTTACGTACGCCCCACCGTTGATCGACCGGCACCTCGCCCGATCAATGATGAAATCCTCTGTCCGGTTTAGACCTTACGTCTATACTGATGAAACCTATGAGACTCTTTGCGTCGATATAAACCCAATATCGATGATGAAACCAACTGTTGATCGACCCGCACCTCGCCCGATCAACGATGAAACCCTGTCAGTGTAGACCTTCCGTCTATTCTGATGAAACTTATAACACTTTCTTTGCATCGATATAAACCCGATATCGATGATGAAACCAACTGTTGATCGACCGGCATCTCGCCCGATCAGTGATGCAACACTGCCAGTGTAGACCTTTCGTCTATTCTGATGAAACATATAACTCTTTCTTTACATCGATACAAACCCAATGTCGATGATGAAACTAGCCATTGATCGACCGGCACCTCGCCCTATCAATGATGAAATCCTATCCAGTTCGGACCCTACGTCTGTCCTGATGAAAATCACGCACCCTTCAATGTCCCACCTGCAATAACCTCTACCCAGTCTAGACCTTACGTCTACTTTGATGAAACTTGTAAAACTCCTTTGCATCGATATAAACCCAATATCGATGATGAAACCATGTACTGGTCGATTGGCACATTGCCCCGACTAGCTTTGAAACCTGCCCGGAATGGACCATTCGCCCGTTCCGGATAGTGCTCTGAGCCTCTTCGTTCACATTCCTGCAAACTATTTCCCTTGCGGCACGTATGGCCAAGAAGGACGTTTGCTGCCACCAACAGAATTCAGTTTAAAGCACCCCCCCGGAGGCCGTCACGCAGTGGAGCGAGTTCCCCATCCTTTCTCTGAAGGGGTGGACGCTCTCCTGCTAGGTACGGGCTATTCCCATAGGGACCGCTGAAACCGCTGCCAAATCGCCGTGAAATATTGACGGTGCGATAAGTCAAGAAAAAACCACATATGAGACTGGTTTAAAGAGTCCTTTCCATTGAATAAAAAGGGAATACAAGAAGGGCCCCTGAGGGGAAATTGTATTACAAAAAAAGGGGAAACAGATATTCACGGGCGCCGGAATATGTCTTCAAAGACCAGAAGCCCTACATGCGGGGCAGCCCCCAGTTCATGAAGTCGAGCCTCCTCCTCCTGTAGCCGAGCAGACTCGTCCTGAAAGGATGCCACCTGCCCCTCCAACAGAGCTACTTCCTCCGCAAGCTGCTGTCAAGAAGTTGTTATCTGCGGCAGTTCAGCCCGGAGGTCAGATAGTTCAGCCTTCAGGATGGTTATCCGGCTGTGCACGAACTGCTCCCGCTGCGCCAGAGACTGCAGTTGGCATTGGCGCTCCTGAAGAACAGAGTCCGTCTTCTCCAGCTCAGATTTGCACTCCTTCCTTTGCAACTTCAAAGCTGTCAGTCTGTCAGACATAATATGCGCCAAGAAGTCCCGGCGATGTATAAACTTTAACAACAATAAAACCCGCTGGGCCCATATTTCCATGGGACAGCCCATCGCCTGCAGACCAGCGGTGAAATGCTTGACTATCTCCTTCAGCCGCAGATAAGTCAGTCCGGGCTAGGACTCCACCAGCTGGCGCAGCATGTCCAGATTCTGCCAGACGAAACTCTCAGATGAAGCGAAGCCAGGAGAAGGGGCTGGAGCTACTTCAAAAGTCACCTCGCCATCAATGTCTGCCCACAGTGCAACATCCGGCTGAGAGGATGAAGATGGAAAATCCGCTGGAAGAATTGGCCGGTCCCTCTCTGTGCCCTCTGGCTGAGCTAAAGATTCCTCCTCCACCGCTGTCTCGGGTGCTATGGCTTGAACATCCGCGGAGGGAGGACCAATGAATGATGGAGCTATCTCTTCATGAGTCTCCTGAATAAGGGCTTCATCTTCAGCTACTCTTTCTGATAATGGGGGCGAAAGGTCCCTAGTCTGTAGAGGCAGAGATCCAGTCTCTATAGCCACTGTGGCAGGGACTACTGATTCAGGCGCAATCGACATTACGGCGGCCGGTATAAAAGCGGAGCTTCTGGCTGGGTCTACTTCGGCTCTGAACTCTGAGGCCCTGACAGGGATGGAAATCTCTCCTGATGATCCCAAGTCCAGTGATGTTAAGTCAGTTGAGGATTGTATTCTCACTGGCACGGGGCGAATAACCTCAGAAATTTCCATGCAAGTTGAAGGTAAAGCAGGGATGATGATCAAATCTGCAGATGAGACATCCATGGAGACTGCGGCCGCATCTGAGCTGGTAGTGACAGGGTCCTGAGGACAAAGCAGAATGATCCTCATCAATGGATGGAAGAAAATAAATAGAACAGCAAACAAAAAAAAGGAAGCTTACCTTTAAAGTGGGGTCTATATCCTCAAGATGAGACAAAAGGGGAGAAAGCTCCGTAGTTGAAGCAACAAATGGAGGGGTTATGTCGACCTCAGTGTCGAGCCCGGCAAACTCCTCTTGCAATTCCTCCTCAGAAGATAGCATCAACAGTTTAGGAGGCTGAAAGGGCGGGAGGCCTTTTACAAACACAGGCAGGGCTTCTGATGTTTGGATTTCCTCCTCGCTACCACTGAAGGTCACTTCCTCCTCATTATCAGGCACGGTCTCGGAGCTGCCCGAGGATATCTCCACTCTAGCTATGTGCTGCGAGGTCGCCTCTAGAGCATGTCGGGATGCAGACCGGGTGATTATGCGTCTGGCCAGAATAGGGCTCTATTTTGTTTGAGTCCTTTCACTTTCCTGTGGTTGAGACGACTCTCCCGCTGCTATCGTAGCCCCAGTCGGCTCCCTGACTGTCACCTCAACAAAATGGGAACTCTGAGGGATATAATGAAAAAGAATAACAACAAAAGTATAAAGAGAAAAGATGAGAGAGCACATTTACCCTCCTCCTCGCCAGCCGGGGTAGGAGAAGGCAGCCTCGTGTCCCTCTCCGCAGGCACTGCAACCTGCTCCGGGGCTGTATCAGATAAAGAGAAGCTCAGTCTTGAAGGACGCCTTAAAAGAACAGTCAAGAAAACAATGAAGATTGCATCTGCAAGATATTTACCGCTACTCTCGGCAGGTTCCTGAGCAGCCTCCCTCTGAGACCTGAACTCGTCAAAAGAGGGGATGTCTGGAAGAGGGGTCCCGACGTCCGTCGCAACTGGAGCTGACTGCTGGACCCGAACAACTTTGGCCCTCTTGGCCTTGACAACTGCAGCTTTCACAACAGAAGGCTTCCTCTTCTTGCCCGGAGGTAGGGGAGTGGTCGTAGGTGCCGCTGTAGGGATTTCAAAGTAAGCAGGCTTCTCAGCTTGAGCGATAATCTTCCTATAAAGTCCCTGCCGTTTTATGTCCGGTCTATCTGTGCAAAACACAAGAAGGATAGTCATAGTCGACAGCTACAAAACACAACAATAAAAGAAAGATGCCATGAGCACACAGGAAAGGTCATACCTGCTGGGCCGTCATAGAAGGTGGAAAGCGGCCAATATAGATAAGCCACTTTCTTCGAGCGGGAAGTAGCCTCCTTCACGAGCCAGCATACGTCACCTATGGTCTGGCATTTCTCCGTCAAGGCAGCTAAATCTTTGTGTCCGTGGAAGTCAAGGCAATGAAACAGGCCGAGGTAATCCATGCACCAGCCGTCGAAATAATGAAAAGAAATAAAAAGCGGCTTATTCAGAATGCCAGGTATCGGGTTCTCTACTGACAGCCCGTGAACATTCAGCATCACGAAAAGCCAAGAAGTGTGCTGATAATATGTGCTGGTGCGGTCTTCCCTTCGCACAAATGTCCGATAAGGGTGAAATCTGTCTACCGGGCCCCTCTAGGGGGCTGCTATCGGGAGAGGCTCCTCCGGGGGAAATGGATACTGCACCTCCACATGAATACTCCCTATGTGGCCCAGCTACCTCAGGTCCTTTGTAAAAGCATCTTCATTGATCTCAGAAAATACAGGAGTGGGTATTTCAGAGCCTTCCTCTTTTAAGGACCGACGCCTGGCAATGTATGTGTCCGCCTCCCTCAGATGCTGTGAATAGAGCCTTTTCAGATGAACCTCATCAATCTCAAATACAGGCCTTGATTGCCGCTTTAAGAAAGAGCGCTCGGCCACATCCCAGAAGGCGCCTCTGCCATCCTTATAAAAATTGGTGCGGGTATTCCACCACTTGATGTATTCTGATGTGACCCGGGGAATACGATTAGAAACGGTCGGGACCCTGAAAGTTACGCCCTCTCGGCGATGAAAGAAATCCCACCATATCTGACCGTCACTGGCAATGGAGGACCCATGCTTGGCACGGCTGTCCAAAGGGAACTGAGCGGCTGATGAAGGAATATGCTGATCGTAGCTGAAGTTTCTGCTAAAACAGAATGGGTAATAGGGCTCCAAGATGAGCAAGCCTCCCTTCCTGAAGACCAATACACTGGGTCGGATAGCCATAGCCCACCTTACCAGTTCTGGTTCTAATATGGGCCGGGTGGCATTGGCCCCCGAAATAGGATGGACATAAACTTCTACCTCCTCCATTCTGCATTCCCTCTGAGGGTCTACTAAAGGAGCCGAACCTGCTGCCAAGCTCCAGAAATGAATGCTACCAGGAGCATCTACATGCACTTTTGTCAACCGGCCCCTGATCTTAAACAGCTGCTCTGAGAAAAGACCAGGTTCGACGCTAGCAAACTCAATCATCCGAGGGAGGAGTGTGTCTGACTGCAAAGTTCTCAGGGCCAGCTCGGGAAAAATGCTGCAAACCCAAGCATTGAAGAAATGAAATGGACCTACAGTCCGTAAGGAGCGGGTAACCCGATGTCTATGCAAATCTCCCAGCGATTTGTAAATTAAACACAAAGCTACCGGGCACAGAGACAGTCTCATCCCCCAGGCCATCTGACAGGCCGGATATATAGCCTCCGGTCTAATAGTCGTCTCGTCCCCTTGGGGGAGAGCGAAAGTACACAGCCAGAAGGTCAGATAAGCTGCACAATGAGTAATGGGGTCAACCCCTACTGGGTTCGGGCCATCCACACCTGCTCGGCGCAGTGAAGCTGGCAATGCTGATTTATAATGAGGGGCCCTGATCTGCTTACTGGGAGTCGGTCCCACGGAAGGGAAGTCTGTATACTTCAAGGGACCCCCGAAGAAGTACTGTATCCACTGTCCTACACGGACTCTCAACCTGCTGCTCTTTTCCCGGGGTTGATATCCTTTGGAAGATCCCCTGCTATAGGCCAGACAAATGGTCCGATAAGCCTTCATCAAGTACCGGTATGCGTAGCCAAAGGAATATCTGCCCTCTCCATCAGAGGCATCCTTTACAGAGTCGTCTAGACAGACCTCTTCATATTGCTCCCCATCTATAGGCAGGCCTGAAAGCTGCGCAAGACTCCAAAGATCGAGAGAAGTCTCACCTTCTGCTGTATAGAACGTATTAAACTATGGGCAGAACACTTCAAGCATGCCGCAACATAATCCCCGAGAGATGGGATAGCGGAACTGGAGGCAAATACACTATGATATACCCCAGCTCTAATCAGTAAAGGGGCGTATTCCTTCAAGACAAATTCTGTAAACTCCACTACTCCTACCCTGAAGAGATGGGCGTCTGTCACTTTAGCATCTCCAAACCAGCCGGCAGCTAGCTGATATTTAAATTGAACGGCCAGACAGTTCAGAATGAATGGCTCGTCCCTGTAACCCCACTTCACAGGAGCTAGAAAAAGTCCAAAGTTGGGCTTCTCCCGATGGACGCGACCGGCTGCATGGTCCCACCTTGCCGAGGTAAACTCTGGAGCCCGGGTCAGCATCTTCTTCTCCGGCTCTAATTCAGAAATGCCTAGCACGGCATTCCAATCCCTCTGCTCGCCTGGGAGATATATAGCTCGGGCTCGATAAACAGAACCCTTCATGTTGTCTCTGTCAGCCAGTATTGCCGCTTCCACAGACCGAGCAAGCAGAAAATCCCTCCTTCCGCCTATGGTGAAGGTCCGATAAATGGCAGCAGATGGCGATCCTTCGGCAGGTCCGGACGGTAGTCAGCAGCCTGAAATCAATCCCTTCTGTGGAAGAATAGACTCCGGAAGACGGCACTGTGTCAGTCTCGGAATCAGAGGAGTCGTCAACAGTGGCGATCTGGTCATAGCCGAAGCTCAGACTATTCACATTCAGCCAGTTGACTGAAGCCCGAGATATGTCTGGCTGAGCCGATGAACTCGCTCCCACAGTCATGGAAGCCGCAGCAGGAGAGTCGGAAGCCATGTCAGTGACTGCAATCAAGAAAAGATGAAAATAAGCATCGGAAAGATGAATGAGCATGTGATGATTGAATAAATAATTCTAATGAAATTTCGGCAGCATTTCCTCTTGTCCGGGGTCTGCCCAAGAAAAATAGGGAGTCACCCACCAAGAGGGAGTGATCCCGAGCATAAAATGGGATTCAATCCCGTATAATGAACCTACCCGAGACTAAATCGGTCAAAAAGGGGGGGGGGACGAAATAAGGCTCTCGGAGCGGGGAAGATCACCGCCGCCACCGAGATGAAGAGAGAGAAGAGGGATGTGAAAAATGAGGGTAAAAGCCCTCTCGGTGGGGTTAAAAAGAAGAGGAAGGAGAGGCTTCTCGGCGTGAAGGAAAGAGCGCCGAGAACCCTCCGTCGACCGGAAGAAGGGAGGCGCGCCGAGATGCCTGCGCCGAGAAGCCCGCTGAAGACCCCCGCGCCGAGAAGGCCGCGCTAAGACCCCCGCGCCGGGAAGGCCGCGCCGAGACGCCGCACCGACAACAGGTCGCGCCGAGAGGGTCACACCGAGAAGTAACCCAATTCTAGCGCCGAGAAGTCAAAAGGCAGCTGGAAAATATGGAGATGAAAAACATGAAAATGAAAGATATATGCACAATATTGTTACAGTAACATGAACAAGCTGAATAACAATGACAGAAAGAAATTGAGGAAGATACCCTCGAATGATGAAGGGCACCTGCAGACCCCGTGCCGCTTATTCTGCGCTTACGCCGCCCGCAGGTGGGGGGCATTTGTTGACACCTTGAAAATGAGCAAGGGCAGAAGCAGAATTGAAAAGAAGATTAGACCAATAGTGAAAGATCAATGATGAAGTTCGTCAACCATCTACCCGGCTGAAGCCTTTCGCCGGCCAAGCTGATGTCCGATGCCATTGTCAGTGAGACGGCGGCACTGATGAAGCAGCAGTCATCCGACTGATGAGACCTCCTAGCACATTCTAACAAGAAGCCAGAACCGGCAAATGAAGATTGTAAAGGCTTTTACAAAGTCAGAACAAAAGAAGAATCATCTCCACAAACTATACACCCGGCTGAAGTCTTCTCAGACTGAAGCTGATGTCCGGTCTTGTCATCGTTCTGGTGACAATGCTGATGAAACCCCAGTCCAATGACTGATGAAGGTTCTTTTGGTCCACTTGAGTCCAACAACAAATTCCTGATACAGTTCCAATATGTTTACAGAGCTAACAGTTCTAAGTGGAGCTTAAAAGCCCTAAATGGGCCTATGAAATGGGCTTAGGGGTGTGGCATCCAGGCCCCCTCACTCAAATCGCACGCCGCGCCGGGAGCTACTGTCATCTCAGGCGCGCCGTGAAGATGGAGTGGAGTGGCACGCCGACTTCCACCTACCGAGAAGATACAAGATACAGCTATAAAACCCCCTTCCCCTCGAGCAAGAAAAGGGGAGAAGCTCAGAAGATCCTCACCATCACCACCGCCAGAAGAGAAAAAAAAGAGAGCCTCCTCCACTGAAAGAAAGAGAGAAGAGACCAATCCCGAGAGAAAAAGAAGAAGAAGAAGCTCCAGGTGGGCAGTAGGGGAGGGAGAGGAGTCAATGCTCCGCCTCCCCCCCCCCCATGTTTTATTTTCTTCTCCATGTAGTCTTACGAGTTTTACCTCGATTTATCAAATGTAACCGGGATATCCTGGCCTTCATTCTATTTCCCTTTCCCTCATTCCCCCTTTTTGATTGGTGTGAGTTTGGGATGATGCAATGGAATGAAATGCTTTGATGGCCCGTTTGAGGCGTTTCCCCATTTTCTTTCTTCTTCCTTACATGTATCTATGTTTCTGGTTCAACTGACCGTGAAATGATGAAGCCTTCCCATCTCTGGTTTCTCTCGAATGAGTGCTGCTCAGTATCTTGAGTGATCGTTCTGATGCTTCAGGTTTCTCTGCTCTGATTGTTCTTCCTGGAGGAGCGTCGAAGGAAGAGTCCCAATCTTCACACCCATGGATTATTGGACTCTATCCTCTCACCCCTTCAGTGATGCCTACACTGGGTTGTCTCCCCATCTTTCATTCCGATTGTTTCCTTTTCTTAAGCCATTAAGGTCGCCCCAGGAATCAGGGACAGTTATCCCTTGATTTCCCTGGATGGCCAGCGACAGAAAAACACATCCCCATGGGTTTTAAATGGATGATGATCTCGAGCCCTCCATAAACCTCACCTTCCAGTGATCCCCTGGCACTGCCCAGCAAAGCCCTTGGCTTCCCCCCTCATTTGCATCCCAAATTCCCAGCCATTACCTGAATCCCAGAAAGAAATCTCAAAAACAGAGTGCCATAGAACCCTGAAACACATCTCGGCGCCCTCATCTATCTCGGCTCCAAGAACAGTGGAACAGGTGAACATCCCTCGGCGTGAGCCTTCTCGCGCCGAGAACCCCCACTGCCCAGGCCGAAAAGGCCCTTCACCATTTCTTCTTGCCCGCGCCGAAAGCCTTCTTGCGCCGATAAGCTCCCTAGCCCTCTCACCTTGGGGCCGGGAACCCCGGCCTCCTTGCCATTGGCGCCGGGAGCCCCCCCTGTCCTCCTCTTCATCACGCCGGGAACCCCGGCCCTCTCACCTTGGCGCCGGGAACCCTGGCCTTCTTGCCATTGGCGCCGGGAGCCTCCCTGTCCTCCTCTTCATCGCGCCGGGAACCCCGGCCCTCTCACCTTGGCGCCGGGAACCCCTGGCCTCCTTGCCATTGGCGCCGGGAGCCCTGGCCTTCCCATTTTTGGGTCATGCCGAGAGCCCGTGCTCATTCAGAGTGCGCCGAGAGCCTAATCTGCCACCCAACGAACCCCAACACCCAGAGCAAACCCACACAGGGATATCCGTGGATGACCAGATATGTCCCGGGGATAAAATTAAAGGGAGTCAGACTCCCTTATGTTCCATCAGTTCGTGTCGGGATTATGACAACCTACCCCCTTTTAGCTCCGGTGAGCTCTGCCAATGCATGAGTGCCACCATCTCTTATAAGGGAAGAGTCAAATATCGCCCCAAGGCATACATGTGTAATTCGAGAGGTTCGGCCTCTCTATCTCTCGGCTTTCATCCCGGCACTCCGTGGGTGATAGCCTATTCTCCCCTGGCCATAACCCAGATTATGGGGAGATGCTGTCGAAATGTTGATCGATGCTTTAAAACCCCATCGTGGCTACAGCTCAGTCTGCCTGTGATTTAAATATGCTTTCTCCCCTTTCCCCTACACCCAGTTTTCGAACCACTGGTCATCTGTTTCTGTGGTTGATGTTATTATCTTACCCGCCTTCCTGGCCCTGGTATGAAGTTTAAAATGGTGCATATGAATATCTGTTTGCCTTATGAGGCCTCCTATTTGGGCATTTAATCAAGGGTTGTCCTTCTTAGGAAGGGCGTAATTAACGTCATAGCCTTTATGGTATGACGGACTTTTGGTCCCGACTCGGACTTCACAATCGACTGACCAAGTCAGATCGAGCGCACAATGAAATCGTCACACATGTGACTGGCACGCCAATTAACCAAACCAATAAATCAATAAATCAATAGATATTTAACATAGAAAAATCCCCGCGTCCACGGGGTTGCACCTGAACGGCTTCCAGGGTTTCATCTTCAGGAAGCTCCAGTTCCAGCGGGCAGTCCTCGGGTACTGGGTGCTCAGCGAAGAAGTCTGCAATAGCTTGGCTCTTTACGGGCTTGCGCGGCACATAGGAGATATCAAACTCCATAAGGATTATCACCCATTTGCCCAGGCGACCTTTGAGTGCCGGCTGGGACATAATATATTTCAGGGGATCCTCTTTGGATACCAAGCTGATTTCATGTGACAGCATATAGTGTCGAAGCTTCTTAACTGCGAAGACCAGTGCCAGACAGACCTTCTCAATATAAGTATATTTCTCCTCAGTCCTGACCAGTCTCCGACTGAGGTAATAGAGGGCTTGCTCTTTCCCTTCTTCATTATTCTGGGCCAGCATTGCCCCTAGGGAGTTATGTGTAGCTGCTATATATAGTATCAATGGCCGTCCTCTCACCGGTGCGCCCAGCACTGGAGGGGTCTTCAGATAGTCTTTCAACTTGTCGAAGGCTATCTGGCAATCTTCATCCCAATAAAAGGGAACATCTTTCATCATTAATTTATGAAAAGGCTGGCATCGCCCTGACAAATTGGAAATGAACCACCGGATATAAGCCAAGCGGCCCTGTAGTGATCTCAGCTCGAAGATATTCCTTGGTAGAGGTAACTCCTGAATTGCTTTGATTTTTGCGGGGTCTATCTCGATCTCCTGATATCGGACAATGAAGCCCAAGAATTTTCCGCTCGATACTTCGAACGCACATTTCATGGGATTCATCTTCAGCTCATGCTGCCTCAGCCTCTGAAAAACAATCCGGAGGTCTTGCAGATGGTCTTCTTTCTTCTGGTTTTGACCACCAGATCATCTATGTAGCACTCGACCTTGTGGTAGAGCAATTCATCAAAGATTTTGGTCATTGCGTGCTGATAAGTTGCGCCAGCATTCTTTAGTCCGAACGGCATCCTCTTATAATGATAAATGCCTTTAGGGGTTCGGAAAGCAGTATGGACCCGGTCATGCTCCGCGATCCAAATCTGATTGTAACCGGATGACCCGTCCATGAATGACAGGGCCTCATGACCGGTTGTAGCATCGATCATGACTTCCGTTATTGGCACTGGAAAGTCATCTTTGGGGCATGCTTTATTTAGATCTTGGAAGTCGACACATATCCAGATCTGTCCATTCTTCTTTTTCACGGGACGATATTCGCCAGCCATGTGGTGTACTGGTTTTCTTCAACAAATCCCATGTCAATGAGCTTGTCGACTTTAGTACAAATTTGAGTAATGAGTTCTGGCCTCATGCGCCGCGGTGGTTGCTTCACCGGCTCGGCCTCAGGGCTGATCGCCAGCTCATGTTGTGAGACAGCGGGATTTAGACCTGGCATTTCTTTGTAAGTCCAGGCGAAGAAATCTTGTTATTCTGGCAGCAGCTGGGTGTACAACTCCCGTTCTTCTGGGGATATTTGGGCACTGAGGAAGGTAGGCCTAGAGGTCCTCCTCATTTCCCAAGTTGACTTCTATCAGTTCATCGACTATGGCTTGGCCTCCGTCTTCTATCTCCGGGGGTGCCGGTTGGAGGTCAACGAAATCTGGGATACCATCTTGAGGGTCGAGTACTTCTACTTCTTCGTCAGACACCACCAGAGCTTCTTGAGGATTCTCTGTTTCTTGTGCTAGCGACTGCGCGGATTGTTCTATTAGCAAATCCACTGCCGTTGCAGCTTCTATGGGCGAAAGTGCAGCTCCAGTCTTTGTAGATGAGGTTGCAGCCATGACAGGCTAGTAGTTGTTTATTGTCGGGCCTGGACATCATCCCAGTTTTGTAGCAGAAGTTGAGGAAGTCTCACCTTCTGGGGCAGTTGTATCTTCCATAGAAGTGGCTTTTTCTTTCTTGGCGGCTTGTTCCCCTTGATCGGAGTCGACCGAGGCTTCCCTGATTGATAGAAGGGGTGTTGAAGTCATCATCAGTAGGACTCCACTGGAGGGAGAAATTCCTGCTTCTTCAGTATCTTCGGCTTTACTGCTGCTAGCCGTATCAAATTTGGCTTGAAGGGCCGCCTCTTCAGGGTAGACCTGCTCCCAGCATTGGCAGGGGACCGCGGTCTCTGCTTCTTTATTTCCGGGTCGAGCCAATTCAACATGCTCAGCTTCCGCCGGGTATTCATCAAAAGTTGCCCCCAGCGGGCTATCTTCAGCAGGATAGAAGGCGGAGATGGTGTCCACCTCGTATCGCCCACTGTAATAATATTTCTCCAGGGTGAAGCCCAAACTCGGATGTTGAGAGACACGTCTCATTTCCTTATCCAGATTTGCGGGATACCACATTTTTTGGAAAGCTTCCTTGCGCTTTTGAGACTGGTCGGGGGGGATGTATTGCTTCTGAAACATCCTGGCCATCCGATCAGTTGTAAATGCCAGACCCTGGACGGGAACCGGTGGGTTGCTTATATCTTCGGGGAGGCTGCAGTCTGTGTCTTTCCGAGTAGGGTGCTCTTCAGCCGTATAGAACAGGCTACTAGGTCCATCTTCATGTGTCACCTCCCATGTTTTGAAACGCTCGAGAGTAGGGTTATCAAGGCCGGGAGTTGGCTTGGTAAGACCATCCGGGATTTCAATATGATTGTGCCGCCGAGCGACCCACACTTCATTAGCTTCAGGGTATAATGTTGGGGGTGCTGTTCTGCTCACGTCCCCGGATGCTGTGATATGGGAGACCACCTTGGGCTTGATATATCCGCGCGGCGTTGGTGGATACCAACTGCTGCCGGATGCGCTTCTTGGTGCCCCCATAGGGGTCTTAGCTTCAGAGGCCTTTTGGGAAGGCCCTGTATATAGGTTGGCATCCGCCAAATGACATTCAAACACCTCGAATGGATGGGGGTCTGCAAATATCCTTTCCTCCTTCCCTTGGAGACTGTACTTGATGAATTGGTGGAGCGTGGAGGTTCCACGCTCCACCATATTTTCATGCAGCCATGGGCGGCCGAGCAGTGCTTTGTACGAGGTGCGGGAGTCAATGACATGGAACTGCACCGTCGTAGTGAAATCTGCTAAGGTGAGGGTGAACTCTGCCACTCCCATTGACACTTCACATTTTTGATTGAAGCCGGCAATACGCATATCCCCGACTTTCTCGATATGCACGTTAAAGTGGTGCCTCTCATATATTCTATAAGGCAGGATGTTGACCGCTGCATCGGGATCAACCAGAATCTTGTTCAGCTCCCTTCCATTTAGGTGCCCCTTCATATACAGTGGCATGTTGTGGCTGATAGTGGGCAGCAGCATATCGTCTGGAGTGAAGGTCATGCTAGCCTCCGGCATTACTTCAGCCAGACATGTCTCAAAATGAGCAGGCGTCTGGAGAGCAGTAACAATCGCCTGTCGAGTCTCTTCACTCAAAGAAAGGATCTCCCAGATTGTAAATCGAACAGGTAGCTTCTTGAGTAGCTTCATTATTCGGCTCCCAGCTCGGACATTGGAGAGCTTCATCTCTTCAGCCCATCTGGGCTTGGGGAGGTTTTGGTTTGCGGGCCCTGAGGGACCTGCTTCATCTTCCTCAGATTCGGCGCCCTTCTGGCTGGTACCGACTCTTGGGTTTTCTTTGTCAGCTACTGCGGGGCAAGCTCCATCTGCGTTTGGATCTTCGGCATATTGTGCTAGCTGCGGGTGAACGGCCCCGGGTGTAGGGTTGGCCTCCTGGCAAGGCTGCTTCCCTTTGGACATCTTCA
The DNA here is from genome assembly GCA_022559845.1 of Amorphophallus konjac. Lineage (NCBI taxonomy): Eukaryota > Viridiplantae > Streptophyta > Magnoliopsida > Alismatales > Araceae > Amorphophallus > Amorphophallus konjac. The sequence goes on from CM040123.1 coordinate 257,443,460, forward strand.
TGAATTCAAGAAATGAAGGGACCCCCTTGCCCCCACTCTTGTTATATAGGCCTGACGGAGGAGGGATTTGGACTCCCTTGACCTCCAGCGGAGGTGTCTTGTAGGGTTGCTCCCCTCTGAACATGATGTTGTGATTGGGTGGTGGCTGGCGCCCCCATTTTCGGCCTGACCGAGTGGCATGTGCAGCAGTTGCAGCCTCGGCCTTGCCTCCCCCAGCATAGGGTGTGAAACAAATTTTCCCTTCTTCCTCCTCTTCGGGCAGGTTGAAGAGTGCTGACAGAGTATGACAGGAAACAACCTGTACTTTATCGGCCTCAGCGACCTTCCTTTTCTTCTTCTTTTGTTTCTTCTTCTTTTTTGCTTCTGCGGGCGGGTGCCCCCAGAACAGACTGCCCATTCTGTCGGGTGCCTCTTCAGCTTCCTCCTTTTGTTCAAGTGAGAGCTACTCTAGTTCTTGCCACGGGACGTGGTCCCGCACCAGCAAGGGCTTCAGTTCGGGCTGCACGTATTCGTCCAGCCCCTTAATGAGGTTTTGTAGTCGAAGGACCCCAGGATTGGTCTCTTTAACCACTGGCAGTGGAGTTTGTCTCCTCCGATTATGTGTAGGTATCCTGACAGTTGTAGGTGGAGTGACCCATACGGGCGCTACCACTGGCGGAGCAGGCCGGGGTGTAACACCACGGATATGTGCCCCCTTTTTCGGGTGAGGTGCCCTCTTCTTCTTATGCTTCACAAGGGCCTGCTGCCATCCCTGCTGCTCTTTCGCGGGCTCTAAGAAATGAGCTTCATAGGTGCTCCGCGTGCTTGTTTCAGAGATCTCCTCAGGCAGTGCCTGGTATAGGAAGATCATGTTGACTCCTGCCCTCCTCCGAGGGGCTTCATGTGACTGAGGAGGGTCCACTTTGTACTCTCCCACCTTGATTTCATTTTTCTTCACCATCCCTTCGATGATGTCCTTGAAAACATAGCAGTCTTCGATTGGATGCCCCAACATCTGATGGTAGGGGCAGAATCTTGGACTGTCTTTTCTTTTCAAGTCCTCCGGCCTCCTTGGCTCTGGCAGGGTGACCATGCTATATTCCATTACCCAGTCGAACAGAACCTGGGTCTTGTCCTTCGGAAATGAATAGGCCTTCTTCATCTTGTCCCTCAGCGAATGACCTTCTTTGCCGTCTGGGGCTTCTGCAGGCTGTGGGGTGACTCCCTTTTTGCCTTCAGTTTTCTGTTGTACGAATGCCTTTATGTCAAGAGCGTTCGCCTCTTTAGGCGACGAGCGCCGGTCCACTGCCTTGCCCTTCTAGGTCGTGCCCGCAGCAGATGTAGGGGCAGGTCTGGCTAGGAAAGCTTCCACCTCGGCCACCACATTATTCAGTCGGTCGAACGACCGTATTTCCATCCCAATCATCTTTTCCAGGACCTCCCTTCTGAGATTCTGTTTGCATATTTGCACAGCGTCCTCCTGATGCGGGGGCCGCTTGCACCTCATTCCGAGGTTCCTTCACCTCTTGATATAATCGAGGGCTGTCTCATCGGCCCTCTGCTTTGTTGAGTAGAGTTCGGCCACTGTGACCTCCCTCTCTGTAACATGAAATCTTTCTCTGAACTTCTTCTGCATATCCGGCCAGTTGCTGATCGACCCGGCCGAGAGGCTAGAATACCATTCAAATGCGAGCCCCGTCAGCGAGGACCCGAAGAATTTTAGCAAGTATGACTCGTCGGTGGCCAAGTCACCCATGACAGTCATATAATAGGCAATGCGTTCTCTCGGGGATCCCTTCCCGTTGAATTTGTCAAACTTGGGCGGCTTGTTGATTCCCGGGGGAAGCCGCTTAACTTCATGGTGTTGCGGGTATGGCACCCGGTAGGCATCAAACGCAACATAGTCGCCTTCTCCCCTTTCTGCGAGCTTCAGCTTGATCATTCTTTCCACCATCATCCGGTTAATGACTGCAGGGTCAACCGGCTCTAGGTAGAACTATGCCGACTGCAGGTACGGGGTGACCAGGGTGGTCGCCTGTGGAGGACGTAGCAACGGGGGTGTTTGGTGCACCTGTGGGAGTACTGGTGGTAGCAGCGGCTGGAGCTGTGGTGGCCGCTGTTGCATTGTCACCATGTTTGGTTCTGACGACTGAGGCAGTGTGTAGAGCGGCGAAGGGTCATCATGGCGAACCGCTCCCCGAGATGATTCACCCTGGACTTCGGGTGGTTTGGAAGATGAGAACTGTTCAGTTTTCTCCATCAGCTGCTTCTTTAGCAAGTCTATCTCTTGCCGATATTTCTGAAGTAGTATCAAGACCGATGGGTCTATAGTGGCTGTAGTGGGGATAGCTTCTGCTATCTCCCCGGACGTACCCTCGGGCAGGATGTCGAGGGGGACGTCGTCTTCTTCTTCCGCCGTCACCACATTGGCGGTCAGGACAGGGGCCTTGTCATCCCACTGGTGGTAGACATGGGGTTGTTTTTCCTTAGTCATCATCAGGAGCTCCCTTGCTGCTTCTGTTCTGCGAGTACTCGGCCCCGGCCGTGCGGCCAACTGAACCAATTCTCGGGGATCTTCAGAAAGCCCCCCATATCGGTTGGATATACCAGCCATGTTGCAGGTGAAGACCTGCATCCTTCTCCTTCGTCGATGGACCCTCCTTTTAGTTCGCTGCGGGAAGGTCAGCCTTTCGAACACAGAAACTCTTCTTCTTTCTTCCCGCTTGGGGATGGCTTCATCGGCTTCGATCTCGAAGCCGTTATCATATCCATTGTCGTCGACTGATGACACCATCATTCTTTCTCTTACATCTTCTTCATCTGCCATTGATAGGCAGTAGTCTTCATTGGCGGCGGCCGCTTGCATCAGCCGTTATTGCCCAAGCGAGAGGTTATCTAACCCTCGAAAATAGTTTCTGACCAGACATGTCATCTCTTCTTGACCCCGCTCTTGATGTAACACGGGGGATGATTGTCGACCTCCCGAAGGAGGGATATAAGCTAGCCGAGCTCTATCGGCAGGTTGTTGGAATCTTCGTCCCGTAGCTGGGACGTTGGCTTAACGGGCAGCAACCCGGAGACTTTTGCGGCGCGGAGGATCCGCAGCCACTTCTTCTTCTTCCTTCGGCGGCAAGCCCCTTTCTCTTCTCTCTTCCGCCTCGTCATACACAGGACGGCGACGGATAGGTGCCAGCTGATGGACAGGTTGGACCCGCTTGGGAACCCACACCTGTTTGATCTTTCTCGGCCCCGGGGCCGACCTTCCTTGGCCATAGTGGCCGATTTCTTCTTTTTCTGCCCTCCTTCCATCGAGGGCCTGATATGTGTTGTAGACAGGGACGGCGGGGATGACTCGGTCTGGGGCCATCCGTGTGTTGCGTCCGTTGAGGAAGACACGCATGCCACCCACCATCATGGACTTGCCGGACTGAGATAGAGTCCCGGTAATCACAACAGCACTCCTTTGGACTTGCCGACGTTGACGTCCTCCAGGGTGCTTGTTGACAATATTGGGGAGGGCCCCACGTATGGCGTGGTGCACCAGGCAGCTAGCGACCGGGGCCAGACTCTTGGATGAGTCGTTGCAGCAACGAGCCTTCAAAGGCTCCACCTTCCCCACAGCTTCCTCGACAGGTTCCGGGGCTTCGATTTCGAGCATGTCCACGAAGGCCAACCCTAAGAAGTTGGGGAAGATGACGGCGGTAGGGAAGCTGCCGAACTCCATGGGCACTGCCAGGTACCCTTGTGCATGCCCCGCGACGATCGACGGGCCAAAACCTACGCCAGTCAGCCCAGCGGTTGTTGTCATCGTTTACCTGTAAAGATAAACAAGCCAACGATCAGCAGCCTTTGAGAGGGCCTCGAAGCCCAAGTATCTCAGCAAAGAGATGAAAGGTGACACTGGTCCCACCGGGCGTGCCAGACTGTTTGCAATGGGTTTATTCCTTCTTATTATTTTATGTAAATATATATATATATATATATATATATATCTTATTTCACGTGTCGATCAACCAATTAACTAACTGGTAATTAACTGACTGATTGACGGCGCGGGCGTGCAAGTCACGTATGTGACAAGTTTATTATGCACTCATCTTGACCCGTATCGGGTGAAAGTGAGGTTCGGTCGGGACCAGCAGTCCGCCATACCATAAAGGCTATGGCGTTAATTACATCCCCTGCGAGGAGGGAACACCTTTGATTAATTGCCGAGATAGTGGGCTGTCGAGGCCGGAATAAAAGATGCAATGTTATGAACATGACAAGATCACATGGAATACGTCTATCTATCATGCAAGGGGAGTGTGATTTCTTGAATTAGTGACCCTCGGTACAGGGCGGAGGACGTAGGTCCGAAGACCACCATCGCGCAGATCAGAGACTTCCGATCGGGCGTAACTCGATCTTCCGTCGGTGCCACTTGATATACTCGAGGGTCTATGCAAGCATGCATGCATGATGATGATAACTATGCTAAGCATGGCAACAGAATTATGAAAGTAAGCAGTGATCAATCACGTCTATTAATCTCCGCCAAGTGAGGCAAGGATAGTAGCACAAGCCTGATAGTAAAACGATTCGGATCCGAACATCACTTCTCTTATTCAGTTTATTAGGATTCATTAATTCTGGCCACGGGAGACGAAGGTCACCCCGATGGTGGGTGAATGATTAAAATAACATTAGGGCTTAAAACTGATGCAGCCACGCGTAAGGGTAGAGTTCCCCGGCGCGGCCAAACGTGGGTAAACAGAACTAATCCGGCGCGGCCAGACGTAGGTAAAAGGGCTAAACCGGCGCGGCCAAAACGTAGGTAAATGGGCTAAACCGGCGCGGCCATGGGCAGCTGTTAGCCCGGCGTGAAGGCCCTAGGGCGCATCGGTTTAGGGCGCACCGGGAACGGGGCAACCCGTACGAAGAAGAAAATGAGTCTTAAGTTGATACGGCGCGGTAGGGTACCGCGCCGTATTAGGGCGCGTCGGGTTCGGGCCGCACCGTTTTAGTTAATTTTAGGTGAAATTCATAGTATTTTGGTTCATTCAAGATCCTTATGATAGTTTCAAGTCAACCAGACCGATTACTTGTTTGATTGAAGTCGAAGATCCCTCGGAAATGATGCAGTAAGTCAGTGCGAGGTTCACACTCGAGCACTGTGTTGATTGGGTTCAGAATGAGCATCTGATTATGGCTTAATTATTCTGAGTCTGCCCAAAATTGGGCAGCATCTCCCCTGAACATGAAGAGTTACAGGGGAGGAACGGGGTCATACCCACTTGTGGAGTAAGCCCATAAACCACCGGTCTACACAGTGGCAGCCAGCAAACTCCCAACGGATAGGGTACCCCGAGGACTAGCCTGCGAGGGGCAGCAAGGCTCGTGGGTGAGGATAGAGGGATGAGGCCACTGATAATGGGAGCAGCACCCCGAGGGCTAGCCTACGAGGGGTGGGCAACCCACAGCCTACGACACATCCCTTGGAGGGACCGACCATTAAGAGAGTGAAGCTCCGAGAGCTAGCCTACTAGGAACACACATCCCTTGGCCTCCATCGGGTCTCCAGATTGTTGGGGCTAACCTTGTTAGGCTAGGACCCCTGTTATTATCTGCTGTGGACTTGAGGAAGCATCTACCACCGAGGGGTAGAGCCCTCGATCACCCAGCAGTTCTGTGAAGCAATGGGGAATGTCCCCCTCCCCGGGTGATTAAGACGGAATGAAAGAATCTCAGAACGGTTCAACTGACCGTGATGTAGAGGGGTAGTCAATGCATAGATGAGATGAGCCAATCGTAGAAGCATATGCTCGAACAACTAGGACGCAACATTCAGGCGATGGATCCTGCCATCCCAAAGGTGACTCCCACCTCACGAGCAACAGAGCAGTACGAAGGGAGGAGTTAATGGGAGTTAGACCCTCGATACCACGGCGGGAAGAAGCATGTGCATGAGCACAACTCTGTCCACGGAGGGGATACAAAGACCCTTAAAACAAACATGGAGGCGATCGATGGGAAAGACCCGGAGAGGGGTCGTTTCTATAGCCCGCGATGCTTCGGGGCATGATCGGGACTCAAGGAAACCGGAGTCGAGAACCACGCGCAGAAGAACTCATACATATGCATTGACATAGATAGAGAAGGGGAATAAGCTTCGAGCATTCATTCGACCTATTGGTCCACGCATCGATATACATATCACCACCCAGTAGACGGGGATGGACTAACATTTACATTACAAATCTGGTGCCGGCATCGTCGCTCGGTCACCGTTCATCAGTTGCAGAGGCAGATGGATGCGCAGAGGCACAACAACAAAACAAACGGGAAGAGAGAATCACAGAGAAAGGGGGGGGGGTCGGCTCGTATCATCGCCATCCCTCCCCTCTCGCTTACATCTGATAGATAGAAACCCCAAAAAAGGAATCCACGAAAGCACCGGTGCCCACCTGTTCTCGGAACAGAGTATCGGATCTTCAGCTAAAGCAGAGGAAGATGGCCGGCGGAGGACGCTCAGATGAAACCCCTTTTCCCAAGAGCTCTATCTCTCCCTGAATATGGTTCGCTCTCCGACCCTCCCTTTTTTTCTTCTTCTCCTCTCTTTTTTTCGTCCTCGTCCTCTCTTCTTTATCTCGCTCTATCTCTTCTCTATCTCGCCCTCTTTTGCTCGAGCAGACACCTATATATATAATCGAACCCTAAGCTTCATCAGGCGTGAAGAACGTCACGCCGGGGAAGGCTCTGTGGCCTTTTGCGCGTCGGAACAACGGGCCCAGGTGGGGTTCTTTGCGCGTTGGAATAAGGGGCGCCAGATGGGGGTGCGCCGGTTTAGGGCGCGCCGTGTTAATGTTCCTCACACGTTGCGAGTCAGTCGATGAGTCCGGGGATGATTCCGGGGGTCACCGGAAACATTTATCTCACGAATGCTCCTTGAAACCTCGACGAGATGTCTTGTCGAAGCTCCCAGGTCGACGTACGGCCATTCTCGAGACTCCAGATAGCTTTGATTTGATCATGCGGGCTTTCCGTTGACACGGCCTTCGGCTCTATGATTCGTGCTGTTGGCTCTGTCTGGCTTGTGCCCAAAGCTCCTTAGGGGGTGGGATAACACCAGGGATAGTTCCGCCTGAGCTGGGTGATCATTCGGACACTAACGGGCCCATCTTGGCGGGAAGCCGTACCCGTGCCAGGTGATCAGGATCTTTTGCCGACAGAGCTTTCGGTCCTCCGTCCTGGAGAGCCAGGGGGACTCTTTCATCTTCAGGAGAGCCTTTCATGCGGTGGGTAGCCACTGGGTAGACCATCGTCCTTGAACGGACAATGGGTGTAGTGTATGCGACACGACGGAGTCGATGCCGGTTCTTTGGGCAGGCTTGGTTGCACTGCCGGTTGGTTGTGAGTTCGTATCGGCTCTCCTGAGGTGAAGTCCCCATGCTCATACGGGGTGACTCGAGGCTCTGGCAGCTTGAGAAGTCTTCAATATGTTGATCTTTATCGGCTTCCGTGCTTCAGCGGGCCGGATCCTTCGTCTTTGTGGCTTGGTCACCGACGATCATATTTTGGGTGCCAACACCAGTCGATCCCAATCGACGGTTAAATAAATTCTAAACTAAACCTGCCTTGCCACAACCCATTCCAACACATTCAAACCATCAAAAACGTAAAGACGATGGCCAAGGAATCAGTTTCAAAAATTAAAACATAAATACGATGTCCATGCATTTTTTCTCCAAAAACTAGGAAAACGTAAGACAATGGGCATGCATGTGGGACGAGAATGATCCTAAGGCAACGAGGAATCCATCCCCTTACCTATTGTGTGACGAAATCATCGTTACGACGCCGAACGGACCGAGGGGAGCCACGCCTTCCTTCGCCCGCACTCGCCTCCACGCTCCGCGGTTCGCCCCAACGCTAGCGTCAACGCGCTCCACGCGTCGCGAGCTATCCAACGGTACCTCCTGCGTCTCCTGCAGTGGCCCGGTTGGACCGTGCCCCGAGAGAGAGGGAGAGAGCGATCGTGGGAGAGAGAGAGGGTGAGGGAGGGAGAGAAAAGAGAGAAATGGGGAGAGAGGGGGGTTCGATTGGGTTAAAAAAATTGTTATATTATTATTTTTTGATTTTTAACTTCTAATTGCATTTTAACCCCCAAAGAAGCAAAATTGCTTATATACCCATTTAATTTCTTGAAAACCTTTAATAAATGGGATAAAATGCTAGAAAAAGCCCATTAAATTCTGAAAAATCTCCTAAATTCATGGATTAAATTCTATATTAATACCGGTAAAGATCCGTTAAGGAACGGGTCTTACAGCCTGGGTAAGACCCGCAACCGTTTGTTGCATCTCATCCCAGTTGACACGGTGAGCCATTATGAGGATGGGGGGTACCTGAGAAGAAGAATAATTTGGTAATTCCAATAGAGTGAAAGGGATTCTGTCACGCCCTGAGCCTTTATTACAGCGGAAGACTCGCTCAAGGAACGCGAACATCTGGCATGGTAAGCCTCTTGCAAGCAAGAATGATCAGAGTGCAAGGCAATCACACATAAGAATGCAATCGCATAATAATTAATCAAACTCCAACTTTATTTCATTGGTAATCGAGTATTCAAGTATAATAACCTTTAAATACTTTTTCCATTCCACTATACTCAAGAAATAAGAAATTACAAAGACTCGATGTAAACATTGTAGACTTCCTAAGTCTTCACTCTCAATTTGATATGATTTTCATTCGCTCTCGGACCCGCTACTTGTATAACCCGAATCCGAATTCGTATCACTTCCATCTCCTGAAAAAAATTAGAAATAGGTAATGAGCACACTTTCCGAGTAGGTATCTTCGCATCAACATGATTAGTACTATTAAAGTAATTAGCATTTTAGCTCTAAAAAATTTAGGTAAAATCATGCGAAATGCGATCAATCATGCGAGTAACCAAAGTAACAGAACGATCATGTAAGATATAATGAGAGCAAGAATGAACTAGCAAGAACGTAACAAGAACATGATATTGGCCTATCATAAATAAGAATGTATCTAGAATGTACCAGCAAGCCACATAATCATCACTCTAGTATCTTTTACTTATGAGCAAGTACTTCGTGAATTTCTGTGGAATATCAAGCAAGAAAGTCATGTACAAGAATGTCATGTCGTGCCGTGGATTTTCACTTATTTATAAAGAAAGTACTCCCAACACAATGCGATGCCAGTAGCATCATACCCCATGGTTTATAATAGTATGTTTCCGACAATCAACCGAGGGGACTAGCATAGAGCCCTTGAACACAATCAGTGCTCGATCGCATCTTTAAGTATAAATCAAGCGACTTCCATACATGTAACAATAAAGTATGGCCAAGAATGTAATAAGTTCAATAAGTTCATGATAATAATAATCAATGAATGAACACTTCAATTTAGAAAATGAAAGATCAAGAATGACTTATACTGTGTTATGCTCATGGAAATAAATCGGCAGCATAACGGTACATTTCTTACTTTCCATAAATTAAATTAGGTATCTTGAATCAATTTGGTAAGTCCTAGACCATTATCTATCCATCTAGGAACCTTAGAATATCAACCCCTTGGTCAAACCTCGGGTTAACAAAATATAGAACCGTGATGGTCCTGTACTGGGCCGTTACATAACGTGACGCTTCAGTATTGGGCCGTTACAATAGTCTGAATCCGAAAGAAATAAAAATGGACTCCGTACATGTGACGGTCGTTTATTGGGCCGTTAGATGAGCCTGACGGTCCAACCTTGATCCATTACATGTCCGGAAATCAGAAATCATCGATAGTGTTTTCTAATGATTGGGCTTTCATGGTACAACCAACTCGGCGTCCTAGTGGGAATCCCAAGCTCGCGGAGAATTACGGAGGCGTTGAAACAAGATTTCCTAATCCATTGGAAGGAATATCCAATAGAGAGGTCCTCATGTCCAAGAATAATGTTCCTATTATGTAAAGTGTGAACTAATGGATAACATACCGGAATATGTGCCATGTACTTAAAGAAAAATGACTCTATTGATAGAGAGAGAATGTGTAGCAATGTGAAACCAAGATAAAACTCCGTCAATACAACATTGGAAAAATCATGATTTAAATACAAAACTATACAGTTAGTCAATGAAATTAGCATATGCTTTAAAGTAACTCAAGATCATGCAATTCCTATTATGAATCAGTAGATAAACTTAAAGTCATTCTAACCGGTCAAAACTTAGATAACTAGACATATTAATAAGTTAATGTGACTGTTCTTCAATTCTGTCTCGAATTGCCTGAACAAAGCATTCTGACGGTCTAGTCTAAGTGCGTTACACTAATGTAACGGTTTATCATGGGACCGTTAGAGTTATATAACGCTCCAATTTTGGTGCGTCAGAGTCCACAGAGAGCTTTGAATACAACAGAGGGTGTGACGGCTTATCGTAAGACCGTTATAGTGTTGTGACGGTCCTACCTTAATCCGTCAGAGCTTCTACTGACAACAATAGATAAAAAGATCTAAGGTTTCAACTTACATCATGTCTGGAAATCATGTATAAACTTCCACATGATAAAATGAAGGCTAAACTAATAGCATGCATGGGTTTTCTGTGAATTTGACAAGAAAGTTTATTTTTAACTTAGTTAGGGCTAAGAATACACATGTATGCATGACTTTACTAAAACATGAAATCCATGATCTATAGTGCATGAAATCAAGTCAAATCAGAGGGCTTTTATCTCTAACAAGATATTTTTACCAATCATGAGATGACCTACTGTTTAACTGGGCTTTAAACTTCTAATTTGAGTCTAAGAGACGTGCCCTAGTTCTCCCTTTCCAGTGAGTTCCCAGCAACTTCACGCTACTCTAGCTCCTCAGCCTCTTGACCTAAGGACGTGAAATTTTGAGGGTAAGAAGATGAAACTACGGGGAACAAAAAGTTCTAAATAACCAAACTCTAATTACCTCGTTTAGATGTCCTAATCTCCTGATCTTCAGAGGAATTGCATTCAGTTTCCTGGGTTGCTAAGGTCCGACTAGCAACTTTGGAAGCTTCAATCTCCTTGGTTGGTTGATCTCCTAGCACGAAATTTGGAGAGCTATTAGTCTAAAGTATTATAAACAAAACCTTCTAAAGAACTTATTCGAAATTCTATCTCCTTACCTTGATTCTTCATGAGGCAAAAGTAAGGGTCGCTCAGTTCAGAATTGGATCTTATTTATAGGGATTTGGCTAGGGTTTGAAGATTGGATCGATTCTAGAGTCTTTAGTTGACCAAAACCTGATCCCTAAGAGTCCCTAGTAACTTTACATGTTCTCCTAATTAGGTCTCTTGCAGATAAGATCCCAAAGATCCCATCTTTTTTCAAGTTCTTTAACTCACGGAATTAACAGGGTGTAACGGTCCAGTCCTGATGCGTTACATGCATGTGGCGGTCGCCCGATAGACCATTATAGCCAACGTATGCAGAATTCCAAATTAATAAAACTCTTTTACTCATTTTATCCATATAATTATCTAATTAAGGGATATTTATCCTTTAAAATCTGTGAATAAGCTAAATAACCTTCTAGAATATGGGCCAAACTTAATGGGCTTGGTCTTTAAACCTTTTGAGTCTTACTTGAATAGGCTAGGCTAACTATTTAACACAATTGGGCCTTATAATAACTTATTAATCTAATAATCCTTTTATTAATTTATTTAGGCCTTTATAAATTCTAGAAAATTATTAAATAACCTAGAAATTACTTATATAAATTTTGGGGCACTACACCCTCCCCCACTTGGAAGAATTTGATCCCCAAATTCAATACATGGATTATGGAAAGTGTACTTATTGTTAAATAATTCTGGAAATCTTTTTCGCATAGCTTCTTCGGTTTCCCATGTTGCTTCATATGGCCATGTTTTCTTCCATTGAATCTTGACCATAGGAATAACTTTATTCCTTAGTTGACGCACTTCTCGTTCCAAAATCTTTATTGGCATTTGCTCGTACGTCATATCCGTCTGAATTTCCAAATTATCATAAGTGATAACATGGTCAGGATCATATACATACTTTTTCAGCATAGAGACGTGAAATATGTCATGAACTCCTACTAATTGTGGAGGTAAAGCCAGTCTATAAGCTACTTCAACGACCCTTTCAAGAATTTCAAATGGACCAATGAATCTGGGAGTTAGCTTGCCTTTGATGTCAAATCTTCGAATACCACGACCCGGAGAAACCTTTAGATATACATGATCTCCAACCTGAAACTCCAAATCACGCCTTCGATTATCAGCATATAACTTTTGCCTATCTTGTGCCATTTGTAGTCTTTCTCGAATGAGCTTGATCTTCTCTGCAGAATCCCTGATAAGGTCGGGGCCTAGAAATTGCCTTTCCCCTATTTCATTCCAACAAAAAGGTGATCTACAACTTTTTCCATATAACGCTTCAAAAGGTGACATTTGTATGCTGGCTTGATAACTGTTGTTATATGCAAATTCTACCAGAGGCAAGTGATCATGCCAACTTCCTCCAAAATCGATAGCACAAGCCCTAAGCATATCTTCTACTACTTGATTTGTTCTTTCCGTCTGACCATCTATTTGAAGATGAAAGGCTGTGCTAAAGTTCAATCTAGTCTCTAGTGAGTTTTGTAGACCCTTCCAGAAATGTGATGTGAATCGAGGATCTCTATCAGATATAATAGTGATAGGGATACCATGTAATTTGACAATTTCTTTTATGTATAATGCTGCTAGAATATCCACAGACCATCGACTTTTTATTGGTAGAAAATGTGAAAGGAAAAAGATTTAGTCAATCGGTCTATGATTACCTATATACCATCGTGTCCTCCTCTGGTCTTAGGTAAACCCATGATGAAATCCATCCCTATACTCTCCCACTTCCATGTTAGAATGTCTAAGGGATGTAATTTACTGACGGATCTAAAATGCTCTGCTTTAACTTGTTGGCAAGTGAGACAGTGAGACACGAAATCCGCTATCTCTCTCTTCATATTAGGCCACCAGAAGTTTCTTTTGAGATCTTGATACATCTTTGTACCTCCTGGATGAATGGTGTACTTGGAATTATGTGCTTCTTCTAGGATCAATTTCTTCGTATCCTCATGATCCAGTACACATACTCGGCCCTTAAATAGCAATCTTCCGTCAGTGGAAATAGAGAAATCCGGCCTCTGATCTATGTTAGCTTTAATCTCCAGTAACACGGGATCATCATCTTGCAACTTGACCAGATCCTCTATTAATGTTAGTTGAGCTCGGATATTAGCTATGAAACAATCTTCTTCCTTCATGTCAATATCTAAATTCATTTGAGCAAACCAAGGAATAAGATTAGTCATACTAATCATAAGACTTGATAGCATTCCCATTGATTTTCTACTGAGTCCATCGGCTACAGCATTAGCCTTGCCAGGATGATATTGAATAGCAAAATCAAAATATTCGAGGTATTCTAACCATATTCTCTGCCTCATATTTAGCTCTTTTTGAGAAAATAAATATTTCAAGCTCTTGTGGTCCGAGTATACCGTGAACTTTTCTCCATAGAGATAATGACGCCAAATTTTTAAGGTGAAAATAACAGCTACCAATTCCAAATCATGCACAGGATAATTTTCCTCGTGACGTTTCAATTATTTTGAAGAATAGCATATTACTCTTCCATCTTGCATGAGGACACATCCTAAGCCAATACCAGACTCATCCGTATATACTTCGAATCCACCACCTTCCACTGGTAGTGATAGAATAGGAGCTGTAGTGAGATGATTCTTAAGAGTTTGAAAACTCTCTTCACATTCCTTGGACCAAACAAAGGGATTTTCTTTTCTTGTAAGTATTGTTAAAGGAACTACAATCTTTGAGAAGTCCTTAATGAACCTCCTATAATAACCAGCTAGACCCAGAAAGCTTCTTACTGCTGATACAGTCGTTGGCCGGCTCTAATTCCTGACAGCTTCTACTTTCGAAGGATCCACAATGATTCCTTCCTTGGAAATAATGTGGCCTAGGAATGAAACTTCCTTGAGCCAGAATTCACATTTGTTAAGCTTTGCATAAAGTTTATGTTCTCTAAGTGTTTGCAGGGCTATCCTCAGATGTTCTTCATGTTCCTCTTTTGTGTTGGAGTATATCAAGATGTCATCAATGAAGACGATGATGAATTGATCCAGATATTATTGAAAAACATTGTTCATAAGTTGCATAAATGCTGCTGGGGCATTAATTAACCCGAACGGCATTACCACGAATTCATAGTGGCCATAACGACTTCGAAAAGCTGATTTATAAATGTCTTCTTCTTTAATTCTAAGTTGATGATAACCTGATCTGAGATCAATCTTGAAGAAATATTCTACTCTCAAAAGTTGATCGAAGAGCTCATCAATACGCGGCAACGGATACTTATTTTTGATTGTAAGTTGATTCAGTCGCCGGTAATCGATGCATAGCTTGAGAGAACCATCATTCTTCTTGACAAAAAGAACTGGCGCACCCCAAGGGGATGTGATAGGTCTGATGAAGCCCTTATCCAGTAGTTCCTACAACTGCTTCTTTAGTTCCTTGAGTTCTGTGGGGGACATCCTGTAAGGGGCTGTTGAAACAGGTGCTGCTCCAGGAATGAGTTCAATAGTGAAGTTCACTTCCCTCTCGGGTGGTAAACTGGGTAATTCGGATGGGAATACATCTGGGAACTCATTTACAATAGGGATGTCTGCTATGATAATTTCCTTGGACTCCATAATAATGACAGAAGCAAGAAATGCTTCACATCCTTGCGAGATAAGTTTGCAAGCGTGAAGTGAGGATATGATAGTGGGGTGTTTCTTGTATTTGATGCCAAGAAAAGAGAATCTTGGAAGACCGGGTTTTCTGAAGGATATAATCCTATTTTTGTAATTGATATAAGCATCATGATCTACAAGCCAATTTACCCCTAAAATGGCATCATAACCTTTCATGTCAAGGCATACTAAGTTGGCGGGGAGATTATGACATTCTACTATCACTTCGCTATCTGGATAATAGTTGGTAAGCTTTGTTCCAAAACCTAAGGGTGTGGTAATAGTAAGATCTGAAGGTAAGGGAACTGATGTAATTGGCAATATTTTTGCAAAAGTAGTGGAGATAAAAGAATGAGAGGCACCAGTATCAAATAGCACAAATACAGGACGGGAACAAATTTGAAGAGTACCTTCCATAAGCCCACCATCCCTGGGCACTTCCTCTTCTTCTAGAACGGCATTGAGGTGAGCTTGCCTCCTGCGTCCACCACCAGATGACTGGTCCTTCATAAGGGGGCAATCCGGCATGCGATGTTCCCTGCTTCCACAACGTAAACAAGCGCCGAGGCGCTTCCAGCACTTTTCAGCCGAATGGCCAAATTTTTCATAAAAAGTGCAAGCCGTGGCAACTTGCTCCTCCTCCTTAATCTTCTTGTTCTTCTGGGAACTTCCACCGTTCCCACTCCTGGATCTCTTCTTACTATCACGGATCTTATGAGGCTCTGTGATGCTGAATTTCTCTTTCTTGTAACGCCGATCTGATCGTCGACTGGACTCTTCTCCTTTCCCTTTCAATTTCTCGACCTTTTCTAAGGTCCTCTCACATAAGTATACCCGCTAAACTATCTCCGCATAGGTATGGATATTTTGGGTCCCAAGCTGCTAAATAAAATCAGGACGTAACCCGTCCATAAACCGATTTGCCTTTAATAGATCGGTGCTGATTAGATGCGGTGCATAAGGTGCTAGCCTTGAGAATTGTAATTCATATTCGGCCACTGTCATCATTCCCTATCGAAGAGAGGTGAACTCCATAGCCTTTCTTTCTTTCACATGCTCAGAGAAATACTTGGCACGGAATAAGGTGAGAAAGCCATCCCACGTATGAGGTGCATCGGCCGGAGGTGCCGGGACCGACTTCCACCATGTACGGGCATCTTTGTTGAGTTGGAAGGTTGCAAGATGCACCTTCTCTTGATCGGTGCATTGGATGACGTCAAATATATGATTCATCTCGTCAATCCAGTTCTCTGCTTCGTCCGGATTAAAAGAACCATAGAAACGCGGAGGGTTTAAACTCCAAAAATTACGATGTAAATCGCCAGCCCTTGCCCCTGCGCCAGCTTGCGCCATGGTTTGTAATGCTTGAGTATGGCCGACAATAGTTTGTTGCATGTCATTCCAATCTACGCGATGAGCCATGGTAATAATAAGGTACCTGCGAGAAATATAACAACTGGTTATTTCTCTGGAAATTGGAAGAAAATTTATCTTAAGGCTAATTAACTATCTTATCCCGGGCGCTACCCAATTCTCACATGGGTATGGGAAATTTCTTCCTTAGTTCATAAGTAGGGGTCCTTAAACCTTGGACTTATCCTATGACATAATTCTTCTCCCTAAGTCCTGAGACTTAGGCTCTGATACCAACTTAACTGTCACACCCCAAACCTTTATTACAGCGGAAGACTCGCTCGAGGAACGCGAACAGCCGGCATGGTAAGCCTCTTGCAGGCAAGAATGATCATAGCGCAAGGCAATCACACATAAGAATGCAATCGAATAATAATTAATCAAACTCTAACTTTATTTCATTGGTAATCGAGTATTCAAGTACAATAACCTTTTCATACTTTTTCCATTCCACTATACTCAAGAAATAAGAAATTACAAAGACTCGATCTAAACATTGTAGACTTCTAAGTCTTCACTCTCAATTTGATATGATTTTCATTCGCTCTCGGACCCGCTACTTGTATAACCCGAATCCGAATTCGTATCACTTCCATCTCTTGAAAAAAATTGGAAATAGGTAATGAACACACTTGCCGAGTAGGTATCTTTGCATCAACATGATTAGTACTATTAAAGTAATTAGCATTTTAGCTCTAAAGAATTTAGGTAAAATCATGCGAAATGCGATCAATCTTGCGAGTAACCAAAGTAACAGAACGATCGTGTATGATAGAATGAGAGCAAGAATGAACTAGCAAGAACATAATAAGAACATGATATTGGCCTTTCGTAAACAAGAATGTATCGAGAATGTACTAGCAAGCCACAAAATCATCACTCTAGTATATTTTACTTATGAGCAAGTACTTCGTGAATTTCTGTGGAATATCAAGCAAGAAAGTCATGTACAAGAATGTCATGTCGTGCCGTGGATTTTCACTTATTTATAAAGAACGTACTCCTAGCGCAATGCGACGCCAGTAGCATCATATCCCATGGTTTATAATAGTATGTTTCCGATAATCAGCCGAGGGGACTAGCATAGAGCCCTTGAACACAATCAGTGCTTGATCGCATCTTCAAGTATAAATCAAGCTATTCCACGCATGTAACAATAAAGTATGGCCAAGAATGTAATAAGTTCAATAAGTTCATGATAATAATAATCAATGAATGAATGCTTCAATTTAGAAAATGAAAGATCAAGAATGACTTATACTATGTTATGCTCATGGAAATAAATCGACAGCATAACGGTGCATTTCTTAGTTTCCATAAATTAAATTAGGTATCTTGAATCAATTTGGTAAGTCCTAGACCATTATCTATCCATCTAGGAACCTTAGAATATCAACCCCTTGGTCAAACCGCGGGTTAAAAAATATAGAACTGTGACAGTCTTGTACTGGGCCGTTACATAACGTGACGCTCCAATATTGGGCTGTTACAATGGTCTGAATCCGAAAGAAATAAGAATGGACTCAGTACATGTGACGGTCGTTTATTGGGCCGTTAGATGAGCCTGACGATCCAACCTTGATCCGTTACATATCCGAAAACTAGAAACCATCGATAGTGTTTTCTAATGATTGGGCTTTCATGGTACAACCAACTCGGCGTCTTAGTGGGAATCCCAGGCTCGTGGAGAATTACGGAGGCCTTGAAACAAGATTTCTAAGTCCATTGGAAGGAATATATAATAGAGAGGTCCTCATGTCCAAGAATAATGTTCCTATAGTGCAAAGTGTGAACTAATGGATAACATACCGGAATATGTGCTATGTACTTAAAGAAAAATGACTCTATTGAAAGAGAGAGAATGTGTAGCAATGTGAAACCAAGATAAAACTCTGTCAATACAACATTGGAAAAATCATGATTTAAATATAAAACTATAAAGTTAGTCAATAAAATTAACATATGCTTTAAAATAACTCAAGATCATACAATTCCTATTATGAATCAGTAGATAAACTTAAAGTCATTCTAACCGGTCAAAACTTAGATAACTAGGCATATTTATAAGTTAATGTGACTGTTCTTCAATTCTGTCTCGAATTGCCTAAACAAAGCATTCTGACGGTCTAGTCTAAGCGCGTTACACTGATGTAACGGTTTATCGTGGGACCGTTAGAGTTATATAACACTCCAGTTATGGTGTGTCAGAGTCCACAGAGAACTTTGAATACAATAGAGGGTGTGACGACTTATCGTAAGACCATTACAGTGTTGTGACGGTCCTACCTTAATCCGTCAGAGCTTCTGCTGACAACAATAGATAAAAAATCTAAGGTTTCAACTTACATCATGTCTGGAAATCATGTATAAACTTCTACATGATAAAATGAAGGCTAAACTAATAGCATGCATGGGTTTTCTGTGAATTTGACAAGAAAGTTCCTTTTTCACTTAGTTAGGGCTAAGAGTACACATGTATGCATGACTCTACTAAAACATCAAATCCGTGATCTATAGTGCATGAAATCAAGTCAAATCAGAGGGATTTTATCCCTAACAAGATGTTTTTGCCAATCATGAGATGACCTACCGCTTAACGGGGCTTTAAACTTCTAATTTGAGTCTGAAAGACGTGCCATAGTTCTCCCTTTCCAGTGAGTTCTCAGCAACTTCACGCTGCTCTAGATCCTCAGCCTCTTGACCTAAGGACGTGAAATTTTGAGGGTAAAAAGATGAAACTACGGGGAACAAAAAGTTCTAAATAATCGAACTCTAATTACCTCGTTTAGATGTCCTAATCTCCTTATCTTCAGAGGACTTGCATTCAGTTTCTTGGGTTGCTAAGGTCCGACCAGCAACTTTGGAAGCTTCAATCTCCTTGGTTGGCTGATCTCCTAGCATGAAATTTGGAGAGCTATTAGTTTAAAGTATTATAAACAAAACCTTCTAAAGAACTTACCTGAAATTCTATCTCCTTACCTTGATTCTTCATGAGCCAAAAGTAAGGGTCGCTTAGTTCAGAACTGGGTCTTATTTATAGGGATTTGGCTAGGGTTTGAGAATTAGATTGATTCTAGAGTCCTTAGTTGGCCAAAACATGATCCCTAAAGGTCCATAGTAACCTTACATGTTCTCCTAATTAGGTCTATGTTCTCCTAATTAGGTCTCTTGCAGATAGGATCCCAAAGATCCTATCTTTTTTGCAAGTTCTTCAACTCACCGAATTAACAGGGTGTGACGGTCCAGTCCTGATGCGTTACATGCATGTGGCGGTCGCCCGATAGATCGTTACAACCAACGTGTGCAGAATTCTAAATTAATAAAACTCTTTTATTCATTTTATCCATATAATTATCTAATTAAGGGATATTTATCCTTTAAAATCCATGAATAAGCTAAATAACCTTCTAGAATATGGGCCAAACTTAATGGGCTTGGTCCTTAAACCTTTTGAGTCTTACTTGAATAGGTTAGGCAAATTATTTAACACAATTGGGCCTTATAATAACTTATTAATCCAATAATCCATTTATTAATTTATTTAGGCCTTTATAAATTCCAGAAAATTATTAAAAAACCCAGAAATTACTTATATAAATTTTGGGGCACTACAGATTCAACATAGAGATAATTTGTAATTAACTATCTCATCCCGGGCTCTACCCAATCTCACATGTGTTTGGAAATTTCTTTCCTTAGTTCATAGGTGTGAGCCCTTAATCCTTGGACTTAGCCATTGACATGATATTTTCCTAGGACTTACTTATGCCTAGGCTCTGATACCAACTTAACTGCCATGCCCGAAGCCATATGTGTGTAGCGGAAGTAACTCGGGGAACGTAGGTAGTCGGCAACACGCCTCAAGATAGCAATATAATCAGAGTGCAAATCATTCACACATAAGATGAATGGACACAATGTGTGATAAAAATCTAACTTTTATTGATAATAATGAGCCAAAGTTACATAATATCGACTCTTATTCCACTAGACTCAATAAAAAGATAATTACATAACATGACTCAATAAAGACAAAAATTACAAGATGACTCCAACTAACTTCAAGACACTCTAAGTCTTCCCTTGACCATCAATCATCGCTCTCGGACCCATCGCTAGCATAATCCGAGTCTGATTCACTTGAACTTCTTGAAAAGATAGGAAAAATAGGTATGAGCACACTTGCCTAATAGGTATCTTCGCATCAACATGGAAGCAAGCTTAAAGTAATTACGTTTTTGCTCTAGATAATAGGGCAATGGGAAATGCGATAAAACGCACGAATAACACCATGGTGACAAGAAGAATTGAACTATAGAGATATGAAGAATGTGAAGGAATAATAGAGCATGATCAAGCAAGATATAGGGTAAAGTGGCCTTTCATTAACAAGAATGTACTTCATAACCATAAAGGCTATGCACTAGAATGTCATGAACAAGAAAGTACTAGCAAGCATGTAAATTATCACAAGATTACCTCATGATTTTCACCCGTCTATAAAAAAAGTATCTCGGCATAATGCGACGCCAGTGTTCATCGTACCCCATGGTTTTCAACACGTTTTCGGTTATTTATCGAGGGGGTAGCGTGGAGCCCTTGGACACTGTCCGTGCTCGCTCTTGCATCCTCCAGTTACAGATCAAGTTACTTTAATGAGAAATAATGATGTTTCGACCAATATTATTTGATTCGACAATAATGTCATGATAATGTAACCAAGGTAAAGAACGCACCAATATAAGATCATGAGAGTTCAAGGAATGATTTAAGACAAGGTCATGCCACGGAAAGAATCCGACAGCATAACGGCATGTTCTTTAACTTTCATAATTCATTAGATAGCTTTGGAACAAGGTGTTAGGTCCTAGATAATCAATAGACCATCTATGAATATAGGAAAATCAACCCTTGGGTCAAACCCCGGGTTAAACAGGAACTGGGAAGAAGCGATCGTTCCTGGACGTTTCTGGACAGAAGCGGCCAAGATACGACTGCTATCATAAATATGCGGTCAGGTCAGGACCTTTTCTATATAGAGTCGATGTTAGACTGAGGATTTGTCGATGCAGTAAAATAAATTGGCATAACGCTGTCACGGGATGACTGCTACTTGATAGTAGAGGTCGCTTGAGGGCCGCTACAATCCAGGACACAGAAAATGCCGGTAAAGTGCTTTCTAGAAAATTAGGTTTGGAGGGTACAACCAGCTCTATGTCCTAGTGGGAATCCCAGGCTCGTGGAGACTTACGGAGGCCTTGAAACATGATCCGCTAGTCCGACAGAAGGAATATCGGGCGGAGAGGTTCACAAGTCCAAGAAAATGTACCTATACGTGCAAAGTGTATCTAATAGACACGTACCGGAATACGTGTTATGCACTTATGAAAGACTCAAGATGAGAGGGAATAGAGTAGAAAACAACGATCAAATCCCCCATGTAATATTTCCACAATTCATAGGAAATATCATTTACTACAAAACTATATTGTTTGGCCAAAAATTAGCATATAATGAAATTAAGTTTAAAACATGCTTCTTCTAACCAAATGGTGCCTAGCATGATTAGGGCATACTCAAGTGAAACATGGCATAATCATAGCATATTATATCATGAAAATTAACTAAGGTTCGGACTAGTTTTTAGGACCAGATTGTGGCCATGGAATGGACCACCTTATATAGAAGCAGTCAGTCATGAGACCGCCATTACCGAGAAGTGATCCTCGTGAGTCTGCCTTTTTCCAGACAGAAGGGTTAAAACCATGCAATTAAGGCCTATTCTAGGGCAAGTGATGCATGAAAACTCCAATAAACATGAAGGCAAGTCATGGTAGAGGAAAAGTCAGACACGGAGATGCATGGATTTGCATGAGTTAAATCAAATTATCATATTCTTCTTAAAGGGCAAGTTTCATGTATGCAAAAATAACCCTATATGCGTAGTGAAAATAAATCCTGAAATTCTCCACGTACAGTGCATGAAATCACGAGCAATCAAAGGGCTTTTGTTCCTTACATGTTAATTTAGCTATCCATGAGATAACCTACCTCTGGAAGTGCTCCTATGAATCGAATTTCTAGAGGGAAGTTGATGCTGGCTCTTGCGTGTCCTACATGGAACCGGCTACTTCTTGGCCTCCTATCTCTTCAACCACTCGTCCTAAAGTCACCAAACTTGTAGAATATGTAAAAGATACAAAAGACAACAATAAGTTTTAAAGGTAGAACTTGAACTCACCTCATTTAGGGATTCTAATCTCATCTTCTTTTCTGGACAAACGCACTATCTTCTGTGCAGACTGTAGAGGGATAGTGACTTTTGGGGCTTCTTGCTCCTTAAAGACTCGACCTCCTCGAACGAAACTTGGAGGGGGGTTAGACAATATAAAGAATAACAAAACCTTCAAAAGGCTTTACCTGAGATATTGTCTCCTTACTGGTGAGAAACGTGATCCAACATTAGGGTTCACGTGGGTCAATATTGAGTCTATTTATAGGGTTTTGAGTTAGGGTTACTAGATTAGGTCGACATAGAGTACTATTCTCAGCTTAAATCAATCCCTAAGAGTCCTATATCAAGTTTGTAGGTCATGTAGCTTCGATCTCTGGCCCTTAGGAGGGATAAAACCCATTCTTTTCAAGGGTTTATCGGACCTCGCTCACGGAAGCAAATAGCAGTCAGGTGAGGATTGCTTTTATGCGAAGGCAGTCGTGCGATAGATCGCCTCTTGGCGTTTAGTCCAAAATTTTAGGATCTTTGGATTTATCAATTATTTATCCCCTATTTATCCTATTTATCCCCTTTTAAATTCCAAAATTAGCCCCAATTACGTTTCTACAATTGGGCTTGGGCCTAAAAGGTTAGGGTTTGGATCTTTTGGGCCTACATGTGTGGGCTTAAGCCTAATCTGATATATAGACCTTTAAATAATTATTAATTAGGCATATATTCGTTAAATAGCCCATCAAACCTATTTAGGACTTAAATAACTATATTTAAATTCTGAAAATTCTTAGAAAAATCATTATAATTTCATAGAATTTTAGGGATGCCACACTTACGGAGGCCTCGATGAAGAAAGTTTCAATCTAGTCGGAAGGAATATCCGACAAAGGGTCCAAACTTCACCAAGAATTATGTGTTCCTACCACGCTACGGAAACCAATAGCAACTGTAGGTTAATGTCACCGGAGTGACAAAACCTTAAAAGCAATATATTCATGATATATCCCAAGATAAAATCATGAGTATACCATCAATGGAACTATCATGCAATAAACTAAAACATGCTATCATAAGTTAATTTCAGGCTACCAGGAGGTTAACTACTCTTTTAACATGTCATAATCATTAGAGATAGGGTGAGAATATAGAATCAAAAGGACTAAGAACAAGGCTCATAAACTTAGAGAAATTAGGGTTAAAACATATTTCCTAGATTTATTAATTGGTTCAGATGATGTACAGACATGAAAACATGCATCTAGACCCATTAACATTCACTTATCATGCTAGACATGGCACTAGAGTTCTTGGGAACCCGAGCCATAACGCGGTCATCAGGAGCGCCACAACTATCACTAACACGGTCAGTCTGGGCACCGAGATCTTAATAAGAATATTAATAAAAATAAAATTTACAAATATAAGGTCACGGTCTATCATCCCACTGTGTTCAGAGACATTGTTCCCGGGTGGGACATGATTACTAACAGAGAACTGTTTCGGCGCAGAAACCCTAAAACGATGATAACCAATCCATGATTCATGAAATTCATACAATATAGCCACTAAAAATTGGGAAAAATGATGCAAGAAGATAGGGGACATGCAGATGCACTTGTTTGAACAATTAATTTAAGGTTTAGCCTGAGAGATCACCTACCTTTGAGCTGAATTAGGAAGAAGATGAAGACGAGCGAAGAATAACACAACTCAAAGAAAAACCCATGAATGCTCCTCCTAGATCGATCCTCCTGCGCCGAAGCTTGCTCCCACGGTCTAAGGTCGACTAGGGAGGCTATGGGATTCTATTTATAGGATTTTAGGCTCCTAAGAGTCCTAATTAGATAAAGAAACCCAGATAGGGAAGAACTCCAAAATTTATGGTTTCTATCTATATCTAGGGTCGCCCCTACCCTATCTAGTTCAAATTAGGGTTAGGGTTTAGGTTAGATTCGACCTCCTCTTAGTGGATTAGGGTATGGTTGAAGTTATTAGCCCATTAGGGTAAGATTAACACCAATTTAGCCCAATTAAAACAAAGGTTTTAGAAATTTAGATTTTTAGGAATTAATTTAGCCTTTTAGCCCATTAAGCATTAATTTATTGGCTCATTATTATATTTCACTTGATTTCCATTATAATTATCTTTACATTTTTTATTAGTCCTATAAAAATCGAGTTGCTACACCCTCCCCCACTTAAAAGAATTTGATCCTCCAAATTCATAGAACATTCATTTCCGAAATAATAGTGGGGTACCTAGTCCTATTTTCCAACATCAAATGAGATCACATAAGCATGCTAGCAAATAATCTACAATCTAAGGGAGGGAAAAACTAGGTTAAGGTGAAAGGATATCTCTAGCTACTTCGTCATCAGCAGGCTCGACCCTTCTCAATGCTTGCCACCGTCTTTGACGCCATGCTTCCTTATGATCCTTCACCGGCGGAGGTTGGTCTTTAGGAAGGGGACAATGGACTACCTTATGCTCCTGACTCCCACAGTGAAAACACGCTGCAATCTTCCTGCGACACTTCTCAGATTGATGACCATCATTCTCGCAATGCTTGCACTTCTCCTCCTTATGCTTCTTGCTATTCGGAACGCCATTACCAATATTGGGCATCTTATTGCCATTACCCAACTTCTTCTTCTCCATTCCCGCCTTGATCTTATCGGACAACTCCATGGCATCCTTCAATAACTGAGCTCTTCTCACCATCTCGGCATAAGATTGAATATCCATCGGTGCCAATTGGGGTATGAATTGCAACCTTAACCCATTCAAAAACCGCTTGGCCTTCATCTCATCAGTTACTATCAAATCAGATGCATAACGATATAATCTAAAAAACTGGGCCTCATACTCTGCTATGGACATACTCCTTTGCTTGAGTAAGGCGAATTCCCCAGCCTTTCTCTCTCGAAATCATTCAAAAAATACTTATCATTAAAGTACTCCAAAAATATTTCCTATGTTACTTGATCATTCGGAAAAGTGGGTTCCATGGACTCCCACCAGGCCCTTGCATCCTTTTCTAATTGGAACATGGCTAAAAGGACCTTAACTTGGTCCGAACATTGCATTACACTAAAGATTCTCTCCATCTCCTTAATCCAATCTTCCGCCCCATCAGGATCAGGGGTTCCACTAAATCTAGGGGGATTAAGACTCCGAAAATCATGATGCAACTCCCCAACACCACGATTCGCTCTTCCTGAGCTACTTGCTGAAGAGCTTGAGTCAAACCCTAAATAGTCCTTTGCATCTCCCGCCATTGCACTCGCTCAGCTGCCATCACGCTAGCTATCTAGCCCCTACAAAATAAATCATACAAGATTAACAAATTTGGTGAGGGACGGGTGCGTGCATGGGGACACACCAACCCGACCGGCACGACGGCAGCAGCTTCAGATGCGAACCTGTGTGTATAGCATTAAGGCACTACTCTCCACGCAGGGAGGGGTTCATGGGGATGGGATTAATTAAACAAAACTACCCTCATGCAAGAGGGGGAGCATGGGGAAGGCGAAAATGGTCATGCTGCCCTGTGTCTGTATTGCAAGACAGAACCAATCAGTTTTCACTATAACTTCTTGCTCAGGGGTTGGATGGCGATGTCGTCTGCTCCAACGTGCTGAGGATGACGTGCAGAGGGGCTCCAAAGAAGTGGGAGACCGTTCGAGGTCGCTGGAGGTAGCAGTGGGGCAGACAGGGCCGAACAGTAGATCTAGCTCCCGGCTGGGCAAGTCTGCACAGTTGAGAGAGAAAGGGTGGGACGCCGGCCTATAGTGGTTGAATGATGTCCCGCTTCAATGGATAGGTAGGGAACTCATGGATGCAGCTCCCAAGAGCGGGGAAGCGCCATCAAAGCTGGGACATGGAGATGCCAGAGGCTATTGCAGACTCCCTACTGGCCGCACAGAATAGGGTAACTGTTCCAGAGCCACGGCGAGTAGAATGAGTGGAGGCCACAACGAAGCCGGATGTCAACGAAACTTGGTGGAGTCGTTGCTGGGCATCCAGGGGACTCACCAGACGGGAGGGCCAGGAGATGGCAGGAGCACTGGTGGCAAAGTTATAACTCCTGACTGGTTGTAGGTGACCCTGCGGAGGCAAAACACAATGCAATCGACCTTCAGTGGTAGTACGGAGTGTCGGGGTGGCTGCTGGTCGTGCCCTTTAGTGTGGACGATTTGTAAGAAGTCCTCAACACCCGGGAGGGGTGCCACAGTCACCCATAGTAGTCGGAGGGGCGGGGTGGGCATGCAATCTTGGTCGGTCGCAGTCTGTAGGCTAGGTTCCTATAGAGTGCCACCTGAGAACGTAGCGAGGACGGGAGGCACCGGCATGCGATGGGGGTAGGGATCCACAACCCAAGGGACCCTTGGGAGGTCAGGGATGACCCTAACTCACAGGCGAGGCATCCCCATGTGGCAAGATGGCGGCGTGGCTTCTGCCCTCGTTAGTGCACGCATGCACGCCTGCAGATGTTGTTCTGGAGATCGGGTAGAGAAAGGTGAATGGAGACGGGTTGTGGGATGATGGAGACGCTTCCTGGGGAGGGGAGGACGTGGGAGAGAGGGAGGAGGGTGTGCTGCGGAGCCTAGGGTGTGGAAGATGGTGTGGGGGGGCGAACTTGGGTTGTGGGGTGGTGGCTGGGCACGGCCTGGGCAGGGAGGGAGAGGGGCGGCTGTTAGCTTGGAATGGAGAGAGAAATTAGGAGATTTTCCAAAGTGGGGGGCTAAGGTGGCAGGGGATTTAGGGAGGTTTTTGAATTTTGGTGGAGGGAGGGAGATAATATGGGAGGTATTTGAATTTTGAGTGAGGGAGGGAATTAGATTTGGCAAGATAATAAGTGGAGGGGGGATTTAGTGAGAGAAAATAGGATGGGGATTAAAAGAGGGAGATTCCCTTGTTGATGTGGCAAGAGGAGAGAGGAAGGGAGAGAGGGGGTTGACCAAGGCAGGGAAGAGAGAGGGGGGGCTGCGCCCTTGAGAGAGAGGGAGGGAAGGAGTTAGAGAGAGTGGTGCGACTAGGAGAGAGAGAGAGAGAAAGCCAAGGGATTTCCTTGAAACACAATTTTTCATTTAATACTTCACTAATTCATTAATTGAAAATGAGAGCCCTTGGTCCCCTATTTATAGGAGAGGCCAGGGGTTACAAAAGTCATTACTTACCCCTAACAAATGAAAAAAGACGCCGCTATCCCAGGGGTAACCATAAGCTACTAGCGACCCTTAACTAGACCCAATAGCTAATCCAGCCTTTTGGGCCCAATTAGCTGACCCACTAAGAACTGAATACTAATAAAAGGGAAATCACATCATAATAAAAATAGAAAAATTCATGGAGTTGTTGGGACCAATCCAATGGGCCATGGGAAGGGAGCGATCTCCCCGCCAAAGGGGTTGGGCCACTAAGTCCCCACCTTGATGTCCTCATCATACCCCCCCCCCCCCCCCCCCGATTGGAAAAGATTCGACCTCGAATCTTAAAGTCGGGAAGCATGATTGAGACGATCATCGGAGGATATGGGGATGGTGGAGGACGGTCGAAGGCGGGAAGGATCTTTGGGTGTTGCTTCTTGTATATCGTGCAGAATTCATCTCACACAACGTCTGCCTGGGGCAGCTCTAGACGTCGGGGAAGATCGGTGGCCCTGGGTGGTAGAGTCATTTGAATCACCACGTTGGGGATTGGAACTTCTTGTTCTTGGGTGGCTAGATCTTGCATGTTGGTGGACGGATTTTGGTCGATATGGGCCGGAGTGGGTTCCGCGATGTCTTGTAGCAGTGCCCACTCAAGTTCTTGCTCTTCGTACCGGGCAATCAACGCTGGGTCCGGCTCGTAGATCTCCACCGGCATTGGCTCCTCTTCCGGCGACGATTGAATCAGCGAGACTTCTAGCGCCATTGGAGGAGGGGGCAACATGTTGCAGATTGTGAAGACCCCCGGTAGATGAGGAGGATGCACTCGACAAGTCCGCCGCTCCGGGTTGATGGTTGCATTCCTCTCATTCATCCAAGGCCTCCCAAGGAATATGCGAGGACCGGCTACTGTGCCAACTTGGCACCATGCACCATTGAAGTAGGGAACCCGGTTGATCCGCGTTTCAAATTCCACAAGAACGTGATCTCCCTCACGTATAATCTAATCGGTCTTGGTTAGGGCATCGACGATGTCCTGGGAGATCTAATTCTCAGGTTCCATCTCATGGATGGATAGCACGGTGATGGCAGGAAAAAAAATACATTTTTCTGGCATTCTCTCCTCTATCCAAAAGCGCATTCATGGTTGGTTGGCCAAGTTTTTATCTCAAGGAGCCAAGCTTTGTTTAATCAAGCATGTCTTGACTACCATTCCTATTTATTTTCTGGCTTCTTCACCTCTTCATGTGGGCACTCACCAATCATTGGAGAAAAGTCTTGCTAATTTCTTTTGGGGTTCATCAAACCATGTTAACAAGAGGCATTGGAAATCTTGGCCTTCAATCTGCAAGCCAATCTCCCAGGGTGGTGTTGACACCTTGAAAATGAACAAAGGTCGAAGCATGATTGAAAAGAGGGTCGGACCAACAGTTAAAGACCATTGATGAAGCTCGTCAACCATTCACCCGGCTAAAGCCCTTGTCGGCCAAGCTGATGCCCGATGCCGATGTCACTCAGACGGCAGCACTGGTAGAGCAGCAGTCACTCGACTGATGAGACCTCCTGGCACACTTTAATGAGAGCCACACTACTGCTTCGTCCAAGAATCCATGGATGATATGTCAGGGTAAGTCAGATGTCGACTTAATGACAGATGTAATATGAGATAAAGATGAAGCCGGTACCGGCAGATGAAGATTGTAAAGGCTTTTGTAAAGTCAAAACAGAAGAGGAATCATCTCCACAGATTATATACCCGGCTGAGGTCTTCCCAGACTAAAGCTGATGTCCGAGCTCGTCACCATTCAAGTGATGATATCGATAAGATGATACCCAGTCTTGTCACCGTTCAGATGGCAATACTGATGAAACCCCTGTCTACGGACTGATGAAAACCGTGATAATGATCTCGATACAAGCTGTGTCACTAATGGAAGACCCTTTTGGGTGATGATACCCTTGAAAGACCCAAATGGGCCTGTGTGAAGGTGGCGCCGAGAATCACTTGCCAAACCCAAAAGAGGGCGCCGAGAGGCTGAAGGCAGGCATGCCGGGAAGCTTCAGGTGGGGCGCGCCGTGATGAAGCCTGCCGAGAAGGGGGAAATGGTTATAAAAACCCCCTCCCTTAGAACAGATAAAAAAGAGAGAACAGAGAAAAGAAAAAAAGAGAGAGAACTGATCAAAAAAAAAGAGAAGATACAGCAAGAAAGAAAGAAATCCATCCAGAAAAGGAGATAGGAAAGGAGAGAGAGAGAGCCTCCGCTGAAAAGAAAGAGAAGAAGTCTGAGAGAAGAAGAAGAAGAAAAACCCCAGGTGGGCTGCTCGGGGGAGGGAGAGGAGTCAATGCTCCACCCTCCCCCCCCATGTTTGCTATTTTCTTGATCTGCCTCCATATGTAATAGTCCATATCTTCGTGTTTGATTATTCATACGATGTCGAGAGTTATCTTTTCGCTTCCCCCTGTTCCCCTCCTCTTCTGTTCTTTGGCTTTTGCCTTGCAGATGATGTAAACAACGCTTATGAGATGAAATGAAATGGGCAATTGAAAGCCCTTCCCTTCGCCCCTC
This sequence comes from Amorphophallus konjac, assembly GCA_022559845.1. NCBI lineage: Eukaryota > Viridiplantae > Streptophyta > Magnoliopsida > Alismatales > Araceae > Amorphophallus > Amorphophallus konjac. The sequence goes on from CM040123.1 coordinate 257,473,621, forward strand.
CATGTATATATATACGTCTTCTATTTGAAATGTCCGATGGTTCATACGCTCCCGGTTTCAGAGTCTCCCTACGAATCTGTTCTTCAGAGGAGTGTAGATAGGATCCCTATCCCTATCCAATGGGCTACTGGGTTCTGTCTTCTTCCCCCCTCCTGTCTCGATGGCAGGTTCATCGCATATGTGTGAGTCCCTCTCAAGGCCCTCAATGCCCCTTGTGCTGTTCAGGAACCAGAGACATTAATCTCTTGGTTCCTTGAACTGCTGATTACACAAGGATATGTTTACTCTGCAGACGGATGCTATTCCGCGGATTCTAGCGAATGACGATCTCGATCTCTCGACCCTCCATTCTAACCCCTTGGATGACTAGGGTCTGGAGTTTCGATGCCAAAGGTTCCTCAGTCACCGATTTTTAGATGCTATTGGGTTCGTCTAGGGGATCAGAGACAGTCATCTCTTGATCCCCAGACGGCCGGTGGCAGAAATACATAAAGTCTTCAGAAATCCAGATGATGGTCTCGTTTCCCCGTCAATTCTACCTTCCAAATCCCCCTTGGCCCTTTCTCAGGGAAGCATCCATGAAATCCCCCCTCCTGCACTTCAAATTTGGCTTCAATCGCAGCCAGAAAGCTCAGAAATCCCAGAAGCAGAGCATCGTTTGAGCTCTGTAAACCCTGAAACCCTGTAGCAATTCCACCTTCTCGGTGTACAAAATTCCCCGCCGAGAACTACGCTGCCGAGAGGCCTCCCTCTTCAGCAAACCGACAAAAAGCCATTCAAACCCTTCATGCACACCTCCCAGTCCACAGGCTCTCGACGCCAGGCTCCCGGCGCGGCCAGGAGCGCGCCGGGAAGCCACCCGCCGAGACCCCCCCTTTTTCTTGTTGGCTAAGAAGGCCGCGCCGAGACCCTTTTTTTTTAGCCAATAGACCCATGCCGAGAAGCCCCCCCTTTTTTGGCCAACTAAAACCACGCCGAGAGCCTCTCCCTTTTGGCCAACTAAAGCCACCGCCGAGACCCTTCATCTTGGCCAAATGAAGTCCAGTCAGAGGCCCATCTCTGCACTACCGTCTATCATCCTTCTGATCTCTTCACACATGTGTCCCGGGGATGTTCAGAGACCGTCATCGATGCCTTGAGAAGACACATTACTGGGGAAGACCTCCCCTACAGTCTTCATTCTCGATCCGGATTTCACCCTCATGAACCCAAAGGGCCATGTCATTGCATGAGTTCTGAGGGGTTTCGAGGGGATATTAATCGATGGTATAAAGGCAAGCGATGTCCCGGGGCCCGGTGCCCATCCTCGTTCGGTTGTCATCCCGGCACTCCGTGGATGATGACCTATCCTCTCTTGGCATAATCCAAGTTGAGGGGACATGCTGCCGAAATTTACACATACCTTGCCAGGTAGCTGTGATGTTCTCTCTCTCAACCCCAACGGCCCACAGAGCTATGTCCCTACATGCTCTCCGATGGTCCTTCGAAGGGAGATATAGATGCGCCACCGCACCCACATGGAGCGTGTCATATCACGCCAGTACTTACTCGGATTCTGGGTCAATTATGCCCGATCTTTTACGGATCCCACCCTGCCACTGCATGGGTGGTTTCCTATTCCCTACTTGGCATGGTCCAAGATGGTGGGAATATGCCGTCGGTTTTATCCCGGAAATAACCAACCACTGCTTCGTCTAATCCATTTAATGTCTTGCAAGTGAACGAATTCTGTCTCTTTTGAGCATGCGGCTTTACCGCTGTCATCCTCCTATCTTTAGCGTTTAATCAAGGGTTGTCCTTCCTTGGAAGGGCGTAATTAACGTCATAGCCTTTATGGTATGACGGACTTCTGGTCCAGACACGATCACTCACAATCGACTGACCAAGTCAGATCAAGCGCACAATAAAATCGTCACTCCGGTGACTGGCACGCCAATAGATCAATAAATAATAAATCAATCAATAAAAAAATATATAGGATAATAAAATCCGTGTTCCCACAAGTCTGGCACGCCCGGTGGGACCGAGTCTCCCTTCATCTTTACTCTAAAGTAGGAGGCCCAGTGGGCCCCCCTCAAACTTCTGATTCCGTCCACTTTCCTCATTTTCAGGAATCTACAATGACGACTGGAATCATGTCTGTCTACTTCAACCAGCAACCGATTGACGTGCATGTGCGAGAGGGCTACCTGGCGGTACCTCTTACATTCGGATCAATGTCGCCTGCTGTCGGGCTGCCCAACTGCCTGGGCCTCATCTTCACCGACCTTCTGCAGGTCGACAACGATGAGCAAGGCACTGCCGCAAGTGCCCCGACGTAGACCACTGATGAGAAAGCTAGCTTACTGAAGAAGACGGCTTCCACCGTTGTCTCCTGCTATGTTCATCATGTCCAAAGGAAGGACATGGTCCCAGCTGCTGCCCAGAAGGGGAAAAGAACCAACCGGAGAAGCCGGTGTGCCGCTGCTAACCGTCGTCTTTCCAATTCCAAGAAGATGATGATGATGGGTGATATTAGGGTGAACCTTGACGGCCGCCCCAGGGAGATCCGTCCGGACAGGGTTATCCCGACCATCCCGACCAACAACAAGTTCCAAGTTCTGGCCACCAGGAGGGCCAACCGGGAAGCTGATGAAAGGAAGACGCTGGCACCCAAGCCAGCAAGATACAAACAGGTCTGGCGGCCGAAGAAGATACAGAGCTGGGTCCCAGCTCGAGACAGAGAGAATCTTACTGATGTCACTGTTGCCCGCCTCAGAGCAGGGGGCAGACGGGAAGAGAGAAAAGATGAAAGAAATGCTACTGCTGTCTGTCCCAGGACCCGGGGGAGGAGAGATGAGACTGAGGATCAAGGAAGGAATATGACTGCTGCTTGCCCTATGATGAAGGGTAGAAGATATGAAAAGAAGGAGGACTTTACTGCCACTCGTTCCAGGGCCGGGGGCAAAAGATGGCAAAGAAAGAACCATGATGCTACTGCTAACCGCTGCCAAGTTGGCAATGTGAGAAGGAGTGAACCAGTCACTGTGATTGCTGCAAGAAGACCAAGAGACAGTGCCAGACAGGCTGATATCTTCAGATACTCCAAAACCGAGCATTTGAATGCTCAGGTGGCAAGACTGGCTTACCAGCAAAAGAGCCAGGATAGATTGATACTCCAACCTGAGCCACAAAGGCATAGCCCAGAGGAGATGAAGCAAGTGGTCCAAGACTACTTCCATTACCTAGGGAACTCTGCCCTAGGTCAACAAAGATTGTCCCGTGCCTTGGGCACCATGGATGAAGAAGAAGAAGAAACTCTGCAAGAAATGATAATCGGAGTCTCCTCCTCCGATTCAAATGATTATGAAGAAGGCTTCAGGGCCGGATATGACGAAGAAGACCTCTACAGGGAGGAAGTCAAAGAAAGAGTATCGGTCTTTGACCGACTCGAATACCCCGACCAGGCAAAAAGAAAAGTTTACAGGCAGAAAGGAAGAATGCAAATCTTTGCCTATAACATGGCTGGAATTGCCAGGGGGCAAGGCATGTTACCAACTCAGCCGGATGAGTTGCTCAGGCTGGCAACCAGACCTGGTCCCGTCACAAGAAGAAGCCAGGCAGCCAAAGATAAGATGAAAGCTGATGATGTAGCCCGCAGAGTTACCACTATGACAGTCAACGTGGTGACAGCGGAAGAAGGGGATAATCCCTTCATTGATGATGCTGAAGGGACTTCAGAAGATATACAGATCCCATCAACCCTGGATCCCATGATCCAGATGATGTTTAGAAGATATCAGCAGGAGATCAGTGATCTCAGAAGACAGCTCAATGAGAGACATGAAGCTACGCCGGTCTCCAAACAAGCCGAGCCTGTGGGGCAAACTTCCAGCTCTACAGAAACGGCTGCCCCTGCTAATCCTCTCCTGGCTGATAAGGGCAAAGCACCGAGCGAACCTACTCCACAGCAGACAGTGGCTCAGCCCTCTATATCTCAGACGCAGCCTGCCGCGCCCATCTTGCGCGCAACTGTGATGACGACTCCTCACAGCCAGCAACAAGCTCATTTCTTCCCAGAAGAGGTAGATCCAGATATAGCCCACAAACTGATGATAGAAAGAATTGTGGAGATGAAGCTGTCTGAGAAGACCGGTGATGGTGTAAGTACCTATGACGTGTACAAAGTACCGTATCCTCCCCAGTATGCTGCTAAAAGACTACCCCCAGGCGTCAGTAAGCCGCCGAAATTTGAGAAATTCAACGGCCAGGGCTCCCCCAAGGAGCACATAGCTTACTACACCACAATTATGGGTGATTTGGCAGCCGACGAAGCTTATCTGCTCAAATTCTTTGGTTCATCCCTCACTGGGTTAGCCTTTGAATGGTATTCAAGCCTGCCAGCTGGGTCGGTGATTGACTGGCCTGATATGCAGAGAAAGTTCCATGACAGATTTCATGTCACAGAAAGAGAGATCACTATAGCAGAACTATATGCAACCAAGCAGAAACAGGATGAGACAGCACTAGATTACATCAAAAGGTGGAGGAACTTGGCTATGAGATGCAGAAGACCTCCTCATCAAGAAGATGCAGTGCAGATATGTAAGCAAAGCTTCAGGAGAGAGGTGCTAGAAAAGATGATCGGTGCAGATGTCAGAACATTTGACCGACTGAACAATATAGTGGCCGAGGTCGAGACGTTCTTGTCCAAGCGTCCGACCGCCAATGCTCCCACTATGCTGAAGGGAAAATCCAATGATCGACGGCCATCACATTCTGAGGCCAACACCGTCGATTTCAGGACCTTTGAACAACAAAAAGGGAAGAAAGGGGCAGATGAAGCTCTCCCAATGGCAGACATAGCAGAAAGAAAAGACAAGGTCTCCCTGAGGGACAAGATGAAAAAGGCTTACTCTTTTCCCAAGGATAAGACGGCAGCACTATTTAACTGGGCCTATAAGTTCAATAAGGTAACATTGCCTGAACCGAAGAGACCCGAAGATGCGGAAAAGAAAGATGATCCGCTGTTCTGTCTATTTCACCGTGCGCTGGGGCACGCGATTGAGGACTGTTATGTCTTCAAAGATATCATGGAAGGAATGGTCAAGAAGGGTGAGCTGCAGCTGGGAGATTACCAGGTGAAGCCGCCTCGTCCACATGAGCCTCCACCTTGGAGAATGGCTGCCAATATGATCTCAGTCTACCAACAGCTACCCAAGGAAGCCGCTAAAGAATGCACCAGGCATACCTATGAAGCTTGCTTCCTCACCCCACAGAAAGATCAGGAGGGATGGCAGATGATACCCATAAAGAGCAGAAAGAAGACTCCCGCAGCCAGTACCAGCAGAGCAGTTATCCGGGGTGTCACCCCAAGGCCTGAGCCGCCTCCAATAAAGCCAGTATGGCATACAGCTGAGACCGGACCAGTCATCCGGATCCCTACTCACAACCGGAGGAGGCAAACTCCCCTCCCTGCACATAAAGAAGTAAGTCCTGCAGCCAGGCGTCTACAACAGTATATCAATGAGCTCGACGAATATGAGCAAAAAGAGCCCAAGCACCTATTGGTGAAAGACTGCATACTCTGGGAACAGCTCAAGGAATTGAAAATTGAAGAGCAGCCAGAGGCAGAACAAAGAAAAGATGAGACTGAGCCCTTCTGGGGGCAGGAGCCAGCAAAGCCAAATTCCCAGAAGAAGAAGAGACAACCCAAGTCCAAAAAGGAGAAGAAAGTCGTGACAGTACAGTGCAATACACTGTCGGTACTCTTTTCCTTGCCCGGGGAGAATGGTGAGGATGAAGCATCAAATGCCCCGCTAGAAGCCAACCATGCTGAGGCCTCTACCTCAGCCCATGCAACACGTTCTGGGAGAAGATGGGGACGCCCACCACCAGCTAACCATAACATCATGTTCAGAGGGGAGCAGCCCTATCAAATCCCGGAACCAGAGATGCGAGGCGTCCAGGTTCCTCCCCCTGCCAGCTTATACCAGGAGGGAAGAAAAGCAGATGAAGCCCCTTCATTCCTGGAATTTCTGTCCAGTTTGGAGAACGAACAGTCAGTGCAAGTTATGCCAGCTACAAACAACAAGTGCCAACAGTCGGCAGATAGAAAGCAGAAGCAGCATGAAGAAGATGAAAGATGTAACCCTTTAGCAAAGCCAAGGGCCGTTGTTACAGAAGAAACATCCCAGGGAATCGACCTAGAGGATGAAACTGGCGCCAGGCATCAAAGGCCACAGGCACCACATGAACCTCCAAGACCCCGTTGGGTGGAGGAGATGAGGCTATCCAATGTCCGGGTGGGTAGCCGGATCATGAAAATGCTGAAGAAGCTCCCTACCATGTTTTCCATCTGGGAGATCCTCTCTCTGAGTGAAGAAGCCTGCCAAGCCATCATTGATGCCTTGCAGTCGCTGGCACAATATGAAGCACTCTTGACAGAAGTGAATTCTGGGCCCTCGATCACGTTCACAGAAGATGATATGTTGATCCCGAATTCCTGTCATAACAGACCGTTGTATATGAGGGGTTCCCTGAACTGTCAGCCATTGAGCAGGATATTGATAGATCCCGGGGCCGCTGTGAATATTCTCCCGTACCGCATTTACCAGAAATATTACTTTGATCTGCAGCTCACCAAGGTCAGAGATATGAAGATTGCGGGATTCAATCAGAAATGTGAGACCCCCCTTGGGGTGGCCGATTTCAACCTCACCTTGGGGGACCTCACTACCATGGTACGATTCTATGTAATCGACTCCAATACCACGTACAAAGCCCTGCTGGGAAGGCCATGGCTGCATGAATATCAGATAGTGCCGTCCACGCTACACCAGTGCATCAAATATTGCCATGAAGGGAAAGAAGAAAGGGTGTTTGCTGATCTACATCCCTTTGAAGTATTCGAGTGTCATATGCTCGATGCATCCTATTACACCGAGGTGTCACAGAAGGATGAAGAAAGAGAGGCTGTGGTCAGCCAGAAGAAGCCGGTGATAAAGACAAAAAGTTGGTCTCCACCGCCACCCAAGGGCTACATTAAAAAGCATGAGGTATCCCACATCTCCTATGCTGGAGACTTTGTTCGGATAACTCCTCCTAGCATCCGCCCAGATGATATTGATGAAGAAATGAGAGAAAAGTACACACAGGTGGAGGTTCCGCAGGGTTTAATCAAGCCCGTCGCCAGCCTAGAATACCAGACAGTGCTGCCACTGAAGACTATGGAGATCCCTCGCTTCTGCGAGCCCCCTATCGTATTCTACACCGGGGAGCCAGTCGAAGAAGATGATCAAGATTGCATGGTCCCTGAAGAAGCTGCAAACCGGATGGTGCCAATCACAGGTTTGGACTATACTACCCAACGGGTTTCGCAAATGTTCTCTAAGATGCAGATGCCGTCACTACAGCCTGCTGCCCAGAAGGGATCCGCCTCAAGATAACAAGGAACTGAGGAAGATCACACAGCACCCGGGACTGGGTTATACCCTGCAAGAATACTATGAAGCCGAGGTGGATGTCATCTCTGCCTTCTACCAGAATGAAGATCCCCCTGAAGTGGGATATGACAAATACCCCTTTGAAGATGAAGAAATTATGTATCAATCCATAACAGACAATGAAGCCCAGGACAACCAGCCGGAGGCAAGGATGCCTGATGAGACTAAGAAGGGTTGGTGCTGGGAGAATCCATCTTGCAAAGAGGATCTGTTCCAGGCCGAAGCACAATTTGACACGGGAACCCCGGATGAAGACCAAGTAGCCAAAGAGCTGAGAGAATGTCTAGAGTTTGAACGCATTCTAGAAGAATTCCAGGCTCTGCAGAATGATGACCTGTCAAGGGAGCCCACATCAGAAGAGCCTCTAAGAACGAAAGAGTCTACTTCTGAATTTCCCAGTGAACTAGCCTCGTCCTCGGGACAGACTGAACAGAACCCAGTAATATTGGCCCTATATGATGCACCAGCATCCGCTGATGACCAATATGATGAAACAGAGGAGCATGAAACTGAAGAAGATTACATCCCGGGAGGCTTTATTGATTTGCAAGAAGCCCCGCCCGAAGTCGAAGACGGAGGCCAAGCCACCGTCGATGAGCTGATGGAGATAAATTTAGGGTCCGCAGATGAACCAAGGCCGACATTCCTCAGCGCACTGCTGGAGCCAGATGTCAGGGAGCAATATATACAGTTCTTGAAAGAATTCCGAGACTATTTTGCATGGACATATGATGAAATGCCGGGATTGAGCTCTGATGTGGCACAACACCGATTGGCAATAAACCCAGAGGCTAACCCTGTAAAGCAGCCTTCCAGGAGAATGCGTCCTGAACTGATAAATCAGATTAACAAAGAGGTTGATAAGCTGATTGATGTGGGGTTTGTCGAAGAAAACCAGTATACCACATGGCTAGCCAATATAGTGCCCGTGAAGAAGAAGAATGGGCAGATCAGAATATGTGTCGACTTCCGGGACCTTAATAAGGCTTGCCCGAAAGATGATTTCCCAGTGCCGATCACTGAAGTCATGATTGATGTAACTACTGGTCATGAAGCATTGTCATTTATGGATGGGTCATCCGGATACAACCAGATATGGATTGCTGAAGAAGACAGGGTGCACACTGCATTCCGCACTCCAAAAGGGATATTCCATTACAAAAGGATGCCGTTCGGCCTTAAGAATGCCGGCGCTACCTACCAAAGAGCCATGACAAAGATCTTTGATGATTTGCTCTTCAAGAAAGTAGAGTGCTACATTGATGATCTGGTAGTGAAAACCAGCAGAAAAGAAGACCATATGCAAGACCTGAGGATAGTATTCCAGAGGCTGCACAAATATGAACTCAAGATGAATCCTATGAAATGCGCCTTCGGCGTGTCCAGTGGAAAATTCCTCGGATTTATCGTCCGGCACAGGGGTATTGAAATTGACCCCGCCAAGATCAAGGCTATCCAGGAGCTCCCTCCACCAAGGAATCCGCACGAGCTGAGATCTCTGCAGGGGCGTCTGGCCTACGTCCTACGATTCATATCAAATCTGTGGGGAAGATGTCACCCCTTTCATAAGCTCATGATGAAAGATGTACCGTTCCTCTGGGACGATGGGTGTCAGGAGGCCTTTGAGAAGCTAAAAGAATATATCAAGACCCCTCCAGTACTGGGGGCACCAGTTAAAGGCAGACCCTTGATACTATATATTGCAGCCACACACTGTTCCCTGGGGGCAATGCTGGCGCAGATCGACGAAGAAGGTAGAGAGCAAGCCTTGTACTACTTGAGTAGGAGGCTGATCAGGACTGAAGAATGTTACAGCTATATAGAAAAGACATGCTTGGCACTCGTCTTTGCTGTTAAGAAACTCCGACACTATATGTTGTCACATGAAGTCAGATTGATATCTGCAGCAGATCCACTCAAATACATATTGACTCAGCCAGTACTCAAAGGCCGGTTGGGCAAATGGGCAGTGATTCTGATGGAATTCGATATTACCTATATACCCCGAAGGGCGATAAAAGGACAGGCCGTGGCTGATTTCTTTGCAGAGCATCCCGTGCCTGAGAATGATATGCTGGGGACTGAGTTACCCGATGATGAAACACTCGAAGCCTGCCAGGCTCAGTCAGCTATGTGGCAGCTATTCTTTGATGGAGCATCCAGAACGGAGACAGATTCCGATGGAAAAACCAGAATACGGGCCGGAGCCGGTATTGTGCTGAAATCACCAGAAGGGGAGGTGGTACATACTTCTTGTTCTATAAACAAGCCATGCACCAACAATGAAGCCGAGTATGAAGCTCTGATAATCGGACTACATGTCAGCCTCAACATGGGTATCCAAATGTTTCAAGTATTTGGAGATTCAATGTTGATAATAAAACAAATTCAAGGGGAGTTTGATGTGCGAAAGCCAGAGATGAATCCCTACCACCAAAAAGCTGTGCGCCTCATGGCGAAATTCTATCATATTGAGCTCAAGCATGTGGGCCGTGGACATAATGCCCAAGCTGATGCGCTGGCAAAGCTAGCCAGCTCAATAGCAGTCCCACCAAATGAAACACTGAACATTGTTGTTATAAACCGGCGGCAGGTCCCCAGCATGCTAGAAGGGTGCCCCGAAGAAGAAGAAGTTGCTACCATCAGCACAGTACAGGCATATGATTGGAGACAGCACTTGCTACAGTGGTTTCTGCACCAACAGCTGCCGCAAAATAGAGAAGAAAAGATGAAGCTTCTGAGGATTAAAGATTATTATGAACTCAGAAATGGGACTCTATTCCGAATAATGGCAGATGCACGTAAGAAGATTCTGCTCCGCTGCCTGTCCACTGAGGAAGCTTGGCAGGCGATGAAAGAAACACATGCTGGGACAGCAGGTGCCCACCAGGCCAGTCCCAAGATGAAGATAGAGATTAAGAAGCTGGGCTACTACTGGCCCACCATGTTTGAAGACTGTTGTAAATTTTCAAAATCATGCCAGAAGTGTCAAGAGCATGCTACGGTGCCTAGAAGGCCACCCACAACTCTGCACCCTACAATCCCTAGCTGGCCGTTTGCACAATGGGGAACTGATGTAGTCGGGCCATTGCCAACTTCCTCGGCCGGACATAAGTACATACTGGCCATAACAGATTACTTCTCCTGATGGGCGGAAGCTATAGCATTAAGAGAAGTGACTAGTGAGCTGGTCTCCAGATTCATCAAGCAAAACATTATCTTCCGGTTCGGGATCCCCAACCGAATAATATCTGATAATGGAAGTCATTTCAGAAATCAGAAAATCTATCGGCTTGCCGAGAAGTATAAGATTGAATGGAGAACCTCCACTCCCTACAATCCACAGGCAAACGGATTGGCAGAAGCTTTTAATAAGACCTTGTGTACATTGCTGGCCAAAGTCGTCAGTTCCAACAAGAAGGACTGGGAAGAGAAAATGTATGAAGCTTTATGGGCATACCGCACCATCTTCAAAACACCTACAGGGTGCTCACCATACTCATTGGTGTACGGCTCAGAGGCAGTGGTCCCGCTGGAGCTGGAAGTCCCGTCACTCAGAGTGGCGGTCCAATATGACCTAGCCCCTGGCGAACAGACCAATACAGAAAGAAGATTAGAAGAACTGGCTGAATTGGAGGGGAGGCGCCTCCAAGCTCAGAAGAATATCCAAATGTATCAGGCCCGCATGGCCACTGCATTCAACAAACTCGTAAAAGGATGAGAGTTCAAGAAAGGTGACCTCGTTATGGTCAAGAAAAGAGAAGTCATGGCGTCCAACCCAAAAGGAAAGCTAAATGCTAATTGGGAAGGTCCCTATGTGATACAAAGGGTCTACGAAGGTGGGGCCTATATGGTTGTCAACCATCGAGGGGAGATCCAATTCTCGCCACTCAACGGTAGGCACCTAAAGCTGTATCATGCTGAACAACCAACGTTCTCCGAGTAATCGGGCCAAAAGCTACCCTTCTTCCTTGGTCTAGCGGCACTCCGCCCTGACCGAGCTACCTTCTTTCTTGGGCTAGCGGCACTCCACCCTAACCAAGCTACCTCTTTCTTGGGCTAGCGGCACTCCGCCCTAACCAAGCTACCTCTTCCTTGGTCTAGCGGCACTCCACCCTAACCGAGCTACCCTTCTTTCTTGGTCTAGTGGCATTCCGCCCTAGCCGAGCTACCTTCCTTCTTGGTCTAGTGGCACTCCGCCCTAACCAAGCTACTTCTTTCTTAGTCTAGTGGCACTCCGCCCTGACCAAGCTACCTTCTTTCTTGGTCTAGTGGCACTCCGCCCTAACCAAGCTACTTCTTTCTTGGTCTAGCGGCACTCCGCCCTAACCGAGCTACCCCATTTCCTGGTTTAGCGGCACTCCGCCCTAGCCGAGCTACCCCATTCTTGGTCTAGCGGCACTCCGCCCTAGCCAAGCTACCCTCTTCTTGGTCTAGCGGCACCCCGCCCTAGCCGAGCTACCCTCATTCTTGGTCTAGCGGCATTCCGCCCTAGCCGAGCTACCCTCATCCTTGGTCTAGCGGCACTTCACCCCAGCCGAGCTACCCTTTCTTGGTCTAGTGGCACTCCGCCCTAACCAAGCCACTCCTTATCACGGATTAATGGCATTCCAATCTGTCACCCTCTAAAAAAGAAAAAAATGAGAAAAGAAAAATGGGGTTAAAAATAGAGATACCCCGCCAGTCTTGTTCAGGCATTCTGAGCAAGGGCAAAAATGGCCAAACCCAGCTGTGGTGAAAACCCGAAAGGGCACTGCAGGCAAAATCGGGTACCCCGCCACGTGAAAACTCGAAAGGGCGCGTGGGCAAAAGCAAGAGGGGGCTGGCACCGGTGAAAACCCGAAAGGGCACTTGGGTCAGTAATGTGGTAATCCCAAAGAAAGCCTCACCTCCCGCCATAAAATTCCTCGTCAATCGACCGGCGCCTTGCCCGATCGACGATTAGACCCACTCAGTATAGGCCCTACGTCTATGCCGATAAAACCCATGAAACCCTTGCATTGGTATAAACCCAATACTGATGATGAAACCTGCTGTTGATCGATTGGCACACTGCCTAATCAACGATGAAACCCATCCAGTTTAGACCCTACGTCTATCCTGATGAAACTTATGACATCCTTGCATCGATATAAACCCAATACCGATGATGAAACCTACTGCTGGTCGATCGGCACACTCGCCCGATCAGCAATGAAACCTGTCCGGTTTAGACCTTACGTCTATGCCGATAAAACCCATGAAACCCTTGCATTGGTATAAACCCAATACCGATGATGAAACCTGCTGTTGATCGATTGGCACACTACCTAATCAATGATGAAACCCATCCAGTTTAGACCCTACGTCTATCCTGATGAAACTTATGACATCTTTGCATTGGTATAAACCCAATACCGATGACGAAACCTGCTGCTGGTCGATCGGCACACTCGCTCGATCAGCAATGAAACCTGTCCGGTTTAGACCTTACGTCTATGCCGATAAAACCCATGAAACCCTTGCATTGGTATAAACCCAATACCGATGATGAAACCTGCTGCTGGTCGATCGGCACACTGCCCAATCGGCGATGAAACCTATCCAGGCCAGACCTTTCGTCTATCCTGATGAAACCTATGAAATCCTTGCATTGGTATAAACCTAATACCGATGATGAAACCTGCTGCTGGTCGATCGGCACACTGCCCAATCGGCGATGAAACCTATCCAGGCCAGACCTTTCGTCTATCCTGATGAAACCTATGAAATCCTTGCATTGGTATAAACCCAATACCGATGATGAAACCTGCTGTTGATCGATTGGTACACCGCCCGATCAATGATGAAACCCACCCAGTTTAGACCTTACGCCTATCCTGATGAAACCTATGAAATCCTTGCGTCGGTATATACCCAATACCGATGATAAGAGCAGCCGCCAATGAAGCAGCACATCGCCTGACCTGTGCTGAAGTCCCAATTCAAGAGATATATATATATATGTATATATAAAAAAAATGGGGTTAAAAATAGAGATACCCCGCCAGACTTGTTCGGACATTCTGAGTGAGGGCAAAAATGGCTAAAACCCAGCTGTGGTGAAAACCCGAAAGGGCACTGCAGGTAAAATCGGGTACCCCGCCACGTGAAAACCCGAAAGGGCGCGTGGGCAAAAGCAAGAGGGGGCTGGCTCCGGTGAAAACCCGAAAGGGCACTTGGGTCAGTAATGTGGTAATTCAAAGTTCCGTGCCAACAGGCACGCTGCCCTTACTTCCCCTTCGCTGATAAAACCTTCTGTTGGTCATCTGGCTCCATGCCCCATCGACGATAAAACCTCCCCAGGAAAGACCTTACGTCCGTCCTGATGAAATCTACACACCCTATTTCAAATGTCCCACCCGCGATAAAACCTGATGGAATGGACCTTACGTCTATCCTGACGATTCCTACGCCTCTACCTGCGTCCCACTGTTGATCGATCGGCACCTCGCCCGATCAATGATGAAACCCTGCCAGTTTAGACCTTTCGTCTATTCTGATGAAACTTATAAACCCCCTTTGCATCGATATAAACCTAATATCGATGATGAAACTCACTGTTGATCGATCGGCACCTCGCCCGATCAATGATGAAACCCTGCCAGTTTAGACCTTTCGTCTATTCTAATGAAACTTATAAACCCCCTTTGCATCGATATAAACCCAATATCGATGATGAAACCCACTGTTGATCGATCGGCACCTCGCCCGATCAATGATGAAACCCTGCCAGTTTAGACCTTTTGTCTATTCTGATGAAACTTATAAACCCCTTTGCATCGATATAAACCCAATATCGATGATGAAACCAACTGTTGATCGATTGGCACCCTGCCCGATCAATGATAAAACCCTAGCCAGTTTAGACCTTTCGTCTATGCTGATGAAACTTATGAAACTCTTCTTTGCGTCGATATAAACCCAATATCGATGATGAAACCAGTTATTGGTCGACCGGCACCTTGCCCGATCAATGATGAAACCCTCCCAGTTTAGACCTTTAGTCTATGCTGATGAAACTCATGAAACTCTTCTTTGCGTCGATATAAACCCAATATCGATGATGAAACCAACTGTTGATCGATTGGCACCTTGCCCGATCAATGATGAAACCCTATCCAGTTTAGACCTTACCTCTATTCTGATAAAACATATGAAATCCCCCTTGCATCGATATAAGCTCAATATCGATGATGAAGTCAACCGTTGGCTGATCGGTACATCGCCCGGCCAATGATGCAATCTGTCCAGTTCGTACTTTATGTCCGTTCTGATGAAAACCCCATACCCTTTTTCAATGTCCCACCTGCTATAACCTCTACCCAGTCTAGACCTTTCGTCTATTCCGATGAAACCTCTTCTTTCACATTTCTGTAAATTGTCTTCCTCGCAGCACATATTGCCAAGAGGGACGTTTGCTGCTACCAACAGAATCCGGTTTAAGCACCTCCCCGGATGCCGTCACGCGGTGGAGCGAGTTCCCCATCCTTTCTCTGAGGGGGTGGACGCTCTCCTGCCAAGTACGAGCCATTCGCATGAGGAATTGCTAAAACCGCTACCCCACTTCTCAAAGTGATAAAACCACATGCAGAAGAAAATGGATACGCGTGAGGCCAAAGATTTCTTTTCATTAATAAGTGAGTACATAAAGGGCCCCGAGGGGACGTTGTATCGCAAAAGAGTACAAAAGAAAAAGAAAGAGAAGATGGTTCATGGCTGCCTGAAGATATCCTCGAAAGCCAGAAGACCCACATAAGGGGCGGCTCCCAGTTCATGAAGACGAGCCTCCTCCTCCTGCAGTCGAACGGACTCGTCTTGAAAGGACGCCACCTGCCCCTCTAATAGAGCTGCTTCTTCCTCGAGCTGCGGTCGAGAAGTTGTTAGCTGCGGCAGCTCAGCTCGGAGATCGGACAGTTCAACTTCCAGGATAGTTATCCGGTCGCACACAAACTGCTCCCGCTCCGCCAAAGACTGCATTTGGCACTGTCACTCCGGAAGAATAGAGTTCATCTTCGCCAGCTCGGATTTGCATTCCATTCTTTGCAACTTCAAAGCCGCCAGTTTGTCAGACATGATATGTGTCAAGAAATCCCGGCGATGAACAAATTTTAACAATAAAAGAACCCGCTGGGCCCATATTTCTGTGGGACATCCCATCGCCTGCAAGCCAGCGGTGAAGCGCTCGGCTATCTCCTTCAACTGTGGATAGGTTAGTCCGGGCTGGGACTCCACTAGCTGGCGCAGCATGCCCAGATGTTGCCAGACAAAACTCTCAGGTGAAGTAAAGCCAGGCAAAGGAAGAGGAGCTACTTCAAAGGTTACTTCACTATCAATGTCCACCCATAGGGTGATATCCGGCTGCGAAGAAGAAGATGGGAGGTCTACCGAAGGTACCAACTGAGCTCTCCCTGCAACCTCTGGCGTGGCCAAGAGATCTTCCACTTCCATCTCCTCGGAAGCGGCCGTCTGAATACCCCCAGATGCAACTTCAGGCACCTCCTCCTCAGATTCTGAAAGTATGGAGATAGAGTCCGGGGCGGTTACAGGCAATACTCCCAGTTCCGCAGTAGCTACCTCTCCTTCTTCCATCTCCGCTTCGGTGGCCAATTCCTTCAATATCGAGGCCGCGGAGGCCACAGTCTGAAGAGGCAAAGGTTCACCCTCCATGATTGATGTTGTGGGAATTGTTGACTCAGGAGCGATGGTCATCACTGCGGCCGGTATGAAAGCAGAACTTCTGGCTAGATCAGCTTCGGCTCTGAAATCTGAAGCCCTGATAGGAGTGCATCTGTCTCCTGAGGCCCCCAGGTCCAACGATGCTAAATCTGTTGAAGACTGTATTCGCATTGGGACAGGGCGAATGACCTCAGGAGCCCCCATGCAGGATAAAGGTAGAAAAGGGACAATAGCCCAGTTTGCAGAAGAAACCTCCATAAAAGTTGCAGTTGTGTCTGAGCTAGCAGTGATAGGGCCCTAAGACCAAAGCAAAACAACCTTCAGCACTAAATGAAGATGCAGATGAAGCAGCAAGCCTGAAAGGGGACCCACCTTTGAAGCAGGGTTCGCATCCTCGAAGTGGGGCAAAAGAGGAGGAAACTCCGAAGTTGAAGTGACAAAGAGTGAAGATATGTCGATCTCGGTGTCGAGCCCGGCAAACTCCTCTTGCAACTCCTCCTCGGAAGATGGCACCAGCAGCTTAGCAGGCTGAAAAGACAGAGCACCTTTTGCAAGTACAAGCGGGGCTTCTGATTCAGGAGCATCCCCCTCACTGCCGCTGAAAGCCACTTCCTCCTCATCAGAGACGGTTGTAGAGCTACCCGATGATATTTCTACCCTGGCTACATGCTGTGGGGACGCCTCTAAAGCATGTCGGGATGTGGACCGGGTAATTATGCGCCTGGCCGGAACAGTACCCCGCTTCGACTGAGTCTTATGACCCTCCGGATGTTGAATCGGCTCTTCTGTCATCCTTTCAACCTCAGTCTGCTCCTCGACTGCCACTTCAACAAAAAAGGGACCTCTGAGGGTTATAGTAGAAAAAGCAATAGAAGTGTGAAACAGATGAGAAAGCACACTTACCCCCCCGCCTCACTAGCCGGCGTGGGGGAAGGCAGTCTGGTCTCTGCTTCGGAGGGTGCCACAATTGGCTCTTGAGCTGCGCAAAAAGGGAAGGGGTCAGAGTCGAAGACTTCTTTGGAAATCTTCAAAAGATGATGAAGAATGCAAATGCAAGCTAATGATGTTACCCTGAACCGGTGTCTGAGCAGCCTCCCTTTGCAACTCAAACTCATCGAATGAGGGAATGTTGGGGAGAGGGGTCCCAGTGTCCATCGCCACCGAAGTCGACTGCTGAACATGGGCCTTTTTGGCCTTCCTAGCCTTCCCAACTGCAGCCTTGACTGCGGAAGCCTTCCTCTTCTTGCCAGGAGGCAGGGGAGTAGTGGTCGGTGCTGCAGCCGGGACTTCGAAATAAGTAGGCTTCTCGGCCTGCGCAATAATCTTTCTATAGAGCCCCTGCCGCTTTATGTCAGGCCGGTCTGTTGAAAATGGCAGAAGGGTGATGGGATCAGTGGGTGCGAAATTCAGATGCTAAGCAGAAAACACTGCAATCAGAAAAGAAGAAACCTTACCTGCCGGGCCGTCGTAGAATACAGAAAGTGGCCAGTACAGATAAGCTACCTCCTTGGAGCGGGAAGCAGCCTCCTTGATGAGCCAGCACACATCACCAAATATCTGGCACTTCTCTACTAAAGCTGCCAGATCATTATGGCCGTGAAAGTCAAGGCATCGAAATAAGTCAAGATGGTCCATGCCCCAACCATCGACATAATGAAATGATATAAACAGTGGCTTGTTCAATATGCCAGCTATCGGGCTTTCTGCAGATAATCCATGCAAATTCAGCAGAATGAACAGCCAGGACGTTTGCCTATAGTACGTCTGAGTTCTATCTTCTCGGCGTACAAACGTCCTATATGGATGAAATTTATCAATTGGACCCTTCCAAGGAGCTGCTGTCGGGAGCGGCTCTTCAACAGGGAATGGGTACTGCTGCTCCTCCAAGCGAGCGCCTCCCACACGGCATAAATGCTTCAAGGTCTTCATGAAAGTGTCTTCATTGATAGCAGCAAAGACAGGGACAAGCGGCTCGGAACTCTTTTCCTTCAATGCCCGACGTTGAGTCAGATAATTCTCCGCCTCCCTCGGGTGCTGTGAGTAAAGTTTTTTCAAGTGGGCCTTAGGAATATCAAACACGGGCCCAGGTTGCTGTTTCAGGAAGGAGCGCTCTGCCACATTCCAGAAGGCACCCCTACCGTCCCTGTAAAAACCGGTCCGGATGTTCCACCATTTGATATATTCCGATGTTACCCGGGGAACATGGTTAGAAACAGTGGGCACCCTGAAAACTACATCGTCCTGGCGATGATAGAAATCCCACCACAACCGGCCCTCGCCAATAATGACGGACCCGTGCTTGGCCCGGCTATCCAAAGGAAACTGAGCAGCTGAGGTGGGGATGTGCTGGTCGTAGCCGAAGTTCCGCCCAAATCGGAACGGATAGTATGGCTCCAAAAGAAGAAGGCCGCCCTTCCTGAAAACTAAAACACTGGGCCGAATAGCCATGGCCCATCTGACTAGCTCCGGCTCCAGGATAGGCCGAGCAACTTCAGCCCTTGTGACAGGATGAGCATAAGTCTCTATCTCTTCCAGCTTGCACTCTCTCTGAGGATCAATCAAAGGAGCTGAACCTGCCGCCAAGCTCCAGAAATGAATGCTATCGGGGGCATCCACTGGTACCCTTATCAGTCGGCCCCTTATTTTAAACAACTGATCATAAAAGGGACCAGACTCAGCACTGGCGAATTCGACCATTCTAGGCAACACCGTATCTGCCTGCAAGGTTCTCGGAGCCAACTCAGGGAATATACTGCAAACCCAGGCGTTGAAGAAGTGAAAAGGACCCACGGTCCTCAAAGAACGGGGAGTCCGATGCTTGTGCAGGTCCCCCAAAGATTTATATATCAAACACAGGGCCACTGGGCAAAGCGACAGCTTCATCCCCCATGCCATCTGACAAGCTGGATATATGGCCTCTGGCCGAATGACTGTCTCGTCCCCATGTGGGAGAGCGAAAGTACACAACCAGAAGGTGAAATAGGCCGCACAATGTGTGATGGGATCTACTCCTGCCGGATTGGGACCACCTTTGCCCCCATGACGCAATGAGGATGGTAGCGCCGAATTATAGCGAGGGGCCCTTATCTGTTTGCTGGCAACTGGACCCAGGGAAGGAAAGTCTGCATACTTCAGGGGACCGTCAAAGAAATACTGGATCCACTGCCCTATCCGGATGGTCAGTTTGCTGCCTTTCTCTCGGGGATGATAGCCTTTGGAGGACCCTCTGTTGTATGCCAGACAGATGGAGCGGTATACCTTCATCAGATACCGATATGAGAAGCCGATGGAATACTTGCCCTCGCCATCAGAGCTATCCTTCTCGGAATCTGTCAAGCAAACTTCCTCATACGGCTCGCCATCAATGGGCAGACCAGAGAGCTGTGATAAACTCCAGAGGTCCAGGGATGTCTCACCCTCCGCTGTATAAAAGTGTTGAATAAAGGGCAGAACACTTCGAACATCCCGCAGCACAACCCTCTGGATATGGGATATCGAAATCTAGAAGCGAAAATGCTATGATATACCCCGGCTCTGATCAGCAGAGGGGCATACTCATTCAGAACAAACTCTGTGAACTCCACTGCCCCTACTCGGAATAAGTGTGCGTCAGTGATTTTGGTATCCCCGAACCAACCAGCGGCCAGATGGTACTTGAACTGAACGGCCGAACAATTCAGCACGAAGGGCTCTTCGCGATATCCCCACTTCAATGGTGCCAAGAACATGCCATAGCCGGGCTTCTCCCTATGAACTCGGCCGCTAGCATTATCCCACCGGGCAGGTGTGAATTCCGGGGCCCGGGCCAGCATCTTCTTCTCTGGTTCCAGCTCCGATATGTCGAGGACTGCATCCCAGTCGCGCTTTTCCCCAGGAAGATAGATGGCCTTGCTGCGATACACTGATTCCTTCAGGCTATCTCGCTCAGCAAGGATGGCAGCTTCAACTACGCGAGCTATCCGGTAGTCTCGCATACCGCCTACTGTGAAAGTCCGGATGAACGGCATCAAATGTCGGTCCTTCGGGTGGTCTGGCCGATAGCCACTATCCCGCCTGAAGCATGTCTCGGTCGCCGTGGAGTATACCCGGGCCGTCGACACTGTGTCAGTCTTAGAGTCAGACGATTCATCGACTGAAGCAATCCTGTCGTATCCGAAATCCAGACTGTGCACGTTCAGCCAGTTTACTTTGGCCCGTGATATGTCGGGCTGGGCCGATGAGTTAGCACCAACAGCTCCGGAAGATGCAGCATCAGAACTGGAAGCCATTGCAGTGCTTGCAGTCGGAGAAAAAGTGTGAATTAGAAGCCAGTCTTATAAAGATTGTAACATGAGACTCTATGAAAATTTCGGCAGCATCTCCCCTTATTCGGGGTCTGCCCAAGGAGAATAGGGAGTCACCAACCAAGAGGGGGTGATCCCGAAATCAAAAGAGATTAAATCCCCGTCCTGACGGGCGAACAAAATGAGACGGCCGAGAGGAGAAGAAGCCTCCGCCGATGAAAGAAAGCAGAAGAAGGAGAAAGAAGATGAAGAAAGAGAAAAAGAGGTTGAGAATGAGAAAAAACAAGAGTCTCGGCGCCTTAAATAGAGGCCCAAGCGAGCAGGGTCTCGGCGCGATGAATTGCGCGCCGAGAACCCCTGGGCCGAGAGCCCCCGTCACCCAAAAGGGCGCGCCGAGAACCTGGGCCGAGAGCCCCCTTCGGCCAAGGGCGCGCCGAGAGCCCCCAGGCCGAGAAGCCCTCCTTCGGCCGCGCCGAGAGGCCCCTCACGCAGAGAAGCTTCGCGCCGGAAGGTCTTGCGTGCCGAGAAGCCTTGCGCCGAGAGGGTCATGCCGAGAAGCCTATGGCCCCGTGCCGAGAAGCTCCGAAATGTTGAAAATAAAGAAAATATGAAGATGAAAAATATGAAAATGAAAGATCCGTGCGCAGAATATTGTTGCAACGAGATGATCAGGTCTGAGAACCGGATTGAAGACAAATTGAGGAAGATACCCTCGAATGACGAAAGACACCTGCAAGCCCCGTGCCGCTTATTCTGCACTTACGCCGCCCGCAGGTGGGGGGCATTTGTTGACACCTTGAAAATGAACAAAGGTCGAAGCATGATTGAAAAGAGGGTCGGACCAACAGTGAAAGACCATTGATGAAGCTCGTCAACCATTCACCCGGCTAAAGCCCTTGTCGGCCAAGCTGATGCCCGGTGCCGATGTCACTCAGACGGCAGCACTGGTAGAGCAGCAGTCACTCGACTGATGAGACCTCCTGGCACACTTTAATGAGAGCCGCACTACTGCTTCGTCCAAGAATCCACGGATGATATGTCAGGGTAAGTCAGATGTCGGCTTAATGACAGATGTAATATGAGATAAAGATGAAGCCGGTACCGGCAGATGAAGATTGTAAAGGCTTTTGCAAAGTCAAAATAGAAGAGGAATCGTCTCCACAGATTATATACCCGGCTGAGGTCTTCCCAGACTAAAGCTGATGTCCGAGCTCGTCACCATTCAAGTGACGATATCGATAAGATGATACCCGGTCTTGTCACCGTTCAGATGGCAACACTGATGAAACCCCTGTCTACGGACTGATGAAAACTGTGATAATGATCTCGATACAAGCTGTGTCACCAATGGAAGACCCTTTTGGGTGATGATACCCTTGAAAGACCCAAATGGGCCTGTGTGAAGGTGGCGCCGAGAATCACTTGCCAAACCCAAAAGAGGGCACCGAGAGGCTGAAGGCAGGCGCGCCGGGAAGCTTCAGGTGGGGCGCGCCGTGATGAAGCTTGCCAAGAAGGGGGAAATGGTTATAAAAACCCCCTCCCTTCGAACAGATAAAAAAGAGAGAACAGAGAAAAGAAAAAAAAAGAGAGAACAGAGAAAAGAAAAAAAGAGAGAGAACTGATCAAAAAAAAAGAGAAGAGACAGCAAGAAAGAAAGAAATCCATCCAGAAAAGGAGATAGGAAAGGAGAGAGAGAGAGCCTCCGCTGAAAAGAAAGAGAAGAAGTCTGAGAGAAGAAGAAGAAGAAAAACCCTAGGTGGGCTGCTCGGGGGAGGGAGAGGAGTCAATGCACCCCCCTCCCCCCCCCATGTTTGCTGTTTTCTTGATCTGCCTCCATATGTAATAGTCCATATCTTCGTGTTTGATTATTCATACGATGTCGAGAGTTATCTTTTCGCTTCCCCCTGTTACCCTCCTCTTCTGTTCTTTGGCTTTTGCCTTGCAGATGATGTAAACAACGCTTATGAGATGAAATGAAATGGGCAATTAAAAGCCCTTCCCTTCGCCCCTCCATGTATATATATACGTCTTCTATCTGAAATGTCCGATGGTTCATACGCTCCCGGTTTCAGAGTCTCCCTACGAATCTGTTCTTCAGAGGAGCGTAGATAGGATCCCTATCCCTATCCAATGGGCTACTGGGTTCTGTCTTCTTCCCCCCTCCTGTCTCGATGGCAGGTTCATCGCATATGTGTGAGTCCCTCTCAAGGCCCTCAATGCCCCTTGTGCTGTTCAGGAACCAGAGACATTAATCTCTTGGTTCCTTGAACTGCTGATTACACAAGGATATGTTTACTCTGCAGACGGATGCTATTCCGCGGATTCTAGCAAATGACGATCTCGATCTCTCGACCCTCCATTCTAACCCCTTGGATGACTAGGGTCTGGAGTTTCGATGCCAAAGGTTCCTCAGTCACCGATTTTTAGATGCTATTGGGTTCATCTAGGGGATCAGAGACAGTCATCTCTTGATCCCTAGACGGCCGGCGGCAGAAATACATAAAGTCTTCAGAAATCCAGATGATGGTCTCGTTTCCCCATCGATTCTACCTTCCAAATCCCCCTTGGCCCTTTCTCAGGGAAGCATCCATGAAATCCCCCCTCCTGCACTTCAAATTCAGCTTCAATCGCAGCCATAAAGCTCAGGAATCCCAGAAGCAGAGCATCGTTTGAGCTCTGTAAACCCTAAAACCCTGTAGCAATTCCACCTTCTCGGTGTACAAAATTCCCCGCCGAGAACTACGCTGCCGAGAGGCCTCCCTCTTCAGCAAACCGACAAAAAGCCATTCAAACCCTTCATGCACACCTCCCAGTCCACAGGCTCTCGGCGCCAGGCTCCCGGCGCGGCCAGGAGCACGCCGGGAAGCCACCCGCCGAGACCCCCCCTTTTTCTTGTTGGCTAAGAAGGCCGCGCCGAGACCCTTTTTTTTAGCCAATAGACCCATGCCGAGAAGCCCCCCCTTTTTTGGCCAACTAAAACCACGCCGAGAGCCTCTCCCTTTTGGCCAACTAAAGCCACCGCCGAGACCCTTCATCTTGGCCAAATGAAGTCCAGTCAGAGGCCCATCTCTACACTACCGTCTATCATCCTTCTGATCTCTTCACACATGTGTCCCGGGGATGTTCAGAGACCGTCATCGATGCCTTGAGAAGACACATTACTGGGGAAGACCTCCCCTACAGTCTTCATTCTCGATTCGGATTTCACCCTCATGAACCCAAAGGGCCATGTCATTGCATGAGTTCTGAGGGGTTTCGAGGGGATATTAATCGATGGTATAAAGGCAAGCGATGTCCCGGGGCCCGGTGCCCATCCTCGTTCGGTTGTCATCCCGGCACTCCGTGGATGATGACCTATCCTCTCTTGGCATAATCCAAGTTGAGGGGACATGCTGCCAAAATTTTCACATACCTTGCCAGGTAGCTGTGATGTTCTCTCTCTCAACCCCGACGGCCCACGGAGCTATGTCCCTACATGCTCTCCGATGGTCCTTCGAAGGGGGATATAGATGCGCCACCGCACCCACATGGAGTGTGTCATATCACGCCAGTACTTACTCAGATTCTGGGTCAATTATGCCCGATCTTTTACGGATCCCACCCTGCCACTGCATGGGTGGTTTCCTATTCTCTACTTGGCATGGTCCAAGATGGTGGGAATATGCCGTCGGTTTTATCCCGGAAATAACCAACCCCTGCTTCGTCTAATCCATTTAACGTCTTGCAAGTGAACGAATTCTGTCTCTTTTGAGCATGCGGCTTTACCGCTGTCATCCTCCTATCTTTAGCGTTTAATCAAGGGTTGTCCTTCCTTGGAAGGGCGTAATTAACATCATAGCCTTTATGGTATGACGGACTTCTGGTCCAGACACGATCACTCACAATCGACTGACCAAGTCAGATCGAGCGCACAATAAAATCGTCACTCCGGTGACTGGCACGCCAATAGATCAATAAATAATAAATCAATCAATAAAAAAATATATAGGATAATAAAATCCGCGTTCCCACAGGTGGTCTAGGTGTCATGTCTCTTCGACAAATGAAGATTGCTATGAGAGTCAAAATACTCTGGAAAGCCCTTCACTCTGATTCTCTGTGGGTAGCTTACTTTAGAGCTAAATACATCCGTGGTTGTCATCTCTCTGCTGTCCAATTCAGAAACATGACAGGTTTTGCAAGGAACGGCTGGCTACAAGCTAAAGATTTAATTCTTAAGCACAAATTAATTATTCTGGGTGATGGCATCACTACCAGTTTCTGGAATGACATTTGGCTTGGCAATAAACCCATGGCTTCCTATGTCCCTATTGATTTGATTCAGAATCCTAACATATCAGTTAAGGATTTCTACTCTTAGCCTAATTCTGATAATTGCACATTGCTTGACAGAGTTTTTCCAACCGACACCAGGACTGCTATTCATAATGTCAGACTATCTCAGGATAGGGATAAAGAAGTATGGAGTTTATCTTCCACTGGTGACTGCACAGTGTCCTCGGTTTGTAAGAATGCCCCTTCTGATTCCAATCAGTGCAGTACTAAATGGAATAATCTTTGGTTTAATTGGTTGCCACCCAAAATCTCCATTCATTTATGGAAGATAATGCATCAATGTATTCCTACTGATGACAGAATTAAAGTAGTTGGCATCCCCATTTGCTCCAAATGTTACTGCTGTAATAGTCCAGCCGATGAAGACTCCAATCACTTATTCATCTACAGTGAAACTGCATCTTTCATTTGGTCTACTCTCCAATCCAAGGGGATTTAGATTCATGGCAGTACCACCAAAGATCTTATTTCTAACACTATTCAGAACCTCAGCCGTAGCTCCAAATTTGATTGCTTTACACTTGCTATACTTGGATATGAATTGTGGGAATTATGGATCACAAGGAATGCTGCTAAATATGATGGGAAGAAAGTCTCTAAACATGGTATTCTCTACAGAATCACTGCTCAAGCCAAGGAAGTTATCTCTTTCTCTGGTCTAAAGGAGAACTCTCAAAGAAGTCGACAAAGCTTGGAAGATTTTGGCATCCAGGTTGCTACTAGAGACTGTCCACATATTAAAATCATCAAATGGGTATGTCCCCCATGGCCTTTCAAAAAATTAAACACTGATGGAGCTTGCAAATCCACTGGAAGTTCAGGTGGTGATGGGGTCATCCGAGACCCAAATGGCAATGTCCTGCTAGCTTTCTCTCATTTCTATGGCAACTCCAACAATCTTATTGCAGAAGCCAGAGCCTTATGTGACGGTCTTAAATATCTTCATACTATCTCTGATCGGCCAGCTTATATTGAATGTGATTCCAAAGTGTTAATTCAGAGTGTTAAAAGAGAAATTCCTTGCCCTTGGGTTATTCTCACATATGTTAGGGATATCTAGTGCACCATCTCCACAACAGATACATTATCATACATTTACAGAGAAGCAAATATTGTAGCTGATTCTTTGGCATCTTTAGCTTGTAGCACTAAGTGCAATTCTTTCTTTGTTTATCATGAGCTACCTATTGTTGTCAAAGGTGCAGCTCGATTGGATAAGCTAGGAATGCCTAGCCTTCAACTGATGTAATTGATTTATTCATTTTGCTATCAGTAAAATTTACCTCCTAGGTTTGGGTGGTGGAGTGGCTATTCTCCTTACCTCTCCCACTCAACTCTAGGCAGGGTTTTCAAAAAAAAAATGTAGCCATTTGGTAGGATTGTTGTAGAGGTTACGTGATGTGAACTCATATCGTCCTCTCCAGGACCCGACATGTAGGAACAAGCTGGGAACCTTCTCCGATACCAATTTGGTGCGGGACGGGTGCGTGCATGGGGACACACCGACCGGACCGACACGATGGCAGCGGCTTCAGATGTGAACATGTGTGTACAGCCTTAAGGCACTACTCTCCACGCAGGGAGGGGTTCATGAGGATGGGATTAATTAAACAAAACTACCCTCACGTAGGAGGGGGAGCACGGGGAAGGGGGAAATGGACCTATTGCCATGTGTTTGTCCTACAGGACAGAACCGAAGAGTTTTTGCTATAACTTCATGCTCGGGGGTTGGATGGCGACGCCATTTGCTCCAACGTGCTGAGGATGACGTGCAGAGGGGCTCCAAAGGACTGGGAGACCGTCCGAGGTCACTGGAGGTAGCAGCGGGACCGATGGGGCCAGACAGCAGATCCTACTCTCGGCTGGGCAGGGCTGCGCAGTCATGGGAGAAATGGTGGGACGCTGGCCTCTGGTGGTTGAATGATGTCCCGCTTTGACGGAGAGGTAGGGAACTTGTGCATGCAGCTCCCAGGGGCGGGGCAGCACTGTCGGAGTTAGGATGTGGAGATGTTGGAGGCTGTTGCAGACTCCCTTCCGGTCGCACAGATCAGGGTAGGTGTTCTAGAGAAGCGTCGAGTAGACTGAACGGAGTCCGCAACGAAGCTGGATGTTGACGAAAGTTGTTGGAGTTGTTTCTGGGCATCGAGGGGACTGACCAGCCGGAAGGGAGGGCCAGGAGATGGCAGGAGTGCTGGTGGAAAAACTAGAACTCTTGACTGGTCGCAGGTGACCCTGCGGAGGCAGAACACAATGCACTTGGCCTTCAGTGGTAGTACGACATGTATGGGCGGCTGCTGGTCGTGCCCTTTGGTGTGGACGACGTGGAAGAAGTCCTCAACACCCAGGAGGGGTGCCACAGTTTCCCATAGTCGCCAGAGGGGCGGGGTGGGCATGCAACCTCGGTCGATCATAGTCTGCAGGCTGGGTTCCTACAGAGTGCCACCTGAGAATGAAGCGAGGACGGGAGGCACCAAGACTTGATGGGGGCGGGCATTCACGACCCAAGGGACCCTTGGGAGGTCAAGGATGACCCTGACTCACAGGCAAGGCGTCCCCACGTGGCAAGATGGTGGCATGGCCTCTACCCTCGTCAGTGCCTGCATGCACGCCTGCAGATGACGTTCTGTAGATCGAGTAGAGACAGGTGAATGAAGACGGGTTGTTGGATGATGGAGATGCTTCCTGGGGAGGGGAGGATGTGGGAGAGAGGGAGGAGGGTGCACTAGGGATCTTGGGGTGTGGGCGATGGTGTGGGGGTGGGGGTGAACTAGGGTTGTGGGGTGGTGGCTGGGCGCGGCCTGGGCAGGGAGGGAGAGGGGCGACTGCTAGCTTGGAATGGGGAGAGAAATTAGGTGACTTTCCAAAGTGGGGGGCTGAGCCGCTGAGGTGGCAGGGGATTTAGGGATGTTTTCAAATTTTGGTGGAGGGAGGGAGAGAATATGGGAGCTATTTGAATTTTGAGTGAGGGAGGGAATTAGATTTGGCAAGATAATAGGTGGAGGGGAGGGAGTTAGGGAGAGAAAATAGGAGGGGGATTAAAGGAGGGAGATTCCCTTGCTGATGTGGCAAGAGAAGAGAGAAAGGGAGAGAGGGGGTTGACCAAGGCTGGGAAGAGAGAGAGGGGGCTGTGCCCTTGACAGAGAGGGAGGGAAGGAGTTAGAGAGAGAGGTGCGACTAGGAGAGAGAGAGAGAGTGAAAGCCAAGGGATTTCCATGAAACACATTTTTTCATTCAATATTTCACTAATTCATTAAATGAAAATGAGAGCCCTTGGTCTCCTATTTATAGGAGAGGCCAGTGGTTACAAAAGTCATTACATACCCCTAACAAATGAAAAAAGACCCCGCTATCCTGGGGGTAACCATAAGCTACCTACGACCCTTAACTAGACCCAATAGCTAATCCAGCCTTTTGGGCCCAATTAGCTGACCCACTAAGAACTAAATACAAATAAAAGGGAAATAACCTCATAATAAAAAGAGAAAAATTCATGGAGTTGTTGAGCCCGACCCAATGGGCCAGGGGATGGGAGCGATCTCCCCACCAAAGGGGTTGTGCCACTAAGTCCCCACCTTGATGTCCTCGTCAAAATTACTCCCATAAACGTTGTTTAGCCAATTTTTATAAGTCAATTTTTGCACTTAACCCATGGTTCTAACCAATCTCACCGGGTAACATATAGGAATGAACCTTGCTTTTAAGGCAACATATAGTCAAGACCTAGGGTTTTAACAAAACATAGGCTCTGATATCACTTTTGTCACACCCCGAACCGATAGCAGTGGAAACTACTCGGAATGTGGCAGCGAACAGGCATGATGGTGAGGACACCTGAGCTAGAGATCGACGCGATGCAGCAGAGCGACATTTCAGATCGTGTGGCATTGTTCGGGACGCGCAGACTTCACTTTGGCTTGAAGAAGACATGGAGAGCTAGCCAGGATCTCAGACTTCTTTGTTTACTTTCACTCTGGACTTGTGTAGGCCAGTTTTGGGCCAGTTGGATTGCATTTGGGTCACATTTGTGCTAATTAGGCTAATAGGAGGTTAGTGGGCCACCTAGGGGTACACTCACTAGGCCCAAATTGGGCTGGCCGCCCCTCCCTCCTTGTGGGCCCACCTTGGGAGGTGCGCCCTCACCCCTCCTAGGGTTTGGTGCGCAACCATCCCCTCCCTCCTCTTGGAGAAGGTGGCAGCCGCCCCCCTTCTCTCCTATCTTTTAGGAGAATCATGCGCCCCTCCCCTATTTTGTAGGATTTGAATTATTTCCCCCTTTTTTGTGTATTTATTTTAGGCAAGTAATTAGGGTTTCTTTTCCATGTACTTAAGGGGTCTTGTAATTCATTTTGGAAGTTAGAAAAAATTGAAGAATTTTGAGAAAATCTTGTGTTGGCCGCGGCCTCCCTCACTCCTTGTGGGTGCGACTCCCACTTCTCTCCCTCCCCCTTTTCCTCTTCCTAGGGTGCGACGCCCTAGACCTTTACCCCTGGAGCTGCTGCTGCTGGTTAGGGTGGAGGCGACCTCCCTTCTACATCCAGCAAGACTCGGCTTCCGTTCGTGGTGGTGTGGTGTCGACGGGGTGGACCTTCACCTCTTGTTGTCTTGGGCGCGGGATGAGCATCTGCTAGCAGGATTTGTGCTTGAAATACAAGGTTGGAACTATTGCGTCCGAACCCCATCTCCCTTCTATCCCTTCTAGACTTTTCTTCATCTTTCAGTCCCCAGAACGCCAGAGAAAACCTCATGTCAAAATTCGTCCGGAAGCGAAAGTTGCCTTTGTAGGCCTTTTCGCTGCTCTGAACGCTCCTGGAATAGGCCCGCCTGAACCAGAGCCGCAAAGATCCACCCATAACGCCACCTTCCCCGCCTCAAACAGTGCGTACCTCTTCATAACATATCTTCTCCTCCCTGTCCCCGAACTAGCTGCGCAGGTCTCATCCCAAAACTCGCCCATAGTAAAAAGTTACCTTTGGAACCACTTTCATCGCGCGATCTGCATCTACAGTGTCACCGCAGGACAGAAACACAAACCCTCCAAAGGGGGACCCTTCAAACCTCCAAGAACTGGTCTGGGGTTTTGGGAACCCTTCCTCCATATATTAAACCTTCTCCATAAATTTTCCCACGCCCAAAAGATCAGTTTCCCCTTGGTGACCATCTCCCCTAGCTTGGGTTCCGGCTCTGACTGCACTGAAGTGCAGAGCTGAACCCCCACTTCCACTGCTGCCCACGCCCAAAGTTCCCTCTGCACGCTGCCACACCACTGTCATCCCTTCACCCCACGCCCTTCAGCTAACCACCAGAGAAAACCCAGCCACAAAAGACCCTCGGACGTCTTAGTTCCACTCCCACCTTTCCGCCCTTGTACTGCTGCCAGCGCACAAACCAGACAGCACAGGTCCTGCCAATTAAATCGCCTCGGCTTCGACGATGCACATCTGCTGACGCCATTTCAGAGGGGTCCTTGGGACATCCCAGTCGACATCCCCGCCAAGTTTTGTGACCAGAGGACACGCTGAAGGTGGTGCTCCAGGCTCGCCTCCCAGCTGCTTCCCTACGTGCGTGCAGACCGAGCAACAATCTGTCCACCGGGTTGGATTACTTTGGAGTTCCACACCGGTGCCGACGACGTCCCTCTTCCTCCAGGAGGTCCGGAATCCACTACATCATCCCATCAGGACATCAGTACCTTCCACGCCACTCGTGGTTTGCCGTCCTTGCAGCAGCTCGCAGCAGTACCCGTGGGCGGCAAGCGTCACCGGACCCGTGTCCGTCACCCCTCGTCGCACGACCCCGGATGTTGGTGTAGCCTTTTACCTCCCTGCGAGGAGTGGGCATGGTTATTGTTTGTACTTGTTAGCTTTGTACTGGGGTTGTTTGACCAGGCCGGACTTCTTCCCCACGCCCCGAGCGTGGAGGTACGTTTCCGCTCCCTCCTAGGTCACTTGCTTGTTTAGTATTTTCTCTACACGCCGCTGCTTGAGTGTACGGTAGGGTCCTAGCTCGATATCACGTTATATTCACTGCTGCGGTGAGGATGAGAGAGACCGTCCCACGACTCTCCGAGTTGTGAGTGTAGAGTGACCACCCTAGTCCACGCTGGTCGCCTCAGCCGTGCGGACCGTCGAGCTTCCCACTCAAAGGGAGCATCAGTGAGCGTAGTTCCTGTTACTTGGCGTATTTTCTCTCGTTGGGAATTCTTAGGTGTGAGTTTACGCCATTCTCCCATTGCAACTTGCTAGTCTCAAGTTTGTACATTTAGCCTAATTCGCATCTAGAGCCCCAGCCCGCATAGCGTCCCGCATCAAATTGGTATCAGAGCCAGGTTAACCAGTTTGTTCTAACAAATTGGGGTCTTAGGTCATTTGAGTCTTTAGGTTGTCTAGGGTGCATTGAGTCTCTTGGTTCATCTAGGTAACCTACCATTGCATTGTCATTTTAGGTTTGTGTCTAGTTAGAGTTTTATACTTGTCTCGTTGAGTCTTGCATGTCCTGCCCCCCCGCCAGCCCCATGGTGGTTCCTCGTGCCCACGTGTCAGATTGGTCATCCCTGTTGGCCTGACTCGACGCTCTTATGGCACGACCCCTGGGTGTCGCCCCTACCACTCAGTCGTCGGGAGACCCGATCCCTATACCGATGACCGAGTCGTTTCAGCGCCCTATCATGTCCGTGGCCATCCTACCTAATGGGTTGCATACGGAGATCGACTTCATCAGTAGGGTTCCATCTGATTGGGTCTCACAAGACATTGTTGAGTCTCTCTCTAAGACTGGGGAGATTGTTCTCCACGGTGGCTTAGCTTTTGTCGAGTTTCAACGATGGTTCGGCCCCGTTCTATATCACGATGGTGCATGGTGTAAGATCGACACACTTGCTGGTCCATGCATCATTTTAGGGCAAACTTGGTTGGAGGAGAGAAGAGCGACCATCGACCTGGACAGGAGGACCTGCACCTTACACCCATCTCACCTTCCAGGCGAGTTTATCTTCCACGACGGCGCTGCGCCGACCACCTCCGTGTCGCTAGCCACCCACCCCCAGCGATCCACTCCGCCTCTGGGCTCATGTCCCCCACCTGGGCTTGTTCCGGTGACTTACGAGGCTGAACAGGAGTTGGCTGAGGAGTACCTAACTGAGGTTGAGGAGTTAGGGAGTGATCCCATGGAGCACCCAGTCGTGCCTGAACCTTTGGAGGTTAGGGCCGACAATCTCGGCCTGAGACCCTCGACTGAGAGCCAGGGGCCCCTCCACATCATAGAGGACTCTGTTTCCATTCCCGAGAGAGATGCTTCACCCTTAGACCCTCATATAGAGCCATTCTTACCTTTCGAGGGTGAACTGGTCATTGGAGAGTTTTTAGCTAGCTGGCTAAGGGAGGGTCCACTTCTAGATGTCTCCATTCCTTGCTATACACCCATGGGACCAGCCCTCCCAATTGTACCCCTTGACTCCTTTCACACCACTTTTCGGTCCTTCTGCTTTCTTGAAAATGTGAAGGGCTTCCTTAGGAGTTTAGATTGTCAATGGGAGTTGACATATATGTTGACCTTAGGGTCTGACCAACCCTATAGTCATAGCTTTACACTCCCTGCTTTGGGGTCTATTACCTCGGTCTACACCATAGGACATATCACCTCCGAGGTCCTTTTATTCTTTCCCATACCCGTGGAGGTTGATTTTATCCCCTCTTATGGTATCACGGTCCCGAGGGTGGAGCCTTGCCTTCCTTGCCTTCCTCATGAGCCTCTTGCCCCATACATTAGAGCGCCTGACGGTGATCATCTGCACCTGGGCGAATGTCGCACATGGGCAAGTATAGTGAAGGGACCTGTCGGGAGGGGTCATCATTTCTTTGACCCATTCGATCCTTTCCCTAGTGAGCCTCTCGACTCGTATTCTTTTCCCCACCTTGTCGAGAAGGTCCATTATCACACCCCATCTAGGCCTGCTAGTCAACATCTCACCTCGCATACACCCAGACGCCAGAGTTTAGGAGGCCAGGGACACATGTCTCACTCTCAGGTTTATCCATGTCCCTCATCATATAGGGGTAATGTCATGAGTGAGTTTGGGCAATCTAGTCCCCATGAGTCTACCACATTCAGTAGGACACCCATGCATGATAGATACAACTTTGGTTGTCCAGGTCCTCCCCGTGTTGTCCAATCATGTAGGAGTCATAGGCATGCTAGGTCTGTGTTTGGATGTCCAGGACCACCACTGCATTCACATAGGTATGAGTCAACACAGCTAGTTTGGAGTCTGCATCATCATCACCATATTGAGACTAGCAACACGCGATCTAGAGAATGGGCTGATGCTCATAGACACCCCTATGAGTTCCAGGAGGGAGATTACGTCATGATCCGGGTTAGACCGGAACGGTTTCCTTCTGGAGCCGTGAAGAAGCTACAGGCTCGTGGTGCTGGCCCTTTTAGAGTCGTGAGGTGAGTCGGATCCAATGCATACGTTGTAGACTTGCTAGAGGACTATGGTATTAGCTCCACATTCAACATCTCGGACCTAGTCGCATATAGGGACCCAGCAGTGATCCCCCGTGAGTTATTTGGGCCTTCTCCACCTCTTGTGAGCGAGCCACCCCCTGAGAGTCCACTTCCAGCCTTGTCACCTCTGCAGCGTGAGCGGATAGAGTCTATACTCGATGAGCATGTGACGACCACCAGGAGTGGCGCGTACCACCACTACTTGGTTCGTTGGAGAGGATGGCCCGCGTCTGAGGACACCTGGATCACCGGGACAGAGCTTGAGAGGATAGATCAAGACTTGCTCGAGTGGTACCTTAGTGACACCGACCCTTACTCGACGGGGTCGAGTTTCTCCTGCCCGGGGAGAATTGGTGAGGGCACCTGAGCTAGAGATCGACGCGATGCAGCAGAGCGACATTTCAGATCGTGTGGCATTGTTCGGGATGCGCAGACTTCACTTTGGCTTGAAGAAGACATGGAGAGCTAGCCAGGATCTCAGACTTCTTTGTTTACTTTCACTCTGGACTTGTGTAGGCCAGTTTTGGGCCAGTTGGATTGCATTTGGGTCACATTTGTGCTAATTAGGCTAATAGGAGGTTAGTGGGCCACCTACACTCACTAGGCCCAAATTGGGCTGGCCGCCCCTCCCTCCTTGTGGGCCCACCTTGGGAGGTGTGCCCTCACCCCTCCTAGGGTTTGGTGCACAACCATCCCCTCCCTCCTCTTGGAGAAGGTGGCAGCCGCCCCCCTTCTCTCCTATCTTTTAGGAGAATCATGCGCCCCTCCCCTATTTTGTAGGATTTGAATTGATTCCCCCTTTTTTGTGTATTTATTTTAGGCAAGTAATTAGGGTTTCTTTTCCATGTACTTAAGGGGTCTTGTAATTCATTTTGGAAGTTAGAAAAAATTGAAGAATTTTGAGAAAATCTTGTGTTGGCCGCGGCCTCCCTCTCTCCTTGTGGGTGCGACTCCCACTTCTCTCCCTCCCCCTTTTCCTCTTCCTAGGGTGCGACGCCCTAGACCTTTACCCCTGGAGCTGCTGCTGCTGGTTAGGGTGGAGGCGACCTCCCTTCTACATCCAGCAAGACTCGGCTTCCGTTCGTGGTGGTGTGGTGTCGACGGGGTGGACCTTCACCTCTTGCTATCTTGGGCGCTGGATGAGCATCTGCTAGCAGGATTTGTGCTTGAAATACAAGGTTGGAACTATTGCGTCCGAACCCCATCTCCCTTCCATCCCTTCAAGACTTTTCTTCATCTTCCAATCCCTAGAACGCCAGAGAAAACCTCATGTCAAAATTCGTCTGGAAGCGAAAGTTGTCTTTGTAGGCCTTTTCGCTGCTCTGAACGCTCCTGGAATAGGCCCGCCTGAACCAGAGCCGCAAAGATCCACCCATAACGCCACCTTCCCCGCCTCAAACCGTGCGAACCTCTTCATAACATATCTTCTCCTCCCTGTCCCCGAACTATCTGCGCAGGTCTCATCCCAAAACTCGCCCATAGTAAAAAGTTACCTTTGGAACCACTTTCATCGCGCGATCTGCATCTACAGTGTCACCGCAGGACAGAAACACAAACCCTCCAAAGGGGGACCCTTCAAACCTCCAAGAACTGGTCTGGGGTTTTGGGAACCCTTCCTCCATATATTAAACCTTCTCCAGAAATTTTCCCACGCCCAAAAGATCAGTTTCCCCTTGGTGACCATCTCCCCTAGCTTGGGTTCCGGCTCTGACTGCACTGAAGTGCAGAGCTGAACCCCCACTTCCACTGCTGCCCACGCCCAAAGTTCCCTCTGCATGCTGCCCCGCCACTGTCATCCCTTCACCCCACGCCCTTCAGCTAACCACCAGAGAAAACCCAGCCACAAAAGACCCTCGGATGTCTTAGTTCCACTCCCACCTTTCCTCCCTTGTCCTGCTGCCAGCGCACAAACCAGACAGCACAGGTCCTGCCAATTAAATCGCCTCGGCTTCGACGATGCACATCTGCTGACGCCATTTCAGAGGGGTCCTTGGGACATCCCAGTCGACATCCTTGCCAAGTTTTGTGACCAGAGGACACGCTGAAGGTGGTGCTCCAGGCTCGCCTCCCAGCTGCTTCCCTACGTGCATGCAGACCGAGCAACAATCTGTCCACCGGGTTGGATTACTTTGGAGTTCCACACCGGTGCCGACGACGTCCCTCTTCCTTCAGGAGGTCTGGAATCCACTACATCATCCCATCAGGACGTCAGTACCTTCCACGCCACTCGTGGTTTGCCGTCCTTGCAGCAGCTCGCAGCAGTACCCGTGGGCGGCAAGCATCACCGGACCCGTGTCCGTCACCCCTCGTCGCACGACCCCGGATGTTGGTGTAGCCTTTTACCTCCCTGCGAGGAGTGGGCATGGTTATTGTTTGTACTTGTTAGCTTTGTACTGGGGTTGTGTGACCAGGCCGGACTTCTTCCCCACGCCCCGAGCGTGGAGGTACGTTTCCGCTCCCTCCTAGGTCACTTGCTTGTTTAGTATTTTCTCTACACGCCACTGCTTGAGTGTACAGTAGGGTCCTAGCTCGATATCACGTTATATTCACTGCTGCGGTGAGGATGAGAGAGACCGTCCCACGACTCTCCGACTTGTGAGTGTAGAGTGACCACCCTAGTCCACGCTGGTCGCCTCAGCCGTGCGGACCGTCGAGCTTCCCACTCAAAGGGAGCATCAGTGAGCGTAGTTCCTGTTACTTGGCGTATTTTCTCTCGTTGGGAATTCTTAGGTGTGAGTTTACGCCATTCTCCCATTGCAACTTGCTAGTCTCAAGTTTGTCCATTTAGCCTAATTCGCATCTAGAGCCCCAGCCTGCATAGCGTCCCGCATCACATGAATAATCAGAGCAAACTACAAGACACATAATAGGGCCAGAAAAAAGACAACAAAACTAAAATTGTATTAATATCAAATGTCCTTATTACACATTAATTACTCAAACTTACATTGATAAAAAGAAAGGAAAGACTCAATTTACTAGACTAGACTCAAGAAAAACGGAAAGACACAGACTCCGATCCACTAGAGTACTCATCACTCTTCCCCTTCCCCTTCCGATTGAATGTCTTCATCATTATTACCTGAAAAATGTTAAGAGAAACTGAGTGAGCAAAAATGTTCAGTAGGAATTATATCTCTATTGCCAGGCAAAATATAAGTAATAAACCAATTATCCAATGTTCAAATGAAATGCTATGCCATGAATGATATAAAACATAAATCAATATGAAATGCATTCAATCACTTAGAGGAGCGATCAAGATCAATTTCAAAGCCAAAGATAGATATGAAGCTTAAAGAAAAGGGAACAATCCCAATATAGAACCAAGAACAAGATAGCAGTATAAGACAATGAACTTATGATCCAGATAAACATAACTTATAGAATTGGCCAGAGCATTTTAGAATTTCAATAACATTTAAGCAGAAGAACATAGTAACAGATTAACAGGATATCAGAATACCAATTAACAGAGTAATAGAATGTCAGAGTATCAGAATTTCCAGAATAATAGAGATTGGTGCAATGCCACACCCAGAATTTTCCTATGGTTTACAGAATGGACTTCCGTCCTACCTGGCATTGTTTATCAGCAGATCCACAGCCCTTAATAAATTCATAATTTACAGATATGGCCAATATGGAGTCAAGGCATTATGTTCCAGAAATATTATGAATGAAATTCCAAAGTGAAATATTAAGGTACAAGTAACATGAACGATATATAGGAAAGAGATCAAGTCAGAACTATGTTAAACAATCAATCCTCGGACACATAAAATAATCCCAACCCGAAGAAAACATGCTCGGAAACTAGGTTAAACGTGATCAAGAATTGACCCGCGATCATAAGAGACGCAGTTGGACACACAGCCGCGACCCGTGAAGGACAAACTAGGTAGTGTGACGGGGCCTCACAGAACGTAGTCAGGAAGCACGCCGCTAGCATACTAATGTGGTCAGGGGTTCAGCCGCGATCAGGGAAGTACACACAAGTGGACACTATCTCAGAGGACACGCCTTCATAAATAGAAGATAAATGCAGTTCCTGGGTAGGCCGTGTCCAGAAC
Organism: Amorphophallus konjac; assembly: GCA_022559845.1. Lineage (NCBI taxonomy): Eukaryota > Viridiplantae > Streptophyta > Magnoliopsida > Alismatales > Araceae > Amorphophallus > Amorphophallus konjac. The sequence continues at coordinate 257,510,998 of CM040123.1, forward strand.
AGAGCTGACAAAACCCAAACATAACCCCGTTCTATGGGTCCAAAGGCCGGTCGAACCCTATCCTACCTTGTAGAATGAGAATTCAAGTGGGTTATAGGGTTTTCATGGTACAACCAACTCGGCGTCCTAGTGGGAATCCAAGGCTCGCGGAGACTTACGGAGGCCTTGATGAAGAAAGTTTCAGTCCAGTCAGAAGGAATATCTGGCGGAAGGTCCTAACTTCACCATAAATTATGTGTTCCTACCATGCTACAGAAACCAATAGCAATGGTAGGTTAATGTCACCGAAGTGACAAAACCATAAAAGCAATATATTCATGATATATCCCAAGATAAAATCATGAGTACTGATAAGTGCTCAATTGTTTATATTTATTCATATAACACATGCTGTTTTTTTGGCCTTAATGAAGTTAATTATGTAATTTTAGATGATAATCTCATACTCATGCAAAATCAAGATTTGTTTGTAATTAATGGGTTTGAGACATGTTAGAAATGAATAAATAAATAAATTACATAATTAATTTTTGATAAGTTCATTTCATGAAAGAAATTTAGTGATGATTGTTTGTCTGCATAAAACTAATTCATTGTGGGTAGATGGGCCTAGACATAAACTTATTTGTTAAATTCTTGAGGGGCCTAAATATAATTTTGTGTATTTTTCTTAACCTTGTTAACATGGATGACAAAGGATGGCATACCCCGGAATAGTATTGGGCATCAAAGAGGCATGGGCAAGAATTAATGCAGCATGGGCATGGGTATCAAATTTATGGGGGAATGAATATGCTTGGCCCATCATCTAATCCCTACAAAAACACATCCCCTCTCCCTCTTTCTATCAATTCTCTCAATCCCTCTTCTTTCTCCCTGTAAACACACACCCCGTAGGCTCTCTCTCTCACCCATTCTCTCTCCCTCTTTAATCCCTCTTCTTTCTCTATCTCTCTTCTCACCCTCTCTTGTAGGATCTCCCTCTTTCTTTCTTTCACTCCCTCTCTCTTCCTTCTCACCGTAGCCACCTCCGTCTCCCTCTCACCCTCTCACGCACACACACCACCGCCGCACTTCTCCTGCTCCCCGCTTCCCACACACACTCTCCATGCACTCACTCTCTCTCTCCATAACCTCTACCAGCGTCGTTTCCCTCTCTCCCTTTCTTTCTCACATGTGCTCTCTCCCTCTCTCTTTCCCTCTATAACCCACACGCACCGCCGGGCCCTTACCCTGCTCCCTCTCTCCCTATACACACACGTACCTCCCTTGTCACCCACACACGCGAGCTCCCTCTCGCTAGCATCTTCTTCTCCCTATCTTCCCTTTCTCTCCCACGCACCGCCGGCCCCTTACCCTGCTCCCTCTCTCCCTGTACACACACGCACTCCCCATGTCCGGCTCTGACACCGTCACCATGCACACGCGGCTGCCGTCGCGTTCCCTCTCTCTACCTCCCTTTTCACACTCACACATACACGCCTCGCCATGCACGACGTCCCCCCCTTTTGTCGCACTGCCCTCTCGCCCCCTCGCCGTCGTTCCTCTCTTTCTCTCCACCACCCTCTCTCTTTCTAACCCAGCCTCCACCACCGGCCGCACCTCTCCCTGCTCTCTCCCCTCCACCTGCATCGACTCCCCCTCTCCTACACTCACGTCGCACACGCGCGTCGACCCCTCTCCCATCACCCCGTCATCGTTCGTCCGATGTCCCCTCACCGTGGCCGCGTCTCCTCTTCATACAACCCCTGAACCTCCACTCCCTCCCTCGTCCCACCACACCATAGCCACCCACCGTGGCCTCCACTCCCCTTCGCCTGCGTCGCCACACCGCGGTCTCTCTCACCCTCTCTCTCTCTTCCCCGCAATCTCTCTCCCTCTCTCTCTTTATCTCTCTTTCTCTCTCCTTCACCCTCTCTCGTGTCTCTATCCATTTCTCTCTTTTATCTATCTCTCTCTACTCAACACATGCACACACGTAGGTTTTAATATATATATTTTATTATTATTAACCCCTCATCCCCACCTCTCTCTATTTCTATCTTTTCCCTTCTCTTTTTATCATCTCTCTCTCAAAAATCCATCTCCCTAAAGCTCTCTCACGGCGGCATCCACACCGAGTTGGGCGGTTCTCCAAGGCTCAAAAGAGTGTGCGACGGCTTCTTCATCCGCGTCACGGTTATCCCTTCACCTTATTTCTTTATTTTTAATTTAGCTAGAATTTATTTGGGGTTGTAATTGTTAATTTTTATTATCATCTTGTAAACATTTTATTTTTGAGCAATAAATCAGATTGGTGTTATTTTCTCTCTCTAACACTTTTTCTCTCTCTCCTCTCTATTTCTTATTCCTTTCTCTCTATATTTCTCTCTGTAAACCCTCTAAATTTCTTTAGGTAGATTTGCTATTATGTAATTTTAAATTTCAATGTAAAAAAAACCATTCCATACATTTTCTCTTTAAAATATAAAGTTTTCAACTCTAGAATTCTAACCTCCTCATAGGATCGATTCGTATTTGCCATTACACTTAAATTTTAATTTATTGTGTGTGAGTACAGAATTTTAAATTATGTGCGCGGTATTTTTAACGACAAGCATCTGCTCGCATAAATTTTTGCGCCGTTGTCGGGGAGTTTTGAGCTTTAAGTTGATAGCTTTGTATTTTCTCTTGTATATATATTAGTGCTAACTCTTATCTCTCTCTTGATTTTGCAGAAAGACAAAAAAAAGCGTTGCAAGAAGCAAGAAACCGTAGGTAACATTTTCATTTAGAAAAAGGAAAAAAATTAAAAAAGCGCAAAAAAATCATAAATGATAAAAATTTGTAGGGTGTCTTACTCACTGTCCATCTTATTATTCAAAAAAAAATGAGAGAGATTGCGATTCAGGTAAGCATCCTAACTTGCCCTCTTTTGATTTAATTTCCTTTCTTGGTTAGATAGAATCATTAATTAAAAAAACACTTGAACCAGAAATAAAAGACTTCATGTTAAGAGTAGAAACCACACTTTCATGTTGTAGGACATGCATCATTTAGGCTTGCATGTGTATTCTTGTTCAATTTATTTTTGTTGAAGATTGCGGGGGACAAGATGAGATCTTTTAAATAGCCTACTCATGCATTTTCATGATTGCATAGAACACCTTGTTTGAACTTTGATTGTTGCACTTCACTTCAAAATACTCTAAGGGCAGCACCCCCTAATCAAAATACGGGAGGGATTTCATCACCCTTCCTTGGCCCAAAATAACTCCATACATCTTTTGCATATGTCAAATCTAATAAAAATCAATAGATATTGGCCTTAGAATCACACTGAGATTAGGTGCAGTTTAAGTTTATAATCATTTTTGTAAACTGGTGTCGAAGGCTAGAGGTCAACAGTAAATGCCATAAGCGGGCAAGTGATTTTTAATTAGGTCATTGCGAAAGCAAGGGGAGCCTCCCACTTCCCCACCTCTTGCCTGGCTAGTGGGTAGACTTGAGAATAGACTCAGGTTGTATTTATATCACTTTGTGAAACCAAACATTTAGGTCTAGATCACACCTAGGTCATTAGGTTAATTTGTGTGTTAACTTATTTGTCTATGCCTAAAAGAAAAAAAAATAAATAAAAAATAAAAAATGTCTCTCTTCTCTTCTTTTCGCCCTTATGTATGCAAGGTAGAAGATCTCTACATCCTAAGTTACTAAGACCAATACCGAAAATTGAAAGGGTCTTACACCAAAGAAATCAACATCAACATCCAATGGCCGACAACCAAGACCCTCCTAAGCAAATGAAGGATTATTTCACTCCCAATCAATATCAACCTTCATATGGCATTCAGCTTCCCCAAAACCAGGCCATTCAGTATGAAATCAAATCTAGTACCATTCAAATGTTACCCTCATTCTATAGAAACACAAATGAGGACCCTTACAGGCACCTAGATGAGTTCTTACAAATTTGCTCCATTGTCAAAATTCAACATTTTTTTGATGATGCCCTCAGATTGACTCTTTTTCCATTCTCTTTAAAAGACAAAGGTAAATATTGGTTGGGAAGCTTGGGGAGACCTTTTGAAACTTGGGCTAATATGCAGAAGGAATTTCTTAAGAAATTTTACCCCATAGGTCGCACCAATACAATGAGAAGGGCTATCACAGGGTTCACTCAAAACCCAGGGGAGCAAATCCATGAATCTTGGGATATACTAAATGAGTTGCTTAGAAAGTGTCCCCATCATGGTTTGTCTCGGTGGAAAATCATTCAAGCTTTTTATGAGGGATTATCCGATCAATATCGGCAAATGGTGGATGCATCATGTGGGGGGGCTTTCATGAGCAAAAATGAGGATCATTCCTATGAATTGTTTGAAATGCTCAGTGAAAATTCTATCAATCATGCCTCTTTTTCATCCTATGAAAGATCAATTGGGCCCTCAAAATGGGTTGGGCTTTATGACATAAGGAATCGTGGGGAGCCCGAGGCTAGGATGCACATGAATTTCATCACCCAAAGATTGGATAAGATGGATATCATGGCCCAGAAAATGGAGAAGGTATAGTCAATGGCCCATAAGTTAGACCAACTCCTGGCTCTTAACAAGCAAGATCACACCTTCCAATCCACTCCAAATCCATACTCGGATCCCACACCCCACGAGGTGTGTGTTCTATGTGCTAGCCCGGACCCCCATGTGTCTGATTGTCCGACCGCAGCCCAACTCCCACCTTTCATCCAAGAAAAAGTTCAGGCTACTCAGGGGTTCTCCAAACCCAATTATGATCCTTACTTATAACACTTATAACCCGGGCTGGAGAAATAACCCCAATTCTTCTTGGAAAAATCAACCAGTTCCACCTCAACTAACAAATCCCTCCACTTCTTAGGCACCAAAATAATTCGTCCACAATCAATTCCAAAATCAGCAGAATTTTCAAAGTACTGCATATGCTCGAGGGTCACAGGCCCAATATAGTACTCCAACCCAGGCACAGTATCCTCAGTCCCAATACTCTCCTTTCCGACTCAATAAGGCCCAAATTCCATACCAACAACCTCCTCAGTCCAATTTTGATGAAAAATTTGAGCAACTCCAACAATTGATATTGACTCAACAACAGTCCATTGCAAAGTCTGAAAGCCAACTCGAGCAACTTGCAGATGCTAATATGAGGAGAGAAGCGGGTCAATTGCCCAGCCAGCCTGTGGCTAACCCGAGAAATCAACCTTTAGGTTTTCCTCCACGAGTGGGTCTCCTACCTCAACCTGGCCCGCCACCACCTCCACCTAAAGGTCCACAATTTGAAAATGCTAAAGCCTTTTCAACCCTTAGGAGTGGTAAGACCTTGGAAGATCCCTACGAAACTAGGGAGGAAGGAGAAACTTCAGCCCAGGAGGCTCAACAAGATGAGAAGGAGACTGGAGAAGAACCAATGTTGGAGGCTGATCTTAAAGGAAAGAAAGAAATAGGAGAGGAGCCCAGCACCTACCAACCTAAGGTACCATTCCTAGATGCGCTAAAATCAAAGTCTAGTAAGAAGCCATCGGCCCAAAATGAGGAGTTAATGGAACTATTCAAATAAGTGCATATCAACATTCCACTCTTTGATGCCATCAAACATGTCCCGGCCTATGCCAAATTCTTAAAGGAACTTTGCACTCCAAGAAGGGAACCAAGAACGGCTCCTAAGAAAGTTATGTTGTCTGAGGATGTAAGCGCGGTGGTGATGAACCACCTCCCAAAGAAATTGAAGGACCCCGGAGCTCCACTGATTTCTTGTAACATAGGTGGTGTGACATTTGAGCGAGCACTCCTTGATTTAGGGGCCAGTGTCAATCTTTTACCCACCTTTATCTATGAACAATTTGATTTAGGGGAGCTTAAACCTACCTCCATCATCCTTCAACTTGCTGATAGGTCTGTCAAGACCCCAGGGGACTCATAGAAGATGTCATTGTTAAGGTTAATGAGTGCTACTTCCCCGTGGATTTCTTGATTCTTGACATGGCCGCGTCCCAGGAACTTAGTCACACTCCTATAATTCTGGGGCATCCTTTCTTGGACGCGGCTAAGGCCAATATCAACTGCGCTACATGGATGATGGACATCTCTTTTGGAGGCCAAAAGGTCTCGTTAAATGTGTTTAGAGCCTCTCAATACTCGGTCCAGGATGAAGAATGTCACTCTATTGACATTATTGAGGAATTAATGGAAGATGGTCCAAGTTTTGTCCATGACCCTTTAGAGGAAGCAAATGCTTTACATGATTCTCTGATTCTTCCAATGACATGGTCCATGGTCAAACCACTGCTTGCTTTGCAAACTAAACTTGCTCTTCCTTCGCTTGAAAATCCTCCACAGCTTGAGCTTAAATATCTCCTAGATTCCCTCAAATATGCTATTTTAGGTCCCGATCAAACCTTGCCAGTCATCATTGCCTCTGATCTTACCCCTACTCAAGAAACTCAATTGCTAGATGTGCTTAACACTCATAGGGGTGCCATAGGTTAGACGGTGGCTGATCTTAATTGAATTAGTCTTTTGACTTGCATGCACCACATTTATTTGGAGGAAAATGCTAAGCCAAGTTGAGAGATGCAAAGGAGGTCAAATCCAAACATGAAGAAGGTGGTAAAAAAGGAAGTGGTTAGATGTAGGGATCATCTATCCCATTTCAAATAGCAAGTGGGTGTGCCCAACCCAAGTGGTACTGATGTGGGACGGACACGAGAACCTGGGACTCACTCAAGTTGATATGCAATCCTTGGACTCTAAACAAGCTCGCGATCGTCCCTTAGCAAGGGAAGCGTACGGGCGTGCGCGGTTGGGGAACCGGCAATGAGTTGGGTAGTCGGCTCTTCCGCGTGTACTCAGATTGAGTCACGGGATGGGTCACTCACTCACTCTCACAGCGGCGATAAAAGTGTAACGAGCTAATAATCCTATCACATGCAGTGGCATATACAAATAAATACGAGTAAAGTAAATGCCGAGATGGGGAGCCGACACGATACCTCCACGCGCCGGGCGTGAAAAGATGATCCCGGCCAAGTGCGGTAACTCCAGGTAAAAATATTTCAATAATTAAAGAAATGAATTTACTGTCCACTCCACGTAGGGAGGTAAAGGGCTACAACGTGGGCCCGGGAGGACCGATCTTGGGTTGACGGGCAGCAACTTGGACAGCTCCGTCGGTGCCGTCTGGATGACGCGTGCTGCAGGTTATGGGGCCCACGTGCTTGCTGGTGGGCCGAGTGGGCCGGGAATGGTACTGCTGCGATAGTGGCTCCTGGAGGGACGTTCCCCGGGAAGGCGATGTGCTGGTTCGCCTTGTGGAAGGCGAGGCGGCTGGCTTGGCGGTCAATACCGCTTGCTGTCCTCTGACTGGTTCTTCTATTTTTGCAGTGCATGACTCGGCGAGAACAGTTACTGCGATCTATCTCGACATCGGATCGACGCGAAATTTACGCCGTTGGAAAGATCTTTCAGAGTGCTATGACCTATGGCTAGAGGAGGAATTTTGTCTATCCGTTTGATGGCCTTGGTCGAATTTACAACCTGTTGGTTCACAGAACCAGATCTGGCATGACAGATTTGAATCTGCCTGAGAATAAGGGTTGACCAGAGGGAAACCTTCGGATCTAGAAGTTGGGCCCTTGATGAAAGTTAGAGAGGGGGGAGTAAGGAAGATGAAAATATTTTTTTTGGATTTTATAAAGGTTGTTTAACAGAGGAAAAGGATTTTTGACTGGACAGGGGTCAGATCTGGACTGCACAGGACAGAACAGACTTTGGCCTGAGTTTTAATTTTTTAGAGGGGAAAAAGAACTTTTCAAATCAAGGGAAAATTTGTGGAGGTGGGATTTGGTAGGGAGAACATTCAGTGCAAATTTGGATTCAATCAGAAATGGGGAAGGGGGTCGAACAATGGAAGAACAGGGCTGTTGTAACATGATATGCACAGAAGGCAGATTGCTAGGGGTGGAAAGATGGAATTGGGAAAAATAGCTAGCGAAGGGTAAATAACCAGGTTTTTTGTGGAGGCTGGGGGGGCGTGGGGGACTCACCCTCCAATTTTGGGCGCGACCTGAGCTCCTGATGGAGAGCTAAAAATCTCACAATATGGTTCTGTCTAAGGTGGATAGAATACCGAAGAAACGGTGACGGTGGTGCGATGGCGGCTCGATGGTGGCGGCGGCGGTGCTGAGCTTCACACTCCGAAAGGAGGTAGAAGAGATGCTTCATACATCAGAAGAAGGAGGCTACAACCTTTGCAAGGGGGAGAGAGAAGAGAGGAGAAGGGCGCCCAAGGGCTCTTGCCAATTTTCACATAAATTTTTCTCATTAATTCCCATAAAATGTGAAATACAAGGTATTTATATGAAAATGCAAATGACCTAAACTAACCTCAAATCTAGGTTAGGGGAGGGGTATACAAGGGATAACACATTAATTCCCATGTGGTCAAAAAAACAACCTTAAAATACACCTAGTGGAAGGGGGCGCCCCCTTGACTTCATGGCTTCCAAATTGGACTTTTTTAACACCTTGTCCCCTTGAATTGTCAAGCCTTCTAGAAGCCCACCTTGGACATTTGACCAGCCCCACATGGGCCCTAGAGCTTAGGTGGATCAATGGGAGAGAGGATGAGGGGCCCCCGCTAGACCTACGGGACTTTCGCACATAAACCCACTAAAACCTAAAGACTCACATTTTGGCTTATACTTGCCATACAATTACGTACCCAATTACACAAGGGTATAAATATAAAAAAAAATGACATAAATGTAAAATAAAATGTTAGTGCCCGGTGTTGATTCCCATCAATTCTCCCCGGTGGGAAGAACTTGACCCTGTCGAGTAAGGGGTGCGGCTGCTCGTATGACGCCTGCAGATCCGTCACCGAACCTGGAAGTGCGAAGTACGCTCCACTCCAAGTAATCAACACCTGCTCATCCCGTATAGATTCGATATACTCACGCTGCTGTGAGAATGAGGCTAGAGGTGGACACTCCGGGGTGGGGTCACTCTCAAATAGGAGGAGGCGGCTCGAAGACTCACTTGGAATCACCGATGGGTCCCTTTATGTGACTAGATCGATATGTTGAGGTAGAGATGATCCCAAATTCTGTCAAGTCTACAACGTACGCAATAGATTCGACTTGCCTTGCACTCAAAAGGGATTGACAACGCGAGCATACAAAAGACCAACTTGACTCGATGCATGCAGACTCACTATGCATTCGACAAACAAACTGTACGAAATAGAGACTCACACATGACCCTAAACAAACCTACTGTTAGTCTGACCTATACACATGGATAGGTGGACCAGGACATCCGAATGTGTGCCATGCATGCAAGTTATGTAACTGGAGGTTTGTGGTGTGGGGGACTCCTATACGTCAAAGTATGACCCAGTCATGCATTGACTTCCTATGGGACTTGGGTGTGGGAGGGCTAGGTAATCCAAAACTAACTTCTTCATCACCCCTATATGTAGGTAAGGCATGCCACCCGTCCCAATCAACGGCCGCTTGGCTAGGTGGAGGTGGACTAGACCGTGGGGTAGGGGTGTGATAGTGAATTCCTCGGAAGAAGTGGAGTGAATATGATAGCTCGGGAGGTTCACTAGTGAAGGGGTCAAAAGGGTCAAAGAATGTGTGACCCCTTGGTTCCTCCATTACATAGTCCCATGTTTGAAATTCATGAAGGTGTAAATGGTCACCTCCATCCATCATGGTAGATGGGACATTGTATAGAAGATATGGTTCCTCCCTCGGGAAGTCAGGCTCGGCCGGTAAGGGGAGAAGTAGAAGAACCTCTGTGGTGATATGACCCACAGTGTAGACAGAGGTAATGGACCCCAAAGTGGGACGGGTGAAGCTACGACCTGTGGGTCGGTCGAAGCCTAGGGCCAACAAGTTCGTCAACATCAACTGCCAATCTAATCCTTTAAGAAAGTCATCCAATGTATCCACATAGTGACTAGATTGGAAAGTGGTGTGAAATGAGTTGATTGGCACTAAAGGTAGTGTGGGGTCCATGGATGGATAGGAAGGTGGGATCAAGCCTATCTTGAGCCAGCTAAGTAGTGGCTCGACGATGAGAAGCGTTCCGTTAGAAACACGGGTGGCTCAGGCTAAAGTGGCTCCAAATGAGATGGCTCCAGATGAGGATCAGAAATGGGTGGCAAAGGAGCACTCATAGGTGGGGAAGGCATGTCCTCCTTGAGGGGAAGTGGTCCTTGGGATGACACAGGGGCACAGGGTTGTGAGGCTCGAGCAGGAATCCGTCAATTTGGGTACACATCCTATCCAACCGATCCGAAATGGTTTTGAAAAGTTCGGCAATGGTCGGGTTTGGAGTAGGGGTATCGTGATGGACTCTCCCATAGTCACTCAGCCTAGGATTGGGCTTAGGCTTATCTACATGTGAGACTCTTTGCCTCCGACTATGACCCACTTGGTTGGAAGAGATTGGGTGGGGTCAGTTGGAGGTGACTGGGCAGGGTAGGTAGACCCTCCTAAGCTCGCCCTTCATCTCTTGCCACGACTCCATAGGCCTTTGCCTCCTAATTTCCCTTAAATATTCTATGTCCCTCCATGTTTGGGCGGCTTTGTAGAAAAGTCACCTTGTGGCTAAGTTGACTTGCATGGTATCAGACATAATGTAACACTCAAAATATGTGTCCATAGCGGCTTCCCACTCTAGGTAGTCACTCGGGACTTTGGAGCCATAGAAGTCCCGGGTTGTGGGCGTACGGGGGTGGTGGGGTTGGCTTTCCCATCTTTGGGCGTATCGCCACCATGCATAAGATGCGGGCGTTTGGTAATCCATGGGACACGGGGAACTATAAGATGGCCATGCCGACAGTTGGACAAGACACTAGACACGACTCTAAAATGACAATGCAAGTTGGAATGCTGACTCGACTACACACCTAGACTCAACCAATAGACGGTACGTAGTGGAGTTACGGGATCCGAAGATCCTCTCTCGCAAGTGTGCGACCTTTCTGATAGGCGTAACCTAACGTTCGGGCAGCACCTTTTGATATACCGAATAAATGAATGCAAATGCAACACCTAGACTTAGACACTTTTTTGTGTGTGTTTTTAAACAAGACTACCATAGACTCAACCATCGGCTCTGATACCAATTTGATGCGGGACGGACACGAGAACCTGGGACTCACTCCAAGTTGATATGCAATCCTTGGACTCTAAACAAGCTCGCGATCGTCCCTTAGCGAGGGAAGCGTACGGACGTGCGCGGTTGAGGAACCGGCAATGAGTTCGGTAGTCGGCTCTTCCGCGTGTACTCAGATTGAGTCACGGGACGGGTCACTCACTCACTCTCGCAGCGGCGATAAAAGTGTAACGAGCTAATAATCCTATCACATGCAGCGGCATATACAAATAAATACGAGTAAAGCAAATGCCGAGATGGGGAGCCGACACGATACCTCCACGCGCCGGGCGTGAAAAGATGATCCCGGCCAAGTGCGGTAACTCCAGGTAAAAATATTACAATAATTACAGAAATGAATTTACTGTCCACTCCATGTAGGGAGGTAAAGGGCTACAACGTGGGCCCGTAAGGCTCGATCTTGGGTTGACGGGCAGCAACTTGGACAGCTCCGTCGGTGCCGTCTGGATGACGCATGCTGCGGGTTATGGGGCCCACGTGCTTGCTGGTGGGCCGGGAATGGTACTGCTGCAACGGTGGCTCCTGGAGGAACGTTCCCTGGGAAGGCGATGTGCTGGTTTGCCTTGTGGAAGGCGAGGCGGCCGGCTTGGCGGTCAATACCACTTGCTGTCCTAGGACTAGTTCTTCTATTTTTGTAGTGTGCGACCCGGCGAGAACAGCTGCTGTGATCAATCCCGACGTCGGATCGACAAGAAATTTACGTCGTTAGAAAGCTCTTTCAGAGAGCTACGACCTATGGCCAGAGGAGGAATTTTGTCTGTCTCTTTGATGGCCTTGGTCGAATTTACAACTTGCTGGTTCACAGAACCAGATCTGGCAGGACATATTTGAATCTGCCTGAGAACAAGGGTTGACCGGAGGGAAAACTTCGGATCTGAAGTTGGGCCCTTGTTGAAAGTTAGAGAGGGGACAAGTAAGGAAGATGACAATATGTTTTGTGGATTTTCTAAATGTGGTTTAACAGAGGAAAAGGATTTTTGACTGGACATGGGTCGGATCTGGACTGCACAGGATAGAACAAACTTTGGCCTGAGTTTTAATTTTTTAGAGGGGAAAAAGAACTTCTAAAATCGAGGGAAATTTTGTGGAGGTGTGATTTGGTAGGCAGAACATCTAGTCCAAATTTGGATTCAATCAGAAATGGGGAAGGGGCTCGAACAATGGAAGAACAAGGCTGATGTAACATGATCTGCACAGAAGGCAGATTGCTAGGGGTGGAAATATGGAATTGGGAAAAATAGCTAACGAAGGTTAAATAACCAAGTTTTTTGTGGAGGCTGGGGGGGATGTGGGGGACTCACCCTCCAATTTTGGGCGCGACCAGAGCTCCTGATGGAGAGCTAAAAATCTCGCAATATGGTTCTATCCAGGGTGGATAGAATACCGAAGAAGCGGCGACGGTGGTGCGATGCTAGCTCGATGGCGGCGGCGGCAGCGATGCTGAGCTTCACACTCAGGAAGGAGGTAGAAGAGATGCTTCACACATCAAAAGAAGGAGGCTACAACCTCTGCAAGGGGGAGAGAGGAGAGAGGAGAAGGGCGGCCAAGGGCTCTTGCCAATTTTCACATAAATTCTTCTCATTAATTCCCATAAAATGTGAAATACAAAGTATTTATATGAAAATGCAAATGACCTAAACTATCTTCAGATCTAGGTTAGGGGAGGGGTATACAAGGGATAACACATTAATTCCCATGTGGTCAAAAAAATTACATTAAAATACACCTAGTGGAACGGGGCGCCCCCTTGACTTCATGACTTCCAAATTGGACTTTTTTAACACCTTCTCCCCTTGAATTGTCAAACCTTCTAGAAGCCCACCTTGGACATTTGACCAGCCCCACATGGGCCCTAGAGCTTAGGTGGATCAATGGGAGAGAGGATGAGGGGCCCCTGCTGGACCTATGGGACTTTTGCACATAAACCCACTAAAACCTAAATACTTACATTTTGGCTTATACTTGCCATACAATTGCGTACCCAATTACACAAGGGTATAAATATAAATAAAAAGGACACAAATGCAAAATAAAATGTTAGTGCCCGATGTTGTTTCCCATCAGGTACCCAAGAAATCTGGACTTACTATGGTTAAGAATGATGAAGGAGAGGAGGTACCCACTAGACTTACTACAGGGTGGAGAGTGTGCATTAACTATCGAAAGCTCAATGCCATGACTAAGAAGGACCACTTTCCACTCCCATTTGTGGATCAAATTCTTAAAAAATTGGCTGGACAAAAATTCTTCTGTTTCCTAGATGGGTACTCCGGGTATAATCAGGTGGCAATTTACCCAGAAGATCAAAAAAAGACCACATTCACGTGCCCCTATGGCACGTTTGCTTTTAGGAGAATGCCATTTGGCCTCTATAATGCACCTGCTACTTTCCAGAGGTGTATGATGGCAATTTTTTCAGACATGGTGGGAGAAGTCCTCAAAATTTTCATGGATGATTTTTCAATATTTGGGGATTATTTGGAAAATTGCCTTGCAAATTTGAGGAAGGCGCTGGAAATGTGCATTGAAACAAATCTTGTGCTAAGCTGGGCGAAGAGCCATTTTATGGTCAGAGAGGGCATAGTCTTAGGCCACATTGTGTCTGAACGGGGTATAGAGGTAGATAAAGCAAAAATTGATCTAATCTCTAATCTTTCTCCCCCTACCTCCATAAGGCAAGTGCGCTCTTTCTTAGGCCATGCCGGTTTCTATCGCCGGTTCATTAGAATTTCTCCTCAATTGCCCGACCTTTAACTCGTCTCCTATCAAAAGATGTTCCATTCCACTTTGATGAGTCATGTCTGGAGACTTTTAATTCCTTAAAGATAGCCCTCACTAAAGCTCTAATTCTATAAACTCCATATTGGTCACTGCCTCTTGAAATCATGTGCGATGCCTCATATTTTGCAGTGGGAGCTATTTTGGGACAAAGGTTTGATAAGCATCCCGTAGTGATCTATTATGCAAGTCGCACACTTGCCAATGCTCAAATGAACTACACCACTAAGAAGAAAGAGTTGCTGGCCATAGTTTTTGCCCTGGAAAAATTCAGATCTTAGCTTTTAGGGGCAAAAGCCATCATTTACTCTGATCACTCGGCCTTAAAGTATTTGTTGTCTAAGAAGGAAGCCAAATCCCGACTCATTAGATGGATTCTACTGCTTCAAGAATTCGATTTGGAAATTCGAGATAAGAAGGGGTCAGAAAATGTTGTTGCAGATCATCTTTCCCAGATAGTTATACCAGAAAGTTGACCAATGCAAGACTCCTTCCCAGATGAGCATCTTTTGGCTATCTCTCACACCTCACCACCATGGTATGCTCACATTGTCAATTATCTTGCGGTTGGCAAAATCCTTGAGGGATGGTCTAAACAAGAGAGGGAGCACTTTTTCTCTAAAGCCAAGCACTATTTTTGGGAGGACCAAGAACTATTTCACATGGGTCTAGATCATATCATCAGGAGATGTGTCCTCGAGGAGGAGCATCAAAGTATTCTAAATTTCTATCACACTCTAGCTTGTGGGGGACATTTTTTAGGAAAGAAAACTACTACTAAGGTCTTGTAAAGTGGGTTCTTCTGGCCTACTCTTTTTAAGGATGCCTATGAATTTAGCAAGACCTGTCTAAGGTGTCAAGCTATGGGGAATAATTCTAGGAGAGACATGATGCCACTCAGTCCCATCTTGGTTGTTGAAATTTTTGATCTTTGGGGGATTGATTTCATGGGACCATTTTCGCCATCATTTAAAAAAGAATACATTCTTGTGGCGGTAGATTATGTGTCTAAATGGATAGAAGCAATAGCCACCAGGACCAATGATCACAAAGTTGTGATGAAATTTGTTTGTAAGAACATCTTCTCTAGAATTGGGTGTCCCAGGGCTATCATCAGTGACGGGGGCTCAGACTTCACTCACTCCCAATTCTGAGTGTCACGTCCAGAGCCATATGTGTACAGCGGAAGTAACTCGGGGAACGTAGGCAGTCGGTAATACGCCTCAAGCTAGTAATATAATCAGAGCACAAATTATTCACACATAAGATGAATGGACACAATGACTAATAAAAATCTAACTTTTATTGATAATAATGAAAGTACGTGAATGTTTGACTCTCTTTTGACATAGTGCCAACTAGACTCAGTAGAATGGAAATTACATAGTATGACCAAATAAAGTAAAAATTACATCATATGACTCCATACTAACATAAAGACTTATAACACACTAAGTCTTCTCTCGAGTCTTCAATCATCACTCTCGGACCCATCATCGGAATACTCAGAATCCGATCCACTAGAGTTTCCTGGAAGGATTTAAAAAGTAAGGTAATGAGCACACTTGCCCAGTAGGTATCTTCGCATCAACATGGAAGTAAGATTTAAGCAATTACATTTTTGATCTAGATAATAAGGCAATGCGATAAAACACACGAATAACACCATAGTAGCAACAAGATTTGAACTATAGAGATATGAAGAATGTGAAGGAATAATAGAGCATGGTCAAGCAAGATAAAAGTTAAAGTGGCCTTTCATTAACAAGAATGTACTTCATAACCATAATGGCTATGGACTAGAATGTCATGAACAAGAAAGTACTAGCAAGCATGTAATTTATCACAAGATTGCCTCATGATTTTCACCCGTCTATAAAAAAGTACTCCCGGCGTAATGCAACGCCAGTATTCATCGTACCCCATGGTTTTCAGCAAGTTTTCGACTATCAGCTGAGGGGCTAGCGTGGAGCCCATGGACACTGTCCATGCCCGCTCTTGCATCTTCAAGTTACAGATCAAGCTACTTCCATGAGAAATAATAACATTTCGGGCAATATCATTCAATTAAACAATAATGTCATGATAATGTAACCAAGGTAATGAACGCACCAATGAATGATCATGAGAGTACAAGGAATGATTTAAAACAAGGTCATGCTACGGGAAGAATCTGGCAGCATAACGACGTGTTCTTTAACTTTCATAATTCATTAGATAGCTTTTGAATAAAGTGTTAGGTTTTAGATAATCAATAGACCATATAAGAATATGGGAAAATCAACCCTTGGGTCAAACCCCTGGTTAGATAGGAACTGGGAAGAAGTGGTCATTCCTGGACTGTTTCTGGATAAAAGCGGTCAAGACAGGGCCGCTATTATGAATAGGCGGTCAGGTCAGGACTGTTTCTACATAGAGTCGATGCATGAAGGAAAAGATGGTCGACGTAGTGAAACTCTTGGAAATAAGCGATCGTGGGATGACCGCTAATTGACAGTAGTGGTCGCCTTATGGCCGCTATTATCCAGGACAAAAAACACCGATAAAGTGATTTCTAGACAATTAGGCTTTGAGGGTACAACCAGCTTGGCGTCCTAGTGGGAATCCCAGGCTCGCGGAGACTTACAGAGGCCTTGAAACATGATCACCTAGTCCGACAGAAGGAATATCCAGCGGAGAGGTTCACAAGTCCACGAAAATGTGCCTATGAGTGCAAAGTGTACTAATAGTCACATACTAGAGTATGCGATGTATACTTACGAAAGACTTGGAGATGAGAGTGAGATTGTGAAATGGCGATCAATCATCAATGGAAATCAGCCCATAAACCATGTAAAAATATCTTTAATACAAGATTTTAAAGATTTTGGCATGAAATTAACATAAGTTTAAAGTAAGTTCCTAAAACATGTAAGCCATGGAATCTAGGATGATGGATGCACAATATAACCATTAATACGAATCCAGGGTCATAATAAGGAATTCAACCTAATTACCCAGGCTTAATATTTATTAAAAAGGGTCAATCTGCGTTTTGTTTAGAGTTAACAGGAAACAGAAAATAGAAACCTAATAGCGGTCTATCCAGAATCGCTTCTATGCATATGCGGTCAGTCGGGGACTGCTAAAGGACATTGGCGGTCTTGAGGACACCATTTCAGCCTGCCAGCCAGAAGGGGTCAAAAGGTGTCGTTTAAGGCCTATTGTTGGGCAAATAATGCATAAAAACTCCAATAAACATGAAGTTAAGTCATGATAGAAGAAACGTAATGCATGAAGATGCATGGATTTGCGTGAATTGAATCAATTTAACATATTCTTCTTAAAAGACAAGTTTCATGTATGTAGAAATAACCTTATATGCATAGTGAAAATAAATCATAAAATTCTCCATGTACAGTGCATGAAATCACAAGCAATCAAAGGGCTTTTGTTCCTAACACATTAATTTACCTATCCATGAGATAACTTACCTTGGTAATAGGCTTTAAACTTCAAATTTTGGACTAGAAGGATGCCCTAGTTTCTGCATGTCCTATGCTAAACCAGCAATTTCTCGTCCCTCGTTCTCTTTAACCACTTGTCCAAAATCCATGAAATTTGGAGGGTAGGTAGAAGACACGTAGGGGAACAAAATGTAATAAAGACTTGACTTGAAAATATCTCGTTTAGGGTTTCTAATCTCCTCTTCTTCTCTGGAGGGACGCACTATTTCCTGCATCGACTGCACCGAAATAGTAACTTCTGGGGCTTCTAACTTCCTTGATACTTGATCTCCTACCATGAAATTTGGAGGGATGTTAGTTAATACTAAAAGGAACATAATGTTCTAAATAACTAACCTAAAATAATGTCTCCTTATCGTCGAACTACGTGCTCCAAAATAAGGGTTTGCACAGGTCGAACCTCAGACCTATTTATAGGGTTTGAGTTAGGGTTTGAGGATTTGATCGAGTTGGGAGTCCTATTTGGGGTTAAGATCGATCTCTAAGAGTCCTAGATATATTTTTATGATAGATAGCATCGAACCATTGGGATTGGGATGGGAAAATTCCAATTTTTCCACACTTCACAACTTGCGATCACGGAACATAATAGTGGTCATCTCGAGACCGCTATTGTGAGAAGGCGGTCTAGCGATAGATCGCGTTTAGGTGGTTAAATCTAAAATTTTTGACTTTTGGTTTTATCACCTATTTATCCCCTAATTGGTTTTTTTATCCCATTTAAATCCATAAATTGCCCAAATTAAGTTTCTAGTAATGGGCTTTGGTCAAAAGGCCATAGAATTGGGTCTTTGGGCCTATTGAAATTGGGCTTAGTCCTTTGGTTATTTATAGGGCCTTTAAATTGATTTAATTAATCCTTAAAGCACTTTAGTAGCTCATTAAGCCTTTTTAAATACTTAAAAATTATATTTAATCCCAAAAAATTCTTAGAAAATTCTCGGGCCTTACACCAAGCTTTGCTCAAGAAATATGAGATCACTCACAAAATTGCTACCCCCTATCATCCATAGACAAGTGGCCAAGTAGAAGTCTCCAATAGGAAAATCAAGAACATATTGCAAAAGTCTGTCAGGCCCGATAGAAAGGATTGGTCAGAGTGATTAGATGATGCTCTCTAGGCCTATCGGACTGCTTATAAGACTCCCATTGGCATGTCTCCTTACAGACTATTTTTTGGAAAACCCTGTCATTTGCCGGTAGAATTGGAACATAGGACTTATTCGGCAATCAAACAATTTAATTTTGATTTGACCCAAGCCAACTCCCATAGAGCCCTACAACTAAATGAGTTAGAGGAACTTCCCAATGAAGCCTATGAAAACTCTAAAATTTACAAAGCCCAGACCAAAGCATTTCATGATAAACATATTTTGAGAAAAATTTTCTAATCAATCAAAAAGTCTGGCTTTTTAATTCTAGGCTGTGACTTTTTCCTGGAAAGTTGAAATCCCGATGGGACTGGCCATATATAGTAGTTAAAACATATGACCATGGTGCAGTACCAATTCTTAATCCTAAAGCTGGTCAAACTTTCACTATTAATGGCAAACGCTTAAAACCTTACATTGAAAATCTCCAAGCACTGCAGGTAGATTCTATTACAGTAAATGATCATTTGTGAGCTTCATTGCGTCTGGCTGAAGACGTTAAACTTAGCGCTTCTTGGGAGACAACCCAAAGTTTTAGTAATTTTCGTGTGATAATAAATGGCTTCTTGGGAGGCAACCCAAGTTTTTATTGTGGTTTTACTTTTATTTTGCAAGTGTGAATTAATGATAAGTTGGGGGGAGAGAGAGATGATTTCTTGCACCTCTGCCTAGCCTTCAAAAGTCAAGTACCACCTTCTATTCATGCGAGGATGCCCGTCAAAGTTCACCTCTATCAGGTTGTCTCGTTCTTTCCTAAAATCATCATGTTTGCATTGTTCAATTATTCCATACTATTCATGCCATTAAGGACAATGTCATTTAAGTTGGGAGATGGGGAGGAAATCATGCTGCACTCTTATATAGCCTAATTTTATCACACAAAAAATCCCAACCCCAATTGAGTTTTCTTGATTCATGCTCTTACCAAACGGAATCCGTAATGGAAGAGGCTATGGAGAGGGATGATGGAGATTATTTTGTAATCTAGCCAAGGAAAACTGATTAAGAATCTTCTAAAAGTCCATTAGCACTAAAAAAAATCACTTGCACACTAATGAAGCAGGTAGGACAAGCCTTATGTTATTTTAATATGGTGTCTGATACTCTACATCTACTAGTGAAGTGACATTTTTGAAACACTATCTGCCCAGTTACCTATCAAATATTGGTGAAAAAAAATCATGGAAAATGCCCTGGATCTTGGTAACCGGGCCTCCTTCTCCTAAGGCAAGAGATGAGGTTCGCGTCAAATAGTGAAGAGATGTGCAACACCATGGGTTAAAAAAAAAGATGATGCAAAAATAAGACAACATAAAGCGACTATACTGAATGCTCTGATCTGAGAGGTGTGGAGTTGAAAGGCACCTAACTGAAATGACAATATGGAGGATGCAATTGCCTAACTGTGGATTTAGAATTCATGAGCACAAGTGCTATGAGACTTTAGGAGTATTCTAAGAAAGTTATGAGCATCACGTTCTAATCTTATGGCTAGTATGCTTTAATAATTTCAAAGTCCTAATTGTTAGTTTATTATGTGAAGGAGGATCTTGACGTGGGGTATGAAACTTTTAAACTCTTGTTGGTCCCTAATTCTTAACATGTTTGCATTGCTAAGGGACTAGTAATGAGTAAGTTGGGCGGTGTGATAAGTGCTCAATTGTTTATATGTATTCATATCACACACGCTATTTTTTTGGGCCTTAATGAAGTTAAATATGTAATTTTATAGGATAATCTCATACTCTTGCAAAATCAAGATTTGTTTATAATTAATGGGTTTGAGATATGTTAGAAATAAATAAATAAAAAATTACATAATTAAATTTTGATAAGATCATTTCATGAAAGAAATTTTGTGATGATTGTTTGTCTGCATAAAACTAAGTCATTGTGGGCAGAGGGGCCTAGACATAAAGTTATTTGTTAAATTCTTGAGGGGCCTAAATATATTTTTTTGTATTTTTCTTAACCTTGTTAACAGGGATGACAAAGGATGGCATACCCTGGAATAGTATTGGGCATCAAAGAGGCATGGGCAAGAATTAATGCAACATGGGCATGGGTATCAAATTTATGGGGGAATGAATATGCTTGGCCCATCATCTAATCCCTGTAAAAACACACCCCCTCTCCCTCCTTCTATCAATTCTCCCAATCCCTCTTCCTTCTCCCTACAAACACACACCCCGTAAGCTCTCTCTCTCACCCATTCTTTCTCCCTCTCTAATCCCTCTTCTTTCTCTATCTCTCTTCTCACCCTCTCCCGTAGGATCTCCCTCTCTCCCTCTTTCTTCTCTCTTTCTCTCTCTCCCTCTCTCTTCCTTCTCACCGTAGCCACCTCTATCTCCCTCTCACCCTCTCACGCATACACACCACCGCCGCACTTCTCTGCTCCCCTCTTCCCACACACTCTCTTCATGCACTCACTCTCTCTCTCCATAGCCTCCACCAACGTCCTTTCCCTCTCTCCCTTTCTTTCTCACATGTGGTCTCTCCCTCTCTAACCCATACGCATCGCCGGCCCCTTACCCTGCTCCCTCTCTCCCTATACACACATGCACCTCCCTCGTCACCCACAAACGCGAGCTCCCCCTCGCCGGCATCTTCTTCCCCCTATCTTCTCTTTCTCTCCCACGCACCGTCGGCCCCTTACCCTGCTCCCTCTCTCCTTGTACACACCGCACTCCCCACTTTCGGCTCCGGCACCGTCACCATGCACATGCGGCCGCCGTCGCGTTACCTCTCTCTACCTCCATTCTCACACTCACACACACATGCCTCACCATGCACGACGTCCCCCCCTTCCGTCGCACTGCCATCTCTCCCCCTCGCCGACATTCCTCTCTTTCTCTCCACCACCCTCTCTCTTTCTAACCCAGTCTCCACCACTGGCCACACCTCTCCCTGCTCTCTCCCCTCGACTTGCGTCGACTCCCCCTCTCCTACACTCACGTCACACACGCGCGTCGACCCCTCGCCCATCACCCCGTAACAGTCCATCCGGTGCCCCCTCGCCATGGCCGTGTCTCCTCTTCATACAACCACTGCACCTCCACTCTCTCCCTCATCTGATCGCACCATAGCCACCCATCGTGGCCTCCACTCCCCTCCGCCTATGTCACCACACCGCGGTCTCTCTCACCCTCTCTCTCTTTCTTCCCCGCGATCTCTCTCCCTCTCTTTATCTCTCTTTCTCTCTCCTTCACCCTCTCTCATGTCTCTCTCCATTTCTCTCTTTTCTCTATCTCTCTCTGCTCAACACATGCATACACGTAGGTTTTAATATATATATTTTATTATTATTAATCCCTCATTCCCAGCTCTCTCTATTTCTATCTTTTGCCTTCTCTTTTTATCATCTCTCTCTCAAAAATCCCTCTCCCTAAAGCTCTCTCACGGTGGCATCCACACCGGGTTGGGCGGTTCTCCAAGGCTCAAAGGAGTGTGCGACGGCTTCTTCATCCACGTCGCAGCTATCCCATCACCTTATTTCTTTGTTTTTAATTTAGCTAGAATTTATTTGGGGCTATAATTGTTAAT
The DNA here is from genome assembly GCA_022559845.1 of Amorphophallus konjac. Taxonomy (NCBI): domain Eukaryota; kingdom Viridiplantae; phylum Streptophyta; class Magnoliopsida; order Alismatales; family Araceae; genus Amorphophallus; species Amorphophallus konjac. The sequence continues at coordinate 257,533,180 of CM040123.1, forward strand.
TTTTCTTATCATCTTGTAAACATTTTATTTTTGAGCAATAAATTAGATTAGTGTTATTTTCTCTCTCTAGAACTTTTTCTCTCCCCCCTCTCTATTTCTTCTTCCTTTCTCTCTATATTTCTCCCTCTAAACCCTCTAAATTTCTTTAGGTAGATTTATTGTTATGCAGTTTTCAATTTCAACGTAAAAAAGAATCATTCCATAATTTTTCTCTTCAAAATATAAAGTTTTAAACTTTGGAAGTCTAACCTCCTCGTGGGATCGACTCATTTTTGCCACTGCGCTTAAATTTTAATTTATTGTGTGTGAGTACAAAATTTTAAATTGTGTGCGCGATATTTTTAATGACGAGCATCCGCTCGCAACAAGTCTACCATAAATGGAACTTTCATGCAATAAACTAAAACATGCTACCATGAGTTAATTTCAGGCTACCTCGAGGTTAACTACTCTTTTACATGTCATAATCATTAAAGATAGGGTGAGAAAATAGAATCAAAAGGACTAAGAACAACGCTCATGAACTTAGGGAAATTAGAGTTAAACCATATTTTTTAGATTCATTAATTGGTTTAGATGATGTGCAGGCATGAAAACATGCATCTAGACTCACTAACATTCACTTATCATGCTGGACATGGCACTAGAGTTCCTGGGAACCCGAGCCAGAACGCAGTCATCAGGAGCGCCGCAACTATCACTAACACGGTTAGTCTGGGCACCGCGATCTTAATAGGAATATTAATAAAAATAAAATTTGCAAATATACGGTCCCGATCTATCATCCCACCGCTTTCAGAGACGCAGTTCCTGGGTGGGCCACGACTACAAACAAAGAACAGTTCTAGCACAGAAACCCTGAAACGGCGATAACCCGTCCATGATTCATGAATGCCATGCAATATAGCCACTGAAAATTGGGGAAAGCGATGCAGGAAGATAGGGGACATGTAGATGCACTTGTTTGAACGATTAATTTAGGTCATGTTTGATAACGGGTTAAGCCTGGGTAGGATAGGTTAATCGGGGTCGAGTGGGCTTTTCCTTGTTTGACATTTTTTTTTCTTAACCAGGGTCGGATAGGGTTGAAGTGGATTAACTCATTCCTAGGAAATAGGTGGAATGATTTAACCAACCCCAGTTAAGATTAGGGACCGGGTGGGCCACCCCGGGTAGGCCACCCATCTTTAACCTACTCCGTTATCAAACTTGCCCTTAAGGTTTAGCCTGAGAGATCACCTACCTTTGAGCCAAATTAGGAAGAAGAGGAAGACGAGCGAAGAACAACACAACTTGAAGAAAAACACACGAATACTCCTCCAAGATCGATCCTCCTACACCTAGAAGCTTGCTCCCACGATCTAAGGTCGACTAGGGCGGCTATGGGGTTCTACTTATAGGATTTAAGGCTCCTAAGAGTCCTAATTAGATAAAGGAAAGCCAAATAGGGAAGAACTCTAAAAATTGCGATTTCTATCTATATCTAGGGCCGCCTCCGCCCTATCTAGTTCAAATTAGGGTTATGGTTTAGGTTAGATTCGACCTCCTCTTAGTGTATTAGGGTTTGGTTGAAGTTATTAGCCCATTAGGGTTAGATTAACACCAATTTAGCCCAATTAAAACAAAGGTTTTAGACATTTAGATTTTTAGGAATTAATTTAGCCTTTTAGCCCATTAAGCCTTAATTTATTGGCCCATTATTATATTTCATTTGATTTCCATTATAATTATATTTACATTTTTAATTTGTCCTATAAAAATCAAGTTGTTACAGCAATCAAAGCCCTGCTATAATGGCAGGTGCCAGAATCATCTTCTTGACTCCCTAGGGTGAAGCTCTATACGACTCATATGCCCTTATGAAATCTCTGACCAACAATGAAGTTGAATATGAAGCTCTAATCATCGGAGTTCAAATGGCTCTCGGCATGAGCATCATATACCTCAAAGCCTTTGGGGACTCTCAGCTGGTGGTCCGGCAAGTCCTCGACATTTATGACATGCGGAAGTAGGAGCTGGTCCAATACCATGCCCCCGTTACTAGACTCATCCAGAAATTCTATTTCTTCGAAATAGATTACGTCCCAAGAAGCAATAATGCTTAGGCAGATGCATTAGCAAAGCTAGCTTCATCCATCAAACTTTCGCCTGCGGGCGATGTCGAAATCACCATCAAGCACATAAAGCTGATGCCGAGTACACTCGACGATTAGTTAGGCCTCACCATCTATGAGGTCCATAACCATGACCAGGAAAACTCCTCAGAAGAAGAAAATTGGCGCGAGTCAATCATCAAAATCAAGCGAGGCTGGCTCCCTCCTTAACGAGCTCAAAGAATCTAGCTACTTTGACGGGCGACATCATATGAGCTGATTGGCAACTCCCTCTATAGACTTGTCCACGAAAAAGACAAGTATGTCCTCCTGAGATGCGTCTCCCCAGCCGAAACTAAGGCCATCATGCATGAACTTCACTCAAGACTGTGTGGCATACACCAAGTGGAAGATAAAATGAAGAACAACATTAATCTCAAAGGCTTCTATTGGGCAACCATGTATGACAGAAAACACTCAGTATGTTCTTACTTGTCATCAATATCAAGACTTTGCCCCAGTGCCCAGAAGACCCTCTAATCCATTGCATCCAACGGCCCCTACATGACATTTGCGGAATGGGGTATGGACATCGTGGGACCTTTCCCACCATCCTCCATAGGCCACAAGTATATTCTGGCCACCACCAACTACTTCTCTCGATGGGTCGAGGCCATACCACTACAGGAAGTCAATGGAGAAGTGATGGCTCCATTCGTCCGACACAACATCATTTACCAGTTTAGTTCTCCTAGTTGCATTGTGTCAGACATTGGCACACCATTCAAGAATAGAGTCGTGTACTAATTTGGCAGCAAAGTTCCAAATAGACTAGAGAACATCTTTAGTTTATAATCCACAAGCCAACGGCCTAGCTAAGGCCTTCAACAAGACTCTACAAACTTCTAGCCAAAATAATTAGTCACCGTAAATGTGACTAGAGTGAAAAAGTGCTCGAGGCACTGTGGGCCTACTAGACAGTCTACAAAACCCCCCACGGGGTGCTCACCATTCTCTCGCATCTAAAAGATAGAAGCAGTCATCCCTATTGAGATCTAGTTGGCGTCCTACCACATAGCGGTCCATGCCTGATCAAGAACATAAGGAATACCAAAGAAGGCTGGAAGAACTTACGAGTTTGGAAGGCAAAAGACTCGAGGCCTATAAACACTTGCATGTGTACTAGGCCCAAGTGACCCGAGCCTACGAGAAGCTCGTCAAGTAGCGAGCGTTCAAGAAAGGTGACCTTGTCATGATCAAAGAGAAAGAGGTCCTTACAGGACATTCCAACGGAAAGCTACAATCCAATTGGCGTGGGCTTTACATTATTCATACTGCCTATGAAGGAGGGGCCTACACGGTTGTCGATCACAAAGGCAACAAGTTGTTCCCACCTCTTAACGGTAAACACATGAAGCTATACCACGCACCGGAGCACGACTTCACGCGACACCTAGACTGAGGCGCATCCTCCAACTACCACAAGCCATCCAGTAACCCCTCTCCTAGGGGGAGGGACCAGCCAACTTTCTCATACTGATTTCAGCCATATGCCCTTATAGTCGGCCTCAGCCAGCCCTGTAGATATATATATCCCCTCCTCTCTCTCTCTCTCTCTCCACTAAAGGAGTCAAGAGCACACCAAGCGCATGAACAAATGAGAGACGGAAGAGAAAACAGAGAATGAAGCAAAGTACCGTGATCGCCACCAAGATGCCGTACGCGACAGGCACGTCGTACCTTGGAAAATGGGGAAAAACTTGCCTTGGTGCAGCGCTGGGGATGAACGGCTCTATTAGGACCGCTCTGGGATGAGCGGTCTTACGATAGACCGCCCTGGGACGCTGCGAGGGATGCGGGAGGAACTATTGCAGTGAGATGGACGGCGCTTTATGGACCGCACTCCAGTGACGGATGGTTGTTTATGCACCGCGCGCGACGTTGAACGGCTGGAGGATGACCGCTCAAGACCTTCACCCAGCAAGTTGAGAAGGGTTCGACCTCCACCCTCTCCGGCCGGCCAGAGGGGATGGGCCTCGTGCTGATGAGATGCTGACCTACGAAACAACGTAGAGACACAAAGAAAGACACCCAAATTAGACCTTAATGATGCGGTACATGTTCAAACGAGAAGAATTAAGCATGAACAAATGAAAAGGGGAATACCTGGGGGGTTTTAAACCCCTAGGGTGACAAAAAACGGGATGGTTGTATGCATGTTATGAGAAGGAGGGGGTACGCGGGTGAGAAACGAAGTATGCAATGAAAGAACACGACAAAACTTATGAACGAAAAAAAAAACTACGAAGACTGGGCTACTCCCTTGACCGGAGGCTCATGCGGACGTAGAGAGCCTCCCTCCTTGGTGCTGGGTCGCTCAAGAGTGCGGCAGGGCTTCGCCGTCGATCAGAATCTTCCCCCCCTTTCGACGTCCGGCCAATGGGGTCTATTTATAGAGCCTAGAAAGCCAACCTCGAGATTAGGGTTTAGAGCCATTTTCGGGATGAAATTATTGAAGATAAATTGTAGATAATACAATCATCTCTCATCCAGTCGAAACGGCACTTAAAATGGTTGATTATCCACGGAGATATCGATAGAAGAAGTTGGGGATAAAACCATGAAAAAAGGATTAAAATCTGTTAAAATCGAGCAACCGACAGGATGAACGGTCTTACGATAGACCGCTCAACCAAGTGGGCGGTTACATACTAACCGTCCATACCCGTCGGTGGAAATTCAAATAAACAGCAAACAATCCCAATTATCCCTCGAACTGGCCGAAACGTCCGCCGTGGGACCCTGACTATATGAACGGTTGTAAAAAGACCGTTTTATCGTAGAGCGGCACAAACACGACCGTTTTATCCTGTCGGTGATAATTCAAGATAATTGGATAATTATCTGAGAAAACGGGCGCGCGTAGGACTCTGAGATATAGGCGATTGTAATAGGCCCGTCCATGAGCGTGAACGGTCCTTATCACACCGCACAAAATCCTGTCGGTGAATACTCAGAAAATCCTCAGAAATTAGCCAAAATATATGAACGGTCTGGTATCAACCGCCCAAGTCTTGAACGGCTGATGTGGGACCGTTCATGATCTTGGGTACCTCATGTTTATAAAACAGTTCAATTAATCAAAGCTAAGGTCCGATAAGCCTTAAATGGATACGACCTTTACCAAGGAGGGAGGTTACACATAAAAATGGGCCCAGGATGTGCCACAAAAAATGGCCCAACAGATAATGGACGACTTAGGGCATCAATCAATGGAAGTAAGAGAAACGGCTCAACTTATCGGTATAAAAACGGGTGTCAACAGATGCCCCTCCTTAACGTCCTCTTTGCAGGGGAGCGAGCGGAGGTGAAGCGGAGGTGACATGGAACATGGAGACGAAGCGAAAATGTAACGGAGTGGACCGGAAAAGCGGGCGTTAAGGTAAAACGACACCCGTTCCTACCAATAAGCGATGAGAATCTTTCAGAAAACCTTGAACCGAGTGTCAGGAGTAATTGACCAAAAGGCGACGCCAATCTGGAGGGACTAAACTAAAGGAAATCAATCGATAAGACCAACCTCATGGGGGACACAATCCCGCGGTCCAATGAGGGGGCCACAAAAGAAAAAGATGCTAAAGCTCCAGACGGGGATCTTCTAGTCAACCGAACCAAACTAACCGACCAAAGACAACCTTCAAACTCAGAGTGGAATTAGTTCATCTTACTCGAGCCTCTTAAACACATAGCTGACCATTATCGACGGGACGTTTCTTAAGCAAACCATGGGGCATGAAAACTCAAAAGGATGCGTATGATGCATGCTGGGCTAAAACAAAAGGAAATCATCAAAACAAATGCCAAGAAAGATTAAAATATAACATATTCGAGAGTAATATTGTTAAGCTGGGAACATCAGAGTCAAGATACCGTCCGCTACCACAGCGCGCGGATAGAACCGTCCTCCTCGTGACATCCCAGCTTAACGGCCTATCCGAAGGTTAGGTACATGAGCCTGGATCATCATTGTTTTTGTTGAAGGGGAACATCAGATCCTGGGGCACATAAGAAACTTGCCGGCTCTCGAAATAGTATATATAATACCATATAATAATGCAATAAGGGATTCAGGGATAGAAGACCATACCTGACTTACCTGTGCAGGCGAATTGGCGAGACATGGTTGAAGTGACGCTGCATAAGATGATTAAGAGATGTATTTCCAAAGAAAATATTCAATAATCATGATTTAAACACATCAACGAGATATACGGCTGGATTTAAACCGTTCTACCGTTCAAACGGCTCTAAGGTAACCGTATTCATTGGGTCGTTCAAACAATTCTTTGGGGGCCGGTTGCCAGTGAGGCGCGGTTGGTTCGGAACCGTTTTAAATGGAACGGCTCCATAGGGACCGTTCGTACCCAGAATATCAACCGACTCAGAATTAACGGTTAAGAGAGATATACGGTTAGGAACAGACCGTTCACATAGTGAACGGTCTAACGATAGACCGTTCTTCTCTGGTGCTTCGAAAAAAAGGAACCCCTTCGTCTCCCTCCACCGTAACCGACGGTGGAAGGGATGAAGGGGCAAACGACGCCCACTCTCACCCACTCTCACTCTCTCTTCTCAAACCCCCTCTCTCCATCCTCACTGCACCCCAGCCCATTCGATGACCCGGACGAAGCACCAGTCCGCCAGGCCACGGACCGCCGGTGAGGTCTCGCCGCCGCCGGAGCAACCGCCACCGCCGCCGGAGGAGGAGGGCACACCCGGGGTGACGATGGAGGAGCTCGCCATCGTCGTCGCCGACGAAGAGGCCCCTGCCGACGAGGAGGAGGTGGCCGGAGGACCACCGCCCGCGGGGGCGGCCAAGAAACCACGGGATCCCGAGGTAGGTTTCCCCCACCTTTTCTTCCATTTCAATCATTTTTAGTTCCATGCATGTTAGTTTTAGGGGCTTAGAGGGGCCTAGGGGGTTGATTTAGGGACCATAGAGGTCTCCCAGCCAGCTGGGAGGCCTCCGCCGTCGTCGGGGACGACGATGGTAAAACGGTTTAACAGAAACCGTACCTCCAGAACAATGCGGTCCCCAAAGGACCGTCCCAAACAAACACGGTGCTGGGAGCGCCGTTTACACTCACATAGCCAACGGTTCCTTAAAACATAATACGGTGAGGGTATCACCGTTCAGAATACAGACGGGCCGTGTAGGTCCGCTCAAACATGCAACCCAGCAACACAATACGGTCCTTAGAGGACCGTCATCAAAACAATACGGTCAGAGGTGGGCCGTTATTCCTTAGGAAGCAGGGCAACCGGACGGTTCAGGATGATCCGTCCATGATAAAAACGGTAATGCATAGCCCGTTCAAACTGGGGGACCTGAGCAACAAAACGGTTTGAGTGAAGCCGCTCATCTATGGAGCGGTTTGGGAGCAACCGTTCTTAGAATCAAGAATTAGGCTTTGAGCATTTTATTTATGTGAAACAAGATGTGAAACTAGATGACTAATGCAAAATAAAATGGATGAATGCAGGGGAAACGTAGGACCCGCACCTCCTGGCTACAGGTTCGGGCAGTGTACCTCGCACTGCCGGACTTCCAGAGGGAGCGATTGACTGCCATGGGGTTCGCCCCCTTCCTGAGCATTGAGGTGTGTCGCTTTGACGCGGCTCTGCTCTATGCTCTGCACGACCGCTGGGACCCAGTGAGTCGGACTTTCTTGTTCCCGTGGGGGCACATGGTTCCCACGTTGGAGGACGTGGCCAGGCTCACTGGCCTACGAGTGCACGGGTCGCCGGTCAGCGGGACCACTTTTCCTGATTACCGGGGGCTGGCTCGAGAGCTACTCGGGCTTCAGTCACGGCGTCCCGAGAGCAGTCTACTCTCCTTCCCCGGGCTGCTCTCCAGGACAGCCTGGGCCTTCGACGAGCTGGCGTTGCGGTGGGCGAGCGACCAGAGGAGCACCTGGAGCGGCTGATCGGGTTGGCGAGGCCGAGGGTCGCAGCGGCACCGGGACCAGAGGCAGACCGAGTACTCCGACGATTTATGATGCTGATGTTCGGGCGGCTTCTCTTCTCCACTCGGGCGGACGTGATGAGCTGTCGCTTCCTCCCCTTCCTCCAGGAGCTCGAGCATGTAGGTGACTATGCTTGGGGAGCGGCGGTCCTCGCCTTCCTCTTTGACACTCTTAGTTCGACGGCGCGTCGGACGATGCTTGGGGGCTTCTCCCCCTTACTCCAGGTGTGACTCTCTTCCCTAGCCTTAATTTGTGCAACTCTATATGCTGACTGAATACTGACACGACCTCGTGATACAGGTGTGGGCCTACGTGCGCCTACGCGGGTTGGGGAGAGGCGAGGAGACCCGCCCGGGGCTCTTGCCGATAGCGCGGAGGTGGACAGCACCCCGGGAGATGATGGCCCTGAGGAGACAAGTTCGGGAGCTGCAGGACGACCTGGACTCGCTACCGTACACCTCGATACGCTTCTAAACTCAGACTCTATAAATACATGCTATTCTGATGATACTAATACAGTTCCTATTCTTTGCAGGTACGGTGGACCCCTTACACGGAGGAGAGCCCGGAGGGACAGCCGTGGGTGACTGAGGCCTTGGCCTTCTCTGGCCGGGACGTGTGGCTTCACTGCATGAATGTGGTGGAGCCACTATACTTTAGGTTGGTGATGAGGACCATCGGGGTCCACCAGCCGGTTGTGGAGTTCCCTGCGCCCGAGAAGGCGGGGGAACGGGCGACGAGGACGACCCGGGGGCTCCGCGAGGCATATGATTGGACATCAAGGAACGCCGCGCAGGTTGCCGACTGGGCCGCTCGAGGGCGAGTGGTGACCGCCAGGGCGGAGAGCGACAGTGCGTACTACACCGCATACGCACGGCACTACAGAGACCAGGTGTTTCGAGGCGTCCACCGACCGGTACGACTTCTAAACTTAAACTTTGTCTATCATGCTTATGATTCCTATATGATGATGCACTAACACATGGACTTCTACAATGTAGGTTGACCCTGCAGGACGAGTGGCGGAGCTGCAGGGACTCCTGCACTCCACCATCCGGGAGAGAGACGAGGCCCGGCAGGCCCTGGCCCTACTGGTGAGTTTCCTAAACCTTAGACTCTTTAAATTATGCAGTTCTATATGATTATGGTTATGCTTATGACTGACCTGGAGTATTTGGATGCACCGTGCCAAGGGTGTTCAGAGGGCGGGACCAGACGCTCCTTCTTCTTCCTCCGTCCAGACCCCAGCAGATCGATCCGATCGAGAGGCGGACTTTACACGGATGATAGAGCGGGCCAAAGCGGCCGAGGTGGCACTTGTGGAGAGGGTACGCGAATTTCTACACTTCCTCTGTTTATTCATGCTTATGAAATGTATGAAAATGTGACCAACTGACAATGGTGTGTGTATGCAGACATCCGAGCTGTCCCGCCTGCGGGCGGAGTTGGAGCAGAGCCGAGTAGCGGCCAGGGAGGAGGCAGTCCGGGCGGCGGAGCTGGAGCGGAGCCGGGTGGCGACTCTGGAGGAGGTAGCCCGGGTGCGAGAAGAGGCTGTGCGGAGCCAACCGGTAGGCGCAGTGGAGACGGCACTCCTCCGGGCCGAGCTAGAGCGACTACGGGCCGGTGCTACCGAGGCGGACCGTTACCAGGGCAGAGGCCGAGCGTTACAGGAGTGAGGCAGAGCAGGCCCGTCTACAGGTTGCCCGGCTGGAGGGCAAGGTGGAGGGTATGAAGGAGGCGAGTCGGGAGCGCAGCAGGGCGACTGCGAGCGGCAGCCACGGCACCCACGGCTCCGTGAGGAGTTACTTTACTGGTTCCTCCGGCCATCGGAGGAACGAGGAGGAGGAGCGGCGCCGGCGACGGCGTGATGAGGCGACCTCAGCGATGCCTCCCCCAAAGAGGCATGAGGGTGGTGGAGACAGCGACGGGGGCCAGGGAGAGGGAGCTACTTGACCGGTTGTACTGGGCCCATCCTTGTATATGATATGATATGATAGTGATATGCATGTCTTCTATTTTTTTTTTTTTTGTGGATGAATGTTTGCATGAGTGGGCAAATGAGTTTGAGGAGCTCGCTTAGCCTGAGAGAAATGAGTGACGCATACGCCAACTTGAGTGAGACGAGAGCGCACACACCGACTTGAGTGAGATGAGAGCGCACACGCCGACTTGAGTGAGACGAGAGCGCACACGCTGACTTGAGAGAGATGAGAGCGCACACGCCGACTTGAGTGAGATGAGAGCGCACACGCCGACTTGAGTGAGATGAGAGCGCACACGCCGACTTGAGTGAGACGAGAGCGCACATGCCGACTTGAGTGAGATGAGAGCGCACACGCCGACTTGAGTGAGACGAGAGTGCACACGCCGACTTGAGTGAGACGAGAGTGCACACGCCGACTTGAGTGAGACGAGAGCGCACACGCCGGAGGCATGAGTGCAGCAGGTTAATTAGGGAGTAGAGCATATGGACGGTTCTCCTATAGCCGTTCGTATGAAAGGGCGATTTCATAAGGGCCGTGTGAATTCATTGGAACGGTTCCATATAAACCGTATGATAGTTTGAACGGCCTAGTTAGGGCCGTACAAGTTTCTGGGCCCAAGCTTCCTTTGGAGAGCAAAACGGTTGATGATGAGCCGTGTAATGGATGGACGGTCTATCGTAAGACCGTCCAATACCACGTCCGATTTGCTTGAGATGGACTCCCTGGAGAGTCCCCAGCCCGAGGGCAAGGTGCTTTGAACTTATCACAACCCTATCTTAGCCCGCCTTAGCCTTATCTAAGCCCAATCCCAAGAGGCTTAGGCTCCGAATGAACCCTATAAATAGTAGGAGGGGCCTGAACCTTCAACTCACCCATCTTCTGTCTCCCAAAGCCTTAAAACCTTTGATTCTCGTCACCTCATCATGAAGAGGGCTTTCGAGGGAAGTTCCGCGGGGGGAGCGTCGTTTGAAGGACCGCGACCGGCTAGAAAGGAGCGGGAAGCGATTCAACGACTAAACTTGATTCCTCGACATCTCAGCGCCACCCCTATGAGAGAGGTAAGTTTGCTTAGAATATGTTCAAATCTTCATTTTTTTGATTTTCTCTTATATCTCTTTACTCCCCTTGCTTCCTTCTTTTTTTCAGCTTCTTCCCGGCCCGAGGCGCTTTTCTAATTTAAAGTGGGTGGCTCCCATGGTCCGTGCATTGCCCCTCGGGGTGACTCACCTTCTCAAATCCTGGCACTTGCACTCCCTCTTAGTTCTAGGTCAGAATTACCCTAAACTTTCCTTAGATTGGCATAGTATTTCTGCTCTGATGGAGATCTGGCACCCTCAGACTCATACCTTCTTCTTCCCATCTTTTGAGGCCACTGTCTTGCTAGAGGAGGTAGAGATATATTTCGGGCTCCCTAGGTCCAAGGTGGGGGAGGAAGATTTGACATGCCATACCGTTGCCCCTATAGACCCAAAACTCATTCTAGGAGGGTTCATACCTGACAGCGGGGATGTTCGCACCTTCGTAGGCCCTCGCCATATTCACCTCCTTCCTCTGAGCCAGTGGGTGGTAGAACACTGCCGGAACAAGTGCGGGTGGGTTGAGGCCATAGCCAAAGCTGCGTCCATCTGCCTATGCGGGGCCATCCTTTTCCCTTCAGCCGACCATGTCCTAGAGATTCCTTTACTCAGCACCATCAGCGGCCTTTGGCAGGGACTTTCCATCTCTCAGGCTATCTTGGCTTATCTGTATGAGGGCCTTTCCTCGGCCGCCTTAGGAGGTCCTCTCTTTGGTTCGATGATCCTATTGGAGTGCTGGATGGGAGTTAGGATGAAGTTCACCGTGAGGGAGGATATTACTTCAGTTAGCAGGATCTTTGGGAGCCACCCCCTCTACTTCATAGGGGGTGCCTTCAGGTTTTCTCCACAGGTTGAGTGCAGGACGGCTGAGCTGAAGACCAGGGATGAGTGGCGCCCGTACATCAACAGGCTACCCCTGGATAGATTCGTGATGCGCCCGGACTTCCTCCATGATACCACCATCAGGCTACCGAGGAGAGCTGGCTTGGACTTGAGGCTTGTGAGCGACACCACTTTGGCGATGTACAGCCCACACAGATGCTACCTGCAGATCGGGCTTCCCCGGATGGTGCTACCCACGCTACCCCACCTTCCCGTGCTACAGATGGGGAGGATCGGGACTGAGGAGGACGAGCAGGCGGTCAGGAGCGCGTTGATCATGTGGGAGGCGAGCAGGGTGCGTACCCTACCAGCAGAGGTTGAGGAGGTTCCAGAGACTAGACAGGCTTATCTTAGGGAGTTGAGAGAGATACGTCCTCGCGGGGATGCCCAGCGGCGGACTGAGTGATTTTCTTTTATTTTTATGATGATATGGGATAGGATTTTATATTCGGACAACTTGATATATGACATGAATAAGATTTGAGATTGGGTTTGAGCTTTGCAATATGATTATGATGTGATGTGATTGTATAGGCTAATGCGAGGATTGAATATTCCTGTAGTTCTGAGTCAACTGTCCTTCCGACCTGCCCCTGCACACATGCAAACATGAAACAGATTAAATCTATTTTAGGCTCAGCCCCTTGCCTACGACAAGTTAGGAGACGACCCTTTCTTGACTTTTGGTCAAGGGGGGTGAGCCTTATTAAATAGGCAAATGTCAAAGTACGAGAAAATGCAGATGAATGCAAGAAGAAAACAAGTAAACGCAATTTTTGTTGGATTTTGAAATATTTGATTTTGTTTGGATTTTGGAATATTTGATTTTTTTGGGTTTTGAAATATTTGATTTTGTTTGGATTTTGAAATATTTGATTTTTTTGGGTTTTGAAATATTTGATTTTGTTTGGATTTTGAAATATTTGATTTTTTTGGGTTTTGAAATATTTGATTTTGTTTGGATTTTGGAGTATTTGATTTTTTTATTGGATTTTGAAATATTTGATTTTTTTGGATTTTGGAATATTTGATTTTTTTGGATTTTGAAACCAGCTCGGGTCTCGATAGCAGGGACCTTCTCGTCTTGCTACGGAATTCCAAGGTTCAGCACGTGCAGGAAGGGGGACCGCCCGTGATCGGCGTCGACTTTGCTCGACGGTGCTTCTGCTGAGGCCATATCCGGGGTGGGATTCATTCCTTGGGAAAGTAAAAAAGATTGAGTAGGGAAGCCGACGATAGGTGTAAAAGGTTTTTAGGGCTTGAGTTCTTTCCCGGGACCCCCTTTTTCTCAAGGAATCTGGTCTGTTGCGCCGGGGCTTTGCATCCGTCATCGAACCTTTGCCCGCTCCAGGCACGCATGCGACCGGGCTCATAACGTCCCGCGGGGAAACTGTACTGCCACTCTTGCCATGCCTAGTCGCATTTTTCGGGGGTTCAGGGAGCTTCGAGCTTTGTGCTTCTGGCTTTTGCCCCTGTTCTTTCTTTTTCTTCTTCTTTTTTTTTTGTTTTTGTTTGCTTTCCTTTTCCTTCTCTTTCTTTCTTTTCTTTCTTCTTTTGCGGAGTGAGGTCTTAACGGATTGCCCCTATTTGAGACCTTTTTCTTTCGACGGGGAACCTGGGTCAGTTCTCGCCCCCTTATTCACCGCTTGCGCCTTATCTTCAACCGAGAGAGAGGGAATGCAAGGATTTCCACCATCCCCGAGCATGGCCAAAGGAGAAACGGTGTCGGGTAGCATGAGAGAATACCGCACCACGGGGTTGTGTAGTGTGTGGGATGCCGAGCCTGGGTCATCCTTTCGCAATTTGGTGGGGTATGCCCTGCCATCGAGCCGTTCACTGGTTTTATTTTTTTATGGATGAAAACGCTTTAAATACAGCCCATTCCACGGGTTCGGCAATTCCTCCCCCTCTGAGTTGATCAGACGATATGCATTGCCAGGATAAGCTTCTTTGATTACGAAGGGCCCTTCCCAGTTGGGTTGCAACTTAGACCTGGGACCTGCAGACCTGATGAATTTGCGTTTTAAAACCATATTCCCCACTTGAAATTTTCTTTCGATGACCTTCTTTTGAAAATATCGCGAGACCCGTTTTTGATATACTGAAACATGATTGGCCGCATTTAACCTCTTCTCGTCTAAGAGTTCCAGTTGGACTAGCAATGCCTCTCGATGTTCGTCGAGATTAAGTTCCTTATCCAACTGCACCCTTAGGGAAGGGATTAGAATTTCATACGGGAGCACCGCTTCCATTCCGTAAGTGAGGGCAAAGGGAGTCTGCCCCGTGGGAGTGCGGACGGAGGTGCGGTAGGCCCATAGAGCTTCTATCAATTTGTCGGCCCAATCAGCAAATTTATGTGATTCGCATGTTTTCTTGATAATTTTGAGAAGGGTCTTATTCGTGGCCTCAGCCTGGCCATTATCTTGGGGGTAGTATGGTGATGAATGATGCAAAACTATATTGAATTTCTTACAGAGGTCTTGGAGCTCTTGTGAGATGAATTGAGGCCCGTTGTCGGTGACGATGCTGCTTGGCACTCCGAATCGTGAGATAATGTTCTTCATGATGAAGCGGCATACTGTGGTGGCTTTGATTTTTGCATAAGCCTCAGCCTCGGCCCACTTAGTGAAGTATTCTGTAGCCGTCAGGATGAAGGATTTCTGTTTAATTGCAGAGTTCGGATCACCGAGGGGCCCGATGATGTCAAAGGCCCACATAGAAAACGGCCAGGGGGCCGTAATGGGGTGAAGAGAAGAGGCCGGAGCGTGGATTTTGTCGGCATGGATTTGGCACTGAAGACACCTACGGACATAGGTGGAGCAATCTTCCTCTAGGGTTGGCCAGTAATAGCCCTGCCTAAGAATCTTCTTTGCTAGGGCCTGTCCATTCACATGCCCTCCACACTCGCTAGAGTGGGCTGCTTCTACAACCTTCCAAGCTTCTTCGTCATCTAGACACCTCATTAGGACTCCATTCAGGGCCCGCCTATACAATTCACCGGCGATGATCGTGTACCTGGCGGTGACTCTTCTAATGGCTTTTCGTTGTTCAGCGTTGGCCGTTTCCGGAAATGTGCCATCCTTGCAGTATTGCTCGATCTCATAAAACCACGGCAATTCTTCCTCTTCAATGATCTCCTCGAGCTCAGTTAACGAAACCTCTTTTATTTCCTCCCTTTCTACTTTCTTCTCTACGGATATCCTAAGGTTGTTGAACCAGGGATCCTGCAGGGAAGGGACGTCTAGCCTTTGGACCACAATGGTCTCGGTGGCGCGACTTAGGGGGAGTGATAGAGAAGAGGCGAGAGACGCGAGGGCATCGGCCAAGATATTCTGAGAGCGAGGAGTATGAATATAGACGAGCTTCCTAAATTGCCGGGCCAAGAGTGTGACCAGATCTTGGTAGGGTTTGAGTTTAGGATCACGGGTGCGGTAGGTTGACAAAACTTGACGCAGCACCAGCTGGGAGTCTCCTATGATGTTTAAGTATCGCGCACCCAAGATGTAGGCGTGCTTCAGGCCGGCAAGGAGAGCCTCATACTCGGCTATATTGTTGGTGGCGGGAAACGAGAGTTGATACGCCACGGGGATGGTTACCCCTTCTGGAGTAAGGAGAACAGCGCCGACTCCGCTGCCCTGGGAATTAAGGGCACCATCGAAGTGAAGGGACCAAAAAGGAAGATGAGTGATCACCGCCAGGTGTTCATCGGGGAATTCATCCTGAATGGAATCAGTGCGAGGGATAGGAGAATGGGCTAGGTGTTCGGCAATAGCATATCCTTTGATTGCTTTCTGCACGATGAAGGTGATGTCGAACTGGGAGAGAAAACTTTGCCAGCGAGCTAGCCGATTAGAAAGGACCGGCTTTTCCAACAGATAACGAATGGGGTCCATTCTAGAGATGAGCCTGACCTCGTGGGCGAGAAAGTAGTGTTTAAGTTTCTACGCTACCCATACTAGTGCTGCACAGGTTTTCTCCATAGTAGTGTACTTGGATTCAGCAGGATTAAATAACCTTGAGAGATAGTACGCCGCCCTTTCTCTTCCTTCATCATCAACCTGTGCCAAAACAGCTCCTAGGGAGTCCTCAATTACATAAATGTACAGGATCAGGGGTTTCCCGGGGACAGGTGGTTGTAGAACCGGGGGATTAGAGAGGTACACTTTGAGTTCCTCATAGGCCTTTTGACATTGTTCATTCCATTCGAATTTCACGCCGGCCTTTAACAGGTCATAAAACGGGCGGCATCTTTGTGAATGCTGAGATATGAATCTCCTGATAAATTGGAGACGCCCGATCAAGCCTCGAAGCTCAGTGACGTTCTTCGGTGGTGGCATTTCCATGACGGCCTTTGCCTTGTTTGGATCGATCTGAATCCCCCGTTTACTAACTATAAACCCAAGCAATTTCCCTGATGCAACTCCGAACACACATTTCTTTGGATTCATCTTTAACTTGTATTCCCTAGCCCTTTGCAATACCTTGGCTAGAATGGCGGGGTGCTCTTCCTGTGACCTCGATTTGACTAGGATATCATCCACATAAGCTTCTAAATAAACGTGCATCATATCGTGGAAGATAGCCATCATCGCCCTTTGGTAGGTGGCACCTGCATTTTTCAACCCAAATGGCATGACGACGTAGCAGTACGTGCCCCATGGTGTGGTGAACGAGGTCTTTTCTTGATCTTCCGGAGCCAAAAGGATTTGGTTATACCCGGAGTAGCCGTCCATGAAGGAGAGGGCTTCGTACCCAGCTGTGTTATCGACCAAGACGTCGATGTGAGGAAGTGGAAAATCATCTTTCGGACATGCCTTGTTTAAGTCCCTAAAGTCGATACAGATTCGAATTTTACCATCCTTCTTCATCACCGGGACTATATTCGCCACCCATTGTGGATACAGTACCACTCTAATGAACCGGGCCTTGTGCAATTTATCGACTTCTTCCTTAATCCTTAAGGCCATTTGCGGGTGGAATCTCCTTGCTTTCTGTTTAACGGGCGTTGTCCCTGGTTTGAGAATCAGCCTGTGTTCAACCAAGGCGGGGTCAAGGCCTGGCATGTCCTCGTAGGACCAGGCGAAAGAATCGCTGTACTCCCTCAAGACTTTAACCAGTTCTTTTTCGACTTGAGGAGGGAGATTGGCGGAAATAAATATGGGCCTGGGGTCCTCTATTGTTCCGAGGTTAATCTCCTTAGTGGATTCATCCACTGCCACGGAGGGTTCGTCGAACTTTTTCAAGCCTTGGGCATATAGGTCGGCAGTGTCGTCCACTTCATCTTCCTCATCCTCAGCTGGGTCTTTCTCATTCACAATTTCATATACAGCACAAGCTTCGTCTATCTTTTCTTCGAGGCCGGATGGCGAGATCTTCAAGGTGCCGGGCTGCAACGGACCCTTCACAAAATGTTGCCGGTAGTCCCAGGTCAACGGCCCAGAGTCCCCAAGCATCGACATGGAGGATTCATGGTAGCCGAGGCCCCGACGGCCCATCTTTCTTCCCCTGGGAACGGGGTTGGTTCAGCCTTGCAGCTGTGCGCCGAGCCCTCGGCCTGGCTGATAGCCCAATTTCAGAATTATGTGCCACCCTTTGGAGTCTCTCATCTTGGGTTTTACTTTCACATTGACTGGTGCAGTGGTGGGTTTGTGCGATGCATACGCCCAGGAATAGTTCAAGTCCATGACAGATAAAACAGGTCTGTTGCTCGGCCATAGTGTGGGCAGGATCTTGGCTGCTATGGCGTCAACGTTTTGAATTGTGGAAACACTTTTCACCTTGACCACTCGCCCCTGGAATGGGAACTTCAGACACTGGTGGGCAGTTGAGGGGACGGCGTTCAAACCATTTAACCATGGACGACCCAGAATGGCTTTGAACATTGGGTCTATGTCCAACACATAAAATTCTACATCCATCACCAAGGGCCCTAGCTCGGCCTGCACAGTTACTACTCCATGACAAGCACGTCTGGAATTGTCATATGCAGCTATCGTGGTTGGTGTCGGCTTGAGCATGTCCTCCGATATGTTACAAGCACGAAGAGTACTCAATGGGCAGACATTTATTGACGCCCCTGTATCCACAAGGGCGGATTCCACGATCGTCTTGTTTAAAGAGATGGTAATACATAATGGCATCTGGCGCGCCTCAGGAGGAGCTAATTCTGACTCGGCAAATGCAATAGATGGCCCCTTGGTGATCGTGGCCAAAACCGTAGGCAGACTATCCACCGCCACATCCTCGCTCACCATAACCTTCTGTAGGAAGATTTTCAGGGCATCTTGGTGGAGCGGCGACCTCTTGATCAACTCTAATACTGAGATTTTGGCCGGCAGCCTGTCTAAATGCTGTAACAAGTCATATCTTGTGCCCGGCACCGGATCTATCTCCTCTGGTTCAACTGTAGGGGAGGGAACTGCAGGGTTCGGTGCAGATGCACCTGAGGAAGGAAACACCCTCTGGAAAGGACGCCCGCTCCGAAGGGCGCATTGTGATGCTTGCACGGCCTGGACCGGACCCCCGCTTGGCCTGGTGGGGTAGGCGGATGGCGTGGAGATGGGGGTGAGGATGACGGGAATAGGCTTAATGGGCCCTGGTGGAGGGGACACTGGCGAAGGGTTAAGTTTAGGGGGAATGATGATAGGCATGGCGGGTGGTGGTGATAGGACTGATGGAGTAGGGGGGAATGTGGAGGGCCTAAGAGGCGATGCGGTGGAAGTGACGAGCGGTGCAGCGGCGGGTCTAAGGATGGAGGGGATGGCTGGTGTGGGAGAGTAGTGGTGGTGTAAGGCCAAGAGATGGGCGGGGGTCTCATCATCAAACGTCCACCCAGCGTTGGGGGCTGGGCGTTGGACCGCATTCACTTGTGCTGGGGCCGGTGCCGGCGGTTGCTGCTGTTGCTGGGGAGCGGGCTGATGCATTGGCATGGGATTTTGATGGATCCCAAGGTCTTGCTGCTGCGGTGGGGGCTGCGGTTGCTGTTGGTGCTGTTGCTGCTGCTGCTGCTGGGGCGCCGCCTGTTGCGGCCTGGCTTGTCTCTGCCTCTGCTTGATATCCTCAATTAGTTGGTGCATCTGGGCCCAGTCAATTCTCTGGCCCTCATGCAAATCATACACCAGGTCTCTGAATTGATAACATCGCTCTATAGTGTGCCCCGGCTGCCGATGGAATATACAATATCGGGACTGGTCGGCAGCCGGATTCCAGTTCGGGCGCTCAGGCGGCAACTGAAGGTCGCCAGTATACATTAGAGCAGAGAAAACATCTGACAAGGTTTCCGGAAGAGGGGGGTAATGAGCCCTCTTTGGAGCTGGCCGAGCAGAGCCATAGGCGGGGGGTGGAGGAACATTATTGTATTGCGGGGGCCGCTGAGGCTGTTGGGGTGGAGGAGGCGCCTGTGGAGGGTATTGCGGGACTTGGAAGGCAGGCTGGAGAGCTTGCGGGGCAGCGAACTGGGGGTTACGCTGAGATGGTGGGAAGCGGGGTGGAGCGGTGTGTTGGGGGAACTGAACGGCCTGGACCTGCTCGTTAATTTGCACCCCTTCAGTGACGGGGCCCTGGGATTTTTTAGTGGCCTTGGGCTTCTAGGCCTCGAACAGAGAATGGATGGGGGAATATTTAAATTGGGTTTGGATAAACCTAGCCCTGCTGTATAGTTGGTGCATGTTTGAAACGTCATTCATTGCCAGAATGTTTCTGAAAGTTGGCGTAGCGTTGGAAATCAACAATTTTACTTTTTCCTCTTCCGGAATCTGCCCGGGCACCCGCGAGGCCATCTGTCTCCAGCGATCTGCATAAGTGGCGAAGTCTTCCTCCGGCTTCATCTTCTCCGCCACCAGGTCAGTGAAAGAATACTCGGGTCCGACCCGATCTTGAAACCTCTGTATGAACCTCTCTTTGACGGTCTTAAAATTCTCAGCCTCCTCCAGAGGCAGGGTATAAAACCATTCTAGCGCGACCCCCTCCAGGGACCGACGGAACAAATAAGCCATCAAGCGATCATCCTGTTGGAACTGCACAGACTCGTACAAGAACTCCCGGACATGGATGAACGGGTTACCATTCCCATCATATTTGCGGTATACGGGGAGCTCCGACTGGGAAGGAAAACGTAGGTCCCTGAAATTGGGGATAGGGACATCAGCAAGAGACTGCGGGCCGACCCGCTTGTGGAGGAGATCAATTTGTTGCTGCATAGCAGCCCACTTGTCAAGGATTTCTCGTTCCCGGGAAGGAGGGGGAGGAGCAAGAGGAGTAGCACCCGGATAGGCGACCAAAGGATAAACTGACGAAGGAGGTGGCCCATAAGAGGGGTAATGGGCCGAGGAGGGGCCCATATCCGCATGAGTGGCCTGAGCCGCCCCCGGCTGTGACCTAACGAATTCTGTCGAGGCCATGAGGGCCTGAGGCGACGGGGAAGTTGTAGGGTATGGCTCAAGATAAGGAACAGAGGGGATCGGGGATTTCTCTTTATCCAGTTGCTGATGGACCGATGTGGATGCCTGGCCCATTTCCATATTGGGATAGCGAAAATTCTGAGGGCGCACTGGAGTAAGGTCAATGGGAGCCACGGAAGTGGTCCCGATCACAGGAGCTGAAGTGGCGACATTGGCCGTGGCATGAGCCAGAGCTGAGGCCGGGGCATCGCCCCCTTGCAAAGCTTGTCTGATGAGATGGAGTTGGGTGGGGTCTAACTGGGCCATCATGTCGAGGATCGTACTGGCTGAATTCTGGTTGGGCAGGTTTGAAAAAGAGGGTCGGGGACCCTCGCCAAGAGATGTGGGGAGCAAAGGGGCCGTCCCCTCTCCCCCTTGCAAGTGGGTGACCCTAGGTGGGTCCTCAAGGAGACCACGAGGAAGGGAGTCCTCATGGGCCGCAGAGAAGTCGTATGACGACATGGAGGAAGGAGCGGAATCGAACAAGGGGTTGGAGTAGGAATGGAAGTAAGACTCAACCCTAGGAAGCGATCATGGGGGCAAAAGGCAGTCCCACATACACCAAGACACTCGATACTAAGACAAGCAACACCAAATCAATCAAATCTATCAAGCAAATGGTAAGCATACAATGGAGCGAGATGAGGGTAGAATCACTCAATAATGCAATCAAGTTCTTAAAATGATGCTCGTCGGTTCCTTATATCTTCAGGTTTAAACCTTAGTGGATTAATGAAAATGTCAATTCTCTCGACCACTAGGTGCCTGATTGAGGATGAGAACGAGGAACCGGGTGACCCTATTGGGACTTCTCACTCGCGGATGCAACCCTAGACGGGGTGGATACGGTACAACCTGCCCGGCGTCCGTGTGGGAATCCACGGCTCACGGGGACTTACGGAGGTCCTCAGCAAGGTCCCTAGTCGGCTCCAAGGAATATGGAGACGAGAGGAAACCCTACCTCGGTAGGAATGCGACTAATATGGGAAATACCGATGCTCCTATGCGCACCGGAGTGCATGCACAAGCTAGCCTAGCAGCTATCAATCAATGAGCAAGTATACACATGAGTAATAAAAGCATGGTCATGCAATGATAATAACAAGATGGCAGGGGAAGCCAACGAACAGCACCAGGAGCAATATATATATCAGCCAAAACACTAAGCAAAAAGACAGAAATGCACTGTGACAGGAGATGTGCGGTCTTCCTCTAACCGCTCTAAGTACTCAGACGGTCCAATTTCAGCCGTAATGCATGGGCAGAAAATGCAAGGGCCATACCAGACAGACGGCTTATCGTCAACCGCACGCGTGTTTGAACCGCCGCCTCACAGCCGTGTATCTGCCACCAGAAAGTATAGCGTACATGTGCCTGGGCGCGGGACGGCTGTGTGAAAGCCGCTCAAACTTATGGACGGCGTCCAGAGAGCTGTCTGTAACAAGAAAGGCCGGTGTAGATCAACCTGGAGGCAGAGTATACGAACGGTGTAGGATCAACCGCTCTGACGATTAGACGACTCTGGGAGAACCGCGTGTGAGCCAGAGGACAGAAACCGTCTCCTACCTGTAAATCACTCCAAGAAGAAAACCTTGACACGACTAAGAAGGGTCAGCAACTCAAAAGCACGATGGGCACTAGGGGTCCCACCGTGATCGCCACAAAAGGGGTGTAGATATATATATCCCCTCCTCTCTCTCTCTCTCTCTCTCCACTAAAGGAGTCAAGAGCACACCAAGCGCATGAACAAATGAGAGACGGAAGAGAAAACAGAGAATGAAGCAAAGTACCGTGATTGCCACCAAGATGCCGTACGCGACAGGCACGTCGTACCTTGGAAAATGGGGAAAAACTCGCCTTGGTGCAGCGCTGGGGATGAACGGCTCTATTAGGACCGCTCTGGGATGAGCGGTCTTACGATAGACCGCCCTGGGACGCTGCGAGGGATGCGGGAGGAACTATTGCAGTGAGATGGACGGCGCTTTATGGACCGCACTCCAGTGACGGACGGTTGTTTATGCACCGCGCGCGACGTTGAACTGCTGGAGGATGACCGCTCAAGACCTTCACCCAGCAAGTTGAGAAGGGTTCGACCTCCACCCTCTCCGGCCGGCCAGAGGGGATGGGCCTCGTGCTGATGAGATGCTGACCTGCGAAACAACGTAGAGACACAAAGAAAGACACCCAAATTAGACCTTAATGATGCGGTACATGTTCAAACGAGAAGAATTAAGCATGAACAAATGAAAAGGGGAATACCTGGGGGGTTTTAAACCCCTAGGGTGACAAAAAACGGGATGGTTGTATGCATGTTATGAGAAGGAGGGGGTACGCGGGTGAGAAACGAAGTATGCAATGAAAGAACACGACAAAACTTATGAACGAAAAAAAAACTACGAAGACTGGGCTACTCCCTTGACCGGAGGCTCATGCGGACGTAGAGAGCCTCCCTCCTTGGTGCTGGGTCGCTCAAGAGTGCGGCAGGGCTTCGCCGTCGATCAGAATCTTCCCCCCCTTTCGACGTCCGGCCAATAGGCTCTATTTATAGAGCCTAGAAAGCCAACCTCGAGATTAGGGTTTAGAGCCATTTTCGGGATGAAATTATTGAAAATAAATTGTAGATAATACAATCATCTCTCATCCAGTCGAAATGGCACTTAAAATGGTTGATTATCCACGGAGATATCGATAAAAGAAGTTGGGGATAAAACCATGAAAAAAGGATTAAAATCTGTTAAAATTGAGCAACCGACAGGATGAACGGTCTTACGATAGACCGCTCAACCAAGTGGGCGGTTACATACTAACCGTCCATACCCGTCGGTGGAAATTCAAATAAACAGCAAACAATCCCAATTATCCCTCGAACTGGCCGAAACGTCCGCCGTGGGACCCTGACTATATGAACGGTTGTAAAAAGACCGTTTTATCGTAGAGCGGCACAAACGCGACCGTTTTATCCTGTCGGTGATAATTCAAGATAATTGGATAATTATCTGAGAAAACGGGCGCGCGTAGGACTCTGAGATATAGGCGGTTGTAATAGGCCCGTCCATGAGCGTGAACGGTCCTTATCACACCGCACAAAATCCTGTCGGTGAATACTCAGAAAATCCTCAGAAATTAGCCAAAATATATGAACGGTCTGGTATCAACCGCCCAAGTCTTGAACGGCTGATGTGGGACCGTTCATGATCTTGGGTACCTCATGTTTATAAAACAGTTCAATTAATCAAAGCTAAGGTCCGATAAGCCTTAAATGGATACGACCTTTACCAAGGAGGGAGGTTACACATAAAAATGGGCCCAGGATGTGCCACAAAAAATGGCCCAACAGATAATGGACGACTTAGGGCATCAATCAATGGAAGTAAGAGAAACGGCTCAACTTATCGGTATAAAAATGGGTGTCAACAAGCCCGTAACCACAACATGCCCATTGATCTCAATCATGAGGGCATCAAATCTAGCCATTCAGGCTCCGGTTTAAGCTCCAGTTACAAAATATATCAATTAGTTGATACAACCACAAACATTCAAGCCTCAAAGTGAATGATGACAAATCAACTCACAATAAGCAATCCCAACATCAACATAACGGACTAGTGATGATGATCCCACCAGTAACGTCCTTTGACAGTAGCAAGCTATGGACACCCAGCGCCAGTCACCAAATAGCCATGGGGCTCCCAGGTAAGAAAAAAAATAATAAATAAATAAATAAAATAGGGCTAAAAATATAGATTCCCCAGCGGACTTAGTCGTTCTCTTATCAAGGAGACAGTTAGGGGGGAAAAGGCTATAAACCCAGCTGAGGTGAAAACCCGCAAGGGCTCCTCAAGCAAAATCGGGTAACCCCTTGGTGTAAAAACCCGCAAGGGTGCATCGAAAAAATATAAAGGGGACTAGCTATGGTGAAAACCCACAAGGGCGGTAGAGTTGGTAAAGAGAAAAGAACTCTCCCTTCCTTCTCTACTCCTCACCCGTGGAAGCTATCGATCACGACGTCTCATCGATGGTGAGCTCAGCACCACCTTACACCAATGGTGGCCACACACCCCCGAGGGTTGGTTGTCATTAGCCCCAGTTCTAGTTTTCAATCCATGTATCCAGTTCCCAGTTTCTAGTCTCAGTATCCAGTCCCCAGTCTCCAGTTCCTAGCATCCAACCGCCAGTTCCCGGCATCCAACCGCCAGTTCCCAACACCCAATATCCAATTTCTAGCATCCAGTTTCCAGTCTCCAACCCCAGTTTCTTGCAACAGGCCAGCACACCTCATCCAGGCAGGCCTCCAATATCCAATTCTAACCTCCAGCATCCAGTTCTAGTCTCCAGTTTCTAAGTCTCCAGCTTCCAGCTTCTAATAATAGACCAATACGCCTCACCCAGGTAGGTCTCAAGTTTCTAGTTTTGGGCTAGCATACCTCATCCAGGCAGGCCTCCAGTATCTATTCCCAGTCTCCAGCCCTAGTATCCAAGCTCCAGCTTCTAGCTTCCAGTCTCCAGCGAAAGGCTAGTACACCTCATCTAGGCAGGCTCCCAACCTCTAGCCTCCAATTGCCAGCAACAGGCCAGCACGTCTTATTCAAGCAGGCTTCCAGTTTCCAGCCTCCAGTTCTAGCGAAAGACCAGTATGCCTTATTCAGGCAAGTCTCCAGTTTCAGCTTCCATCTTCAGGCCAGCATGTCTTCGCCAGGCATGCCCCCAGTCTCCAGTCTCCAGTCGCCTATAGTAGACCAGAACGCCTCATCAAGGTAGGTCTCCGGTCCCTAGTGTCCAGCCTTGGACCAGCACACACTATCCAGGACATCACCAAGATGCTCCAGTTTATAATAGAAAAATCAACCACGATAGTAGCAGTTGGTTGCCAGCCTTCACACCATACATCACTCCACAAGAAGAGGGTGGAAGAACACAAGGAATGGTGACAAAAAAAAATTCTAGCACTTTGTAATTCATTTCTATTAAGAGCCTGAGACAAGCCCTCAAGGTGACTATATGGCTTGTACGACTAGGCTAACCAGAAAATACATGATACAAAAAGGAGGGAGGAGGAGAAGGAAACATGAGTCATGGCTCATGTGACTCTAGCTCTGCCAGACACCCCTCGACGGCCAACATATCAGTTTGTAAGGCAATAATCTCGTAGTCTCTAGATTCTTCTTCATCCTCCACCAGAACTGCCTCCACCTCCAAGCGCTGTGCTGCTCCTAGGTGCTCCTCCATGGCCTTCCTCAAGGCCTCAGCCTGGCACGTAGCCTCCTCTACCTTGGCGAAGGATGCCCTACCCCTGGTCTAGGCAGCCTCAAACATGGCCCCCTCCCTCTCTATAGTTGTGGCCAACTCTTTAAGCCTCGGCCGCTCTTGTTGAATGGCTTTTTCCCTCCTCACCAGTCTCTACAGTGTAGTACGACAATGAACAAACTCGGCCCACGCCACCTCCAGAGTAGCCACCCACGGCTTGCACAAGAAGCCAAGGTTGTATGTAGTAGCCCCAGGTACACTCCTCCAACTGAATCCTCATGTCCTCAAGGGACAAGAGAGGGTCGCATCGAAAGCACTTCTACATGCAATGGAGAAGGGAGGTGACGACACCCTCATTCATCAGAGGTGCACATGGTTGAGAGGAAGAAGGCAACTGAACCCCCAGTGTAGGGAGAGCCCCGACCTCTTCCATCCGGATATCAGTCAAGGCTGCACAATACAAAGAAAATAGAAAACTAGAAAGTGAGAAATGCCAGTAGCACTTTCTTTAACAAATAAGGTGGAAAACTTGAGAAAACAATTCAAAATTTAGTCTCGCGCCTCATACCTAGAGATGGCTCCACCACTTCCTCAGGGGCTCTCACCGGTGTAAGGGAGGGCAGTGATCCTTCAGCAACTAGGGGAGCCCCTGCTACTCCTCTCACATCCTCAACCATCATAGCAGGGATATGAGACCCCTTGTGCTCGGCTACAGTAGGCATCAGCCCCTACTGCCCCTCCGGTCCAAGTGCTGCACGAATCCACGATGTGAATTCATATGAAGGTTACATAGTCTATTAATGCAAGGCAAGGGAAATAATTTCTCTTAACTGTCAAAGCCACCTTAGCCACAGTTTCCTCAGTCGGTGAGGCCCTAGAAGAGTGAGAACTCGAAGTCCCCTCGATCTCCATAGTATCACGGCTCTTGCCCGAGGAGGCCCTTGGCGGAGTCCCAGAAGAACTTCCTGAAGCACTGGAAGAAGAAGTACCCACAAATTTACGATAATGTCAGCCCAATACTTGGTCCCACAAGAGGGCTCGCCAACCCAAAAGGTCTGAGCGAGGCTTATAAACAAGGGTACCATAGTCAGAAACACCATTGATGTCGACCTCATCCTTGACATCCTCCGCCGAAGCCAGAGCTACAAGGCCTTCATCCAAAGCCCTGACATCACGAGGAGGAAGCTCACCATCCTCCAAAGGGGCCGAAATGCCTTACAATAAATATGAGTATATGCCATATGTAATGCCTCTGGATTTCGGATCCTATTTTCATGGGTTTCGGATCTATTTTTATGGGTGACATAAAAATTAATTAAGATTTAGATTGGACCTTCATGGAATTATTGAGTTTTTAAGCATTTTTCGTAATTTTTTAAATGGAAATGATAAGAGGAAGGGCATATTGACAATTTTGGTTTTTTCAGAGATTACGGGAAACCCCAAAAGTTTTTCTCTTCTCATTAAACGTGAGCCCGCTCCCCTCTCTCCTCATTCTTCCCCTTTTGCTCCGATCGCGAGGCTCCCCTCCTCTCCTCTCCTGCTGTAAACAGTGAGCGCGAGGGAGGATCAATCGACGATAGTGGCGGGCTAGGCAGAGCTTGGGCGTAAGGCTATGGCAGCTCGTGCGTGGGCGTACAGGATCACAGTTTCATGTGCAGGTTCAAGATTTGGCGCGATCCGATGAGGATCGAGCCTCCATTAGAGATTTGAAGTGACGTTGAGGTGGGGGGATAGATCCTGAACTCACTTCTCACGTTTCCCTTTGGATCCATAGTGATTTGGGCGAGAGAGAGGGGTTGCTGTATTTTTGGGGGGGAAATTCATGTTTGGAGCCATGAGAATGGATTGATCCTTTTCCCCCACGATTTCTAGCATAGATTGGGTTTAATCTGTGGCAGTGTGGTTGGGGATGGTTTTACCATGTTTTTTGGAGTTTTTCGAGCCCAATGTGGGCGAATCGGGCATGGGGATGAGCCTCTAGAGGTGTTTCTGGAGGGGACTCTGATCAGGGAGGGAGGCAGCTGGGCTACTGCCTCTGGCCAGTTGGACGGCTAGGGTACTGGCCGCTTGGGGAGCTGGGTTTCTAGTGGGGTGGCCGCCCAGAGTGATGCCCACTGGGTGACTAGAGGGCGGCCAAGGTACTGACCACCCAGCCCTTGCACTGGGCAGCCACTAGTTGGGCAGCCTAGCCCCTATAAGCCCAATCTGTCGGGCTCCCAGGCCATGCAGTGGCGGCCACTATTGTGGCTGCCCAGGAGTGTGGGCGGCTAGTAGGCTAGCCGCCCAGGCCCTATATGCCTGTCACCTGGTTTTCTGCCATTCCGCGCATCTAGAGGTTTTGGTCTGTGCCGTATGCATCGGTAGTCCATAGATTAGAAATCGAGCCAGTGGTTCTTTATTTTCGTGCGAGCGAGCCACCTCGTGGTGGATTAGTGCGGACCATTGGTACTCCCGTGGATTCCGTGATTTTCCCCGAGTTCTCACTTTTAGTGACCCTACCCACTATGCTGACCAGGGCACGTAGTTGCTTACCCAATAGGGAGAGGTGGAGGCTTGTCCAAAGTAGACGATTTTAAAGCTAGTTATCGTAGGGCCCCTTGCCTTTATAGTCAGAGTTCGACTAGAGGGAAAACCGACTAGAGTACTCGACTTAGAGAAGATAGTCTATGTGTGCACACTTGGTTGGGGGCGTTGAACACGTGCTGACTAGTGCGACCCTAGCTAGTCCTTGTTCTGTGGTACTATGTACGGCATCTCAGTTTCCATCTGGGGTAAGTAGGGAGACACTTAAGGCTGCGGTATAAGTCATCGGTGGACGCTTTCGACCTTGCTTCAAGTGGGTAGTACTCCTGTCACTTGAGAGGTTTTGTCTCTGGTTTCTTCCTAACAAGGTTTACTGTACATGTGGCTCGGTGTGTTCTGTTCTACGTGACCGAGGCACAATTTTATGATAGGTTGTAGTGGTCCTATGTAGAGTCCTTTACTTGTTATTCTTTGCCTCCCCTATTATTTAGTTATTATTCCTGTTATTATTTATTGCACTGTGGTTCTTGTTTCTATGAGGTAGGGATCTGCAAGACCCCTACTAAGTCGATGAGACAAGGCTCACCCCTTTGCTTTTCAAGAGAGGCGAGGCTTATGCACAGAGCTTCGGAGGCTGCTCGTGGTGTCGGTGGCCAGGTCTAGTTGTCAGTTTGCCAAAGACGGGGTATGTTCCGTAGTCTTGTACTTTTCTTTTAGTACAGTGTACTTGTTATGGACTTGAAGCTCTGGGTTGTATAATTGTTTAATTACGTAGTTGTTTATTTCCTGCATTATTTTATTTATGCATCTTATATTTCTACATTTATTTTAACTTCTTGTACACTCCCACACCAACCCTTAACCCTTCCGTGCCTCCCAGCTCGTGGGTGGCAGGCCAAGATTCAAATGGTATTGAGTTTCTCCCGATATCTGGATTCTGGGTTGTTACAGTTGGTATCAGAGCGTGGTTGTGGAGGTGTAAGGTGTTGTGTGCTCTGAATCACAGATAGTGTATGGAAGGCTAATCTAGAGGGGGGGTGAATAGATCTGCCCCTCTTTTTGATGAACACAACGGAATAAAATAACTCTTCACACAATAGAGAAACTCGCACGCTAGATGCTATAGTAGATATGGAGAACGTCCCTAAGCAAACATCTAGCGAAAAAGCAATCACATAGGCAAACTTCTACCTAGATTCCTACGTCCACCCCTCACTCAAACCGAGTGAGGCTTCCCTTGCTACGCAAGAACGTGGAGACTGTTGTATCCCGGTAGTTTTGATGATGTCAAACACCATAAGTTAAAAGTAAACCACCATAAAAAGTTAAACACCTTAAGTCAAACAGAACATGTCTGAAGCCTTCATGAGTCTGTGCATTAGAGTCGGTGCATATTGTCATCCTGCATGACTAAGGTCGGTGCAACCTGCATGACTAAGGTCGGTGCAAGTGTGTCTTACGCATGACTAAGGTCGGTGCATATTTCGCATCCTGCATGACAGAGGTCCGTGCAGATTTTAGCCATATGCATACGAAATCGGTGCATATTCTGCTTTACAAATGTAGATGGTCAGTGCATTCTCTGTTCTATAGGATATCGAGTCAGTGCACATTTTCCCTATGTATACAAGGTCCATGCACTTCTACATTAAGCGTAAAGAAGGTCGGTGCAGTTTCTTCCCTTGTACTAAACCAGGTCTGTGCACACTTTCCTTGTGTGATACAAGGTCGGTGCACATTTGCTCTTGTGCGATACAAGGTCAGTGCATACTTTACTAATATGCATATCAGGTCGGTACACCTTTCTGCTGGTCCATGTACGAGGTTGGTGCATGCTGTGTTAGTCTACATGCAAGGTCAGTGCATATTTCTTGTCAAGTATAGAAGGTCCGTGCATTCTAGTTTTTATTCTACCTAAGGTTTGTGCACATTTTGCCTGAGCATATAGAAGGTCTGTGTAATGTTAAACATTTAGCGTATAAAGGTCAGTACAAGTCTGTGTCATATATATGTAGGTCTGTGCATACTTTAACATACGCTTGCAATGGTCAGTGCACATTTTAAGTCGGTGCACAAAAGGTTCATGCATAAAAGGTTCGTGCACTCTTCTTCTTAGAGTCTATGCATATCTCAGTCTTTGAGAGGTAAGGTCAGTGCATATCATCAAACAGCTAACCCTCATGATTATTTCTTTGCCAGGTGCGCCATATGGTCGAGCAACTACTAAGCAATCTATGAACTTATCTCACATGGAATTTAAAGTACCAGGTTAATGGCATGTGATTCAAGGCAAGGAGCGAACCAGATGATCCTGCCACATAGACTGCTAAAGTACTACGATTCTGACACATGGAACTTTAAAGGATCAGATCTGCGTGAAAGTTTGGGCGGATCGTAATCGAACCACCTTAAAAAGCTCTCTTTCCCATCTGTGTGGATAGCTTGGCTGTTCTCTCGTTTTGGCTCTAGCACATCAGCTGTTCGATTATTGGCTCATCATAACTTTCTCTCTCGATAAGTTTTTGTCCATTTGTCTGCTCCGTGGCCAGACTAGGAGAGTTTCCTTACTGTGACTCAGATTACATAATTTGTTTTTGAAATTATTTTGAATTGGGCGTGATCTATTCATCCCCCCCTTCTAGCTCACATTCTGAGTGTTTTATCAGTTGGTATCAGAGCAGGTTACCCAACATGTGGTCCAACGACCAGGGTAAATCTGGATCTAGCACTCCTCGCAGTTTCATGGCTGAGGGATAGTCTATTAGCTGCCCTCCTTTTTTTGATGGTAATAATTACTTTTACTGGAAAAACATGATGGAAGTATTCTTGAGAGCGCAGAGCTACGAACTCTGGAGAGTGATCACTACAGGACCATACGAGCTCCCACCAAATGAAGATGTGTGGACAAAGGATCACATCAGGCTCTCAACAGTCAACTGGTCGGCTCTAAACATAATTCAATGCGTAATACATCCAGAAGAGTACGCCAGGATCTCAGCCTACCAGACAGCTAAGAAAATGTGGGTTGAACTAGAGCGCATCTACGAAGGTACATCTCAAGTCAAGGCCACCAAGGTAAATATGCTCACCTCTGAGTATGAATTATTTAAGATGAAATTCGAGGAGACTTATAGAAATGTATGTTAGGCTATCGCTGATCACTAACAATCTTAAAGGGCTTGGGAAACAAGTTTCAGAAGGGGATCTAGTCAGGAAAATCCTTAGGTCGTTAACCCTTGCATGGCACACTAAGGCCATTGTGATAGAGAAGTCTAGGGATCTGTCAAAAATGACAGTCACTGAGCTGATAGTGATAGTTCACACAATGGGTGAGTTGGAAGGGGGGGATGAATAGATCACCCTCAATTCTAAAATAATTCAAAGACCTACTTATGTAGTTCAGAAACGCAGTAGGGAAGCTTCTCTAGTCAAGCCACGTAGCAGACATATAGATAGAGGCTTAAAGAAAACGAGAGCTACTATGTGAAACAACCGAACAGTTGGCATGTTAAAAATAGTATGAAAGATAGATATGAAAACCACACCAATGCGACAGAGAGTTTTTAAGGTGGTTCGATTGCGATCTGCAATCTACATCCACCCCTTACTCCTTTGGAGTAAGGCTTCCTTGCACTAAGCAAATAGAACCGCAGACTCAGTCTGCAACATCTGTTGCCTTACAGCTTGCCCCGAGGAACACTCTCCCCGATCTTTCTATGACCAGAAGAAACACTGGAGGTCCAACCTCCTTTCCTTTGCACACCGCAAAGGGAACCTCGTGAATTGCCCCAGGGTACTCATGAACCAGAGGATCAATCCTCTCTTCCTCCAAACACGATGGAGGGAAACCATGAGTAGCACACCACTACTCGCAACCGGAGACAGTCTCCCTTCCACCAACTGAACTTGGAGGGTAACAGAAAGGAATTGAGAAATGCAAAACAAAAACTCGAAGATGAAGAATAATCAGAAAATAATCGTTAAGAGAAAATGATAATGTAGCTTCTGTAGAAGCAAGCCTTCAGACTCTAATCCTGGCGATCACTCAGACTCTTCTATTTCTGGACTGGCTCTCTTCTCGAATGGGGAAGCTTCAGTACAAGCTCAGGCTTCAGATGCTCTCTCTTTTTCTATCTTCAGCTTCTCTCTCTCCCAGCCTTCGATCCCTTTTTATATGCAGATGATGGGCGCGTGGGTACCACGATTCGCGCCCAATCCTTTCACGCAGATCTGATCCTTTTTGATTCCACGTGTCAGAATTGTGGTATTGTAGCAGTCCACGTGGCAGGATCAACTATTCCAGTCCTTGCCTTGGATCACGAGCCATCGACCTGATACTTTATATAACACGTGCAGTTTACTCAGTAGATGCTCGGCTATATAACTCACTTGGCAAAGACAGTAGTAAGTGTTAGCCATTTGATAATAAGCACTGACCTTAATGCACAAAGACAAGCACTAACATCGACATTAGATGCAGCTAGCACTGACGTTGTATGCGAGATATACAACTAGCACCGACTCAGTTAAGTGTAGTCTAAAGCATGCACCGACCTTCTATATGCCAAATGCAGATATGCACAGACCTTGTATGTACAAGGCGAAGGCTATACAGACTTGATAAGCAATTGAACAAGGAATGCACTGACCTTCGTCTTTGCACAAATGGGATGTGCACCGACTTTAGTCAAGCGCAAAAATAAATGTGCACTGACCTTGGTGAATCGTGCACGGACCTTTAATACACATGTGCACAGACCATGTTGAGTCGTGCACAAACCTTTAATATGCATGTGCACATGCCTTGTTGAATCGTGCACAGACCTTGTGTGAAGGAGGAAAACATGCACCGACGTTGATCATGCGTGAGCGACACTGCACTGACCTAATTCATGTAGGATGAAAGTATGCACCGACTTGAGTATGCAGACGGGGTGACTAGCACTGACTTGACTGTAAAGTCAATAGTAACTAGCACCGACCTTGACTGTGAAGAGTACAACTAGCATCGACATGCATGCACCTTGTACTGATCTTAGTAGCTAGCATCGACCCTAGTATGCTTAAGGAACAACTACCATCGACCTATGTCATGCCTAAGGAACAACTAGCATCGACCTTGGCAGTGTAAAAACACAGCTAGCCCGGACCTTGGCTATGCATGAACTATATCTAACATCGACCTTAGCGATGGGAAAACACAGCTAGCACGGACCTTGGCTATGCATGAACTATATCTAACATCGACCTTAGTGGCAAGGCTCATACTAACATGGACTTTATGCGCATGAAACACATTGACGTTATATGAATGCTAAGGCAGAATGTGCTTAGACTCAAGAGCAACTAACAATGACTTCATGTAGGCACACTGACTCCAATGACTCAAGTGCTCAAACTCCAATGTACAGACTCAAGAATGCTTCAGACATATTCTATTCGATTTAAGGTGTTTGATTTTTTATGATGTCTGACATTTGACTTATGGTGTTTGTCATCATCAAAACCACAGGGATACCACAGTCTCCCCCTTTTTGATAATGGCAACACTATGAGCCAAATAGATTTTATGCTGTCATTAGAAAATGGGGGTGTTCAAACATGCAAACAATCAAACATGCAAATAATGTCACACACTAACTCCCCCTGACACACAATCTTTACTCAAGACACATTAGCTCCCCCTGACACTATGACTATCAACCAGAATATACTCCATGCTCAAAAATAGTCTCAAAGCTATTCTCATAAGCCATTCTCCCCCTAAACCCTCAGACATCTTCTCCCCCTTTGACATCATCAAAGGAATGTAGGGAGAAACAAGGTACTACGAAGCTTGAGAGACCATAGACATTTAATTCACTTAGAAGAAGAAACATCTCATAGGTAACTCTTAAAGATCCAAGTAAGGTAACTGAATAGAGCTGAAATACCTCATAGCTAATAAGCAGGAAAAGCACAGAATAAGAGTGAAGATTATCATCATACAGAAGTAAGAATGAGGACCAAGGTGAAACAGTTATGCCAAGAGAAAGCTGTCTAAATGCTTTACTAATCAAGTAAATGGAGGCTCATCGACTATTGGATGGTCCAGAGGTATTAAGGACAAACAGTCTACAAATATTTTTTTTGGAGGGGTGAGAAAAAAATTTCATTGTTGATCAGTAAACTCACTGAGTAATTTTGGTAAGTCACACATTGATATGTGAGAAGACACCTTGATTAGAGGCCAGAATTCCCAGATTCTCAGTGTGATAACCATATTACTTCTCTTTAGAGAACAGAGTTAGCAATATAAGTATCTTTTGACGTGAGGAGACACCTTGATCAGAGGCCTGAATCTCCAGTTACTCAACACTTTAATGCCATTGCTCTGCCATGAATTCTAAAATTTTTCAGAAACTTTTTAATCAGAGATATTCTGGCACTTCATGACATAGAGTATGATTCATTTCTTTGATGAAGTATCTAGTTTCTCGGAAACCAGACCATTGCTCTGAATTGTTGAAATTCCCCTAAACAAATTGATTTTATTTGTTGTATGATGTTTGAAGGCAATACCAGATGTACTCATCCTGAGAGAGTTTTCTTCCAGAAATTTAAGTTTCAAACATTTAGGAGATTTCATGACATAAGAGTGTCAACAATGATCCATGTTCAATAATGATGTAGGAAGACAGTCTTCAGATTCTCTATCTAGGTCTTTGCAGGACTATTAGAGAGAAGCTTTTTAGCTAAATTTCAATTAATCAAATTTGAAAGTTTAAGAGAGTTGAGAGCTTCTAGCTTTTATGAAAAAAATTGCTTTAGGTTCTCAACGAGCTTGGTGCGGTAAAAAGATCTCTCAAAAATCCTTTAAATCAGTCACCTAAGACCTCAGACTGACAGACATGAAGCTCCTCCTTACACTTAGACTGATTGATGGACTCTACCCTATCAGCTTAACAAATGTAAGTGCCTTCTATAGAATACATACTGAAAATACCTCCCCCTCAAAATGAATTATGTGAGCATACAGGTGAGATGCAAAAAGTATGGAAGTGCAGAAATGAAAGTTTATGTACTTGAATTTGATCTATATGGAAATGAGCATGTGGTACAAGGTGGAGAACGTAGGTCATAAGACCTCCTCACACATGATGTGGGTTTCCCGTCAAAAAGCATCTGACCATCTCCCAGCTTATCATTTTATATACCAACAGGTTATGCATGCCACAGTGAAATAAATGACAGACACTAGATGAAAATGTCATGCAAATGAGGTATTCATGCAACTCAACATGGGCACAGATACAAGAATGCATTTTATTCCAAAATTCAGAATTCAGAGGTTTTTAAAAATGCCTAGTTCTCTCCTCAAGGTTGTGAATTTGTCATTGTCTAGAGGCTTAGTAAAGATGTCAGCTATCTGATGGGCAGTGTCTACATGGATCAATTCAAAAGTGTTTTTAGACACCTCATCTCTGATAAAATGATGTCTGATTTCAATATGTTTGGTGCGAGAATGTAAAACAAGATTTTTTACAAGATTTATGGCACTAGTATTATCACAGTATATGGGTGTGCAGCCCAGTTCTACTTGGTAGTCTTGAAGCTGGTGTTTAATCTAGATCACTTGTGTACCACAGCTCCCTACAGCTACATACTCAGCTTCTGCAATGGAGAGGGCCATAGAATGTTGTTTCTTGGAAACCCAAGAAACTAAACACCCACCAAGAAATTGACATTGACCACTAATGCTCTTCCTATCTATCTTACACCTAGCATAGTCTGCATCCGTATATGCAATCAGATCTAATGTATGTGATGCAGGAAACCATAAACCTAGAGTGTGTGTAGTAGATATGTATCTAAAAGTCCTTTTCACAGTAGCTAGATGCAATTCAGTAGGTCTAGATTGATACCTAGCACACATACCTACACTGAATTGTATATCAGGTCTCGAGGCAGTTAAATAGAGTAGGGATCCAATCATACCTCGATATAATTTTGCATCAACTTCTTTACCTGATTCATCTGCATCTAATGATGTGTTGGTACCCATTGGAGTTGAGATGTGCTTCAGATTAGTCATTCCAAAATGGTTGAGAATGTCCAAGGTATACTTGGTCTTGGTAATGAAGCATCCATCATCCTACTGTTCTACCTGCAAGCCAAGGAAGTATTTCAATTCTCTGACCAAACTCATTTCAAATTAGAAGACATCAATTGAGCAAATTCATTACATAGTTCAGAACATGTTGAACCAAAGACTATGTCATCTACATATACCTAAACTATGATGAGATCTTTACTCAAACTTTTGTTAAACAAGGTTTGATCCACCTTACCTCTGTTGTAGCCCTTGCTGATCAGAAATTCTGTCAGCCTCTCATACCACGCCCAAGGAGCCTGCTTTAGACTATATAGAGCTTTATTTAACCTGAAAACCATGTTAGGATGTGAAGACAATTGAAATCCTGGGGGTATTCTACAAAGACTTTCTTTAATAAAACCATTCAAAATTGCACTTTTAACATCCATTTGATGAAGTTTTATATTTTTAGAACATGCAAAAGCTATTAAAATTCTTATTGCCTCCATCCTACCAACAGGTGCATAGGATTCATCAAAATCAACCCCAAATTCCTTATAGTAACCTTTGGCTACTAGTCTGGCTTTATTTCTTGAAATTATTCCATCCTCATTCATTTTATTTTTGAAGACCCATTTAGTTCCTATTATATTTGTATTTTTAGGTCTCGGAACTAGTTCCCAGACACTATTTCTCTCAAATTGACCTAGTTCCTCACTCATAGCATTAACACATGATTCATCTTTCATAGCCTCATCAATAGATTTGGGCTCAATATGTGACACTAAAGCAACTAGGTCTTGATGATTTACATTTTTGAGATAAGACCTAGTCCTAGGGGGATCTCCTAGGTTGCCTATGATATTATTCACATGATGATCTTTCAAGAATTTAACATTAGTTGAGGACTCACCTGTTTCAGCTGGGCTTACTTGACTTGGAGTAGTTGAACCTTCAGGTGGTTCAGGTTCTTCCTCCACCATCTCCTCTAGAAAGTTTCCATCATGCCTTGAGCTCCTGTCATCATCATCCAAGTCAGTGACAGTGTTTGTTTCATCGAATATAACATGAGGAGATTCTTCTACTGCTTGGTCTGAAACATTAAAAACCATATATGCCCTAGTTGTTTCAGAGTATCCTAGAAGAATTCCAGGGCTACTCCTTGCATCAAATTTATCTAGGTCTTCTTATTATTGTTATGAATGAAGCATTTTGAACCAAAAATCTTAAAATATGAGACATTTGGCTTCTTACCTTTCAAGAGTTCATAGGGGGTTTTCTTATGGACGGGACTTACCAAGGCTCTGTTGATGATGTAGCAAGCGGTATTAGCTGCCTCTGCCCTAAACCTTCTAGGAAGCTGACTCTCCACCAGCATAGTTCTTGCCATTTCAATGATTGTACGGTTTCTTCTCTCCACTATGCCATTCTGCTCCGGAGTCCTAGGAGAAGAAAATCTGTGAGTTAGTCCTTCATTGTTACAGAATTCAAAAAGTATAGAGTTTTCAAACTCTCCTCCATGGTCAGATTGAATCATGGAAATATTGTGACTTCCTTCTTGTTTGACTTTATTGAAAAAATATTCAAACTTCTGAAAAGTATCTCTTTTATTTGCTAAGAAAAATAACCATGAATATCAAGTAAAATCATCTGCAATCACAAACCCGAATCTCTTCCCATTAAGACTCTGAGTCCTGGTTGGGCTAAAGAGATCCATATGCAAGTGCTCCATTGGCTTGGAGGATAAAGGCTCAGATCTGAGCTGAAATGATTTGCGAGTTTGTTTGCCTAGAGCACAGGCATCACAGACTTTTAAAATGGAACTGAATTTGATCTTGGGCATGCCTCTAACTAAGTCATACTTGACCAGTTTATTCAATGTAGAGAAACTAGCATGACCTAAACGTCTATGCCAATTAAATGTATTATTTTCAAAATCAGCAGCCAAACAAAGATTTGATTCAGATTTTTCATTTAAATCAACAATGTAAACATTATTGACTCTATGTGCTTCAAACTTGACCTTGTTAGAATTTATTTCAAGTATTTTGCATGCATTATCATCGAACACAACTCTGTGACCCTTGTCACATAACTGACTAATACTTAGCAAGTTCTGTTGAAGACCCTCTACAAGCAAAACTTTTTCAATAGAGTTTGTGGAGGACTTACCAACTGTTCCTATTCCAACAATCTTACCTCTATTCTTTCCTCCAAATTTGACCTGACCCCCTACCTTCATTTCCAGTTTGCTGAATTTAGATCGATCGCCCGTCATGTGCCTAGAGCAGCCGCTATCTAGGTACCACCTGTTGTGCTCGGCTCCAAGGCTAACCTGTAGAGGACAAATCAAGCAGAGTAATTTGGAACCCAAGATAGATTGGGTCCAAAGACATTGTTCAAATCTTTAAGAAGAAATTTAGGAATTCAAAACTGTTTCACAGTATTTTTCTTTTCCATGTTGTTGACAGTTTTGTTGAAATTATAACTAGAGTTCTGTCCATTTGGTCTAACGGTGTGGAATCTATTCCTGTTATTGGACTGTTCATTCTTTGGGTATCTTTTGTACCCATTCTGTCTAGGATAGACATACTCATTAAAGAATTTCTGTGGAACATGATTTCCCCAATTTTTCTTATATTAACCCATGTTTTTATAGAAGAATGAATTTCTATTCTGGGTCATGTGTCTTGACTTATGAAGGTTCTTGTTCTGGGGGGTACACGCTGGGGCTTGTCTAGGTGTGTTCTTTCCAGTTTTAGGTTGTTGTCCAACAAGATTTGATGAATTATTTCTTGGTGGCTGGACATTCTGAGCATTGTTGGAGCTGGATGGTGTGTCAAGTTTTTCCTTCCCTTTTTCTGGGCAGAATGTTACTGTTGTGAACTCAAAAGGTTTCTTGTGCGTAGGGTCATATCCTAAACCCTCTTTGTTGAAATTGATTCTAGTACCTAGAATGGTATCCAAGTTTGTTTTTCCTTGAACAAATTTTTCTAGGGTTCTTTGTTTGTCTTCTAGTTCTTTTTGCAATGTTTCACAATTCCTTGAAGTTCAGAATGCACCTTCCTAACAGCTTCATACTTTTCAGTAATTAAACTATTTTCACTTTGGCTTTCTTGAAGTTTTAATTTGAATTCATCAAGTTGTTTTTGAACTTCCTGGTTTTCAGACTTAAGAGTTTCATTTTCCTTTCTGAGAGAATTCATCTCTTCTAATTCTTCCTTGACCTTTTGATTTTATTTGTGAGTTTGAATTTATTCTTCATTAGCAGCATTCAATTTTCCATTTAACACCCTATGATCTTTACTCAAAGCATTAAACTTAGCTAACAGTTCTACATAGGCATCTTCCCAGTCATCAATAGTGAAATTTTCAAAAAAGTTGGTTACCTCTTCGTCACTGTTAGGCATAAGGCATATTCCTTACAAGATTTATGGCACTAGTATTATCACAGTATATGGGTGTGCAGCCTAGTTCTACTTGGTAGTCTTGAAGCTGGTGTTTAATATAGATCACTTGTGTACCACAGCTCCCTGCAGCTACATACTCAGCTTCTGCAGTGGAGAGGGCCATAGAATGTTGTTTCTTGGAAACCCAAGAAACTAAACACCCACCTAGAAATTGACATTGACCACTAGTGCTCTTCCTATCTAGCTTACACCCAGCATAGTCTGCATCCGTATATGTAATCAGATCAAATGTATGTGATGCAGGAAACCATAAACCTAGAGTGTGTGTAGCAGATATGTATCTAAAAGTCCTTTTCACAGTACCTAGATGCAATTCAGTAGGCGTAGATTGATACCTAGCACACATACCTACAGTGAATTGTATATCAGGTCTTGAGGCAGTTAAATAGAGTAGGGATCCAATCATACCTCGATATAATTTTGCATCAACTTCTTTACCTGATTCATTTGCATCTAATGATGTGTTGGTACCCATTGGAGTTGAGATGTGCTTCAGATTAGTCATTCCAAAATGCTTGAGAATGTCCAAGGTATACTTGGTCTTGTTAATGAAGCATCCATCATTCTACTGTTGTACCTGCAAGCCAAGGAAGTATTTCAATTCTCTGACCAAACTCATTTCAAATTCAGAAGATATCAATTGAGCAAATTCATTACATAGTTCAGAACATGTTGAACCAAAGACTATGTCATCTACATATACCTAAACTATGATGAGATCTTTACTCAAACTTTTGGTAAATAAGGTTTGATCCACCTTACCTCTATTGTAGCCCTTACTGATCAGAAATTCTGTCAGCCTCTCATACCACGCCCGAGGAGCCTGCTTTAGACTATATATAGCTTTATTTAACCCGAAAACCATGTTAGGATGTGAAGATAATTTAAATCTTGGGGGTTGTTCTACAAAGACTTCTTCTTTAATAAAACTATTTAAAAATGCACTTTTGACATCCATTTGATGAATTTTTTTATTTTTAGAACATTCAAAAGCTATTAAAATTCTTATTGCCTCCATCCTAGCAACATGTGCATAGGATTCATCAAAATCAACCCCAAATTCCTGACAGTAACCTTTGGCTACTAGTCTGGCTTTATTTCTTGAAATTATTCCATCCTCATTCATTTTATTTTTGAAGACCCATTTAGTTCCTATTATATTTATGTTTTCAGGTCTCGGAACTAGTTCCCATACATTATTTCTCTCAAATTGACCTAGTTCTTCACTCATAGCATTAACACATGATTCATCTTTCATAGCCTCATCAACAGATTTGGGCTCAATCTGTGACACTAAAGTAACTAGGTCTTGATGATTTACATTTTTGAGATAAGACCTAGTCCTAGGGGGATCTCCTAGGTTGCCTATGATATTATTCACATGATAATCTTTCATGAATTTCACTTTAGTTGAGGACTCACCTGTTTCAGCTGGGCTTACTTGACTTGGAGTAGTTGAACCTTCAGGTGGTTCAGGTTCTTCATCAACCATCTCCTCAAGAAAGTTTCCATCATGCCTTGAGCTCCTGTCATCATCATCCAAGTCAGTGACAGTGTTTGTTTCATCGAATATAACATGAGGAGATTCTTCTACTGTTTGGTCTGAAACATTAAAAACCCTATATGCCCTAGTTGTTTCAGAGTATCCTAGAAGAATTCCAGGGCCACTCCTTGCATCAAATTTATCTAGGTTTTTTTATTATTGTTATGAATGAAGCATTTTGAACCAAAAATCTTAAAATATGAGACATTTGGCTTCTTACCTTTCAAGAGTTCATAGGGGGTTTTCTTATGGACGGGTCTTACCAAGGCTCTGTTGATGATGTAGCAAGCGGTATTAGCTGCCTCTGCCCTAAACCTTATGGGAAGCTGACTCTCCACCAGCATAGTTCTTTCCATTTCAATGATTGTACAGTTTCTTCTCTCCACTATGCCATTCTGCTCCGGAGTCCTAGGAGAAGAAAATCTGTGAGTTAGTCCTTCATTGTTACAGAATTCAGAAAGTATAGAGTTTTCAAACTCTCCTCCATGGTCAAATTGAATCATGGAAATACTGTGAGTTCCTTCTTGTTTGACTTTATTAAAAAATATTCAAACTTCTGAAAAGCATCACTTTTATTTGTTAAGAAAAATAACCATGAATATCTAGTAAAATCATCTACAATCACAAACCCGAATCTCTTCCCATTAAGACTCTGAGTCCTGGTTGGGCCAAAGAGATCCATATGCAAGAGCTCCATTGGCTTGGAGGACAAAGGCTTAGATCTGAGCTTAAATGATTTGCGGGTTTGTTTGCCTAGAGCACAGGCATCACAGACTTTTGAAATGGAACTGAATTTGATCTTGGGCATGCCTCTAACGAAGTCATGCTTGACCAGTTTATTCAATGTAGAGAAACTAGCATGACCTAAACGTCTGTGCCAATTAAATGCATTATTTTCAAAATCAGTAGCCAAACAAAGATTTGATTCAGATTTTTCATTTAAATCAACAATGTAAACATTATTGACTCTATGTGCTTCAAACTTGACCTTGTTAGAATTTATTTCAAGTATTTTGCATGCATTATGATCGAACACAACTCTGTGACCCTTGTCACATAACTGACTAATACTTAGCAAGTTCTGTTGAAGACCCTCTACAAGCAAAACTTTTTCAATAGAGTTTGTGGAGGACTTACCAACTGTTCCTATTCCAACAATCTTACCTCTATTCTTTCCTCTAAATTTGACCAGACCCCCTACCTTCATTTCCAGTTTGCTAAATTTAGATCGATCGCCCGTCATGTGCCTAGAGCAGCCGCTATCTAGGTACCACATGTTGTGCTCGGCTGCAAGGCTAACCTGTAGAGGACAGATCAAGCAGAGTAATTTGGAACCCAAGATAGATTGGGTCCAAAGACATTGTTCAAATCTCTAAGAAGAATTTTAGGAATTCAAAACTGTTTCGCAGTATTTTTCTTTTCCATGTTGTTGACAGTTTTGTTGAAATTATAACTAGAGTTCTGTCCATTTGGTCTAACGGTGTGGAATCTATTCCTATTATTGGACTGTTCATTCTTCGGGTATCTTTTGTACCCATTCTGTCTAGGATAGACATACTCGTTAAAGAATTTCTGTGGAACATGATTTCCCCAGTTTTTCTTATATTGAACCATGTTTTTATAGAAGAATGAATTTCTATTCTGGGTCATGTGTCTTGACTTCTGAAGGTTCTTGTTCTGGGGCATACACGCAGGGGCTTGTCTAGGTGTGTTCTTTCCAGTTTTAGGTTGTTGTCCAGCAAGATTTGATGAATTATTTCTTGGTGGCTGGACATTCTGAGCACTGTTGGAGCTGGATGGTGTGTCATGCTTTTCCTTCCCTTTTTCTGGCAGAATGTTACTATTGTGAACTCAAAAGGTTTCTTGTGCGTAGGGTCATATCCTAAACCCTCTTTGTTGAAATTGATTCTAGTACCTAGAATGGTATCCAAGTTTGTTTTTCCTTGAACAAATTTTTCTAGGGTTCGTTATTTGTCTTCTAGTTCTTTTTGCAATGTTTCACAATTCCCTGAAGTTCAGAATTCACCTTCCTAATAGCTTCATACTTTTCAGTAATTAAACTATTTTCACTTTGGCTTTCTTGAAGTTTTAATTTGAATTCATCAAGTTGTTTTTGAACTTCCTGGTTTTCAGACTTAAGAGTTTCATTTTCCTTTCTGAGAGAATTCATCTCTTCTAATTCTTCCTTGACCTTTTGATTTTATTTGTCAGTTTGAATTTGTTCTTCATTAGCAGCATTCAATTTTCCCTTTAACACCCTATGATCTTTACTGAAAGCATTAAACTTAGCTAACAGTTCTGCATAGGCATCTTCCCAGTCATCAATAGTGAAAATTTTAAAAAAGTTGGTTACCTCTTCGTCATTGTTAGCCATAAGGCATATTCCTTGGTCATCTTCTTCTGAAGAGTTGTCCTCTGGTTCTTCCTCCTCGTCACTCCACGTGCAGACCATAGCTTGAGGTTTCTTCTTTGGAACCTTGGAGATTTTCTTTTCTAGATTGGGGAAATCCCCCTTCATCTGTCTAGGCCTCCTGCAATGAAGGCATGCAATCTTCTTAGTATTCCTATCTTTATTATTGTTAGAATCAACATGCTTACGAGAAGGATATGACCTTTTCCTTCTAAATGTTTTTCCCTTAGTTCTCAGAAACTTACGAAATTGTCGAGTCAGCATAGCTTGCTCCTCTTGATCAAGATCTGAGAACCCATCAGACTCCCCACTACTACTACTACTGCTACTGCT
Organism: Amorphophallus konjac; assembly: GCA_022559845.1. Taxonomy (NCBI): domain Eukaryota; kingdom Viridiplantae; phylum Streptophyta; class Magnoliopsida; order Alismatales; family Araceae; genus Amorphophallus; species Amorphophallus konjac. The sequence continues at coordinate 257,577,280 of CM040123.1, forward strand.
ACTGCTGCTCCGGGACACCTTGAGAGCAATGTTCTTGCCCTTCTTGTCACTTCCTTCACCATTTCTTTTAAAATTCATTTCGTAAGTCATTAGGGATGCTATGAGCTCAATGACTGTTAGTTTGGACAGATCCCTAGACTCCTCTATCACAATGGCCTTGGTGTGTCATGCGGGGGCTAACGACCTAAGGATTTTACTGACTAGATCCCCTTCTGAAACTTGTTTCCCTAGTCCTCTAAGATTGTTAGTGATCAGCGACGGCCCATCATACATTTTTGTAATATTCTCCTTAGATTTCATCTTAAATAATTCATACTCAGAGGTGAGCATATTTAACTTGGTGGCCTTGACTTGGGATGTACCTTCGTAGATGAGCTCTAGTTCATCCCACATCTTCTTGGCTGTCTGACAGGCTGAGATCCTGGCGTACTCTTTTGGATGAACTGCGCATTGAATTATGTTTAGAGCCGACCAATTGACTGTTGAAAGACTGATGTGATCCTTTGTCCATGCATCTTCATTTGGTGGGAGATCGTATGGTCCCGTGGTGATCACCCTCCAGAGTTCGTGGCTCTGCGCTCTCAGGAATACCTCCATCCTATTTTTCCAGTAAAAATAGTTATTACCATCGAAAAAAGGAGGGCCACAAATAGACTATACCTCAGCCATGAAATTGCGAGGAGTACTAGATCCAGATTTACCCTGGTCGTTGGACCACATTTTGGGTAACCTGCTCTGATACCAATTGATAGTTCACACAATTGGTGAGCTAGAAGGTGGGGGATGAATAGATCACCCCCAATTCTAAAATAATTCGAAGACCTACTTATGTAGTTCAGAAACGCAGTGGGGAAGCTTCTCTAGTCTAGCCACGTAGCAGACAGATAGACAGATGATTAAAGAAAACAAGAGCTACTATGTGAAACAATCGAACAGCTGGCGTGCTAAAAATAGTATGAAAGACATATATGCAAACAACACCAATGGGACAGAGAGTTTTTAAGGTGGTTCGATTGCGATCTGCAATCTATGTCCACCCCTTACTCCTCCGGGGTAAGGCTTCCTTGCACTAAGCAAATAGAATCGCAGAATCAGTCTATAACATATGCTGCCTTACAGCTTGCCCCGAGGAACACTCTCCTCGAACTTCCTATGACCAGAAGAAACACTGGAGGTCCAACCTCCCTTCCTTTGCACACCGCAAAGGGAACCCCGTGAATTCCTCCCAGCAACTCATGAACCAGAGGATCAATCCTCTCTTCCTCCAAACACGATGGAGGGAAACCACGTGTAGCACACCACTACTCGCAACCGAAGACAGTCTCCCTTCCTCCAACTGAACTTGGAGAGGAACATAAAGGAATTTAGAAATGCAAAACAAAAACTCGAAGATGAAGAACAATCAGAAAATAATCACTCAAAGAAAATGATAATGTAGCTTCCGTAGAAGCAAGCCTTCAGACTCTAATCCTGGCAATCACTCAGACTCTTCTATTTCTAGACTAGCTCTCTTCTCGAATGGGGAAGTTTCAGTACTAGCTCAAGCTTCAGATGCTCTCTCTTTTTCTATCTTCAGCTTCTCTCTCTCCAAGCCTTCGATCCCTTTTTATATGCCAATGATGGGCGCGTGGGTACCACGATTCCCGCCCAATCCTTTCACGCAGATCTGATCCTTTTTAATTTTGCATGTCAGAATCGTGGTACTATAGCAGTCCACATGGCAGGATCAACTGTTCTAGCCCTTACCTTGGATCACGAGCCATCGAGCTGATACTTTATATAACACGTGCAGTTTACTCAGTAGACGCTCGGCTATATAACTCACCTGGCAAAGACAGTAGTCAGTGTTAGCCATTTGATAATAAGCACTGCCCTTAATGCACAAAGACAAGCACTGACATTGACGTTAGATGTAGCTAGCACCGACATTGTATGCGAGATACACAACTAGCACCGACTCAGTTAAGTGTAGTCTAAAGCATGCACCGACCTTCTATATGCCATATGCAAATACGCACGGACCTTGTATGTACAAGGCGAAGGCTATACAGACTTGATAAGCAATTGAACAAGGAATGCACTGACCTTGGTCTTTGCACAAATGAGATGTGCACCGACTTTAGTCAAGCGCAAAAACAAATGTTCACTGGCCTTGGTGAATCGTGCATGGACCTTTAATACACATGTGCACAGACCATGTTGAGTCATGCACAGACCCTTAATACGCATGTGCACAGACCTTGTTGAATCGTGCACAGACCTTGTGTGAAGGAGGAAAACATGCACCGACGTTGATCATGTGTGAGCGACACTACACCGACCTAATTCATGCAAGATGAAAGTATGCACCGACTTGAGTATGCAGACGGGGTGACTAGCACTGACTTGACTGTAAAGTCAATAGTCACTAGCACCGACCTTGACTGTGAAGAGTACAACTAGCACCGACATGCATGCACCTTGTACTCATCTTAGTAGCTAGCATCGACCCTAGTATGCTTAAGGAACAACTAGCATCGACCTAAGTTATGCCTAAAGAACAACTAGCATCGACCTTCGGGGTGTAAAAATACAGCTAGCCCGGACCTTGGCTATGCATGAACTATATCTAACATCAACCTTAGCGGTGTGAAAACACAGCTAGTACGGACCTTGGCTATGCATGAACTATATCTAACATCGACCTTAGCGGCAAGGCTCATACTAACATGGACTTTATGCGCATGAAACACATTGACGTTATATGAATTCTAGGGCAGAATGTGCTTAGACTCGAGAGCAACTAACAATGACTTCATGCAGACACACTGACTCCAATGACTCAAGTGCACAAACTCCAATGTATAGACTAAAGAATGCTTCAGACATATTCTATTTGATTTAAGGTGTTTGATTTTTTTATGATGTTTGACATTTGACTTATGGTGTTTGTCATCATCAAAACCACAGGGATACAACAGATAGGAACCCTAATGACTTATGAAATGAATTTTAAAAGAAATGGTGAAGGAAGTGACAAGAAGGGCAAGAACATTGCTCTCAAGGTGTCCCGTAGTAGTAGTGGGAGCAGTAATAGCAATAGTAGTGGGGAGTCTGACGGGTTCTCAGACCTTGATCAAGAGGAGCAAGCTATGCTGACTCGATAATTTCGAAAGTTCCTAAGAACTAAGGGAAAACCATTCAGAAGAAAAAGATCACATACTTCTGGTAAGCAGTTTGATTCTAACAATGATAAAAATAAGAATGCTAAGAAGATCACATGCTTTCATTACATGAGGACTGGACACATGAAGGGGGATTGCCCCGATCTCCAGAAGAAAAGCTCTAAGGTGCAAAAGAAGAAACCTCAGGCTATGGTCTGCACGTGGAGTGACGAGGAGGAAGACCCTGAGGCCAATTCTTCAGAAGCAGACGACCAAGGAATATGTCTTATGGCCAACAGTGACGAAGTGGTAACCAACAGTTTGAGAATTTCTATATTGATGACTGGGAAGATGCATATGCTGAATTGTTAGATAAGTTTAATGCTTTGAGTAAAGACCATAGGGTGTTAAAGAGAAAACTGAATGCTACTACTGAAGAACAAATTCAAACTGACAAAGAAAATCAGAAGGTAAAGGAAGAATTATAAGAGATGAATTCTCTCAGAAAAGAAAATGAAGACCTTAATTATGAAAATAAAGAAGTTCAAAAACAACTTAATGAATTCAAGTTAAAACTTCAAGAAAGCCAAAGTGAAAATAGATTAACCACTGAAAAGAATGAAGCTGTTAGGAAAGTGAATTCAGAACTTCAGAAAAACTGTGAAACATTGCAAAAAGAATTGGAAGACAAACAAAGAACTCTAGAAAAATTTATTCAAGGAAAAACAAATTTGGATACCATACTAGGTGCTAGGGTTAATTTTAACAAAGAAGGTTTAGGCTATAACCCAACACAAAAGAAACCTTCTGAATTCACAACAGTGACATTCTGTCAAGAAAAAGGGAAGGAAAAGCTAGACACACCATCTAGCTCCAACAATGTTCAGAATGTCCAACAACCAAGGAACAATTCGTCACACCATGCTGGACAACAGTCTAAAACTGGAAAGAACTCAACTAGGCAAGCTCCTGTGTACATTCCACAGAACAAGAATGGTCACAGGTTAAGGCATATGACCCAGAACAGAAATTCATCTTTCTATAGAAACATGGGTCAATACAAGAAAAATTAGGGAAACCTCGTCCTTCCACAGAAACTCTTTAATGAATATGTCTATCCGAGACAGCATGGGTACAAAAGACACCCGGGGAATGAACAGTCTAACAACAAGAACGGATTCCACATTCTTAGACCAGTTGGCCAGAATACTAGTCATGATTTCAACAAAACTGTCAACAACTTGCAAAAGAAAAATACTCTAAAATAGTTTTGGATTCCGAAGTTTCTGCTTAAAGATTTGAACAATGTCTTTGGACCCAATCTATCTTGGGTTCCAAACTACTCTGCTTGATATGTCCCTCTGCAAGTTAGCCTAGCAGACGAGCACAACAGGTGGTACCTAGATAGCGGCCGCTCCAGGCACATGACAGGCGACTGATCCAAATTCAGTAAACTGGAAATGAAGGTAGGGGGTCTGGTCAAATTTGGAGGAAAGAACAGAGGTAAGATTTTTGGGATTGGAACAGTTGATAAGTTTTCCACAAACTCTGTTGAGAAAGTTCTGCTTGTAGAGGGTCTTCTACACAACTTGCTTAGTATTAGTCAGTTATGTGACAAGGGTCACAGAGTTGTGTTCGATAATAATGCATGCAAAATTCTTGAAATAAATTCTGACAAGGTCAAGTTTGAAGCACATAGAGTCAATAATGTATACATTGTAGATTTAAATGAAAAACCAGAATGAAATCTTTGTTTGGATGCTGATCTTGAAAATAATGCATTTAATTGGCATAGACGTTTAGGACATGCTAGCTTCTCTACATTGAATAAATTGGTCAAACATGATTTAGTTAGAGGCATCCCCAAGATTAAATTTAGTTCCACTTCAAAAATTTGTGATACCTGTTCTCTAGGCAAACAAACCCGTAAATCATTTAAACTCAGATTTGAGTCTTTGTCCTCCAAACCAATGGAACTTTTGCATATAGACCTCTTTGGCCCAACCAGGACTCAGAGTCTAAATGGGAAGAGATCTGGGTTTCTGATTGTAGATGATTTTACCATATTTTCATGGTTATTTTTCTTAGCTAATAAAAGTGATGGTTTTCAGAAGTTTGAACATTTTTTCAATAAAGTTAAACAAGAAGGGATTCACAGAATTTCCATAATCCAATCTGACCATGGAGGAGAGTTTGAAAACTCCATATTTTCTGAGTTTTGTAACAATGAAGGATTAACTCACAGATTTTCTTCTCCCAGGACTCCGGAGCAGAATGGCATAGTGGAAAGAAGAAACCGCACAATCATTGAAATGACTAGAACTATGCTGGTGGAGAGTCAACTACCCAGAAGGTTTTGGGCAGAGGCAGCTAACACCGCTTGCTACACCATCAACAGAGCCTTGGTAAGACCCGTCCATAAGAAAATCCCCTATGAACTCTTGAAAGGTAAGAAGCCAAATATTCCATACTTTAGGATTTTTGGTTCGAAATGCTTCATTCATAACAATAATAAAAAGGACCTAGATAAATTTGATGCAAGGAGTACCCCAAGAATTTTTCTAGGATACTCTGAAACAAACTAGGGCATATAGGGTGTTAAATGTTTCAGACCAAACAATAGAAGAATCTCCTCATGTTATATTTAATGAAAAAAACATTGTTACTAACTTGGATGATGATGACATGAGTTCAAGGCATGATGGAAACTTTCTGGAGGATATGGTGGGGGAAGAATCTGAACCACATGAAGAACCAAATGCTCTAAATCAAGTAAGGTCAGACGAAACAGGTGAGTCCTCAACTAATGTTAGAATCCTGAAAGATCACCCTATGAATAACATCATTGGCAACTTAGGAGATCCCCCTAGGACTAGATCTTATCTCAGAAATGTAAATCACCAAGACCTAGTTGCTTTAGTGTCACAGATTGAGCCTAAATATGTTGATGAGGCTTTGAATGATGAGTCATAGGTCAATGCTATGAGTGAGGAACTAGGTCAATTTGAAAGAAATAATGTCTGGGAACTAGCTCCGAGACCTGAAAATACAAATGTAATAGGAACTAAATGGGTTTTGAAAAATAAAATAAATGAGGGTGGAATAATTTAAAGAAATAAAGTCATACTAGTAGCCAAGGGTTACTGTCAGGAATTTGGGGTTGATTTTGATGAATCCTATGCACCTGTTGCTAGGATGGAGGCAATAAGAATTTTAATTACTTTTGCATGTTCCAAAAATATAAAACTTCATCAAATGGATGTCAAAAGTGTATTTTTAAAAAGATTTATTAAAGAAGAAGTCTTTATAGAACAACCCCCTGGATTTCAATTGTCTTCACATCCTAACAAGGTTTTCAGGTTAAATAAAGCTCTATATGGTCTAAAGCAGGCTCCTCGAGCCTGGTATGAGAGGCTGGCAGAATTTCTTATCAGCAAGGGCTACAACAGAGGTAAGGTGGATCCTATTTACCAAAAGGTTGAGTAAGGATCTCATCATAGTTCAAGTATATGTAAATGACATAGTCTTTGGCTCAACATGCACTGAACTATGCAATGAATTTACTCAATTGATGTCTGTTGATTTTGAAATGAGTTTGGTCGGTGAATTAAAATACTTCCTTGGCTTGCAGGTACAACAGCTGGATGATGGATGCTTCATTAACCAGGACAAGTACACCTTGGACATCCTCAAGTATTTTGGCATGAATAATCCGAAGCACATCTCAACTCCAATGGGTACCAATACATCATTAGATGCAGACGAATCCGGTAAAGAAGTTGATGCAAAATTATATCGAGGTATGATTGGATCCATACTCTATTTAACTGCCTCGAGACCTGATATACAATTCAGTGTAGGTATGCGTGCTAGGTACCAATCTAGGCCTACTGAATTGCATCTAGCTACTGTGAAAAGGATTTCTAGATACATATCTGCTACACACACTCTAGGATTATGGTTTCCTGCATCACACACCTTAGATCTGATTGCATATACGGATGCAGACTATGCTGGGTGTAAGCTAGATAGGATGAGCACTAGTGGTCAATGTCAATTTCTAGGTGGGTGTTTAGTTTCTTGGGCTTCCAAGAAGCAACACTCTGTGGCCCTCTCCACTGCAGAAGCTGAGTATGTAGCTGTAGGGAGCTGTGGTACACAGGTGATCTGGATTAAACACTAGCTTCAGGACTACCAAGTAGAACTGGGCTGCACACCCATATACTGTGATAATACTAGTGCCATGAATCTTGCAAAAAATCATGTTTTACATTCTTGCACCAAACATATTGAAATCAGACATCATTTTATCAGAGATGAGGTTTCTAAAAACACTTTTGAATTAATCCATGTAGACACCTCACATCAGATAGCTGATATTTTTACTAAACCTCTGGACAATGACAAATTCACAACCTTGATGAGAGAACTAGGGATTTTTAAAACCCTTTGAATTCTTGAATATTGGAATAAAATGCATCTATGCTTCTGTGTCCAGGATTGAGCTGCATACAGTCCTCATTTGCATGAATTTTCATCCAGTGTTTGTTGCTTCTTTCTTCTTCTTTCTTTACATGAAATTGGCATGCATAACCTGTTGGTATATCAAATGATAAGCTGGGAGAAGGTTAGATTTCTTATGACTAGAAACCCACATCATGTGTGAGGAGGTCTTCTGACCTACGTTCTCCACCTGGCACCACAGGCTCATTTACATATAAATCAGGTTCATGTCCATAAATTTTCCTCTCTACATTTCAATACACTTTGCATTCCAGCTGTCTGCTTATCTGATTCATATTGTGAGGGGGAGGTATTCTCGGTATGCCTTAGTGTAGAAGGCATTTTCATGTGTTAAGCTGATTGGTTTGAGTTCATCAGTCCGTCAAGGTGTCAGGGGGAGTTGCTTGTTTGTCAGGTTGTGGTCATAGGAGACTGATTCAAAAGGATTTTGAGAGATCTTGTTACGGCTCAAAGCTCATTGAGAACCTTATGCAGTTCTTTTTCACAAAAGCTAGAATCTCTCATCTCTCTTAAATTTCCAAATTTGATTAACTGAAATTGAGCTCAAAAAGCTTCTCTTTAATAATCCTACAAAGACCTAGATAGAGAACCTGAAGACTATCTTCCTACATCATTAATGAACATGGATCATTGTTGACATTTTTATGTCATGAGATCTCCTAAATGTTTGAAACTTCAATTTCTGGTAGCAAAACTCTATGATGATCCGTACATATGGTATTGTCTTCAAACATAACATCCCAAATAAACTCAATTTGTTTAGGGGAATGTCAACATTTCATAGCAATGTTCTGGTTATCGAGAAACTAGACACTTCATCAAAGAAATGAAACACACTCTATGTCATGTGAAGTCCCGCGATGAATGACACCCAAGAGGGGGGTGAATTGGGTGTATACAAACTTTTAACAAACTTATGCCCAATACAAACAGGAGAGAATAATAGCCATAATGAATTTCAAGACTATATGAAAACTATGAGATCTAATAGAATCTATCGCACTCAACCGATCTTCGGTGCGATGGCGGAGGTGAGAATCTGGAGATTCAACTCATGCAAGGTGTTATCTTCTTGACAAGGTTTGCCTTGATGATCCGAACCCACCTTTTAATAAACCCAACATCTAGTATGGAAATGATAAATTATACTAGATCTAACACAAACAATGCAACCAAAAAACTACGCGATTGTAGCGCAGAATGGGGATAGAGGAAAAGGAACAAACCACACAATAGACAGAGATTTTTATGTGGTTCGGATGCAACAACGGCACGTACGATCTGTGAGGATTCCCACACTATCTTGTAAAGTGTTACAAGATCAAAACACACACACACACACGTGAAGAGTTCGGAACTCCCACAAAGGTGTACACACACCGAATCATAAAGAGATGTTAAGAAAAGAACACACACGGATCTACATAGATCCACACACACACAAGTATTCAGTTATTACAAGAACACACACTTGAATCTGAAATAGAAATCGAATGGAAGACACAAAGTAAAAGCTTCAGATTCAACCTCCCGCTTAGTTGATGAAGAAGATTTTGGATGCGGCTTGATCCCCACTTGGCTTGGGGTTGATCTGCTCCAGATGTGGCTTGGTTCACTTGAAGATGGATGAAGAACTTCCTTCCCGGAGCACTGTTCACGGCTATAGTAGCAGCACTTGAATCGCCCCTTGATAGCCTCCTTGAGCCTCCTTGGATTAATTAGGTTTCCTTGCCCTAAAAGAGATGTTTTTATAACTCTTGAATGGTCAAGAGACAAGCCAGGAACCAGATCCACAAATCATGGTAAGTCTGGTGACTTTTGGATTAAGCAAACCCAATGAAGAGGGCTTCCCACGTTGTAGAAAACAAAGTCAAAAATGGCTGCCTCGAAGCTGGCGGTCGATCGGTAGGAGGGGGCAGTCGACCGGAATTTTACAGAAATGTGGGTTTCATTGCTGGGAAAACCGGTCGACCTGCCCCTGACCGGCGGTCAACTGTTGGCTGGAAAAACCTTGCATTTTGAAAGAGTTAGACAATAAATCATAATCTGTGAGCTAATCAGTTTATGATCATATCCTGTTTCAATTAAAATGAGTGAGTTAAGCTTAGCCTGGGCAGTTTTGGAACCAAGATGAATTTATGCATTTGGAAGGGTATGAACACTTAAACATAATGCATGATGAAATTAGGCCTTGATTGCGTATGAAGGTCGAACTTGATTGTTAATACATGGCACATGAGAAAACACATGACCTAGGTTTTGTTATAACCAAAATCACCTGGATATACTCAACAATCTCCCCATTTTTGATGATGACAAAACTGAGAGGGTATTGAAATACATGAACGTGCCTTTAAGTAATGTTTGAAAATTGAGGTCAAAGTTCAAAATCAAGGCATTTCACTCACATCCCATCAAGCCAGCAAACGCAAATTAACCATTCAACACTTTATTTGCCAATTAGAAAAGAAATGAGACACAAGAGCCAACCATTTAAGATCAAACACCAGTTGCATTCAATTCATCATTTCATTACAAGGTACATTAATGCAAGAGTGAATGCACGACTCTAGACACAAGGGACTAAACAAAAGCACAAATACAGAACAGACTCAATGATCCTCACATGATCATACATGCAAACACAGAAACACATACCGACATACATAAATATATAGAACCCTGCACTACTACTTCTCCCCCTTTGGCATCATCAAAAGGGGATAGGATAGACAAAGGGGGACCCAAGTAACACAAGACCAAAGTACAGCAATCTAGAGGGAGAAAAAAGAAAAATCCTCATGGTGCATCCGCGGGAGGCTGATCCTCTGGAGGATGAGGCTGGTAACCAAGGCGATGGCAGATGTCTTCAAGAGAATGATCTTGAAGCTGAAGACTATCCCGAATACGGCCAATGGCGAGGTCACGAGCCGCATCATGGTGTGACATTCCAAGAAGTGTCATGTTCATGATGCGGAAGGCCTGGCTGGAATCAGTAACACTATCGGTGAGGCTAGTCATATGAGTGGAAAGTGTGGCCATTTGAGTGAAGAGGGTATCCAGAATAGTGGAGAAGAAATCTATGCGACCTGACATGGTGTCAATCACATTGCCCATAGTGTCGACGCAATCCCCGAGGGTAGAAAGTCGATCCCCAAAAGTGTCCACACGAGTCTCTAGCCCAGTAAATCATCTGTCAAAAGTCTCATAATCTACCCAAGAATGCTGCGCGGCCCCCTAAGTGGAGGACTCTCTAGGATAGAACTGTGGCGGAGGAGGCATCTCGGGATCCATATGATGAGATGAGGGTGGAGGAGGCTGCTCCTCGGCCTGAACTGGAGGGGGGACATCCCCTTGATCCTACTACTGCTCTTGTTCCTGCTCTTCCTCACTATCAAATTCTTCTCCATAAGTAGGCACATCCCGACGTAACTCAACATCGGGACCATAGTAATATCCCATATATGTAAAGATCTTATGCTTATTATAGATATCATCCTGTTGAACATAAATGAACTGTTCGTTTGCCAAATTGATCCTAGCATGAATGAATATCCCGGTCAACTGTGAAGCATACGGCAAGGATCGTCGCAAATTTGTTCCACAAGCTCCAATGAGAGTCGTCATGAGGCGACCCATGTTGACTTTAATCCCATTCATCACATTGTAAAACAGGAATTCATGAACCTTTGTCACTTCATTTCTGCCGCCACTCTTTGGATAAATGAGAGAGGTACACATATGGTGCAATACACGCTGCAGTGGTGGAAAATGATTCGCATTCAATTCAATTAAATTGCTGACACCACGCACGTACTCACAACTGGTCATGGCAAGAAATGTTTCCTCAATCTCCCCATGACCAAAAACCAAGTCGGCTCCTCTAGCCGCAACTGCTAAGCATCTCTCAAACAGATCAGGAGTAATGTGAATCTCAACCCCTTGTACAAGAGAAAATAATTCCTCATTCCTTGCAATCAGATTCCCATAAAACTACTGCACTAGACTGGGGTAATAACGGGTATATCTAGTGACGAAATCAGTCCATCCTGGCTGAATCTCAAAGACAGCACATATATCGAGCAAAAGCTCATTCACCTCGTTGAACTCGACTAGTCAAGGTCGATAATGGGACGAGGAGGCAACCGAGGTGCACGACGTGGTGCAGGGGCTTGCTGTGGTGGAGGAGCCGGTGCCTCGCGTCTCTGGCCACTCGCTTCCCCTTGGGCAGAATGTCGAGAGCTTCGTCTAGGCGGCATCCTGTGGATGCACTTATATTCGAAAAGAATTGATTCGTTCATTGATCGGGGTTAATTTATTTATTTAGTGCGAGGGCATGCCAGTCACCTAGGTGATGATTTATTCGGGCTTCGATGTAGCCCATGGTGTGCTCGATCTGACTAATTAGACGATTGTGTGGTTCGTGTCGGGACCAAAACCCGCCGCGCCGTAAAGGTCACGGCGTCATTTACATCCCTTCGGAGAGGGGAACACCCTTGATTAATCTCCGGGGATCAGAGCCTCATGGCCAGGAAACTATATCGAGAGAAACAAGCCGATAGCGGTCTCGATTCAGTCGGGAAGCCTGATGTCTAGGGAAGCAAGCATTCGAAATATGTCGGTCACTCAAGGGACCATTTTAATATTCGGACGAGCGTCTGACTTCATAAAATCGTGATCGTCACGGGAAAAACCGGTGCATATGTATGTCGGGGTACGGTAAATTTATTGTTCAAAGGGATAGGAGACATTCGGTTGAATCCCGGTTAGAGTGGTCGGGAATCAGCGAGTTTATTGGTGTCACGCCCCGAGCCTTTATTATAGCGGAAGACTCGCTCGGGGAGCGTGAACAGCCGGCATGGTAAGCCTCTTGCAAGCAAGAATCAATCAGAGCGTGAGACAATCACACAAGTAAATGCAATTGCACAGGATTTAATCAACTTCAACTTCATATCATAATGCCCAATATTCAAAGATACAATCACTAATTTGATTTTCATTCTACTAGACTCAAGAAATAGGAAAATTACATTGACTCAATCTAGACATTATAAACTTCCTATGTCTTCACTCTTGTAATAACAACATTCAATCGCTCTCGGACCCGCTACTTGAATCACCCGAATCTGAATTCGAACTATTTCCATCTACTGAAAAACATTGGAAATAGGTAATGAGCACACTTGCCCAGTAGGTATCTTCGCATCAACATGAAGGCACTATTAAAGTAATTAACAACTTAGCTCTAAAGAATAAGGTAAAATCATGCGAATGCAAATCGATCACGCGTTTAAACCAAAGTAACAAGATAATCATGTAAGATAGAATGATCAAGAATGAACTAGCAAGAATATAACAAGAACATGATATTGGCTTTTCATGAACAATAATGTAACGAGATTGTACTAGCAAGCCACATATTCATCACACTAGTCTATTTTGAGTACATAGTTCATGAATTTCTATGGAATATCAAGCAAGAAAGTCATGTCGTGCCGTGGATCTTCACTTATTTATAGAAATAGTACTCCCAGCGCAATGCGACGCCAGTAGCATCATACCCCATGGTTTATAAAATAGTATGTTTCCGGCAATAAGCCGAGGGAACAAGCATAGAGCCATTGAACACAATCAGTGCTCGATCGCATCTTCAGTTATAAATTAAGCTACTTCCACGCATGTAACAGTAAAGTATGGCCAAGAATGTAATAAGTTCAATAATTCCATGATAACAATAATCAATGAATGAATGCTTTAATTTGAATATATGAGATCAAGAATGACATTTAAACTATGTTATGCTTATAGAATAAATCAGCAGCATGACGGTATATTTCCTTAACTTTCATCCATTACATTAAGTCTATTAAGCAATATGATAAGTTCTAGATCATCAAGGTTTGTCTAGAATCATTGAAATATCAACCCTTGGTCAAACCTTGGGTTAACATATACAAGCTATGTAACGGTCGTTTATTGGGCCGTTACACTATGTAACGCGTCCATAATGGCCCGTTACAGTGACCAGAGTCTAGCATACTAGTTTAGACTCAGTGAAATGCGATGGTCGGGCATTGGGCCGTTACGTGAGCCTGACGGTCCAGTGCAAGGTCGTTACATTACAAGATCCAGAAAACAACGATAGTGTATTCTAGTTATTGGGCTTTGATGGTACAACCAACTCGGCGTCCTAGTGGGAATCCCAGGCTCTCGAAGAATTACGGAGGCTTTGAAACAATGATTTCCTAGTCCATTGGAAGAAATATCCAATAGAGAGGTCCTCATGTCCAAGATGGTGTTCCTAAAGTGCAAAGTGTGAACTAATGGCAACATACCGGAATACGTGCCATGTACTTATAGAAATGACTCTATTGACAGAGAGAGATATGTATAATCAATGTGAAATCATGATGAAAAACTCTGTCAATACAACGTTAAAAAGTCATGCTTTATAATACAAAACTATATAATTTGGCTTTATGAAATTAACATAGCTCAAGTAAAAGTGAGATACCAAAACAGGCAATAACTAATATGAATAATCAAATAACCTTAAAATCACATGATCAGGTTAAAACTTAAGTAACTAGGCTTAACAATAAATAATATTGGCAAGTTATATTATGTCTTAGGGTTGGCAGAACACAGACTCTGACGATCTGGAGGTGGGGCGTCACAGTGAACGTGACGGTCTAGATCTAGCCGTTACATGAACGTAACGCGTCTGTCCCAGTGCGTTAGAGACGACAGTAAAAATCCAAAATAGCAGGGTGTGTGACGGTCTGTCGTAGGGCCGTTATATGAGTGTGACGATCCTACGCTGATGCGTTACAGTATCTGCTGACAGAAAACTAGATAAAACATAAAGAGATCGATTCATATCATGTCCATAATTAAAATACCATGAATCCCTGGACATGATAACGTAGTGTAGGCCAACTACATGCTTAGGTATTAATGAATTAGACAAGATACATCTTTGGCATGTCCAATTAAGGCTAAGGGATGCATGTAATGCATAGAAGTAGTAAAATCATGAAATCAATGATCTATAATGCATGGAAATCACTTGAACCAGAGGGCTTTTAGTCCTATCAGGTTGTTTTTTCCGTTCATGAGATAACCTACCTCTTAACTTAGGTTGTTCCTTCTGATTTGGATTGAGAATCCTGCCCTAGATTTCCTTCTTCTGTGACTTTTTCAGCAACTTCCTTGGGCTCTAACTCCACGACCTCTTGACCTAAAGATGTTAAATTTGGAGGAGAGTTAGTCTAAAGTATTATAAACAAATACTTCTAAAGAGCTTACTTGAGATAATGACTCCTTACCTTGATTCTTTACGTCCAAAAAGTAAGGGTCGCACAGTTCAGAACTATGCCCTATTTATAGAGTTTAGGCTAGGGTTTGAGGATTAGATCGATTCTAGAGTCCTTGTTTGGTCATAATCTAATCTCTAACAGTCCTCAGTATTATTATAACTCTTCCCAAGTCAATCATTAGTGGATGAGAGTCCAAAGTTTTAATCTTTGTACTTGTTCTTTCTTTTACGGAACTAACAGGATGTAACGATCTACGGCCAGTGCGTTAGAGGCATGTGACGGTCTCGCGATAGACCGTTACATTACTCATTCCCAGAGTTCAAAGGAAATCAAACTCTTCAGTGTTTTGGGGTTCATAGAGTGTGACGGTCGCCGACATATGCGTTACATGGCTATGACGGTCATCCGATGGACCGTTACAGTCAACGTGGATAGAGTTCTAAATTGATCAAACTCTTCTATTCATTATCCGCCTAATTATCTGTATTAAGTGGTATTTATCCTTATAATTCTGAGGATAAGCTTAATAACCTTCTAGAATATGGGCCAAACTAAATGGGCCTGATCTTAAAACCCTTTAGACTTTAATTAAGTGAGTTGGGTTAATTGATTAACACCATTTGGCCTTATATTGATTAATAACTCCAAATTAGTCCATCAATTGTTAATAATGCCAGAAAATTATCAAATAAATTCTGGGGCACTACACCCTCCCCCACTTAAAAGAATTTAGTCCCCAAATTCAATACATGGATTGTAGAGAGTGTACTTACAGTTGAATAATTCTTGGAATCTTTTCCGCATAGTTGCTTCGGTTTCCCATGTTGCTTCATATGGCCATGTTTTCTTCCATTGGATCTTGACCATAGGAATAACTTTATTCCTTAATTGACGCACTTCTCGATCCAAAATCTTTATTGGTGTTTGCTCATATGTTAAGTCCTTCTGAATCTCCAGGTTGTCATAAGTGATAATATGGTCAGGATCATATACATACTTCTTTAGCATCGAGACGTGAAATACGTCATGAACTCCTGCTAATTATGGAGGTAAGGCCAACCGATAAGCCACTTCACCGACCCTTTCAAGGATTTCAAACGGGCCAATAAATCTAGGAGTTAGCTTTACTTTAATGCCAAATCTTCAAATACCACGACCTGGAGAAACCTTCAAATATACATGTTCTCCTACTTGAAACTCCAAGTCACGCCTTCGATTGTCAGCATAAGACTTTTGCCTATCTTGTGCCATTTTCATTCTTTCTTGAATGAGTTTTATTTTCTCTGTAGAATCTCTGATAAGATCGGGGCCTAGAAATTGCCTTTCCTCTATTTCACTCTAACATATTGGTGATCGACAACTTTTCCCATATAGAGCTTCAAAAGGTGCCATTTGTATGCTTGCTTGATAGCTGTTATTATATGCAAATTCTACTAGAGGCAAGTGATCATGCCAACTTCCTCCAAAATCAATGACACAAGCCCTGAGCATGTCTTCTACTACCTGATTCGTTCTTTCCGTCTGACCATCCGTTTGTGGATGAAAGGTTGTGCTAAAATTTAATCTAGTCCCAAGTGAATGTTGTAGGCCCTTCCAGATTTGTGATATAAATCGAGGATCTCTATTTGATATAATAGAGACAGGGACACCATGTAGTTTAACAATTTCTTTGATGTATAATGCTGCTAGAATATCCACAGACCATCGACTTTTTATTGGTATGAAATGTGCAGATTTAGTCAATCGGTCTATGATTACCCATATTCCATCATGTCCACCTCTTGTCTTAGGTAATCCCATAATGAAATCCATTCCTATGCTCTCCCATTTCCATTCTGGAATACTTAAGGGCTGTAATTTTCTTGCAGGTCTGAAATGTTCCGCTTTAACTTGTTGGCAAGTGAGACAGCGAGACACAAAATCAGCTACTTCCCTCTTCATATTGGGCCACCAAATGTTTCTTTTGAGATCCTGATACATCTTCGTACCTCCTGGATGAATGGTGTACTTTGATTTATGTGCTTCTTCTAAGATCAATTTTTTTGTATCTTTATGATCCGGTATACACATTCGGCCCTTGAATTGCAATCTTCCATCTTCGGAAATAGAAAAATTCGGTCTTTGTTCAATATTCGCCTTAATTTCCAGTAAAACTGGGTCATCCTCTTGTAACTTGGCCAAATCCTCTATCAATGTAGGTTGAGCTCGGATATTAGCTATAAAGCAATCTTCTTCCTTAATGTCAATATCTAAATTCAATTGAGCAAACTGAGGAATAAGGTTAGTTACACTAATCATGAGACTTGATAACATACCCATTGGTTTCCTGCTGAGTGCATCTGCTACAGCATTTGCCTTGCCAGGGTGATATTGAATAGCAAAGTCAAAGTCCTTGAGATGTTCTAACCACCTCCTTTGCCTCATATTGAGCTCCTTTTGAGAAAATAAATATTTCAAACTCTTGTGGTCTGAATAGATCGTGAACTTTTCTCCATAAAGATAATGACGCCAAATTTTCAAGGCGAAGATCACTGCTGCCAATTCTAAATCATGTACATGATAATTTTCTTCGTGACGCTTAAATTATCTTGAAGAATAGCAAATCACTTTTCCATTCTGCATAAGGACACATCCTAAGCCAATCCCCGATGCATCTGTATATACTTCAAATCCACCACCCTCCATTGGTAGTGATAAAATAGGGGCTATTGTAAGATGATTCTTAAGACTTTGGAAACTCTTTTCACAGTCCTTCGACCAGATAAAAGGATTTTTTTTTCTAGTAAGTCTAGTTAAAAGAACCGCGATCTTTGAGAAGTCCTTTATGAATCTCCTATAATAACCAGCTAGACCTAAAAAGCTTCTTACTTCAGATATAGTCGTTGGCCGACTCCAATCTCTGACAGCTTCTACCTTAGAAGGATCCATAGCAATACCTTCTTTTGAAATAATGTGGCCTAGGAATGAGACTTCCTTGAGCCAGAATTCACACTTATTGAGTTTCGCATATAGCTTGTGTTCTCTAAGTGTTTGCAAGGCTATCCTTAGATGTTCTTCATGTTCTTCTTTTGTCTTGGAGTATATCAGGATATCATCGATGAAGACGATGATGAATTGGTCTAAATATGGCTGGAAGACACTGTTCATAAGTTGCATGAATGCTGCTGGGACATTAGTTAACCCAAACGGCATTACCACGAATTCATAGTGGCCGTAACGACTTCGAAAAGCCGATTTATAAATGTCCTCTTCTTTGATTCTAAGCTGATGATAACCTGATCTGAGGTCAATCTTAGAAAAATATTCTGCTCCCGAAAGCTGATCGAAGAGCTCATCAATACGCGGCAATGGATATTTATTTTTGATTGTAAGCTGATTCCGTCGCCGGTAATCGATGCATAACCTGAGAGAACCATCCTTCTTCTTGACAAATAGAACAGGCGCACCCCAAGGGGATGTGCTAGGTCTAATGAAACCCTTGTCTAGAAGTTCCTGTAATTACTTCTTTAGTTCCTTAAGTTCCGTGGGGGACATCTTGTAAGGGGCTATAGAAACAGGTGTTGCACCTGGAATGAGTTCAATGGTAAAGTTTATTTCTCTCTCGGGCGGTAAACTAGGTAGTTCGGATGGGAATACGTCAGGGAATTCATTTGCAATAGGAATGTTTGCTAGGATAATTTCCTTAGATTCGGTGACAATGACTGAAGCAAGAAAAACTTCACATCCTTTCGAGATAAGTTTGCAGGCGTGAAGAGAAGATATAATGGTAGGATGCTTCTTATATTTGATGCTAAGAAAAGAAAATCTTGGAAGACCGGGCTTTCGGAAAGATATAATTCTATTTCGGCAGTTGATGTAAGCATCATGGTCTACAAGCCAATCTACCCTTAAAATGGCATCATAACCTTTCATATCAAGGCATACTAAGTTTGCGGGGAGATTGTGTCCTTCTACTACCACCTCACAATCGGGATAATACTTGGTAAGCTTAGTTCCAGATCCTAAAGGTGTAGTAATAGCGAGATCTGAAGGTAGGGGAACTGATGCAGTTGGTAAGGTGTTTGCAAATGTGGTGGAGATAAAAGAATGAGAAGCACCAGTATCGAATAGCACGACTGCAGGATGAGAACAAATTTGAAGAGTACCTTCCATAAGCCCGTCATTTTGATCCTTGGGCGCTTCTTTTTCATCTATAACTGCATTGAGGCGAGCCTGCCTCCTACGTCCTCCATTATTTGATTGATCTTTCATAAGGGGGCAATCTGGCACACGATGCTCCCTATTTCCACAGCGCAAACAAGCACCTAGGCCCTTCCAGCATTCTTCAGCCGAGTGGCCGAATTTCTCGCAAAAGGTGCACGCCAAGGCGACTTGCTCCTTCTCTTCTTTAACCTTTTTATTATTCTTTTGGGAACTTCCACCGTTCCCGCTTCTTGACCTTTTCTTGTTATCACGGCTTTTGTAGGGTTCCGTGATGCTAAACTTCTCTTTCTTATAATGTCGATCTGAGCGCCGGCTAGATTCCTTCTCCTTTTCCCTTCGACTTTTCGACCTTTTCCAAGGTCCTCTCGCATAAATATGCCCTTTGAACCATCTCCGCATAAGTGCGGATATTCTGTGTCCCTAGTTGCTGAATGAAACCGGGCCGTAACCCGTCCATAAATCGGTTTGCCTTTAATAATTCCGTACTAATAAGGTGTGGTGCATATGGTGCTAGTCTTGAAAACTGCAACTCGTACTCTACTATTGACATCATCCCTTGACGAAGGGAGGCAAACTCCATAGCCTTCCTTTCCTTCACATGTTCGAAGAAATACTTGGCACGAAATAAAGTGAGAAAAGCATTCCATGTATGTGGCGCATCGGCCGGAGGTGCCAGAACCGACTTCCACCAAGTACGGGCGTCCTTATTTAATTGGAACGTTGCTAGACGGACTTTCTCCTGATCAGTGCATTGTATGACATCAAATATACGATTCATCTCATCGATCCAATTTTCTGCTTCGTCTAGATTGGAAGATCCATAGAAACGTGGAGGATTTAGACTCCGAAAATTGCGATGAAGGTCACCAGCCCTTGCCCCTGCACCACCTTGTGCTATAGTCTGCAATGCCTGGGTAAGGCCGGCAACTGTTTGTTGCATACCGTCCCAATCTACACGATGAGCCATTCGAAAAATAGGGTACCTGAGAGAAAATAACAACTTGTTATTTCTCATGAAATTGGAATGAACAGAATAATTCTTAAAGCTAATTAGTTATCTTATCCCGGGTTCTACCCAATCCTCACATGGGTGTAGAATTTTATCCTTTGTTCATAGGTATGGGTCCTTAAACCTTGGACTTATCCTATGACATGATTCTTTTCCCTAAGTCCTGAGACTTAGGCTCTCATACCAACTTAACTGTCACGCGCCGAGCCTTTATTACAACGAAAGACTCGCTCGGGGAGCGCGAACAGCAGGCATGGTAAGCCTCTTGCAAGCAAGAATCAATCAGAGCGCGAGACAATCACACAAGTAAATGCAATTGCACAGAATTTAATCAACTTCAACTTCATATCATAATGCTCAATATTCAAAGATACAATAACTAATTTGATTTTCATTCTACTAGACTCAAGAAATAGGAAAATTACATTGACTCAATCTAGACATTATAAACTTCCTATGTCTTCACTCTTGTAATAACAACATTCAATCGCTCTCGGACCTGCTACTTGAATCACCCGAATCCGAATTCAAACTATTTCCATCTCCTGAAAAATATTGGAAATAGTTAATGAGCACACTTGCCCAGTAGGTATCTTCGAATCAACATGAAGGCACTATTAAAGTAATTAACAATTTAGCTCTAAAGAATAAGGTAAAATCATGCGAATGCGAATCGATCACGCGTTTAAACCAAAGTAACAAGATAATCATGTAAGATAGAATGATCAAGAATGAACTAACAAGAATATAACAAGAACATGATATTGGCCTTTCATGAACAAGAATGTAACGAGATTGTACTAGCAAGCCACATATTCATCACACTAGTCTATTTTGAGTACATAGTTCGTGAATTTCTATGGAATATCAAGCAAGAAAGTCATGTCGTGCCGTGGATCTTCACTTATTTATAGAAATAGTACTCCCAGCGCAATGCGACGCCAGTAGCATCATACCCCATGGTTTATAAAATAGTATGTTTCCGGCAATAAGCCGAGGGAACAAGCATAGAGCCATTGAACACAATCAGTGCTCGATCGCATCTTCAGTTATAAATTAAGCTACTTCCACGCATGTAACAGTAAAGTATGGCCAAGAATGTAATAAGTTCAATAATTCCATGATAACAATAATCAATGAATGAATGCTTTAATTTGAATATATGAGATCAAGAATGACATTTAAACTATGTTATGCTTATAGAATAAATCAGCAGCATGACGGTATATTTCCTTAACTTTCATCCATTACATTAAGTCTATTAAGCAATATGATAAGTTCTAGATCATCAAGGTTTGTCTAGAATCATTGAAATATCAACCCTTGGTCAAACCTTGGGTTAACATATACAAGCTATGTAACGGTCGTTTATTGGGCCGTTACACTATGTAACGCGTCCATAATGGCCCGTTACAGTGACCAGAGTCCAGCATACTAGTTTAGACTCAGTGAAATGCGACGGTCGGGCATTGGGCCGTTACGTGAGCCTGACGGTCCAGTGCAAGGTCGTTACATTACAAGATCCAGAAAACAACGATAGTGTATTCTAGTTATTGGGCTTTGATGGTACAACCAACTCGGCGTCCTAGTGGGAATCCCAGGCTCTCGAAGAATTACGGAGGCTTTGAAACAATGATTTCCTAGTCCATTGGAAGAAATATCCAATAGAGAGGTCCTCATGTCCAAGATGGTGTTCCTAAAGTGTAAAGTGTGAACTAATGGCAACATACCAGAATATGTGCCATGTACTTATAGAAATGACTCTATTGACAGAGAGAGATATGTATAATCAATGTGAAATCATGATGAAAAACTCTATCAATACAACGTTAAAAAGTCATGCTTTATAATACAAAACTATATAATTTGGCTTCATGAAATTAACATAACTCAAGTAAAAGTGAGATACCAAAATAGGCAATAACTAATATGAATAATCAAATAACCTTAAAATCACATGATCATGTTAAAACTTAAGTAACTAGGCTTAACAATAAATAATATTGGCAAGTTATATTCTATCTTAGGGTTGGCAGAACACAGACTCTGACGGTCTGGAGGTGGGGCGTCACAGTGAACGTGACGGTCTGGATCCAGCCGTTACATGAACATAACGCGTCTGTCCCAGTGTGTTAGAGACGATAGTGAAAATCCAAAACAGCAGGGTGTGTGACGGTCTGTCGTAGGGCCGTTATATGAGTGTGACGGTCCTACGCTGATGCGTTACAGTATCTGCTGACAGAAAACTAAATAAAACATAAAGAGATTGATTCATATCATGTCCATAATTATAATACCATGAATCCCTAGACATGATAACGTAGTGTAGGCCAACTACATGCTTAGGTATTAATGAATTAGATAAGATACATCTTTGGCATGTCCAATTAAGGCTAAGGGATGCATGTAATGCATAGACGTAGTAAAATCATGAAATTAATGATCTATAATGCATAGAAATCACTTGAACCAGAGGGCTTTTAGTCCTATCAGGTTGTTTTTGCCGTTCATGAGATAACCTACGTCTTAACTTAGGCTGTTGCTTCTGATTTGGATTGAGAATCCTGCCCTAGATTTCCTTCTTCTGTGACTTTTTCAGCAACTTCCTTGGGCTCTAAATCCACGGCCTCTTGACCTAAAGATGTTAAATTTAGAGGGGAGTTAGTCTAAAGTATTGTAAACAAATACTTGTAAAGAGCTTACCTGAGATAATGACTCCTTACCTTGATTCTTTACGTCCAAAAAGTAAGGGTTGCACAGTTCAGAACTATGCCCTATTTATAGAGTTTAGGCTAGGGTTTGAGGATTAGATCGATTCTAGAGTTCTTGTTTGGTCATAATCTAATCTCTAAGAGTCCTCAGTATTATTATAACTCTTCCCAAGTCGATCATTAGTGGATAAGAGTCCAAAGTTTTAATATTTGTACTTGTTCTTTCTTTTACGGAACTAACAGGATGTAACGGTCTACGGCCAGTGCGTTAGAGGCATGTGACGGTCTCGCGATAGACCGTTACATTACTCATTCCCAGAGTTCAAAGGAAATCAAACTCTTCAGTGTTTTGGGGTTCATAGAGTGTGACGGTCGCAGACATATGCGTTACATGGCTGTGACGGTCGTCTGATGGACCGTTACAGTCAACATGGATAGAGTTCTAAATTGATAAAACTCTTCTATTCATTATCCGCCTAATTATCTGTATTAAGTGGTATTTATCCTTATAATTTCGAGGATAAGCTTAATAACCTTCTAGAATATGGGCCAACCTAAATGGGCCTGATCTTAAAACCCTTTAGACTTTAATTAAGTGAGTTGGATTAATTGATTAACACCATTTGGCCTTATATTGCTTAATAACTCCAAATTAGTCCATTAATTGTTAATAATGCCAGAAAATTATCAAATAAATTCTGGGGCACTACAATTGGCCCGGTGCGAGATCGAGTCAGGACCATTCTGGGGGCGCCTCCCGCGGTCCAAACGAGGCTTGTGTGGGCATCATTAATATTTCCGGTGCCGAAGGGCAGCGGGAAAGTGTCCCGAGACTAGATTCCAAAATAAAGACATGTACATAGATAGTTGGCTATAGGCCTAGGGTGTGGGTCAGGCAATGACCATGGTTGGGGTGAACCTGATGTCCAAACGTGACTCACGAAGGTCTTATTGATATTCCCACACGTGGGGTTCGTGGAAGGCGAGAGTCGTCTCGTTCCATTCAGATTTTGTTGGTCATTCATGGACCACTTTATCTTCGGACAAAGATCCGTATTGAAGGCAAGGCGTAAATGAAAATAAACCCATACAAATGTATGCCTGAGTTTACGGTGATTTTAATGAAAGAGCGGAAATAAATCCGAATGGGAAAGAGTCTGGTTTGACGAATTATCGACCAAGAGCAATGCCGGATTACGGCCATATCGGGATGGTTCCCAAGGTCCACGTCCAATGCCATGGGGTGTCATTGCTTTTCTCTTCACACACAGTCCCGGGAAACGAAGGTCCCAAGGTATGCGTGCATGTCGGTCACTGGCGGACCATTTCTTGTTCGGACGGAAGCCCGCGTTTGTAGCGTAAGAGACGGTGACAAACCGTACAGATGTATGCGGTGAGTACGGCACGTTTAATGCAAGTGCGGGATTAGATCCCGGTATATATGTCGGTCACTAACGGGCCATTCATTTCTCGGACGAGAGTCCGTATTTGAAACATCGAAGACAATGACAAAAACGTACGAATGTCTGCCGTAGGTACGGCAAGTTTAATGTGGATGCAGAATTAGATCTCGTTATATGTGTCAAGCTGGACGAACTATTGGCCAGAGATGTTTTCAGACTATGGCCATAACGGGGTTCCCGAGGTCAACGTCCGATGCCACAGGGCGTCATTGCTTTTCTCTTTATGCACAGTCTGGGGAAGCGAATAGTTAAGTGTGAAGCCCGAACTCGCCAACATGCGCCCTCACATGCGGATCGACCTGCGTGGTCAGGTCGCGGGGTTCGACCTGCCCGGTCAGGTCACAGGGGTCAAGGGGGCAGCGCCCTTTGCGTGGGTCTCCGGGGGTGAAGCCCTCGGAAGGAAATTTTGATTATAGCTTCTTAGTTTCATGCCTTTTATTTTGATTAGTTGATTGTTCTCATAAGGGTGGCTCATATGCTTTCATTTGTTTTATTGATTAGTTTTGATCTTTTCTTTTATTTGGTTAATCACTCTTTCTCTTTTAGGCACGCCAGTTAAAGGAAGCTAGGGGGGGCGCCGGTCAATGGAGGCCCAAGATGGCGCGCCGGTTTAAGTAGTGCCATGGGGTGCGCCGGTTAAGGGGGGGGGTCCAAGCCAAGGAAGGGGGAGCGCTCCGGGTAGATGCCAAGAAAGTGGAGGGGCGCGTCGGTTATGGGTTGCACACGAGGGAGTGAGGGGGGCGCCGGCTATGGGTTGCACACGAGGGAGTGAGGGGTGCGCCAGTTTAATGGGTTGCACAAGAGAGGGGCGCACCGGATAAGGATAAGAAGAGGGGGGCGCGCCGGATTAGGGGCACTATTCATTCAAGGAATTTGGAAATTGTTTCGAGTGTGAAGCTAAACTGGTGCGGGGGGGTACCGCGCCGGATTAACCCATGCCGGATTAGAGGCGCGCCGGCCTAAGTTCTGTGGGGTTTATTTCATTCTGTTTCTTCTTTCTTTCACCCGTGGGTTACTTTAATGATTGATTTATTCATCTTATTGATGGATTAAGCTTGTGGAGAGAAAGTTTAAGTGTTCAATTGGTACCATAGATCAATTGGGTGAAAGTTTAGACATTTCTTTTCATTTATTAAGGTGAATCAGCATGAAGATCTGAACGTTTTATTAGAAGGGTTTACTGTGCAGGGCAGTTCAGTTTGGTTCAGAGGCTTCAAGCATGTGATGCTCTGGCCCTCAGAGAATAGTTTGTTCGTTTGTTCTTGTATGTTCTTGTTCCTGGTGAAAATTGGGCAGCATCTCCTCCGGACTGAGGTTTGCTAGAGAAAATAGAGGAACCCCAAACGGATTGCTCCGGGGTGAACCTCAAAATACAGACCTCACGATGGTCCGATAACCCATAAGTGAGTGTATGAAGCTCGAGGACTAGCCTTCAAGAAATCCCACAGCTCACGAGTGATAGTTTCATGAAGCGGGACAAATGTATGCCACGGGGCCATGAATGTTCATCCCCTAACGGACTCCTCCGAAGGCCATGCTATGGAGAAGCAAGCTTCGAAGGGCCCTGGATGAGGAGAAGACATAGAGAAAGAGAGGGAAGCAGAAGAACACCATATGTTGCAAAAAAGCTTTTCTTTTATTCATTCGCAGAGGGAAAGACAGCAGGGAATCTACCTTAAAGCAAGAAAAATGGGAATACATCAGAGAGAAAGGAAGAAATACATCGATGGGGTAGGGGGAACGGAGCACAAGCTCCTCCCCTTCTGAGCTCACCTCTCTTCTCTCACGCTAAATCTCTCTTCTTCTTCACCTAGCAGGCACAGGGACGGGGCTTCTTCATTTTCTTCTGAGGGAACTCCAGAATCTCCTAGTCTTCTGTTCAATAGCCCCTTCTCTTTTTTTTTCTGTCGAACATGCAGAGCATATATAGCCGGCTGCCCTTTCTTTCTTGAACGGAGGGAACTCCCGCCATCTTCCTTCTCATTCGTTGAGGCATCCGGAGCTGACATGCCACGGTGTCATCCGTTGATTTGCACAGTACGCTGTCGTTCGTCCGAGGACAGGACATTTACGGGTTTGTCGGGAGATCTTCTGCTGCTTCCACCATCGATGCGTGCCTCGCCGCTACGCTGTCGAACAGATGTGGAGACACGGCTTGATAGCATTGAGTGCTATGCCCTTTTGACTCTGTGCCCCAAGCCGACATAAGAACAGAGTATCGGAGGATGGATGGGATGGCATTTGAGTTAAACCGACGCGGTGTTGTGCGCACCGGATTAACAACCTACAAAGGGGCGCGCCGGTTTACAGCTAAGAAGGGGGGCGCGCCGGTTTACAGCCAAGAAGGGGGCGCACACCGGTTTAAGGCTGT
The DNA here is from genome assembly GCA_022559845.1 of Amorphophallus konjac. Classification (NCBI taxonomy): domain Eukaryota; kingdom Viridiplantae; phylum Streptophyta; class Magnoliopsida; order Alismatales; family Araceae; genus Amorphophallus; species Amorphophallus konjac. The sequence continues at coordinate 257,604,023 of CM040123.1, forward strand.
TGGAAGGGGCGCGCCGGTTCAAGGTTGTATAGGTACAACCACGCCGATTTAAGACCCATTAGATTCCTTCCCGGCTTAGCGGTGATTCGGATGGATGCCTGCCCTCCCGTGTTGCTTTAGTTGCGAGCCTCCGAGTCCTGGTTCAGGACTTTGAGTGATTTCCGACGCATGCCGTGTATGTGTTCGAATTCCCAAGTTTCTTTTGATTCGGCCTTCGGCACCGCCGACTGGGGGGCTGGGGCTGCCTCTTCTCCCGAGGGGCTTCTTTGCTGGGTGACAGAGCACCGGGTATATATTCATCCTACTTGGAGGAGGTACAGAGTTTATTCGACCTTTCGTCTCTGACTTGCTCTTGGGTGCATAGGCGTGAGTGCCGTGTGATCATCATCATCATTTTTTGACGTCCACACATCCCGAACTAGAAACCTGGTGAAAAACCCTTGAAGAGATCACCCTCATCCCGAGGGATGAAGATAGAGCAACGGACACTCCAGGGGTTTGCAAAGGCCTTCTCCACAAACTGGAACCTAAGAGGAAACTCCACGAATGCACGAACGGTCGAATGGAGTTCATCCCGAAATCGTGACGAACACGCCGGATCTTGTGCGGGTGAAGGAATGATGAGGTTTAGGGGCTTGGGAGGTGGAGTTTTGAGGTTCTAGGGTTAGGAAATGGGATATGAGAGAGAGTGGAGGTGATAGAATGAGAGAATGGGGTGTTGGACCCCCATATAAGATGGCTTGGTTGAGACCCGATCAGGCCGGTTCGCCGCCACCGGTCGACCGGTGCGGGAGCGACGGTCGACCGCTAGCCCCAAAAACTCAAAATTTTGTATTTTTTGTTTCTTTTTCTTTTCTTTTCTATTTTTTCATTCATTTTTTTCATCATTTTTTTATATGGGGGGCACTATCATCCGACCTACTGATTTGAGCTAACGTCATGAAGTGGAGGGAAGAAAAGAGATGTAGATTTGAGGAAAGTTTCTAACTCCCCCTCAGAAGTTTCCTTAGGTCTGACATCACTGAGTCCACAATTATTAAACCAAGGAATATCTGGCCTACCCTTGATGCATATCAAGGAGGGCTATATATATAAATACATTCAAGCATGCAGGAGTGAATGTGAACACACAAGGTATTAAAAGAAAATGTAGACAATATGCATGTTTTCCTACCCTTGATGCATATGAGTTTCTACAAATGCAACTCTTATCCTAAGTGCAAACCTATGCATGTATGCTCTCACCCTTGCACATCCCAAGTTCTCTTCTTATCTTATTAAATTGATCCTGGTTTAGGGGTTTTGTGAAGATGTCAGCTAGCTGATTGTGTGTGTCGATGAAATTCAATTCAAAGACCTCTTTTCCTACATGATCTCTCAGAAAGTGATGACGAATATCAATATGCTTGGTCCTAGAATGTTGAACTTGATTTTTTGACAAACTGATTACACTGGTATTATCACACAAGATTGGCACACATTTTATTTCAATATTTAAATCAAGCAATTGATTTTTGATCCAAAGTACTTGGGCTCCACAACTTCCGACGGCTACATATTCAGCCTTGGCCGTTGAGAGAGCTATTGAATGTTGTTTCTTGGAGGCCCATGAGATTAGACACCCACCAAGAAACTGACTGTACCCACTAGTACTTTTACCATCTACTATACATCTGGCATAATCCGCATCAGTGTATGCAATCAAATCAAAAGAATTGCCGATGGGAAACCACAAGCCAAAATATATTGTGCCAAGTAAGTATCTAAAAATGTGTTTAACAGCCGTTAAATGAGATTCTTTAGGGCATGACTAAAAACGGGCACAAAGACATACACTGAATTGAACGTCAAGGCGGCATGCTATAAGATACAATAGTGATCCAATCATACCTCGAAACAGTGTAGGATCTACTGTTTTACCATTTTCATCTTTGTCTAACTTCGAGGTTGTGGCCATTGGAGTTGACAAAGGTTTTGCTTCAGCCATCCCATATTTCTTCAACAGCTTTATTGTGTACTTGGCTTGACTTATGAAAATGCCCTCAGATGTTTGCTTCACCTGCAGTCCAAGAAAGAATGTTAATTCACTCATTAAACTCATCTCAAATTCTCCTTTCATAATTTCTGCAAATTCATCACATAACGCATTATTAGTAGCTCCAAAAATTATGTCATCCGCATACACTTGAACTACTAATATATCTTTACCTAATTTCCTTGCGAAAAGAGTTTGATCAACCTTACCTCTCTTGAAACCATTTTCAATCAGAAATGAGGTGAGCCGTTCATACCATGCCCTTGGTGCTTGCTTCAGTCCGTACAAGGTGTTCTAGAGCTTGTACACATGTTGTGGATGTTTGGGGTCTTTAAAATCGGGAGGTTGTTCTACAAAGACATCCTATTTGATATACCCATTTAGAAACGTAGATTTAACATCCATTTGAAATAATTTGAAGTTAGATGAGCAAGCATAAGACAATAAAATATGGACTGCTTCTAGACGAGCAACCAGTGTAAATGGCTCATCAAAATCAATACCCATCTCCAGACTATACCCTTTGGCCACAAGCCGGGCCTTGTTCTTAACAACCAATCCCGTATCATTTAACTTATTTTTGAAAACCCATCGGGTTCCGATTATGGATTGATTCTTAGGTCGCGGCACAAGAGTCCACACCTGGTTTCTTTCAAACTGGTGCAATTCTTCATGCATAGCTTGGATCAAGGATTCATTTTGAAGAGCTTCATGGATATCCTTAGGCTCTTCCTGTGAGATTAAGGCTATCAAATCCTCTTCTTCTACTTGCCTTAGTGATGATCTGGTTCTTACCCCATCTTGAGGATTACTTATTATGTTTTCAGCTGGATGATCCTTTAAGAATGTAGAGGTGTTGGGCAAGTCGGGGTGCTGCACTTGCTGCTCTTACAGTGTTTCAATTGAAGGATCTTCATCTTCTTCACTCTTGCTAGATATTCCTTCCTTTGGTTCATCCTTGGCTTTTGATGTTCCAGCATTAGTTGAATTTTTTGGGACTTCTCCTGCATCCACAATTTGAATAGATTGGTTTGTCAGTTTTAGTTCAGATTCATCAAAAATCACACGAGGACTTTCTTCAACAACCAAGGTCTATTTATTAAATACTCGATAAGCTCTAGAGTTAAGTGCATAGCCTAGGAAAGTTTCCTTGTCACTTTTCTCATCAAACTTACCTAGGTTGGACTTACCATTGTTCAGGATGAAATATGAACATCCAAAGGGTTTAAGATGGGAAATATTCAGTTTTTTACCCTTGTAGAGCTCATAGGGAGTTTTCTTCAAAATGGGCTTTACCATTGCCATGTTGATGATGTAACATGATGTACTTACCGCCTCAGCCCAAAAGTATTTTGGTAGAGAGTTTTCACTTAACATGGTCCGTGCCATGTCTATCAATGTTCTATTTTTCCTCTCCACCACTCCATTTTGTTGGGGCGTCCTTGGTGATGAAAAAGTGTGCGTGTACCCCTTCTCTTCACAAAAATTACTGAACTCATGATTTTCAAATTCACCACCATGATCACTTTGAATGGTAGTGATAAGGTAGCCTCCATCATTTTAGATTTTCCTGCAAAACACTTGAAACTCCATCAAAGCATCATTTTTATTGGATAGGAATAACATCCATGTAAATCTGGAATAATCATCAACAATCACAAAACTATAGGATTTCCCTCCTAGGCTGGATGTCTTAGTTGGGCCAAACAAATCAAGATGCAGCAATTTTAAAGGCTGAGAGGTAGACACAATGTTCTTTTTTTTGAAAGATATGCGTGTTTACTTGCCTTTTGTGCAAGCTTAATAGATTTTATCACTTTCAAATTTTAATTTTAGCAAGCCATTTATTAAGTCATGTTTATACAACTTGGAGATTACTCCAAAACTAGCATGACCTAGTCTTCGGTGTCATAGCCATGCATTATCATGATTGTTTGCTACCAAGTACACATCATAACGAGAAACATCATCTAGATCAGCAATATAGACATTATTGCTTCTCTTGCCAATAAATCTGATTTCATTGGAGGTTTTATTTATGACAATGCAGTGGGTTTCATCCAAAATGATTTTAAAACCCTTGTCACACAATTGGATTATGCTCAAGAGATTATGATTTAAGCCCTTCACCAAGAGCACATTCTCGATAAGAATTTCAGAATTCTTACCTATATTGCCTATTCCAATGATTTTACCTTTGTCCTTGCCTCCAAACTCAACTGAACCTCCATCTTTGTCTTGCAGTCTAGAGAACATCTTCTTGTCCCCTGTCATATGCCTTGAACAGCCGCTATCCAAGTACCATTTGCTCCCCCTGGCTTCAAGACATATCTGCAAGAAACAACATTCTCATGCAATTGATTTTGGTACCCAAGCTAGTTTGGGTCCGTAGGAGTTAGTCCAATTCTATGCATATCTTTCTTGGTCCAAAAAATATGATTTCATGGTGGGTTTTGTTTGAACCAGCAATTTGCAACAACATGAGCAAATCTACCACAATGATAGCAATTAACAGGTGTAAACTTTCTTTGGAATTGTCGTGGTTTGGGTTGGACATGTTTTGGCTTAGAGTTGGAACAGTAAGCATGGTTGTTTTCTTTTTCATGAATATAGGATGTAGTGATCTTATGCTCAAAGGGTTTTTTATTTTGGTATCACAATCCTTCCTTCTGAAAATTGACTCTAACTCCCAGCAAGTTATCTAGATTTTGTTTGCCCTTGACAAACCTGGAGAGAGTGAACTGCAAGTCAGTCACCTCTTTATTTAAACTCACATTTTTATTTTCAATTTCTGAACTGGATGAGGTAAGAATTTCTTTTTCATTCTTGAGCTTTTCATAGACTTTTTCAATTTCAGACATTTTACATGATAGCTCCTCTTTGGCTTTTTCAAGATCTGAAATTGTTTGAAGCAAAGTTTCTTTTTCTTCGGTTAGCTCAAGCCATTCTTGTTCCACTTTTTCAAACTTAACAAAAATATCTTCATATGACAAATCATCAATTTTCTTTTTGAGAGTTTTATTTTCAGATCTAATTTTCATGTATTTTGTATACAGTTTTTCATATTCCGACTCCCATTGTTCATTTGAAATAAAATCAGGGTTAGAATTTACCTCTGTCGAATCATCTTCATGTGCCATAAGGCATAGGCTTTCCATGAGCTCTCCGAGCTCTTCTTCGGACAGCTCTTCTTCTTCATCGCTCCATGTAACGACCATTGCTTTTGGCTTCCTGCATTTCTCCTTCTTGAACTTCTTCTTCAAATCTGGACATTCTCCTCTCATGTGTCCGGGCTTCTTGCATTCATAGCAAATGACGTTGTTGGGCTTGCTTGACTTGCCCTTGGTTTGAATGGGCTTCCTTTGGCCTTTTTTGAAGTTGCCTTAGAAACTCCTCTTCTTTCTCAAAAATCTCCTTACTTGGTGAGTTATCATGGCCAAGTCTTCTTCTTCATTGCTTCCCTCGCTGGATTCTTCTTCTTGAAAGTCTTCATCAGATTGATGAGCTTTCAATCCAATCACTTTCTTCTTCTTCGTATCTTCCTCTGCTGTTCTCTTCATATTTATCTCATAGGTCATGAGTGACCCTATGAGCTCATCCAAAGAGAGTGTGGATAGATTCTTCCAATCCTCAATTACTATGGCTTTTGTGTGCCACACTGATGGAAGTGATCTCAGAACCTTCCTTACAAGATCGAAGTTTGTGTACTCCTTTCCAAGGCTTTTGAGACCATTTGTGATCTCAGTTAATCTTACGAACATCTCAGAAATGGTTCCTTCAGGCTTCATTTTGAACAGCTCATAATCTCTTACAAGGAGATTTGTTTTCCTTGACCTCGAAGGTTCCCTCATATATGAGCTGCAATTTGTCCCACATTTCCTTTGCTAAACTGCACATGGATACACGAGGGAATTCATTAGGATGTATAGCACATTGCATAATATTCATAGCATTAAAATTGACAGTGCATTTCTTAATTTCCTCGGGTGTCCATTTATCTTCATCGTCAGAGAGTTTGTAAGGACCCTTGTCCACAACTCTCCAGATCTCATACTCCTGGGCTCTCAGAAAGACATGCATTCTATTTTTCCAATAGGAGTAATTTGAGCCATCGAAGTATGGAGGACGATGAATGGGGTGACCCTCAAGCATCACACCCTTGTCTGCCATTGATCTAGATCTTACTCTAGATCGTTAGATCTGAAATAAATAGAGCCTTAGCTCTGATACCAATTGAAGTCCCGCGATCAATGACACCCAAGAGGGGGGTGAATTGGGTGTATACAAAATTTTAACAAACTTATGTCCAATACAAACAGGAGAGAATAATAGCCGTAATGAATTTCAAGACTATATGAAAACTATGAGATCTAATAGAATCTATCGCACTCAACCGATCTTCAGTACGATGGTGGAGGTGAGAATCCGGAGATTCAACTCACGCAAGGTATTATCATCCCGACAAGGTTTGCCTTGACGATCCGAACCCACCTTTTAATATACCCAAAATCTAGTATGGAAACGATAAATTATACTAGATCTAACACAAACAATGAAACCAAAAAACTACGTGATTGCAGCATAGAATGGGGATAGAGGAAAGGGAACAAACTACACAATAGATAGAGATTTTTAGGTGGTTCGGATGCAACAACGGCAACCTACGTCCACCCCTCACGATCTGTGAGGATTCCCACACTATCTTGTAAAGTGTTACAAGATCAAAACACACACACACACACATGAGGAGTTTGAAACTCCCACAAAGGTCTACACACACCGAATCACAAAGAGATGTGAAGAAAAGAACACACACACATACACATAGAGATCTTCGTAGATCCACACACACATAAGTATTCAGTTATTATAAGAACACACACTTGAATCTGAAATATAAATCGAATGGAAGACACAAAGTAAAAGCTTCAGATTCAAACTCCTCCTTAGTTGATGAAGAAGATTTTGGATGCGGCTTGATCTCCTCTTGGCTTGGGGTTGATCTGCTCCAGATGTGGCTTGGATCACTTGAAGATGGATGAAGAACTTTCTTCCCGGAGCACTGTTCACGGCTATACTAGCAGCACTTGAATCTCCCCTTGATAGCCTCCTTGGATCAATTAGGTTTCCTTGCCCCAAAAGAGATGTTTTTATAACTCTTGAATGGTCAAGAGACAAGCCAGGAACCAGATCCACAAATCTTGGTAAGTCTGGTGACTTTTGGATTAAACAAACCCAATGAAGAGGGCTTCCCACGTTGTAGAAAATGAAGTCAAAAATGGCTACCTCGAAGCTGGCGGTCGACCGGTAGGAGGGGGCGGTCGACCAGAATTTTATAGAAATGGGGCTTTCGTTGCTAGGAAAATCGGTTGACCGGCCCCTAATCGGCGGTCGACTGCTGGCTAGAAAAACCTGCATTTTGAAAGAGTTAGACAGTAAATCATAATCTGTGAGCCAATCAATTTATGATCATATCATGTTTCAATTAAAATGAGTGAGTTAAGCTTAGCCTGGGTAGTTTTGAAACCAAGATGGATTTATGCATTTGGAAGGGTATGAACACTTAAACATAATGCATGATGAAATTAGGCCTTGATTGTGTATGAAGGTCGAACTTGATTGTTAATACATGGCACGTGAGAAAACACATGACCTGGGTTTTGTTATCATCAAAATCATCTGGATATACTCAACATCATGAAGTGCCAGAATATCTCTATTTTAAAAAGTTTCTGAAAATTTAGAATTTTTGGCAGAGCAATAGCATTAAAGTGTTGAGTAACTGGGGATTCAGACCTCTGATCAAGGTGTCTGCTCATGTCAAAAGATACTTCTATTGCTAACTCTATTCTCTAAAGAGAAGTAATACGGTTATCACACTGAGAAACTGGGAATTCTGGCCTCTGATCAAGGTGTCTTCTCATGTATAAATGTGTGATTTACCAAAATTACTCAATGGCTATTTTACTGCTCAACAAAGGAAAAATCTTTCACACCTCTAAAAAAATGTTTTGTAGACTGTTTGTCCTCAATACCTTTGGACCATTCAACAGTAGATGAGCCTCCAGTTACTTTATTAGTACATCATTTGGATAGCTTTCTCTTGGCATAACTGTTTCACCTTTATCCTTATTCTTCCTTCTATTCGATGATAATCTTCACTCTTATTCTTTGTCTTTCCTGCTTATTAGCGATGAGGTATTTCAGCTCAGCTCAGTTACCTTACTTGGCTCTTTAAGGGTTGCATATGAGATGTTTTTCTACCACATGAATTAATTGTATCTGGTATCACCAGCTAAGCAGTACCTTGTTTCTCCGTACACTCCTTTTGATGATGTCAAAGGGGGAGAATAGTTTTGAGAATGAATTTGAGCATGGCTTATGTCAGGGGGAGCTAGTGTGTCTTGAGTAAAGATTGTGTGTCAGGGGGAGTTAGTGTGTTACATAGTATGCATGTCTGATCATCCTCATTTCTTTTGACAGCATTAATTGTTTGGCTCATAGTGTTGCCATCATCAAAAAGGGGGAGACTGTTGTATCCTTGTAGTTTTGATGATGTCAAACACCATAAGTCAAAAGTCAATCACCATAAAAAGTCAAACACCTTAAGTCAAATAGAACATGTCTGAAGCCTTCATGAGTCTGTGCATTGGAGTCAGTGCATATTGTCATCCTGCATGACTAAGGTTGGTGCAACCTGCATGACTAAGGTCGGTGCAAGTGTGTCTTACGCATGACTAAGGTCGGTGCATATTTCGCATCCTGCATGACAGAGGTCGGTGCAGATTTTAGCCATATGCATACAAAGTCGGTGCATATTTTGCTTTACGAATGTGGATGGTCAGTGCATTCTCTGTTCTATAGGATATCAAGTCAGTGCACATTTGCCCTATGTATACAAGGTCTGTGCACTTCTGCATTAAGCATAAAGAAGGTCGGTGCAGTTTCTTCCCTTGTACTAAACCAGGTCCGTGCACACTTTCCTTGTGTGATATAGGGTCGGTGCACATTTGCTCTTGTGCGATACAAGGTCGGTGTACACTTTACTAATATGCATATCAGGTCGGTACACCTCTGCTGGTCCGCATACGAGGTTGGTGCAAGCTGTGTTAGTCTACATGCAAGGTCATTGCATATTTCTTGTCGAGCAGAGAAGGTCCGTGCATTCTAGTTTTTATTCTACATAAGGTTGGTGCACATTTTGCCTGAGCATATAGAAGGTCGGTGCAATGTTAAACACTTAGCGTATGAAGGTAGTACAACTCTGTGTCATGCATATGTAGGTCTGTGCATACTTTACCATATGCTTGCAAGGGTCAGTGCACATTTTAAGTCCGTGCATAAAAGGTTCGTGCACTCATCTGCTTAGAGTCTATGCATATCTCTGTCTTTGAGAGGTAAGGTTAGTGCATATCATCAAACATCTAACCCTCATGAATGTTTCTTTGCCAGGTGAGCCATATGGTCGAGCAACTACTAAGCAACCTGCGAACTTATCTCACGTGAAATTTAAAGTACCAGGTTAATGGCACGTGATCGAAGGCAAGGAGCGAACCAGATGATCCTGCCACATAGACTGCTAAAGTACCACGATTCTAACATGTGGAACTTAAAAGGATCAGATCTGCATAAAATTTTGGGCGGGAAACGTGGCATCCACGCGCCCATCATCTGCTGCTTATAAGAGAGGATCGAAAGGCGGTACAAGAGAGCAAGGGACAGAAGAGAGAGAAGAGAATATCAGAAGCCTCTGCCAATGCTGAAATTCCCCATTCGAGAAGAGAGAAAAGTCAAGGAGAAAAAACAAGAGAGAGAGAGAGCCAGTTAAGAAAGAGAAGAGCTTGAGTGATCGCCAGTATTAGAGTCTGAAAGTCTGCTTCCACGGAAGCTACATTGTCATTGTTTCTGGGTCATTTGTCTTCTTTGTTTATTTTCATCTTTGAGTTTTGGCCTTTTCAATTTTACTCTGTTACCCTCTAAGTTCACTTGGAGGAAGGGAGAGGTACTCCGATTTCCCTCCATTGTGTTTGGAGGAAGAGAGGAACGATCCTCTGGTTCGTGAGTTGCTGGGAGAAATTCACGGGGTCCCCTTTGCTGATTGCAAAGGAAGGGAGGTTGAACCTCCAGTGATTCTTATGGTCATCAAAAGAGCGAGGAGAGTGTTCCTCGGGGCAAGCTATCAGGCAGCAGATGTTTGCAGACTGAGTCTGCGGTTCTTAATTGCTTAGTGCAAGGAAGCCTTACTCCGGTGGAGTAAGGGGTGGACGAAGATTGCAGATCGCAATCGAACCACCTTAAAAAGCTCTTTGTCCCATCTATGTCGATAGCTTGGTTGTTCCCTCATTTTGGCTCTAGCACGTCAGCTGTTCGATTATTGGTTCATCATAACTTTCTCTCTCGATAAGTTTCTGTCCATTTGTCTGCTCCATGGCCAGACTAGGAGAGTTTCCTTACTGCGACTCAGATTACATAATTTTTTTTTGAAATTATTTTGAATTGGACATGATCTATTCATCACCCCCTTCTAGCTCACGTTCTGAGTGTTTTATCAATTGGTATCAGAGCAAGTTACCCAACATGTGGTCCAACGACCAGGGTAAATCTGGATCTAGCACTCCTCGCAGTTTCTTGGCTGAAGGACAGTCTATTAGCCGCCCTCCTTTTTTTATGGTAATAATTACTTTTACTGGAAAAATAGGATGGAAGTATTCCTGAGAGCGTAGAGCCACGAACTCTGGAGAGTGATCACCACATGACCATACGAGCTCCCACCAAATGAAGATGCATGGACAAAGGATCACATCATGCTCTCAACAGTCAACTGGTCAGCTCTAAACATAATTCAATGCGTAGTACATCCAGAAGAGTACGCCAGGATCTCAGCCTTCCAGATAGCTAAGAAAATGTGGGATGAACTAGAGTTCATCTACGAAGGTACATCCCAAGTCAAGGCCACCAAGGTAATATGCTCACCTCTGAGTATGAATTTTTTAAGATGAAATCTGAGGAGAATATTATGGAAATGTATGCTAGGCTTTCGCTGACCACTAACAATCTTAGAGGGCTGGGGAAACAGGTTTCAGAAGGGGATCTAGTCAGGAAAATCCTTAGGTCGTTAACCCCCGCATGGCACACCAAGGCCATTGTGATAGAGGAGTCTAGGGATCTATTAAAACTGACAGTCATTGAGCTGATAGGATCCCTAATGACTTACGAAATGAATTTTAAAAGAAATGGTTAAGGAAGTGACAAGAAGGGCAAGAACATTGCTCTCAAGGTGTCTCGGAGCAGCAGTAGCAGTAGCAGTAGCAGTAGTAGTGGGGAGTCTGACGGGTTCTCAGACCTTGATCAAGAGGAGCAAGCTATGCTGACTCGACAATTTTAGAAGTTCTTAAGAACTGAGGGAAAAACATTCAGAAGAAAAAGATCGCATACTTCTAGTAAGCAATTTGATTCTAACAATGATAAAAAAAAGAATGCTAAGAAGATCACATGCTTTCATTATAGGAGGACTGGACACATGAAGGGGGATTGCCCTGATCTCCAGAAGAAAAGCTCTAAGGTGCAAAAGAAGAAACCTTAGGCTATGGTCTGCACATGGAGTGACGAGGAGGAAGACCCTGAGGCTAATTCTTTAGAAGCAGACGACCAAAAAATAAGTCTTATGGCCAACAGTGACGAAGAGGTAACCAACATTTTTGAGAATTTCTCTATTGATGACTGGGAAGATGCCTATGCTGAATTGTTAGATAAGTTTAATGCTTTGAGTAAAGACCATAGGGTGTTAAAGAGAAAACTGAATGCTACTATTGAAGAACAAATTCAAACTGATAAAGAAAATCAGAAGGTCAAGGAAGAATTAGAAGAGATGAATTCTCTCATAAAAGAAAATGAAGACCTTAAGTATGAAAACAAAGAAGTTCAAAAACAACTTAATGAATTCAAGTTAAAACTTCAAGAAAGCCAAAGTGAAAACAGATTAACCACTGAAAAGAATGAAGCTGCTAGGAAAGTGATTTCAGAACTTCAGAAAAACTGTGAAACATTGCAAAAAGAATTGGAAGACAAACAAAGAACTCTAGAAAAAGTTGATCAAGGAAAAACAAATTTGGATACCATACTAGGTGCTAGGGTTAATTTTAACAAAGAAGGTTTAGGCTATAACCCAACACACAAGAAACCCTTTGAATTCACAACAGTGACATTCTGACCAGAAAAAGGGAAGGAAAAGCTAGACACACCATCCAGCTCCAACAATGTTCAGAATGTCCAACAACCAAGGAACAATTCGTCAAACCATGCTGGACAACAGTCTAAAAATGGAAAAAATTCAACTAGGCAAGCTCTTGTGTACATTCCCCAGAACAAGAATGGTCACAGGTCAAGGCATATGACCCGGAACAGAAATTCATCTTTCTATAGAAACATGGGTCAATACAAGAAAAACTGGGGAAATCTCGTTCTTCCACAGAAACTCTGTAATGAATATGTCTATCAGAGACAAAATGGGTACAAAAGACACCCGGGGAATGAACAGTCTAACAACAGGAACAGATTCCACATTCTTACACCAGTTGGACAGAATACTAGTCATTTTTTTTCCATAAACCAAAGTCATCAAGTGATAAAAGGGAGAGTGCACCCCCATACCAAAGGTAGGGAATGTTCCCACTCCACCTCCCCCACAAGATGCTTTCTTTTATTTATATAGGATGGGATATTACAAAACATGAGGTCCGAAGACTGATAACATCAAGAAAAAATCTAAGAAACCAGCTGTGCAAAGGTAATAACTGCACAAAGTAAGATACTGCACGAAGGCAGCCGCACCACCACTTCCAACCCAACTCAAATACTGCACGAAGATATCGCAACAACGTGAAGGAATCCACAGAAACACGAAGTAACTGGCTGCACAAAGAATCTGACTGCACAAAATGATAGGCTGCACGAACAGCACTCCATTAAACCACATTTTATCAGGCTTCGGATCCCACTCCCGCTCCATTAAACCACAGCAGGTTTAATATCACTGAATACGAAGATTTGGCATACCAATAGCATCCACCCTGGCAAACTTTTTGGCTACTGCAGGGAGCTCCCTTAAAGAGAAAAACTCAGAGTTACTTCTAATATTCACTGCAACCTTGGCCAAGGAATTAGCTAATTGATTAGCCTCTCGAAAAATATGAAATAAAGGGCATGTACTAGACTGGAAAGATTCCTTCAAGAGGCTCCACCAAGGAAGAAAGTGCCACGGAGGACGACCAATGCCTTTCAAAAGATCATATAGCACCTTGGAATCTGTATATATAATAGATATAGGAATACCATGAAGCTTGGCCAGACGGAGTCCATCAAGAAGAGCTCTTCCTTCAGCCACAATACTAGAACCAATGCCATAATAGTAGGAGAATCCCAGCAGAACATTTCCATCACCATCTCTAAAGCACCCTCCTCCGCCAGAAACACCCGGATTGCCTTTACTAGAGCCATCGACATTAAGAGCATACGCGACAGATGGAGCAGACCATCTGACAACTTTAATTTGTATAGCTTTGCATTGAAAGGAGAAACCCCACTGTTGAAGAGTCTGTAGATAAGGACGATTGGACTCCATGGAGAAGATATGTTGATTGAGGATGTGGACAATCTCCTCTTTAATCATACTGCCCCAACGCAACAAATTAACCTTGCACCCTTCAAATCTTGTTAAGCACCTCTGTTTCCAAACTTCCCACACAATCATCATGGATACCAAAAGGTTCAGAAAACCCCGAGGGCTGGATATTATAGATTCCTTCAGAATCAATAGGAGCCTTGTCCGAATAGGGAGAATTAATAGATGAGTGTCATCCAACAGAGGGCTGAATTTGTTCCATAAGAAACTAGCAAGTTCGCTAGTGACAAACAGGTGATCCAATTCTTCTACAGAATGTGACAAGTAGCAGCAACTACAACAAGAGGCAAGTGAAATACCCTTCTGCTGGATTCTACCATCCACTAGAACTGCATGATTCAACAATTTCCAATAAAATAAGGCTGCACGTGGAGGGAATTTTGAGTTCCAAAGCTTAGCTTTGTAATATTCAACTCTTTGCTCTTTGATGAATTTATAAGTAGACTTAAAGTCAAAGCAGCCTGAATATGAGAAAGACCAGATAGGGATATCTTCCCCATCATGAATATTAAAACTATGGACCTCAGTTTTCAAGTCACTGTCCACAATATAATGCCAAATAGGGTGTTGGTGATTAGCCAAGGCATCCTGAACCGAACAATCATCTAAAAATTCCTCTTGATCACTGATATCATATGAGAGAAGCTTCCCTTTAAACCAATTGTCTTTGAGAAAGTGGGTCCACTTACCATTAAAAACAATCATCTTCTTGCCAGCAATCAAAATGGATTTAGCTTTAATAAAATCTCTGCATTTAATGCCCACAGGAAAAGGAATTCTACAATCTGAAATATGCTGCTCCCTAATATATTTCTGCCTGGTAAACTTAGCCCAAAGGGAATTACCATAAAGAGCAAACCATAACTGCTTGACATAAGAGCACACTTGCAAGTCTCGAAGATTTCGCACACCCAGACCCCCAGTGGATTGGGGACAGCAAATCAAGTCCCAGTTAACCCAGTGTCTCCTGTGAACAGGGTCCAATCCTTGCCAAAAGAAATTAGCACAGATACACCCCACTTGATTACTAATACTGTAAGGAATGGATGTAGAACTGATAGTATAAATGGGAATAGCAGAGAGCACCGATTTAATCAAAGACAATCTTCCTGCTTGGGATAAAAATTTACTCTGCCAGCCCATCAATTTTGCATTAATTTTTTCCAGCAGAAATTTAAAGTGAAGAACTTTACTTCGACCCTTAAAAAGAGGAATTCCAAGGTAAACCATACTATCAGATTTGTGTTGAAAACCAGTAATGTTATGAATCCTCTCAATAGCCTGATGATGCACTCTCTTGGAAGTGATAAAAGAACTCTTACTAGAGTTTATCCTCTGACCTGAGCTGTCCTCATACTTCTTCAAAAACTTGAGTAAAGCTTTAATGGAGTAAATACCCCCATTCAAAAGATAATAGAATCATCGGCAAACAAAATATGGGAGATAGAGTTGCATTACGAGAGACATGAAAATAGTGACACTGACCAGAGGAAAAGAGCTGAAGCAACCCCCTGCTCAACACTTCCTCACCTAAGATAAAAAGAGCTGGAGCAAGTGGATCACCCTGTCTAATGCCTCTGGTGGATTTGGAATAACCATGAGTCTGACCGTTCAATGCTATAGAAAACCAGTAGTTCATCAATAGCTGAGCTATGAGGGAGTTAAATCTGTGAGAGAAACCAAACTTGCGTAGCACATGAAGAATGAAATCCCATTCTATACGATCATACGCCTTAGCCATATCAAGTTTAATAAGGATATTATGACCCCTAACAGGTCTATCAAGCTCCATAAACAACTCCTTAGCCAGAAGGAAATTGTCAGTAATACTTCTGCCTTGAACAAAGCCACTCAAGATTTTCGGAAATAAGCACAGGTAAAATACTCCTCAATCTGTTACTTATAACTTTAGAAACCACCTTGTAAAGAAAATTACAAAGGCTAATGGGTCTAAAGTCAGCAAAAGAAGAAGGATTCTTTACTTTAGGAATCAAACAAAGAATGGAAGAGGTCACACCTTTAGGAAGACCCCACCCCTGAAAGAAACTCTGCACTGCAGCAATCACATCCTTGTCCACAATATCCCAACAAGAGGTAAAAAAATATCCGGAGAAGCCATCAGGGCCCGGGGAGCTATTACCAGATATAGAGAAAACAATGTCCTTAATCTCCTCAGATGTAGGGACAGAGCATAATAAGTTGTTCTGCTCAACAGTGACCAACTGTGGAATACAGTCCACAAGCTACTCATTAATAGAATGACTCTCGGAAGCAAGGAGATTTTTAAAGTAATCCACCGCACCACCCATTAACAAAGACTGATCATCCACCCATGTTCCATTAATCTGAAGCTTGTGAATAAATGTCCTCTGTCTTCTAACTTTGGTATAATTATGAAAAAATCTAGTATTCCAATCCCCATGCTGAAGACATTGAATTCTAGATTTTTGAAGCCAAAAAATTTCCTCTCTTTGAAGTGCTTGCCTCAACTCAGCATTTGCTTTGGACAAATTCATTCTATTTTCCATAGAAGGTTGAGTATCAAAAGCATTCTGGGATCTTATCTTTGAAGATGAATCTCAGCATTCTTGATAGCCATATGAATGTCACCAAACACCTCCTTATTCCAAATCTTCAATGCCTCTTTAAGTTTTTTAAGCTTACTCTGCAGAGAGTAAAAAGGATGATCCAGAGATTCCAAATGGCTCCAGTTACTAACAATGAACTCCCTAAAAGTAGAATGAGTAGTCCACATATGTTGAAAAATAAATCTCCCAGGCAGTTGTTTCCTGATACTCATATTAAGTAACAATGGAGCATGATCAGATGGGCCTCTATTCAAATGCTGAACCAATAACTGAAATCCTGAACTCATACATTTAGAATTAACCAATATTCTGTCAAGTCTGGCACGAATATGGGAAGCCCCAGTCTGATTATTTGACCAAGTGAAAGGAGAACCAGAAAAATCAGGGTCAATTAAACTAGTGGCCGCAATAAAACTTTGGAAATCCAACATAGAAGAAGCAAAAGCCATTAAACCTCCCATTTTCTCATCAGGGGAAATGACACAATTAAAGTCCCCACCAATGATCCTGGGAGTATATTCGCTAGAATTAAAATCCATAAGAGCATCAAACAGCTCCCGCCGAGTATTGGAGCAGCAGGATGCATAAACAGCAGTGAAGTAAAGAATAGTGATATCATCTTCCTTAATAGCAACGGTAATGAATTGAGTATGCAATTTAATCATCTCCAGATTAATGTCAGAATTAAAAAATAGCCAAATATTGGAAGCATCTCCATTATTACCAAGAACAAAAGGGAGATGGATACGATGAGCCACCTTCATTGCACGACTAAAAGGAATATGAGGCTCAGAAATAGCTACCAAACTCAGCTTATGAACCTTCAGTAAGTTGGCCAGACTGCTTACAGTCGCCTTATTGCCTAAGCCCCTAACATTCCAGTAAAGAATAGAGTCAATCATTATTAAAAGGAAAGAAAGAAGCAGCCAAAGCCTTAGCTTTCCCTCGAGTGATTCGAGCATCATTAATTAAAATTCCAGGAAACTCTGATGCTTCAGAAATCCCCTCATGATCAGTATTATGAGAAGTCATCACCCGAATATTCTCAGAATTGGCAAGATCAGCAACCACAGAGCTCCTGTGAAGAATAATCTCCTTCATGTGCAAATCATTAACATCCACGACCAAATGACTACCATTCATTTCAATGGTACCAGCAACATCAGACCCCAAGATATTATCCGAAGATAAAGCCTTATTGGACTCTCCTTCCAAGCGAATACTACTCGACGCACCCTCCTCCGACAAGGAACTACTCGGATCCTTCTCCTGAATAGCATCTTCAACTTGATTTTCAACACACGCATTTTGTCGAGCAATGGTCGGATGTGCCGGTCGTGGCACAAAACTCATCTTGGCCTGCTTCAAGTCTGGCTTATCTCCCAACAAAGGTCGGCTGCGACTAAGCAGCTTCTTACAATCATTTTTGGAATGCCCCAATTTATGACAGTAAGAACAAAGAGCTGGAGCTCGGTTGTAATTCACAGCTTGCCAATATCCAACACCATCCATATCGATCCATAAATGTTCCCGACGAGGAACTGAGAGATCCACTTCAACACAAACAAGCGCTTCAGAAGTATCAGACAAAGTTAGAGTTCTTTCATGAAGGCTCAACACAGAACCAAAATTCCCAGCAATGGAATGAAGACAATCTTCATGGTATAGATTAACCGATAACCCAGGAAAACCTATCCAAACTGGAGTCGTAGAGGGATCACCATCAAAATCAAAATCAACAGTCCACCGAAAGAATCGAAACAAAAAACCTTTTATATAGAAATGTTTTTGTATAATCAGTTTCATGAAGTCAGTCTCATTATGGAATCGAAATAAAAGATGTCTCGGATTCAACTTGCTGATGATAAAATCAGAAGAGAGCACCAGACGTTGAGAAATGCAGCTCTTAATCTCAGTAAACGATGGCCTACCATATGAACATTTGGCCACAATTGCAAGCTGAAGGGGATGCACAGAAGCCTGGATATCCGATTTCGAAAAGAAAACCGCAGGTTCTCCCCGATCAGTGAGAGCTGGTTCCTTGATCGGAATGGGTGGAGAAACCCGCTGAAAACTATCCATGAGCACTTGCGCAAATGTCTTACGATCTGTATTCGAAGGGGAAGCCTCTTGAGAAGCAGATGCAACCCCCGGTGGCACCAGGGGACCCCCCGCCAAACCAGCCATGGCCGGCAAGGAGGGGGCAACCAGCCGAGACGAAGAAACCAGAGCTTCTCTCTCTAGAATCTAGAGAGAGAAGGTCGATGACCTGACAGAATACTAGTCATGATTTCAACAAAACTGTCAACAACTTGCAAAAGAAAAATACTCTGAAATAGTTTTGGATTCTGAAGTTTCTGTTTAAAGATTTGAACAATGTCTTTGGACCCAATCTATCTTGGGTTTCTGTTGTACCCAGACTATTTCCCAGCCAAAATGACAAGGAATAAGGGTTCGGACATTTCCCCGAACACCTTCAAGGCACGGGCTACCTAGCCCTTTCTATAACCCAAAAGGTCCCCACAAGGGTCCCGATCAACTCGCCGTGACGCGCGGCGGCACAAACAAGTGTTCGGGGTCAATCCCGGCCACTCTCATACGGGCTTTGCCCGCGTCCTATATGGCCACCCGGGATCACCCGGGGGCGCCCCGACGTTAAGCCACGCCACGTGGCATCCAGCAAAAGAGTCGTGGGCCCACTCCAAGACTCTTCATTCAACCCTCCAAGGTCAAAGGGAGACCCAAGCAAGTCAACCACATGCTTTGCAGGCCCGCAGCATGTACGTACGGCTCACACACGTGTGTTCGGCATTTTTCCGAACACCTTGTGGGCGCGTATATTTCAACCATTCTACACAAGACCATGGGCCAACCCATGGTTCCAGTACACCAGTTGGGTCCCACAACAACCCCCTAGTAAGTCGGGGCCACCCCCGACGCTCAGACACGTGGCAACAAGCCACTGAACTTAGCTCTCAGGCCAACCCAACGCTACCCTACCAACCCACCGGACAACACAGTACGCAGCACGAGCCAAGGCCCATGGGCCCCAAAATGCCTCCTTCCAACCCCTACGAACTTCTACCCTTGGCCTTAGGCCAATTCCAAGACCCGTCGGCCACTTACGCCGCTCGTTCGGCAACCCGGGGTGTGTCGGGCATTTGCCCGAACACCTTGCGAGCGGCTACACCGACTCAAAGAACGACGGCCCCACGAGCCCATGTCAGCCTCTCGAAGGTCATAGTCCATCAAAGGACATCCCCAAGCAACACAAGAAGACCCCCGGGGGCCATCCCCCGGGGTTACGGCCGGCCCGGGGCCAATTCACCCAGGGCGTGGCCGCGCCCCCGGGGAGGGTGAACTCCTCGGGGGGGCATGCCCTCACTCCAGCTCGGTGGTCCCACGACCCCACTCAGCCCCGGTTCGCTCAATTACGGTCCTACAATGCAGTTCGTGTGCCGTACCAGTTCGAGGGGTCAAAGCGTGGACCTGGAAGCACAAAGCGACAGGACGACGGGTTTGTCCTCAAGTCAACGCGCACAAGCCTCCACAAGCCGCCACGTACCCTTGTACTTAGCCAAATTGGGAAGAAACAAAAATGGAATTTTGTACGGTGGGGACCAGCCCCCCCCCCTCTCTCTCCTTAGGAACCCACCTAAATCCCCCTGGGGGGGTTTAGGCGGACCAGCCAGGACCCCCTAGCTGGTCCGCGTAAACCCCCAATCAAACCAAAAAAAAAACATCTTTTTAAAAAAAAGGGAAGCCAGCCCGCCTAAACCCTTGGGGGTTTAGGCGGACCAGCCAGGCCCCCCTGGCTGGTCCGCATAAACCCCTTTCCCTCTCTCTCTCAACTCGTAACCCAGTGCACTATTCCATTGGGTTTACGTAGACCAGCTCACCCCCCTTAGCTGGTCCGCGTAAACCCCGTTGTGACCCTTCACCTTCCCTATAAAAACCCCCTAGGGGACAAGGCATTGAAGAAGAGGCATCTCCAAAGGATTCTAGGCAATTCAAGCGCTTCGGCTCCAAGCAACGAGCTAAGGAGAATTATGTGTGGGTGACTTATTCGGCGGTCTGCTACGCCGGGGGTATGTCATTCACGAGTCGACACCCACCGTATGTGAGACATTGTGATATGGGCGGACGTCTCCTCATGTCAGGATTTCCCCTCGCACGCTCGTCGGTCGCAACCACACACGTGCCATGACGCCATGCTCACTCGCAGTTACGAGGCCATGTCCGACAACTCAACTCGAGTCGCGACCGGCCCTCGCCCAGATATCGGATTGATGTATCCCCCAGTTATCCAGTCATAGGCCCCCCATTCGGCACCACGGCTATGGCCCACACCACGGGAGGACCCCTCTGTAAAACGCACATATGTGCATCCATCACGCATCGACCCGGGGACAGACCTACACGTCGTAATTGTCCCGCAGCATGCGCCAGTTGTACTTTGGCCTTCATGGCTCTCCAGTAAAGAAATATACGTCTCAGCACAACATTGCCGATTGGACGAGTGCTCTCGCACCCGCGTCCCAACCTTCAACCTTCTATGCACATTCCTTGGCATTCGTGCCTAACACTCCAACCCCCAGTAAACACCCCTCGGTCCAACACGCACCCCTAGCTACTGAATGCCCCCAGCCCTCCACCCATGGCTTCAGACATACATACAGACTTCTCTTCAGCATGGAACGAAGGTATTCAAATTCAATCTGATGTAAATAAACACCGGTTGCTTGCGGCCGGTGGGGAAAGACATCCTATACACGATTCCCGTAATCGCCTACGCACTCGCTCCCATGGAACCCCTTCTCTCCACGTGTCACTCGATTGCCCGAGCCCACGTGCCGCGCCCTAGTGGCGCTTCCCCGGTCAAACCTTGGTTCCATGAGTGATTATCGAGAGATCGACTGGGACACCCGCATCTTGTCCGGTTAACCTTTAGCCCGACACTTCCATGCCATTCGACCCTTTTCAACTTTCCGTGAAAGGAGAGTGCCCGATACCGCCATGAGAGGCATGCACCCATAAGGAGGATACCCAAGATACATCAAACTCCCATATTTTCCTTCCCCGCTGTATTCCTTCCCTCACCCCGATTAATCGGCATAAAAACCCGTGCAACAGAGAGGATGGCACGCCCGATGGGACGTCTCCCGCCATCCTTCTTTTCGTTGAAGAAAAGTCTGTGCCAGCCCTGAAGCCCGGTGGCCTTTCCCTGTCCTTGCAGGAGAGGCAGAGGAGGGTACTCGTGTGCATTCTCCAGTAGCTTCCGGTCCGCGTTCGATCGTCGGGCCGTTCCCGGCGACTGTCAACGACCGTCGCCTCCGCAGCACTCAGCATTCCAGCAACCATCGCCGCCGTTACCTACGGCCCCAACATCATTGCCACCCATGCCCGGGTGGGCTACTTGATGACGTCGATCGCTTTCGATAGCTTTACCCCGGTTATCGGATTGCCCTACTTCCTGGGTGTGATCCATGTGGCTGCTTTTAAGACAACTCCTGGCTCTCCACTGGCCCCTGCGGCCAACGCGCCATGCGCGCCTCCAGCTCCAGTGTCCCGCCCGAGTGCCAGGCGTCGGACTGCCACTGCAGGCCCCTACAGGGCCCCCATATTAACGTCGGCCAGGGTGAACGTCAGCTCCCGAGGTTAGCCTCGTCTGATCTCCAACACGGGCCCCATGCCTCGGACTTCGGTCACCATCTCAGCACCTTCCTCGGGTCTTCAACCCCGAGCCGCAGCCAAGCCGGCACCCAACATGGGCTCCCTGCCCCGGGTCCACGGCTTCCCAGCATCTCCCTCGGGTCCTCATTCCCGAGCCCCAGCCAAGCCGGCACCCAACATGGGCTCCCTGCCCCAGGTCCATGACTTCCCAACACCTTCCTCGGGTCCCCAACCCCGAGCCGCAACCAAGCTGGCACCCAACATGGGCTCCCTGCCCCAGGTTTACGGCTTCCCAGCATCTCTCTCGGGTCCTCAATCCCGAGCCCCAGCCAAGCCGACACCCAACACGGGCTCCTTACCCCGGGTCCACGGCTTCCCAGCATCTTCCTCGGGTCTCCAACCCCGAGCCCTAGCAAAGCCGGCACTCGACACGGGCTTTCAGCCCCAGGTTTACGGCTTCCCAGCATCTGTATCGGGCTTCCGACCCCGAATCCCGACAGGGCCGACACTCGACATGGGCTCACAGCCCCTAGTTCGCGGCTCCCCGGTAGTGCACTCGGGACCCCGGTCCCGATCTCCAGTTGAACCAGCTCTCCCCGTGGGTCTTCCACCCAGAGGGCAGCGTTCCTCAGCACCTTCCTCGGGCATCCCGAGCCCGGGCTACGCCGGCACCTACCCCGGGTCCTCGACCCAGGGGCGTCAGTGCTCCAACACTTCCAACGGCTTTGCCTTCCAGCTCAAGAGTGTGATCTCGAGCCACGGTAACACTCTTATCGGCGCGGGGGAAGGCTTACACCCTAGTCACCCAGCCATCGACTCCCGGTGCGGGCTACTTGCCCCGGGGACCGATCTCGACACTTCGGACTGAAGGCGTCATGTTGCCGGTCGTTCCGGGCCATGTTTTCTCGGTCTACCATCTTGGGGCGGAGTCTTCTCCAGCTCCTCAGAAGAAGCGTTGCCATAGCCGTAGAGGCAGGCAACTCACTGCTGCAACCAGCAACTCCGGCAAGACGTTCCTTGTCGGCGACTTGTGGATCCGTCTCGACGGGGGTGAACCAATCATACCCCAGGAACGGACCATTACCACCATCCCCACCTCCAATCCTTTTGACCTCTTGCGTCAAACACGAGAGGACGGGGCGAAGCTCAAAGGAGCGGGTTCCTCGAGGTAGCCCAGGGGTACCCACCGCTGCCAGACACACGGCCTCCCAAGACAACTCGTCGGAAAAATGGCGACAAGGGAGACCAGCAATCGGACTTGAGGAGAATCTGGGTCACCCCAGAAGAAGCTCAAGCTGTTCGAAGGGTGCGTATCACCAACCCCCTGTGAGCACTCAGACGCGACATTAGACGGGATGCAGTTGGCTTCACAATGGCATCATCGGACGACGCCCAGTCATCCAATGTCCCCCGCGCAAGTAAGCGGAGGCAAAGGCGAGCCCATCCTCGAGCCCTCCAGCAACCTGTCCAGGGTTCTCCTTTGGCTAACATTGGGAGTGAGCCCCCTCCGCAACGCATCCCGGTCTTTGACAGACTAGGGACGCCTATCCGCCTCCAGCGACACCCGTGAAGGAAGCGGACGGCTTGGTTCATCAATGATGCGGTCCGAGTGTTCACGTGCTACACCACCGGACACCAGCCAGACACCCAGTCTGACGACTTGAATCAACCTCTGTCCAACTTTAGGAGGCCTCGCCATCAGGCTCCGCCGCCTCCTCCAACCGGTCATATCGGTACTTCTGCCGGACCGCAAGCATCAGAACGTGTGGAAGAAGTCCCGGTGGATGACCGCGACCCTCCTGTCAACGCAAAACCGGTCAACAATGACCCTCCTGCGAACAAGGTTCAAGAGGTGACTCTCGACACTCTCATGAAGGAGAATCAGCATCTGAAGGCCCTCCTGTAGGACCTCCTCCAAGAGCGAGACCTTCATCCAGAGCAACCTGATAGGCCTCAGGCCGAGGCACCGGTACACCCTGCGGCCCGCGATGCTGCCAACACCTCAGCGGCGATTGCCTAAACCCCGTTGGCAACTGGGTTTGGCACGCCTCCAGTCGAGACTCAACCACGAGCCTCCAACACGCCAGTGCCAGAAAATCTCTTGGTGCAACGCCAGTTGATCGAGCGCATTGTCGAGACAAAGATCGCCTAGTATGGTGAAGGGACGGTCATGGTGGATCTCTACAGTGTACCCTACCCGCTTCAACACCAGTTCAAGAAGCTTCCTCCCGAGTACTCCAAGCCCCCGAAGCTGTAAAAGTTCGACGGGCAGGGGTCGCCACATGAGCACCTGCCTACTATGTTACGGCTATGGGCGAGTTAGCGTTGGATGAATCATATATCCTCCGCTACTTCGCCACTTCGCTCACGGGAACGGCCTTCCAATGGTACTCTCACCTGAAGCCCAGCTCAGTCGTCGACTGGGCGGATCTCCAGAAGAAATTCCTCGACCGATTTCAGACGGCCGAGTGAAAGGTCTCATTAGCCGAACTATGTTCCCTTCGACAGAAAAAGGGTGAGGGCACTCTCGACTTCATCAAAAAATGGCGAGACCTCAGCATGAGGTGTGTCAATCCACCTTCCAGGAGGACATCATCACCATATGTCGTCGAGGTCTAGCAGCCAAAGTCAGCGAAAAGCTTCTCGGCACCAACATCAAAGGTTTCGATCAACTCAATTCGGCAGTCGTCGAAATAGAGATGTTCTTCGCCGATAACCCGAGCTATGCTATAGCAAAGGGTAAGCAAGTGCGAGAACGCCAGCCTGATAAGGAGGTGAACATTATAGAGTTCACCCCTGCCACCAAAGCCAGTAAAGGGGCCGAGTCTAGTGGCTCTAACAAAAAGCCAGCGGATAAGTCGGCTGCTCCTTCCTTCTCGGAGCGCATGAAGACACCCTTCTCATTTAAGAAGCAACACATGAAGATGCTCTTCGACCTCTTTATGGCCCAAAAGATCATCGAGTTTCCAAAAATCTGCAAGCTGGAGGAGGCTTTGAAGACCGACGATCCCAGCTATTGCTTGTACCATCGCATGCCGGGTCATTCAATTGAAGATTGCTACGTCTTCAAGACTTAGGCACAGAAGTTGATCCGGGACGGCCTCGTCAAGATGAAGAGCGGCCTCGTCGAGGCCAGCTAAAGCAGCACGCGTGGCTCACCCCTCGGCCAATGTCATCCACATGATGGCCGCATTCTCTCTTTTTGATGACGAATCAGAGGGGCCCAGCGGCAGTCAAAGGGAACATTCGATCTGGTATCCAAGGTGGAGGCCTTGGCATGATCAGAGACCTCTCACCTTCCCCAGGGAAAGAACCCGGAGACTCTTCAACATCCTTGTCGAGACTGGGCAAATCATGCATCGTGACTCGCCTCCTGACTACACCCATTGGGATCATAGTCACCCCCAATACTGCCCCTTCCACGCCAGAATCTGCCACCCGATCGAGTCCTGTGAGGAAGTTCAATACCTCATCCAGGAACAGATCCAATGGGAGCAGATCGATGCAGAAGGAAACTCCATGTCGCTCGTCAGGCTTCGGCAAGCTGTCGAAGAGACCCTGAGCATTGCCAGGGATGTGCCAGAGCGGCCAGACTCTCCCCGAGAAAATGGGCACAGGCTGCCTTACCAACATCCTCCGGAATGGCTTGAGTTCCGGACTGACAACCAAGAGGCGCTCGAGTGACTGCGAAGGCTTAGAGAGCAGGATGCCAGTCAAGAGGAGGAGCCGACTAACCCCTTCGTCAACATCATCCATTCTCCTGCTCCTCCGGCCCTTGAGGGCTCTCAGGCATCTACAGCTAGCCAGCCAACCCCAGCCACTCTGGCTGTGCGGTGGCGGTCCTGGCGGGAGCTAAAGTCTCTCCCTTTTCCTGAAGAAGACACCGCCAAACTCCTCTGAGTCCTTCTCGACCGAGAGGACGTTCTGGTGGGCGAGACGGCGACAAGCCCTTCAGCTCTTTCTCGTCCTCCTCCCGCCCTATCGTCGTCACCAGCAGCTGCGGATAGGAAGGGAAAGCAAAAATAGGGTAAGGCCCCGCCTCAACCTCGTCACACCTCCTCAGCGGAGGGGCCGTCGGGTCCTCCCCGCCTACCTGTTGACACAACCCAGAGTACAAAGAACACATCTTTGGAGTCTTCAGCGACTTCACTTCAAGTGGCGGGCCCACCGCCACAAGGCTCCTCCCTTCCACAGAGTCGGGATAACTGTGCAGAGCGACGATGTCCCGCGAGGCTGTCAGTTGTCGCTGGGCCCAGCTCTCAGCATGGTTATAAAGGTAAGGCTAAGGAGCAGGATGACCAATGCACCTCTCCGCCCGATTCTCGACAAAAGCCGCCGCCACCACGGGTAAGGCATCAAACCGCGCATATGTCCTCCAACGTCGGTCTCAACGTACCGGCTCAGCAGAAGATATCTTTGTCGCCACCGCGGCTAAGGCATCAAACCGCGCACACATCTTCAAACACCATCACCAGCCTACCGACATCCCGTAGGCTCCCATCGCCACCGCAGGTAAGGCATCAAACCGCAAACACGTCTTCGGATGCCAGTCCCAATATTCCGGCATACCAGGAATTACCGCTCGAGGTAATTAAGCAGGCGATCAATGCCACCTTCCAGATACAACAAGCGGAAGGCGCCTGGATCAAGATCCGGGTGAGGAAGAGTCATCCACCTTGCCCCACAAGGGCGTCAGCTCGGAGATATCCTCCTTAGGATTTGTCAACTCTGGCACCAACACCTCTCCCTCCTACTCCCTTGGAGACAGCTATCACCAAGAGACAAGAGAAAAATAGGAGGAAGAGCCTTAAAAGGTGGCTCAAGAAACAGGCTGAACAAGCAGCCGCCCTGTAATTCCCGGCCAAGCCAATGCCTCTCCAAAGGCTCCAGCGGCTCATTGACGACCTAGTGGAATACGTTCCTCCTCGTCCTACCGGGGCTCTCTGTGGACGCGGATTTTTTTATGATATCTTTATTTATTTAATTAATTTAATTTATTGGATTGATTTATTATTTATTGATTTATTGGTTCATTGGCGTGCCAGTCACCGTGGTGACGATTCTTATTGTGCACTCGATCTGACATGGTCAGTCGATTGTGAGTGATCGTGTCTGGACTAGAAGTCCGTCATACCCTGAACGCTATGACGTTAATTATGTCCTCCCTAAGGAAGACAACCCTTGATTAAACGCTAGAGGTAGGAGGAAGACAGCGGTAAAGCCGTATGCTCAAAGGAGACAAAATTCATCTATTTGCAAGACGTTAAATGTATTTGAACAGAGCAGGGGTTTGTTAATTACGGGAGAAACCCGACGGCATATTCCCACCATCTTGGATGATGCCAAGTGGGGAATAGGAAACCACCCATGCAGCGGCAGGGTAGGATCCGTAAAAGATCGGGTATATACACATAACCCGGAATCCGGATGGGGACCGGCCTGATGTAACACACCCGGTACGAGTGCGATGTCTTATTAATATCCCCCTTCGGAGGACCATCGGAGATCACGCAAGGGCATAACTCCGTGGGCCAGCGGGGTTAGAAGAGAGTACCACACTCGATTGGTGGGGTATATGTAAATTTTGGCAGCATGTTCCCTCAACCTGGATTATGCCAAGGGAGGATAGGTCGTCATCCACGGAGAGCCGGGACAACGACCGAACAAAGATGGGCACCAGGCCCAGGGACATCTCTTGCCTTCATATCATTGATCAATAT
Organism: Amorphophallus konjac; assembly: GCA_022559845.1. NCBI lineage: Eukaryota > Viridiplantae > Streptophyta > Magnoliopsida > Alismatales > Araceae > Amorphophallus > Amorphophallus konjac. The sequence continues at coordinate 257,631,719 of CM040123.1, forward strand.
TCCCTTGGAACCCATCAGAACACATGTAATGACATGGTTCTTTGGGTTCATAAGGCAGCGGTGAAATCCGGATTCGGGACAAGAGCTGTAGGGGAGCTCTTCCCCATTATTGTATCTCATCAAGACACAAGTGATGGTCTGTGAGTATCCCCTTAAACAGATGTATGGGGAGATTAAGAAGTTTGAAGAAAGATGGTGCAGAGATGGGCCTCGGAGTGGATTTCGTTGGCTGAAGGAGGGATCTCGGCGTGGCTTTAATATTGGCCAAAGAGGGGATCTCGGCCTGGGGCATAATCGGCCAAGGGAAAAGGGTCTCGGCCTGGGTTCAATCGGCGGCCAAAGAGGGTCTCGGCCAGGGGTTCAGCCGGTCAAAAAGGGGGGTCCCGGCCAGGGGCTTTCGGCGGCCAAAAAGGGGGTCTCGACCAGGGGTTTTCGGCGGCCAAAAAATGGGTCTCGGCCAGGGGCTTAGCCGGCCAAAAGAGGGAGGAAGGCCCTCGGCGTGGAGCTTCCCGGCGGGCTCCTGGGCGCGCCGGGAAGGTGGCGCCGGGAAGGGCCAGCATCAGGTTTGGCAAAAAAAAGGGGGGGTGAATGGCTGACAAGGAGGAGGGGCTCTCGGCAGAGGGCTTCCCGGCGCGCTCCTGGCCGCGCCGGGAGTCTGCCGCCGGGAGCCTTGCACAGAGACTCATGTGGAAAGTGTTTAGCTAACATATTGGTTTGTCGTTTAGCTAAGGGGACAGACTTCTCGGCAGAGGGGTTTTCGGCGGGGAAACTTGCACGCCGAGAAGGTGGAATTGTTACAGTATTTCAGGGTTTCAGAGCTCAATAACGATGCTCTGCTCAGATGTTTTTCTGGGATTTCAAGTTCGAATTGATGCCGGGCCAGAAGTGCAAAAGGGGAATTTCATGGATGCTTCTATTAGAAGGGTGCCAAGGGAATTGGACGGTGGAATCAATGAAAGAAACCAGACCATCACCTGATCCTGTGGAGGGTTTTATCTGCTTGTTGCAGGCCATCTGGGGGAGTCAAGAGATGACTGTCCTCTGACCCCTCCGGACGAGCCCAGTGACATTGAAAACCAGCGAAGGGGGGACTCTCAACGCAGAAACTTCAGGCCCTAAGCATTCAAGACTTAGAATGGAGGACCCAGGGATCGGATCATCATTTATCAGAGCTAGACAGTCCAGGAAACCAAGAGATTGATGTCTCTGGTTCCTAAACCGCATAAAGGAGCTCGACAGAAAAACTCAGATTATATGCAGAGAATCAGTCATTGAGATAGGAGAGGGAAGAAGAGAATAAAACTCAGTAACCCATTAGATAGGGGTAGGAGTCCTATCCTCGTCCCTCTTCGAAGAACAGACCCATACGATCGGCTCTGAAACTCTAAGAGTCTAATCTATACTTTCTTTCAGACAAAGACCATACACATAGAGAGACAGAGATCGGATGTCTTGATCAATCAGTGCCCAGGCGGGCCATATCGATGTTTCATTGCATTGCATAAAAAATCTTACACTGATCATGAAAGAGAAATGCAAGACAGAAAGGTAAAAATCAAGGCCGGAACTCTCCGGCTACATTTGATAAATCGAGAAAAGACTCGCTATATTACATCAAAGAAAAGAAAACATGGAGGAGGGGAGGGTGGAGCATTGACTCCTCTCCCTCCCCAGTGCCCACCTGGAGCCTTCCTTCTTCTTCTCTTCTCTGTTGGTTGAAAGGGGGGTGGCTCTTGCTCTCCGAACAGGACTCCCTCTCTATCTTTCTATTGCTCTATCTTTTTCCCCCTTTTCTTTCTTCCGATCGATCCCCTTTTTCTATCGATCCCCTTTTTCTCTCCGGCTTGGCTTTTTCTCCTCTTCTCTCCGCCTCTTCTCTCCGAAGGGAGGGGGTTTTATAACCCTTTTCCTTTTTCTTTTCGGCAGGCACCTTCACGGCGCGCTTGAGGTAAGCTTCCCGACGCGCTCGAATCTGGTCTCTCGGCGCCAGTATTTAGGCTTCGACACGGGCTTTCGACGCCACCTTCATACAGGCCCACTTGGGGTTTCTTTAAGTGTATCATCACCCCCAAAGGGTCTAACATCTATGAAATATCTTGTATCGAAATCGTGATTGCAATTTTCGTCAGTCCGCAGACAGGGTTTTATCAGTCCGCAGACAGGGATTTCATCAGTCCGTAGATAGGGGTTTCATCAGTCCGTAGACAGGGATTTCATCAGTCTGTAGACAGGGGTTTCATCAGTCCGTAGACAGGGATTTTATCAGTCCGTAGACAGGGGTTTTATCAGGATTGTCATCTGAACGGTGACAAAACCGGGTATCACCTTATCAATATCGTCACTCAAATGGCGACGAGCTCGGATATCAGCTTTAGTCTGGGAAGACCTCAGCTGGGTGCATAATCTGTGGAGACGACTCTTCTTCTGCTCTATCTTCTCAGGAGCCTTTACCATCTTCATCTGCCGGTGCTGGCTTCATCTTTATCTCATATTACTTCCGTCAGTAAGCCGACATCTGACTTACCCTGACATATCGTCCGTGACTTCTTGAACGAAGCAGTAGTACAGCTCTTCTTAAAGGGCTGGAAGATCTCATTAGTCGAGTGACTGCTGCTTTATCAGTGCTGCCGTCTGAGTGACATTGGCACCGGGCATCAGCTTTGGCTGACAAGGGCTTTAGCCGGGTGAAAGGTTGATAAGCTTCATCATTAGTCTTTCGCTGTTGGTCAGATCTTCTTTTCAATTATGCTTCCACCCTTGTTCATTTTCCGGGTGTCAACAAATGCCCCCCACCTGCGGGCGGCGTAAGCGCAGCATAAGCGCCACGGGGGTTGCAGGTGTCTTTCACCATTCGAGGGTATCTTCCTGAATTTGTCTTCAATTCAGTTCTCAGACCTGATCATCTCGCTGTAACAGTATTCTGCACACCGATGTTTCTCCTCTTCATATTTTCTGTCATTATTTTCAGCATTTGAGGCTTTTCGGCCTGCAGGACCTCCCGGCGCGAAGCTTCTCGGCGCGGGGGGTCTCTCGGCGCGGCCTGGTTGGCTGGGCTTTCGGCCTGGACCTTCTCGGCGCGCCCTGGCGCAGGGGGGTCTCGGCATGGGGTGTTCTCGGCCTGGGGACCTTCTCGGCGCACCCTGGCCGCAGAGGGCCTCGGCCTGGGGGCTTCTCGGCGCGCCTTCTGGCCGCCGGGGGCTCTCGGCCTGGAGGTTCTCGGCGCACATTTCACCGCGCCGAGACCCTGGTCGCCTGGGCCCCTATTTAGGGCGCCGATGGCTTGTTTTTTTTCTCATTCTTCATCAGTCTTTCTCTTTCTTCAGCTTTTCTCCATTTCTTCTCTTCGGCGCGAGCCGTCTTCATCCTCTCGGCGGTGGCCGCGAGTTCTTCGTCCCGGGTACGACGTCTTTTGGGGATTTAATCCCTGTGCTTCCGGGATCACCCCCTCTTGGTTGGTGACTCCTTATTCTTTTGGGCAGATCCCGAATAAGGGGAGATGCTGCCGAAATTTTTTATAGAATCTCATGTTGCAATCCTTATAAGACTGACTTTTAATCCACATTTCTCCTTTTGTTTACAGATATAGCAATGGCTTCTGGCTCTGCTGCTGCATCTTCCGGAGCTGTTGGAGCTAGTTCATCGGCCCAGCCAGACATATCTCGGGCCACAGTAAACTGGTTGAACGTGCACAGCTTGGATTTCGGATATGATAGAATAGCTTCAGTTGACGAATCATCTGATTCTAAAACTGACACAGTGTCGACGGCCTGGGTATACTCCACGGTGACCGAGACATGCTTCAGGCGGGATAATAACTACCGGCCAGACTTCCCGAAGGATCGCCACTTGATGCCGTTCATCCGGACCTTCACAGTGGGTGGCTTGCGAGATTATCGGATAGCTCGCGTAGTTGAAGCTGCCATCCTTGCCGAGCGGGATAGCCTGAAGGAATCAGTGTATCGCAGCAAGGCTATATATCTTCCCGGGGAGAAGCGGGACTGGGATGCAGTCCTTGGAACATCGGAGCTAGAACCGGAGAAAAAGATGCTGACCCGGGCACCAGAATTTACACCTGCTCGGTGGGACAATGCTGGCGGCCGAGTTCATAGGGAGAAGCCCGGCTATGGTATGTTCTTGGCACCTATAAAGTGGGGATATCGCGAAGAGCCCTTCGTGCTAAATTGTTCGGCCATTCAGTTCAAGTACCATTTGTCGGCTGGTTGGTTCGGAGACTGTAAGATCACTGACTCCCATCTATTCCGAGTAGGGGCAGTAGAATTTACCGAGTTTGTTCTGACGGAATATGCCCCTCTGCTGATCAGAGCGGGAGTATACCACAGTGTTTTTGCTTCCAGATTCCGATATCCCATCTCCAGGGGGTTATGCTGTGGGATGTTTGAAGTGTTCTGTCCTTTGTTCAACACTTTTTATACAGTAGAGGGTGAGACATCCCTAGACCTCTGGAGTTTATCACGGCTCTCCGGTCTGCCTATTGACGGTGAACCGTATGAAGAAGTCTGCTTGGCAGACTCCGAGAAAGACAGCTCTGATGGGGAAGGCAAGTATTCCCTTGGCTTCTCTTACCGATATCTGATGAAGGTCTATCGCTCCATCTGTCTGGCATATAGTAGAGGATCCTCCAAAGGCTATCATCCCCGAGAGAAAGGTAGCAAACTGAGGGTCCAGATCGGGCAGTGGCTCCAGTACTTCTTCGACGGTCCCCTGAAATATGCAGATTTCCCCTCCATGGGTCCTGTTGCGAGCAAGCAGATAAGAGCTCCCCGCTATAAATCGGCACTGCCATCTTCATTGCGCCATGCGGGCAAAGGTGGTCCCAACCCGGCAGGGGTAGATCCCATCACACACTGTGCAGCTTATTTCACATTCTGGCTGTGTACTTTTGCTCTTCCACAAGGGGACGAGACAGTCATTCGGCCAGAGGCCATATATCCAGCTTGTCAGATGGCCTGGGGGATGAAGCTGTCGCTCTGCCCAGTGGCCCTGTGTTTGATCTATAAATCTTTGGGGGACCTGTACAAGCATCGGAATCCCCGTTCTTTGAGGACCGTGGGTCCTTTTCATTTCTTCAATGCCTGGGTATGCAGTATATTCCCTGAATTAGCTCCGAGAACCTTGCAGGCGGATACAGTGTCACCCAGGATGGTTGAATTTGCCAGCGCTGAGCCTGGTCCCTTTTATGATCAGCTATTTAAAATAAGGGGCCGACTGATAAAAGTACCAGTGGACGCCCCTGGCAGCATACATTTCTGGAGCTTGGCCGCAGGTTCAGCTCCTTTGATTGATCCTCAAAGAGAGTGTAAGCTGGAGGAGATAGAGACATATATCCACCCTGTCTCAAGGGTCAACACTGCTCGGCCAATCCTGGAACCGGAGCTGGTGAGATGGGCCATGGCAATTCGGCCTAGTGTTTTGGTTTACAGAAAGGGTGGCCTGCTTCTGTTGGAGCCATACTATCCGTTCGATTTGGGAGGAACTTTGGTTATGACCAGCACATCCCTACATCAGTTGCTCAATTTCCCCTGGATAGCAGGGCCAAGCACGGGTCCACCATTGTCAGCGACGACCGGTTGTGGTGGGATTTCTATCATCGTCAGGACGACGCAATCTTCAGGGTGCCCACCGTCTCCAACCGTGTTCCCTGGGTAACATCAGAATATATCAAATGGTGGAACATTCGGACCGGCTTTTTCAGGGATGGCAGGGGTGCTTTCTGGGATGTAGCAGAGCGTTCTTTCCTGAAACAGCAGCCTGGGCCGGTGTTTGAAATCCCCGAGGCCCATCTGAGGAAGCTTTATTCGCAAAATCCGAGGGAGGTAGAGAACTATCTGGCCCAGCGTCGAGCTCTGAAGGAAAAGAATTCTGAGCCGCCCGCTCCTATCTTTGCCGCTATTAACGAAGACAGTTTCGTAAAGACCCTGAAACATCTGTGCCATATAGGAGATGATCGCTTGGAGGCACAACAGTATCCATTTCCTGTTGAAGAGCCGCTCCCGGCAGTAGCTCATTGGAGGGGTCCAGTTGATAAATTTCATCCGTATAGGACGTTTGTACGCCGGGAAGATAGAACTCAGACGTACTATAAGCAAACGTCCTGGCTATTCATTCTGCTGAGTTTGCATGGATTATCTGCAGAAAGCCCGATAGCTAGCATTTTGAACAAGCCGCTGTTTATATCATTTCATTATGTCGATGGCTGGGGCATGGACCATCTTGACTTGTTTCGCTGCCTTGATTTTCATGGCCATAATGACCTGGCAGCTTTAGCTAAGAAATGCCAGATATTCGGCGATGTTTGCTGGCTTATCAAGGAGGCTGCTTCCCGCTCCAAAGAAGTGGCTTATCTGTACTGGCCGCTCTCTGTATTTTATGATGGACCAGCAGGTATAATCTTTTCCTTTCTGACTGCAGTGTTTTCTGTTTAGCATCTGAATTTTGCATCTATTGATCCCATCATCTTTATGCCGTTCTTAACAGACCGGCCCGACATAAAGCGGCAGGGGCTCTACAGGAAGATTATTGCGCAGGCCGAGAAGCCCACTTACTTTGAAGTTCCTGCTGCAGCACCGACCACTACTCCCCTGCCTCCTGGCAAGAAGAGGAAGGCTTCTGCAGTCAAGACTGCAGTTGGGAAGGCCAGGAAGGCCAAGAAAGCTCAGGCTCAACAATCGGCTTCGGTAGTGATGGACATCGGGACCCCTCTCCCTTACATTCCCTCATTTGATGAGTTTGAAACTCAGAGGGAGGCCGCTCAGGCATCAGTTCAGGGTAACATCAATATTCTGCCATTGCATTCTTCATTCTATCTTGCTGGGTTTCAGAGGAGTGTTTAAATCTGACCACTCCTTCTTGCACAGCCCAAGAGCCAGTCGCGGCGCCCTCCGAGGTGGGGACCAGGTTGCCCTCTCCCACGCCGACTAGTGAGGCGGAGGGTAAGCATGCCCTTTTCATCTTTTTCTGTTCATTTCAACTACTTTTCATCGTCCCTCTCACAGGCTTTTCTTTATAGTGATGGCCGGGGAGGAGACTGAGATTACAGGAGCGGCTGGCGATATTACTCAGCCGCGGGAGGGTCACAAGACCCAGGCGAAATGGGGCCCCGCTCCCGGAAGGCGCATAGTTACCCGGTCTTCCTCCAAGCAGATGTTAGAATTGATGGCCCCGCCCATGGACAGAGTAGAAATCTCTTCCGGTAGCTCTACGGCCGCTTCTGAGGCAGGTGGAGAAGAAACAGATCTCAGCGGGAGCGACACGGAGGGTGCCTCCAAACCAGAGGCCCCATCCGTATGTACCGCCATTGTTTTAACATTTACACCCCCCAAGCTGCTGGTGCCATTTTCTGGAGAAGAATTACCAGAAGAGTTCGCCGCTCTGGATACCGAGGCAGATATAACTCCTCCTTTTGTGGTCTCATCAGCGGGGCTTTCTTCTTCCCTGCAGTCTTTTGAGGATATTGGCATCACTTTAGAAGTGAGTCTTTTCCCTTTATGGTTTCCTTTTCCCCATCTTTATCTGCTGCTTGACACTGCATTGATTCGTTCACAGGAATCCCTTGTTGCCCTCCCGGCTACGAGTGCAGCCGTTGAAGCCACTTTATCTGGCACCCTGGCTATTGTTCCTGCTTCGGCAGCCATTCTTGAGATAATTCGCCCTGTGCCCGTGAGGGTGCAGTCCTCCACAGACTTAGCATCATTGGACCTACGGAATGCAGGGGAAGGCCCGGCTCTCATCAAGGCTTTGGATTTCAGAGCTGAAATGGACCCAGCCAGGGGTTCTGCCTTTATACCAGTTGCAGTGATGACCATCGCTCCAGAATCAACAATTCCCATAGTATCAGTCATGGAGAGCGAACCTTTGCCTCTTCAGACCGTGGCCCCCGTAGCCTTGACATTGCAGGGGCTGGGCACCGAAATGGAAGAAGGAGAGGTATCTGTTGCAGAACTGGGCGTATCGCCTATAACGGCCACGGAATCTGCTTCTGTATTTTCAGAATCTGAGGAGGAGATGCCTGAAGTTGCATCCGGGAGTGTTCCGACGGCCGCCTCCGAGGAGATGGAGGTGGAAGATCTCTCGGCCACATCAGAGGTTACGGGTAGAGCTCAGTTGGTGGCTTCGGCAGACCTGCCGTCTTCTTCTTCGTAGCCGAATATCACCCTATGGGCGGATATAGACAGTGAAGTAAATTTTGAAGTAGCTCCTCTTCCTTCGCCTGGCTTCACTTCCCCTGAAAGTTTTGTCTGGCAACATCTGGGCATGCTGCGTCAACTGGTGGAGTCCCAACCTGGACTAACTTATTCACAGTTGAAGGAGATAGCCGGGCGCTTCACCGCCGGCTTACAGGCGATGGGATGTCCCACAGAAATATGGGCCCAACGGGTTCTTTTGTTGTTAAAATTTGTTCATCGCCGGGATTTCTTGACACACATCATGTCGGACAGATTGGCAGCCTTGAAGTTGCAAAGAATGGAGTGCAAGTCCGAGCTGGCAAAGATGAACTCTATCCTTCAGGAGCGACAGCGTCAAATGCAGTCTTTGGCGGAGCGGGAGCATTTCGTGCGCGACCGGATAACTATCCTGGAAGCTGAACTGTCTGATCTCCGAGCTGAGCTGCCACAGCTAACAACTTCTCGACCGCAGCTCGAGGAAGAAGCAGCTTTATTAGAGGGGCAGGTGGCATCCTTTCGAGACCAGTCTGTTCGACTGCAGGAAGAGGAGGCTCGGCTTCATGAACTAGGAGCCGCCCCTTCTGTGGGTCTTCTGGCATTCGAGGATATCTTTCGGCAGCCATGAATCATTTTCTTTTTCTTTTCTTCTTCTCACTTTTTTTTGGTGCTCTTTTGTGATACAATGTCCCCTCGGGGCCCTTTATGTACTCACTTCTTAATGAAAAGAAAAATTTTGCTTTATGTGTATCTGCCTTCTTTTCCATGTGGTTTTATCACTTCAGGGAAGTGGGGTAGTGGTTTTAGCAACCCCTCATGCGAATGGCTCGTATCTGGCAGGAGAGCGTCCACCCCTTCAGAGAAAGGATGGGGAACTCACTCCACTGCGAGACGGCATCCGAAGAGGTGCTTAAACCGGATTCTGTTGGTAGCGGCAAACGTCCCTCTTGGCAATATGTGATGTGAGGGAGACAATTTGCAGGAATGTGAAAGAAAGGGCCTTATCAGAATAGACGGAAAGTCTAGACTGGGTAGAGGTTATAGCAGGTGGGATGATTACAGGATATGTGGTTTTCATCAAGACAGACGTAGGGTCTGAACTGAATAGGGTTTTATCATTGATCGGGCGAAATGCCAGTCGATCAACAGCTGGTTTCATCATCGATATTGGGTTTATATCGATGCAAGAAGAGTTCATAAGTTTCCCCAGAATAGACGAAAGGTCTACACTGAGTAGGGTTTCATCATTGATCGGGCGAGGTGCCAATCGATCAACAGTTGATTTCATCATCGATATTGGATTTATATCGATGCAAAAAGGATTTATAAGTTCCCTCAAGATAGACGAGAGGTCTAAGCTGAGTAGGGTTTCATCATTGATCGGACGAGGTGCTAATCGATCAACAGTTGATTTCATCATCGATATTGGATTTATATCGATGCAAAAAGGATTTATAAGTTTCCTCAGAATAGACGAAAGGTCTAAACTGAGTAGGGTTTCATCATTGATCGGGCGAGGTGCCAATCGATCAACAGCTGATTTCATCATCGATATTGGATTTATATCGATGCGAAAAGGATTTATAAGTTTCCTCAGAATAGACGAAAGGTCTAAACTGAGTAGGGTTTCATCATTGATCGGGCGAGGTGCCAATCGATCAACAGTTGATTTCATCATCGATATTGGATTTATATCGATGCGAAAAGGATTTATAAGTTTCCTCAGAATAGACGAAAGGTCTAAACTGAGTAGGGTTTATCGCAGGTGGGACTTTGCCAAGAATGTATAGGTTTCATCAGAACAGTGATGGGTTTCATTGTTGGTGGGACATGCGAATGGGGGTATGTGGATTTGATCAGGGCAAACGTAAGGTCTGTCCCAGAAAGGCTTTATCATCGGTGGGGCATGGAGCCATATGACCGACGGAAGGTTTTACCAATGAAGGCAGATGAAGGTATCGTGCCGGTTGGCACGGAACTTTTTGAATTACCATATTACTGACCCAAGTGCCCTTTCGGGTTTTCACCAGAGCCAGCCCCCTCTTGCTTTTGCCCACGCGTCCTTTCGGATTTTCACGTGGCGGGGTACCCGATTTTGCCTGCAGTGCCCTTTCGGGTTTTCACCACAGCTGGGTTTTAGCCATTTTTGCCCTCGTTCAGAATGCCTGAAAAAGACTGGCGGGGTATCTCTATTTTTAACCCCATTTTGTCTCTTCTTTTCTTCTCCCTTTCTCTCTTTTTTTTTTATTGAAACTTTGATTCTATAACTGATGGGCGCAGTTTGTGCATATGTCATCATTGATGTGGGTGCTAACATCAATGCAAGGGTTTCATAGGTCTCATCAGGATAGACGTAAGGTCTAAACTGGACAGGTTTCATCGCTGATCGGGCAATGCGCCAATCAATCAGCAACGGATTTCATCATCGGTATTGGGTTTATACCAATGCAAGGATTTTTATAGGTTTGATCAGGATAGACGTAAGGTCTAAACTGGACAGGTTTTATCGCTGATCGGGCAATGCGCCAATCAATCAGCAACGGGTTTCATTATCGGTATTAGGTTTATACCAACGCAAGGATTTTTATAGGTTTGATCAGGATAGACGTAAGGTCTAAACTGGATAGGTTTCATCGCTGATCGGGCAATGCGCCAATCAATCAGCAACGGGTTTCATCATCGGTACTGGGTTTATACCAATGCAAGGATTTCTATAGGTTTGATCAGGATAGACGTAAGGTCTAAACTGGACAGGTTTCATTGCTGATCGGGCAATGCGCCAATCAATCAACAACAGGTTTCATCATCGGTATTGGGTTTATACCAATGCAAGGATTTCATAAATTTCATCAGGGTAGACGTAAGGTCTAAACTGGATGGATTTCATCACGGCGGGACGTAAAGAGATATGCGGGTTTCTTCGTGGTTACCACATTACCGACCCAAGTGCCCTTTCGGGTTTTCACCAGAGCCAGCCCCCTCTTGCTTTTGCCCGTGCGCCCTTTCGGGTTTTCGCATGGCGGGGTACCCGATTTTGCCTGCAGTGCCCTTTCGGGTTTTCACCACAGCTGGGTTTTAGCCATTTTTGCCCTTGTTCAGAATGTCCGAACAAGACTGGCGGGGTATCTCTATTTTTAACCCCATTTTTTTATATATATTTTTATTATTTTCTTCTATCCCCCCCTTCCTGTTTAGAGGGTGTCAGATCGTGACGACACAAGATCACGATAAGTGGTAGCCTGGTTAGGACGGAGTGTCACTATACCAACGAAAGGATATCTTGGCTAGGGCGGAGTGCCATTAGGCCAAGGAAAAGGTATCTTGACTAGGGCGGAGTGCCGCTAGGCCAGGGAAAGGGTATCTCGGCTAGGGCGGAATGCCACTAGACCAAGGAAGGGTAGCTCGGCTAGGGCGGAGTGCCACTAGACCAAGGAAGGGTAGCTCGGCTAGGGCGGAGTGCCGCTAAACCAAGAAAAAGGTATCCCGACTAGGGCGGAGTGCCGCTAGGCCAAGGAAAAGGTATCTTGACTAGGGCGGAGTGCCGCTAGGCGAAGAAAAGGGTATCTCGGCTAGGGCGGAGTGCCGCTAGGCCAAGGAAAGGGTATCTTGACTAGGGCGGAGTGCCGCTAAGCCAAGGAAAGGGTATCTCGGCTAGGGCGGAGTGCCGCTAGGCCAAGGAAAGGGTATCTCGGCTAGGGCGTAGTGCCGCTAGACCAAGAAAAAGGTATCTCTTGCCCGATTACTCGGGGAATATCAGCTGTGCAGCATGATACAACTTTAGGTGTTTACCGTTGAGTGGTGAGAATTGGATCTCCCCTCGATGATTAACAACTATGTAGGCCCCTCCTTCGTAGACCCTTTGTATCACATATGGACCTTCCCAATTGGGATTTAGCTTTCCCTTCGGGTTGGACGCCATGACTTCTTTTTTCTTGACCATGACGAGGTCACCTTTCTTAAATTCTCGTCCTTTTACGAGTTTGTTAAATGCAGTGGCCATGCGGACCTGATACATTTGAATATTCTTCTGAGCTTGGAGGCGCTTCCCTTCCAATTCAGCCAATTCTTCTAATCTTCTTTCTGCATTGGTTTGTTCGCCATGGGCTAGGTCGTATTGGACTGCCACTCTGAGTGACGGGACTTCCAGCTCTAGTGGGACTACTGCCTCTGAGCCGTATACCAAGGAGTATGGTGAGCACCCTGTAGGTGTTTTGAAGACGGTGCGGTACGCCCACAGAGCTTCATACATCTTTTCTTCCCAGTCCTTCTTACTGGCACTGACGACTTTGGCCAGCAGGGTGCACAAAGTCTTATTGAAAGCTTCTGCCAATCCATTTGCCTGTGGATTGTAAGGAGTGGAAGTCCTCCATTCGATCTTATATTTCTCGGCAAGCCGATAGACTTTCTGATTTCTGAAATGACTCCCATTGTCAGATATTATTCGGCCGGGGATCCCAAACCGGAAGATGATGTTTTGCTTGATGAATCTAGCGACCAACTCACTAGTGACTTCTCTTAGTGCTATAGCCTCTGCCCATCGGGAGAAGTAATCTGTTATGGCCAGTATATACTTATGCCCGGCCAAGGAAGTCGGTAGTGGACCGACTACATCAGTTCCCCATTGTGCAAACGGCCAGCTAGGGACTGTAGGGTGCAGAATCGTAGGTGGCCTTCTAGGCACAACAGCATGCTCCTGACACTTCTGGCATGACTTTGCAAATGTGCAGTAGTCCTCAAACATAGTGGGCCAATAGTAGCCCAGCTTCTTGATTTCTATCTTCATCTTGGGGCCAGCCTGGTGGGCACCTGTTGTCCCAGCATGTACTTCTTTCATTGCTTGCCAAGCTTCCTCAGTGGACAGGCAGCGGAGCAGAATCTTCTTGCGTGCATCTGCCATTATTCGGAACAGAGTCCCATTCCTGAATTCATAAGAATCTTTGATTCGCAGGAGTTTCATCTTTTCTTCTCTTTTCTGCGGCAGCTGTTGGTGTAAAAACCATTGTAGCAGGTGCTGTCTCCAATCAGATGCCTGTTCTGTACTGATCGTGGCGACTTCATTTTCTTCGGGGCAGCCTTCTAGCATGCTGGGGATTTGCCGCCGATTTATAACAACAATGTTCAGTGTCTCATCCGGTGGGACTGCTATTAAGCTGGCTAGTTTTGCCAATGCATCAGCCTGGGCATTATGTGCACGGCCCACATGCTTGAGCTCAATATGATAGAATTTCGCCATGAGGCGCACAGCTTTTTGGTGGTAGGGGTTCAACTCCGGCTTTCGCACTTCGAACTCACCTTGGATTTGCTTTATTATCAACATTGAATCCCCGAATACCTGAAGCATCTGGATACCCATGTTGAGGCTTATATGCAGTCCGATTATCAGAGCTTCATACTCGGCTTCATTATTAGTGCAGGGCTTGTTTATAGAACAGGAAGTATGCACAACCTCCCCTTCCGGCGATTTCAGCACAATACCGGCTCCGGCCCATATTCTGGTCTTTCCATCGGAGTCCGTCTCTGTTCTAGATGCTCCATCAAAGAATAGCTGCCACATAGTTGACTGAGCTTGGCAGGCTTCTAGTGTCTCATCATCGGGTAACTCAGTCCCCAACATATCATTCTGTGGCACAGGATGTTCTGCGAAGAAATCGGCCACAACCTGTCCTTTTATTGCCCTCTGGGGTATATACGTGATATCGAATTCCATCAGAATTACTGCCCATTTGCCCAACCGGCCTTTCAGTACTAGTTGAGTCAGTATGTATTTGAGTGGATCTGCTGCAGATATCAATCTGATTTCATGTGACAGCATGTAGTGCCGGAGCTTTTTAACGGCAAAGACTTGTGCCAAGCATGTCTTTTCTATATAGCTGTAGCTTTCTTCTGTTCTGATCAGCCTCCTACTCAGGTAGTATAGAGCCTGCTCTTTGCCTTCTTCATTTATCTGTGCTAGCATTGCCCCCATGGAACAGTGTGTGGCTGTAATGTACAGTATCAGGGGTTTGCCCTTAATAGGTGCCCCCAGCACTGGAGGGGTTTTGAGATATTCCTTCAGCTTCTCAAAGGCCTCCTGACAGCCATCGTCCCAGAGGAACGACACATCTTTCATCATTAGCTTGTGAAAAGGGTGGCATCTCCCCGACAGATTTGATATGAATCGTCGGATGTAGGCCAAACGCCCTTGTAGAGATCTCAGCTCGTGGAGATTCCTTGGTGGAGGGAGCTCCTGGATAGCTTTAATCTTGGATGGGTCAATCTCAATGCCCCTATGACGGACAATGAACCCAAGGAATTTTCCACTGGACACGCCGAAGGCACATTTCATAGGATTCATTTTGAGCTCATATTTGCGCAGCCTCTGGAACACTACTCTCAGATCCTGCAAATGGTCTTCTTTTCTACTGGTTTTCACCACCAGGTCATCGATGTAGCACTCTACCTTCTTGAAGAGAAAATCATCAAAGATCTTTGTCATAGCTCTTTGATAGGTAGCGCCGGCATTCTTGAGGCCGAACGGCATCCTTTTATAGTGGAATATCCCCTTCAGAGTGCGGAATGCAGTGTGCACTCTGTCTTCTTCAGCGATCCAGATCTGGTTATATCCGGATGACCCATTCATGAATGACAGGGCTTCATGGCCAGTGGTTGCATCGATCATTACTTCAGTAATTGGCACTGGGAAATCATCTTTTGGACAAGCCTTATTCAGGTCCCTGAAATCTACACATATACTGATCTGCCCATTTTTCTTCTTCACGGGCACTATATTGGCCATCCATGTAGTATATTCGTTCTCTTCAACAAAGCCCACATTGATCAGCTTGTCGACTTCTTTGTTGATCTGATTTATCAGTTCGGGACGCATTCTCCTTGAAGGCTGCTTTACAGGGCTTTGTAGACACGCTAAAATTGACATTATTTTGAGTATATTTTATATCGCTCTGCGATGCCCCATTTGACCCTCAAATCAGCTTATTTGAGTGGTTTTTCCCACTTTTTCTTGAATTTATCCTATTTTTCTTCATTTATCTCCTTTTTCCTATTTTTCTAGATTTTTTTTGGGCATTTCTCTATTTTCTGAATTCACGCCCTCATCAGGGGCGTTTTTTTGAAACACGACCTTGTCTAGGGCGTTTTCTCCCATTTTATCTATTTCTCCCCCATTTTATCTATTTTATGAATTTTCTAAATTCACGACCTGGGTAAGGGCGTGTTTTCTTCAAAACATGACTTAACCTAGGGCGTTTCTTAAAGAAAGGACGACCTCACCTGAGGGCGTTAATTCTTCTAGGTTTGACCGACTTCCCCATTTGAGCTCTTGAAATTAACGCCCTTCCCAGGGGCGCGTTTTTGAAAAAGTGGCTTTGATTAAGGCGTGTTTTACATTTTTCAAATATGGGGAGTTTTTATTGCTAAATTTGGTTTTTGAGAAACGCCCTTGTTCAGGGCGTGTTTTTGAGAAACGCCCTCTGGTCAAGTCGTCAATTCATTAATTGACGCCCTTACCTAAGGCGTGTTTTACCTTCTGGCTACGCGGCCCTTTCCCCAGAGAGTCCTTGCTTCGATAGATGCCTACTTGGTTTGGGCTCTTGCCCATTCCTATCCTTTCTCCCCTTGGACTCTTGCCGATGTCTATCTCTTCATCCAATTCTATTTAATAGAGCCGATCGCTCTGTTGACCGGTTGGACACTCGATCCCCCTTCTCTTCCTTCTTCTATCTTTTTCTTCTTCTTCCACCCACGTATTTCCCCTCCCCCTTCTTCTCTGTTTGTTTCCTTTTCTTTTCCTTCGCAGGTTGCTGTTGCTTGGCTAAGGAGAAGCCCACGCTCATGTCTTCATCCCACTGCAGAGCTTCCTCCCCCTTGAATATTCAAGCCGAAGCACAGGCCCCTTCTTCCTTTTTTTTATTTTCCCTTTTGTTTTATCATCATCAATGGTTCATGCATGCATCATTATTCTTATTGATTTTTCTCACTCAACCACGTTGAGCATCTCCCATAAGTGCATCTCATGCACTCTTTCCCTTTAATTTTTATTCATATTTTCATGCATTCATCATACATCTCCCCACACCCTCTTTGCATAGGGGTTTAAGGGCAACCACCATTAAGGTGCGTTCTTGCACATGCTTTCATGCTCACATATTTCTATCATGAATTGATGCTACACTCACCACGTATCTAATGCAATTTCTTCATTGGTGTTTGTCTTTTTTGCAAGGGTAATTAAAGGAAGAACTCTCTTCGTCGGCCGGCCGATTTGAAGAGAAAAGGAGTACTCACATCCCCCGCATATTTGAGGTATTTTGCGATCATCTTCCCATATCAATCTCATCTTTGAGACCCTCGTGTCTCTGGCGATCACAACCTCCACATTAGCACCTCGTGCTATTTTATTGCTTTCATCATATCTTTTACTTTTTATATTTTTAAGTGTGGATTTTAAAAGAGATCTACAAATTGGCGATCACGGTGGGACCCTTTCTTGTTTTTATTTTGATTACCCCTTTCCCTTTGGCACCCACGTGTGCCCTTTCCCATTGGTACCCTCGGTACCCTTTCCTTTGTGCCCCTCGGGCACCCTCCATTGTGCTTTGCACTCTCCCCTAAGTGATTTGTCAATTGAATAGATTTGTTTTAAAATTTCCACTTATTTAAAATTTTGATGAGCATGATTCTTTTAATCTGTTGATTGCCCTGCTGCTGTGAGTGCTTCTGTCATTTCTGGCCGTGAAGGAGTTTCTGAAGGGAGCTAATTCACGCCCCTGTCAGAGGCGTGTTTTCGTTTAACGCCCTCCTCCAAGGGCGTCTCTTTCATGAGTAACGCCTTCTGACAGGGCGTTTTTATTCATATCTCCTACACTGAGAATTCACGCCCTAGAGCAGGGCGTTTCTTTGTTGCGTAGCGCCCCACATCAGGGTGCGTTTTATAATTTGACGCCCTACCCCAAGGGCGTCCTTTCCTTTGTAACGCCTCACCCCAGGGCGTTTCTTTGACTTGGTTGGCATCTATTGCATTTTAACGACCTTGCCAGAGGCGTTTCTTTTAGTTTTAGCGCCTTGATCCAGGGCGCGTTTTACCTTGCCTATGGGCCCCCCACAGTGTTTCACGCCCTGCCCCAGGGCGTCTTTTTGATTAGTAACGCCCTGCCCCAGGGCGTCTTCTTCCTGTGTTCTCGCCGTGCTTCCCCGTTTATTTCTTCATATTTTATATTCTGTTATACATCTGTTGCATTTACACATATTTGCATTTGGGTTGGGAGACCTCCTCTCTCCTCATTAGGATCCACACACCCCCTTGGAATCGGGACGACCCTCCATTGAGCATTCCGTCTCTTTGGACCGGAAATCCCTTTTCCAAGCCTCCGTAAGTCCCCGCACCCGTGGATTCCCTCACGGACGCCGGGCAGATTGTACCCTTTTGGAGTCCCGGATTAGTTGGCCTATACGGTGAGAAGGTGTTCCTAGTTGGCATTGGAGTTGAATCATATTGAAACTAGGTTCCCCCTTGTGTGAATCATATCCATTTGCATAAAATTCATTAATTCACCAAGGTTTAAACACATCAAAATCACGGTAACCATTCTAACTTGTGTGTTTATTTGCATATTGTTGTGAACTTAGTTTATATAATGACTTACCATGATAGAAATAACATGTTTAATTCAATTCATGAGGATGCACAACCTAGCACTTCTTATAATCCTCAATTCCAACATGTTCATAATTCTCACCATTCTTTTAGGGGATCCCGTCCTCATTCTTATGGTCATGCCCGACCCATGGGCAATGACCATTCTTACGATTCCCCTCCAATTCAATCACGAGCCACTATTCCAACGGGACCGTCTCCTCCCAATGATGAGAAGGTCTCCCAAATCTTGCATGCATTAGATCATCTCACCCCTCAACAGATCCAAGCCCTTAAGGCAGCCGTTGAGGGCGCATCTCCTGCATCTCCTCCTTCTTCTATTCCTATACGGGTGGCCCATCACCCACCACCTCCTTCCTCTAATCGGGTAGCCCATTACCCATCTCCTCCTATTCACACTCCTCCTCGGGTGGTCCGACACCCGCCTCTTTCTATTCCTCCTCCAACACGGCCCCGAGGCCCTTTTATTCCTCGCAATCTGGCCCATCCGGGTTCTTCTACGGGTTATCCCGTCAATTCCCCTCCACGGCCTTCTTATGCGGCCCCTCCTTCAATGCCCTGCCAACCCTCTATTGTTCATGTTACTCCCCTCCAGCAGGATATCCTTGATAAGATTGCTTCCATGGAGGAACAATTAAAGAGGGTTACAAGTTCACGGCCAGTTCCTCCTACTCCGGTTAATCCTCTCTACGCGGCTTTGGATGATATTACAAGAATGGAGAGAGAATGGAAGGATAGGATGGACGACTTTGGCATTGGCAAGCAAGAGCCGGCATTTGAAGAATCTGAGCTGGTATATGATGATGATGAAGCTGTGCAGGCACCCCTCCCGAGTTTCCTTCGTTTCCCACTTCCTCCGCTTTCATTTGATGAATCCCCTGCTCAGGATGAAGCCACCGTCCCTAATCTAACCCCTATTCTCGAGACTTCTTGGTGTTACGACGATGGGTCGATACTTCAATCACCCACGCCGGCGCATTTTGAGCCTCCCCTCACCACTAATATCGCTCACCCTATTCGGCGCTTTCAACACACCAAACCTTCGCCAATTATACCTCCACTAGTTACACCTCCACCAATTACACCTCCCCCCATTATGCCATTAGCCTCCACCTCGGCTTCCATTCCCCTAATTAGCCTACCATTACCATCGCCTCAACCCTCCATTATACCTTTAACCCCAAAACCCGTTTTACCTATTCCTCCACTATATAACCCTTCGCCTTTACCCATGGCTAATCCTGAGCAGGATCCACCACTTTGCACACTCGAGCCAACCCCGATTGCTTCCGAGCAAAGGCAGAAGCTCGACGTGTTTGAATCTCCACTCCCACCTCCCATTATACCTCCACCATCCACGGAGCCTTCCGCCTCCGCCTCACCTCCCTTTACTACTCGGAATGGGAGCGCTGCTACAGCTATTTGCGTCGAAGGCAAGCAGGAGCCGGGCAAGAAGACTTTGGCCACGACTGTGCCATTCAAGATTCAAGAATTGATTTACCGGATGCCAATCCGGGTTATTGTGCCAAGCATGGTCGAAGAAGCCAAGTCATCGCCATTGCTCAGCAGATGCCAAGAATTAATGCTGTTTAAGGGCCAGGCGGGGCACCCTTTGTTCAAACCTTCAAATCCTGAATTCATTATTCCTTACATGGGGCGAATGCCCATTTTATTCAACATTCTATATATATCAATGGGCAACACAATGCTTCCCGTTCCAATTCTACAACTCCCTCACATTATTCATATTTACCTTCCAAAGGGGTTGTCATTTATTGAAGCTTCGTTTATTAGGCTCATTGGCCGTCCTTGTTCACTGCCGTGGAGGGGCCGTTCCCTTGGTGTTATGGGGGCGTCCCCTATTTTCTCCGCCTGCTACTCATCCATCTCTATCACCTTTTCTTCATGGGCCACTCCAAGGGAAAAGAGGAGGATCTCGCCCTCTCACCCTTCACATTCTTCATCTTCTTTAGATTTCCTGTATCTATCATTCATTCATTCATTCCATTTGTTACATTCATCACGTCCATCATTTTGCATACATTTGCATCTCCTGATTCTCGGGTTTCCAAAACCGCATCTTCCCCGTCTTCCGGCACCGCCGAACATTCTGCCATTCTCACCTTGTTCATCTTCATCCATATCAATTGGGCATGATGCCCTTTTCCATCATCTTCCTCCGGAACCTCCGGATTTTCCTCCAAATTCTCCTTCATTTCTCTCACTTTTTCTCGGGCATCGCGCCCCTCTCCACTCTATTCTTCCGGAACCTCCGGACTCTCCCCTCGGGCACGCCGCCCCTTTCCACTCTCTTTCTCCGGAATCTCCGGACTTCTTCCCCGGGCACGATGCCCCTTTCCACCTTGTTCTTCCAGATTCTTCATATATTTCCCTTGGGCATCGCGCCCCTTTTCTTCTGATTCCTCCGGAACCTCCGGACTTCTCTCCCGGGCACGACGCCCTTTTCCACCTTTTCCCCCTTGATTGTATTCCTCCGGAACCTCCGGGCTCTCATTCGCTTCCCGATTGTATTCCTCCGGAACCTCCGGATTGTCCACCTGATTGTCTCCATCTTTTTCCCGGGCATCGTGCCCCTTTCCATTTGCCTCCTCCGGAACCTCCGGATTCTCCATCTTATTCTCTCTATCATCTTCCTGATTTCATTCCCCCGGAACCTCTGGACCATCCATCTTTCTTCCAATTCATCTTTTTGATCCTCCGGGACATCACATCCTTCATTTTCTTCTTCCTTTTCCATCATCTTTTTCCTTATTTCTCCCCAGGGCATCGCGTCCCTTCTTTCGATATCCCTCCGGAGCCTCCGGATGATTCCTACCATAATCCTCCACTGCCTCCGGAGCCTCCGGATTCCTCTTATCACGATTCTCCTCCACTGCCTCCGGACCCTCCGGATCCGCCTCTTTCCATTTATCAATTTCTTCTTCTGATTCCGCCTGATCTTGGGTCTGACCCAACTTCTTCCACATCCACTGCTTTGGGCATTTGCCCTTTCTCCCATTATTTTAGAGGCTTTAGTCCTCACTCTACCTCCTAATTTTTCGCTTCTTTTGTAAACTGTTCCTTGTAATCAGGGTCTCCGCACCTTAATAAGGGAGTTCTAGCCCTTATCTCTTTTCCTTTTTTCTCCTTATTCGTCTGAGTCTGGTTTGAGCACCACTCATTCTTGTTAAGCCACTCCCAAAATCCTTTGCTTCCAATTCTTTTGACTGCCAAAGAGGACTATCCCACGATGATCAACATCGCCTCGCAACAGCTGCTTCTACCAAGGTTGCAAGGTAATATATTGGCGTAAGTACGCATTTTCATGATATCATTTCATCATTGCTTCACGCATGATTTTCAAGATAAGGTGTTTCTTAACAAGATTAAGAATGGTGTTTTAAATCTTTATCTTAAGCTTTTGTTTAATTGAAATCATTCTCAAAAGAGTCCTTTAGGCTTGCTTTTGCAGCACCTTTGGTTAACAAAAACCCGCGATGGGAATTCAATATTCTCTCCCCGCTTGTTAAGAGCAACCCTTAGCTGGGCATTCCACACACTTCACGGCGTCCTTAGCCGGCTCTTTGGTTAGACACCGTTGCTACTTTGGCCATGCCATGAGTATTCCTGAAAGTCTTTTCTCTTCTTTACTCGGCCGAATGCAGGTGCAAGAGGTTGACGGATGAGATGACCAATCTCGGTAATCTCCAATATGAGAGGAGTCTCAAATAGGGGCAGTCTTGACCCAAAATTAAATATGAATATTCATGATATACATCTCGCCAAAAGGGCTATTATGAAAATCAAGTCGGAATTCTGATAAAAGTATGAATTATGACATAACAAGAGTGGCAAAGTCCCCGCAGGGAAAACCCTGGTCGTACGCATGTCAAGGGTCTAAAAATCAAAGGCACAAAGCCCCGGCACAACAGACTACCTCTTTGAAGGGAACACCTTGGAAGGAATTCAAGTCCCGATATCTCCCATCCTGCATAAAGCTTATCTCCATTTATTCTTCTCTTCTCCCTCTAAGACCGAATGTTCCTCGGGTATGGCCTTGGTAGGGGCACCGTTGATCAAAGACGGTCGGTTATAGGGCGCCACCCTTCAATGCACGCCCGGCTTTGGGAAATTTTAGCGAAAGGGGAGGGAACGAGGACCCCTAGCCAGTGGTTTAAAACACCCTTTGATGCTGCTTTAGCAATGTCTAACCAAAACCAAACAAAAAATTGAATATTTCTTGTCCAAAATCCATAAAAATTTGAATACCTTTCTCAAAACTTCACAAAAAATTGAATATCTTTTACAAAACTTCACAAAAATTTGCATATTGATCAAAACTCATAAAAATTTGAATATCTTTTTCAAAACTCATAAAAATTTGCATATTCCAAAACTCCATAAAAATTTGCATATTTCCAAAATCCAAAAAAATTGCATTGTATTTTCTGATGGTGTTTTGCAGGAACAGCTTTGCAGAGACCAAAAGCACGGGATGGGTCCTCTCTCCACTCATTGCTATCAATCTATTGATTCTTCCCAATATTCTCATGACATGCCACCCAGGGGCATCGTCTCCCTATATCATTCTGATTACTATATCTCCTATTCATCTCCAAATCTTTCAATCAACTCCTGCTCATTTCATCTGATCACTCCGCCGATGGGCATTATATCAGATCTTGATTATTCATCTCCAAATCTTGATTAGCCAAGATTGCCTCCTCATGATAAGATAATAAACAATGCTATGATTTGAAACAATGCTAATGCTTCATGCCATATACATGTTATAATTGATGCTTTGATGATTGCTATGCTTAAATGTCTTCTTCATTGTTTGTTATCTTTTATATCTTGGCTAATGAATTTTTGAGCGCAGGATAAGAAGCTCTTGGTCCCGCCGGCTGGGCATCATCATCAAAGTCCCACCGGTCTTGCAGCTCATTTCTGAGTTCCCCATGCTTATTGATATCACCATCTCCTGTATGCATTCTACTATATGTTATTACGCTATTATATTATATCAAGGACCTTGTGGCTTTGGTAAATCTGGGATTTGAGTTCCCCTTCATCAAAAACAATGATGATTCCAGAGGAGTCTTAGTCACACGGATAGGCCGTTGAGCCGTCCGAGACTGGGGACGATGGTTCCCTTTTTACGAATTGGTGCGTGGATAAACGGGCTTCGACTTAGTATCAGCTCGCAGAATTGGTTTCTTGACCCAGTCTGGGCAGTTTAACAATATTATCCTTGATTATATTATATTTTCATTTGTTATTTTCCCTTTAGCCCAGCATGCATTCATGTAGGACTTTGAAGCAATTGTTGAAAAATCATTCTGATAAGCTATTTTTGAGGGCCAAATTGATCTTGATCTTCAATGTGAGATATTCCATGCCGAATTGAGTCCTCAGTTCGTTTTGTCGCTGTTCTGGGTCATTTTCTCGAAAGCTCCTTGTTTGGATTTTTATCATCTTATTTTCAAATTTTCCCCTTTGATCCACCTTGGCTGCAGCACGTCCACTGACTGGTAACCGCTCCCCAATGGTGAAACTTACAGGTTTGTGACCTGGGGTACTTCCACCGCGCTGGAAGTTGATCGTTTCTTTTATCTCCTTCGTGCACCGCGTGCACATCTCCCCTTTTATCCAAACATTGTTGATTTCCTTGAATTTCTCGAGATTTGCTTCATCTCGTGCTTTTGATTTGATTCTCATCAAGTGATGTTGATTGCGTGTCTCATCACACCTTGGGATCTACTTTTCAGTTTGCTACGCTCCCTTGCAAAGCAGACGCCAAGGCGGGGCAGCTGTAGATACGCTAAAATTGACATTATTTTGAGTATATTTTATATCGCTCTGCGATGCCCCATTTGACCCTCAAATCAGCTTATTTGAGTGGTTTTTCCCACTTTTTCTTGAATTTATCCTATTTTTCTTCATTTATCTCCTTTTTCCTATTTTTCTGGATTTTTTTTGGGCATTTATCTCTATTTTCTGAATTCACGCCCTCATCAGGGGCGTTTTTTTGAAACACGACCTTGTCTAGGGCGTTTTCTCCCATTTTATCTATTTCTCCCCCATTTTATCTATTTTATGAATTTTCTAAATTCACGACCTGGGTAAGGGCGTGTTTTCTTCAAAACATGACTTAACCTAGGGCGTTTCTTAAAGAAAGGATGACCTCACCTGAGGGCGTTAATTCTTCTAGGTTTGACCGACTTCCCCATTTAAGCTCTTGAAATTAACGCCCTTCCCAGGGGCGCGTTTTTGAAAAAGTGGCTTTGATTAAGGCGTGTTTTACATTTTTCAAATATGGGGAGTTTTTATTGCTAAATTTGGTTTTTGAGAAACGCCCTTGTTCAGGGCGTGTTTTTGAGAAACGCCCTCTGGTCAAGTCGTCAATTCATTAATTGATGCCCTTACCTAAGGCGTGTTTTACCTTCTGGCTACGCGGCCCTTTCCCCAGAGAGTCCTTGCTTCGATAGATGCCTACTTGGTTTGGGCTCTTGCCCATTCCTATCCTTTCTCCCCTTGGACTCTTGCCGATGTCTATCTCTTCATCCAATTCTATTTAATAGAGCCGATCGCTCTGTTGACCGGTTGGACACTCGATCCCCCTTCTCTTCCTTCTTCTATCTTTTTCTTCTTCTTCCACCCACGTATTTCCCCTCCCCCTTCTTCTCTGTTTGTTTCCTTTTCTTTTCCTTCGCAGGTTGCTGTTGCTTGGCTAAGGAGAAGCCCACGCTCATGTCTTCATCCCACTGCAGAGCTTCCTCCCCCTTGAATATTCAAGCCGAAGCACAGGCCCCTTCTTCCTTTTTTTATTTTCCCTTTTGTTTTATCATCATCAATGGTTCATGCATGCATCATTATTCTTATTGATTTTTCTCACTCAACCACGTTGAGCATCTCCCATAAGTGCATCTCATGCACTCTTTCCCTTTAATTTTTATTCATATTTTCATGCATTCATCATACATCTCCCCACACCCTCTTTGCATAGGGGTTTAAGGGCAACCACCCTTAAGATGCGTTCTTGCACATGCTTTCATGCTCACATATTTCTATCATGAATTGATGCTACACTCACCATGTATCTAATGCAATTTCTTCATTGGTGTTTGTCTTTTTTGCAAGGGTAATTAAAGGAAGAACTCTCTTCGTCGGCCGGCCGATTTGAAGAGAAAAGGAGTACTCACATCCCCCGCATATTTGAGGTATTTTGCGATCATCTTCCCATATCAATCTCCTCTTTGAGACCCTCGTGTCTCTGGCGATCACAACCTCCACATTAGCACCTCGTGCTATTTTATTGCTTTCATCATATCTTTTACTTTTTATATTTTTAAGTGTGGATTTTAAAAGAGATCTACAGGCTTGCCCCCGGGTTTATCGCCAATCGGTGCTGTGCCACATCAGAGCTCAGTCCCGGCATCTCATCATATGTCCACGCAAAGTAGTCTCAGGACTCTTTCAGAAACTGTATGTACTGTTCTCTGGCAGCTGGTTCTAGCAGTGCACTGAGGAATGTCGGCCTTGGCTCATCCGCTGACCCCAGATTCACTTCTATCAGCTCATCGACGGTGGCCTGGCCTCCGTCCTCAACTTCGGGTGGGGCTTCTTGCAAATCAATAAAGCCTCCCGGGATATAATTCTCTTCAGTTTCATGTTCTTCTGTATCGTCATCCTGCTCATCAGCGGATGTCGGCTTATCATATAAGGCCGATACCATCGGATTCTGTTCAGTCTGCCCCGAGGATGAGACTGGTTCAGAAGAGAATTCAAAAGTGGAATCTTCCGCTCTTAGGGATCTTTCTGTTGCAGGCTCCCCTGAAAGGTCATCTTTCTGTAGAGCCCGGACTTCTTCCAGAATGCGCTCAAATTCCAGGCATTCTCTCAGTTCTTTGGCCATCTGGTCTTCATCCGGGGTTCCCGTATCAAATTGTGCTTCGGCCTGGAATAGATCCTCCTTGCAGGACGGGTCCTTCCAGCACCGACCCCTCTCAGTTTTATCAGACATCCCTGCTTCTGGCTGGTCATCTTGGGCTTCATTGTCTGTTATGGTTTGATACATAATCTCTTCATCCTCAAACGGATATTGATCATATCCTATCCCAGGGGAGTCTCCATGCTGGTAGAAGGTAGAGATGACATCCACCTCGGCTTCATAATATTCTTGAAGGGTATAACCCAATCCCGGATGCTGTGTGATCTTCCTCGGTTCCTTATTATCTCGAGGCGGATCCCATAGCTCCCTGAATGCTTTCTTCTGGGCTGCAGATTATAGTGATGGCATTTGCATCTTGGAGAACATCTGTGAAACCTACTGGGTAGTGTACTCCAGGCCTGTAATCGGCACCATCCGATTTGCGGCTTCTTCAGGGACCATGCAGTCTTGATCATCTTCTTCGACTGCCTCCCCGGTGTAGAATATGGTAGGTGGCTCGCAGAAGTGAGAGATTTCCATAGTCTTCAGGGGCAGCACTGTTTGGTATTCTAGGCTGGCGACGGGTTTGATTAAACCTCGTGGGACCTTCACCTGTATGCACCTTTCTTTCATTTCTTGATCAGTGCTATCTGGATGGATGCTAGGAGGGGTGATCCGAGCAAAATCATCAACATAAGAGATGTGAGCTACTTCATGCTTTTCCACATAGCCCCTGGGTGGCGGTGGAGACCAAGCTTTTGCCTTCGTCGCCGGCTTCTTCTGGCTGATCACAGCCTCTTTCTTTTCATCCTTTTGTGACACCTCGGTGTAGTAGGAGGCATCGAGCATATGGCATTCGAACACTTCAAAGGGATGTAGGTCTGCAAACACCCTTTCTTCCTTTCCTTCATGGCAGTATTTTATGCATTGGTGTAGCGTGGATGGCACTATCTGATATTCATGCAGCCACGGTCTCCCCAACAGGGCCTTATACGTGGTGTTGGAGTCGATCACATAGAATCGTACCACGGTAGTGAGGTCGCCCAATGTGAGGTTGAAATCAGCCACCCCGAGAGGTGTTTCACATTTCTGGTTGAACCCAGCAATCTTCATATCTCTGACCTTGGTAAGCTGCAGATCAAAGTAGTATTTCTGATAGATGCGATACGGGAGAATATTTACAGCAGCCCCGGGATCTATCAGTATCCTGCTCAGCGACTGACAGTTCAGGGAGCCCCTCATATACAACGGTCTGTTGTGACTGGCATTTGGGATCAGCATATCATCTTCTGTGAACGTGACTGATGGCCCCGAATTCACTTCCGTTAAGAGTGCTTCATATTGTGCCGGCGACTGCAGGGCATCCACAATTGCTTGGCGGGCCTCTTCACTCAGAGAGAGTATCTCCCAGATGGAGAATCTGGTGGGGAGCTTCTTCAACATTTTCATGATTCGACTGCCAACCCGAACATTAGACAGCCTCATCTCCTCTGCCCACCGGGGTCTTGGAGGTTCATGTGGTGCCTGTGGCCTTTGCTGCCCAGTCCCAGTTTCATTTTCTTCATCGGTCTCCCGGAGGACTTCTTCTGTAATGACTGCCCCTGGCTTTGCTAGAGGGCTATTTTCTTCATTTTCTTCATGCTGCTTCTGCTTTCTATCTACCGTCTGCTGGCACTTATTGCTTTTAGCTGGAGCAGTGTGAGCCAGTTGCTCGTTTTCTAAGCTGGACAGGAACTCCAGGAATGAAGGGGCTCCTTCTGCTTTATCTTTTCCTTGGTACAAGCTGGCAGGGGGAGGAACCTGGACACCGCGCACCTCTGGTTTCGGGATCTGATAGGGTTGCTCCCCTCTGAACATAATATTATGGTTAGCTGGTGGCGGACGCCCCCATTTTCTCCCAGAACGTGTTGCATGGGCTGAGGTAGAGGCCTCAGCATGATTGGCTTCTAGCGGGGCATCTGATGCTTCTTGTTCATCATCCTCCCCGGGCAGAGAAAAGAGTACCGACAGAGTATTGCATTGTACTGTCGTGACCTTCTTTCCCTTTTTGGCCTTAGGCCGTCTCTTCTTTTTCTGGGAAGTTGGCTTTGCTAGTTCCTGCCCCCAGAAGGACTCAGTCTCATCTTTTCTTTGTTCTGCCTCCGGCTGCTCTTCAATTTTCAATTCTTCGAGCTGCTCCCAGAGTATACAGTCTTTCACCAACAGGTGTTTCGGCTTTTTCTGCTCATACTCATCAAGCTCATTAATATATTGCTGCAGACGCCTGGTTGCAGGACTTTCTTCTTTATGTGCAGGGAGGGGAGTTTGTCTCCTCCGGTTGCGAGTATGGATCCGGATGACTGGTCCGGTCTCAACTGTAGGCCATATTGGCTTTATTGGAGGCGACTCAGGCCTTGGGGTGACACCCCGGATAACTGCTCCGTTGGTTTTGACTGCGGGAGTCTTCTTTCTATTTTTTGTGGGTACCGTCTGCCATCCTTCCTGATCTCTCAATGGGGTGAGGAAGCAGGCTTCACAGGTGTGCCTGGTGCATTCTTCAATGGCTTCCCTAGGCAGCTGTTGATAGATTGAGATCATATTGGCGGCCACCCTCCAGGGCGGAAGCTCATGTGGCCGAGGCGGCTTCACCTGGTAATCTCCCAGCTGCAGTTCACCCTTCTTGACCATTCCTTCCATGATATCTTTGAAGACATAACAGTCCTCAATTGCGTGCCCCAACACCCGGTGAAAGGGACAGAACATCGGATCATCTTTCTTTTCTGCATCTTCGGGCTTCTTCGGTTCAGGCAATGTTACCTTATTGAACTTATATGCCCAGTTAAATAATGCTGCAGTCTTATCTGTTGAACAAAGGAGAGAATGTTGAACATGTGTGCAACATGATTACATCCTTTATGGTTTTGATGCTGTCTGCCTCTTTAGTTAGTTTTGATGATGTCTGCCTCTTTAGTCATTAATGAACTATACCTGCATTTGATAATGTTAATATTCATACATTTCAGGTCATTATACTTCCAGTGTAAACGCTCAAGAATGGCACACCAATCTAGACAACTGAATTGACAGATATAAAGGCATATGACAATATTGGATACACGAACATATAGCATGTTTCAAGCACAGAAATCAAGCTGAATAGCATCACAAATATGGTCAGTGCATGTCTTACCTTATGGATGATTCAAGGTCGGTGCAACTTCTCGATAGCATGCTACAAGATAATCCAAGGAATGAAGTGGAATTGGCAAATGTGAAAGCTCAATGCAAACGTGAAAGCTCAATGCAAATGTCAAAGCTCAATACAAATGTGAAAGCTCAATGCAAATATGAAAGCTCAATGTTGCACCCTCGCACGCGGATCGACCTGCGCGGTCAGGTCGCGGGGGTCAAGGGGGCAGCACCCCTTGCGGGGGTTTCCGGGGGCGGAGCCCCCGGAACAAAAATTTGATTGAATACTCAATAATCAAATCTACAAGACAGTCAAGGTTGATGCTATAGACATGAATGGGATGCTAAAGGAGTCAAGCAGCGGAGCTAAAAAGGTTAATGGACTGACCCGGCTGAACTGGGGGTCTGCCCAGCTGGCGGTCGACCGCCAGCACAGGGGCGGTCGACCGCCCCAGCCAGAGCCTCACAGTCTACAGGCTTTTTCAGTAGCGGTCGACCGCCAGCCAGTGGCGGTCGACCGAAATTCCCAGGGATCACCCGAATGAAAGTTTTACAGTAGCGGTCGACCGCCAGGAACCTTAGGTCGACCGCCAGCCCCGAAGCAGCCTTGTTTGACCTCGAAATCCACCTCGTGGCTAGCCCCTTTCCATGGATTTGTTTAATCAAATCTTACCTAATCTTCCATGATTTGTGGATCTGGTCTAGGGGGCATCTATGGACCATTCAAGGGTTATAAAACCAACACTTGAGGGGATGGAAAACCTAATGCTTCAAGGGGGCTTCCATATGCTTAATTGAAGATCTAAAGGGGACGAAGTACTGTTCACGTGAACAGTACTTCGTGAAGAAGTTCTTCATCCAAGCAAGGTTGATTCAAGCTCAAATCAAGGCAAACAACCTTCAAGGAAGATCAGATGCAAGCTAGGCTATCAAGGTGATCTAAGGAAGCTAGTTTCATTCAAGATCTTCAAGAGAAATCATCTACATCATTCCGATTCATCCAAGGTGATTTCTGAAGCATTCAAACTCCTAGAAGCTGTTGAAGAAACAAGATTCAAGGTAGAATCAATTACTCTCTTCAACCACTTCAAGAAGATACAAAGAGAAGATCAAAAGAGGAGATTGAAGGAAGAGTTACTATTCACGTGAACAGTACTCCGTGAAGAACATCTTCATCCAATCCAAGGTATTCAAGCTCATATCAAAGAGATCATCTTCCAAGATCTGTGAAGAAGGAAGCAAGGATCAAGGTAGCATCTATTCACTTCTTCATCCATTCAAAGAGATCAAAAAGAAGATCAAGAGAGGAGATTGGAAGAACAGTTACTGTTCACATGAACAGTACTCCGTGAAGAACAAGCATCCATTCAAGGGTGATTACAAGAAGATTGATTTGCAAGAAGAAGAGATCCCTACTGCTGATCAACAAAGCATATCGATACAAGGGCCAATTCCTTCTTACTCAATCTCTTGTTTTAATTCCTTTACATATGTTTTACTTTCAATATTGTTAAACACTTGAACTTGTGAATCGTCCCTACCGGTGGTTAGTAGGAAGGGAATCGGAGGTTGTTCGATTTGCGGTGTTGACGTCCCTACCAGGTAGTTACTAGGAAGGCAATCGGGAGTTCTCCGATCTGCGGTGTAGCCGTCCCTGCCGGCTTTGTGTGTAGGAAGACAGAAAGAGGGATTTCTCTGTTCTGTGGTTTGGGGCGTGTCCCCGGGTCAAGCTGTGACCCAGCAAGGAAGCCTCACCGGGTTTTGGTGAGGGGTGGACGTAGGTTGCGGGGTTGCAACCGAACCACCTTAAAATCCCTGTGTTGTGGGTTGTTTATTTTGTGTGATTGCTCTATATCTTCTAACCCCATTCGCAGGTTCGTGTGCTTCCACACTTGGTTATATTGCTCACACACATATGCACTTTGAGTGATCAACATAGCATACACACACACGCACGGTTGTTGCAAGCTATTGCATGTCCATCTATGTGTTATGCTTTGTAATTCACTTAAAGAAGCGTGGATGTTTCATAGCTTATAATTCAAGTCTTTTCATTTAAGCCACTCTACCTAATTCCGCTGTGCATCGTGCCTAAGTGATTCATTCACTTAATAAGAGTGGTTTAAGCTTCCGCTAGCTAAGAGTTTTAAATAGGCCAAAGTTTCTGATAGGATCTATTCAACCCCCCCTTCTAGATCCGTTTACACCTCACGGGACCCAACATTATCCTTGGGAAAAGAGTAAGCCCTTCTCATCCTGTCCCTTAGAGAGACTTTGTCTCTTCTTTCTGCTGTATCTGCCATCGGGGGAGCTTCATCTGCCCCTTTCTTCCCTTTTTGTTGCTCAAAGGTTCTAAAATCGACGGTGTTGGCCTCAGAGTGTGACGGCCGCCGATCATTGGATTTACCTTTTGGCATGGCGGGAGCATTGACGGTCGGATGTTTGGACAAGAACGTCTCGACCTCCGCCACTATATTGTTCAATCGGTCAAATGTTTTGACATCTGCACCGATCATTTTTTCTAGTACCTCCCTCCTGAGGTTCTGCTTGCATATCTGCACTGCATCCTCTTGATGAGGAGGTCTTCTGCATCTCATGGCTAGATTTCTCCATCTTTTGATGTACTCCAGTGCAGTTTCATCTGTTTCTGCATGGTAGCATACAGTTCTGCTATTGTGATTTCCCTCTCCGTGACATGAAACCTGTCGCGGAATTTTCTCTGCATATCGGGCCAATCAACCACTGATCCTGCTGACAAGCTTGAATACCATTCAAAGGCCAACCCAGTGAGGGACGAGCCAAAGAACTTGAGCAGATAGGCTTCATCGACTGCTAGGTCGCCCATGATTGTAGTATAGTAGGCTATATGCTCCCTGGGGGAGCCCTGGCCATTGAATTTCTCAAACTTTGGCGGCTTGCTGACGCCTGGAGGTAGTCTTTTGGCAGCATACTGGGGAGGATACGGTACCTTGTACACATCATAGGCACTAGTATCATCTCCAGTCTTTTCTGACAGCTTCATTTCCACAATTCTTTCAATCATCTGCTTGTGGGCTACAGCTGGATCTATATCTTCTGGAAAGAAGTGGGCTTGTTGCTGGCTGTGAGGAGTTGTCATCACAGTGGCGTGCAAGATGGGCGCGGTAGGCTGCGTCTGAGACACAGAGGGCTGAGCTATTGTTTGCTGTGGAACAGGTTGACTTGGTGCTTTGCCCTTATCAGCTAAGAGAGGATTAGCCAGGATAGTTGTTTCTGTGGAGCTGGATGTCTGCCCCGCAGGTTCCGCTTGCTTCGAGATTGATGTAGCTTCCTGTCTCTCATTGAGCTGTCTTCGGAGAGCATTGATCTCTGTTGATATCTTCTGAACATCATCTGGATCATGGGATCCATGGTTGATGGAATTTGTATATCTTCAGAAGTCCCTTCAGCATCATCAACGAAGGGGTTATCTCCATCTTCCGCTGTTACCACATTAACTGTCATAGTGGTAACCTTGCGGGCTTCATCATCAATTTTCATCTTATCTTTTGCTGCCTGGCCTCTTCTGGTGACAGGACCAGGTCTAGTTGCCAGCCTGAGCAATTCATCTGGCTGAGTTGGTAGTATATCTTGTCCCCTGGCCAGTCCAGCCATATTGCAGGCGAAGATTTGCATCTTTCCTTTCCGCCTGTAGACCTTTCTTTTTATTTGTCTAGGACATCTGAGCCGGTCAAAGACCGATATTCTTTCTTTGGCTTCTTCCTCGTACAGGTCTTCTTCATTATATCCGGCCCTGAGGCCTTCTTCATAGTCGTTCGAATCGGAGGAAGAGGCTTCGATCATCATTTCTTGGAAGGTTTCTTCTTCTTCATCATCCCTGGTGCCCAAGGCACGGGATAGTCTTTGCTGGCCTAGGGCAGAGCTCCCTAGGTAGTGGAAGTAGTCTTGGACTACCTGCTTAGTCTCCTCTGGGTCGCGCCTTTGCGGCTCAGGCCGGAGCATCAGTCTGTCCTGGCCCTTTTGCTGCCAGGCCAGTCTTGTCACCCGAGCATTCAGATGTTCGGCCCTTTGATATTTGAAGATATCAGCCTGTCTGGCACAGGCTCCTGATCTTCTTGCAGTAACCATAGTGACTGGCTCACTTCTTCTTATATTTCCAACTTGGCAGCGGTTGGCAGCAGCATTGTAGATCTTCTCTTCCCATCTCTTGCCCCTGGCCATGGGATGGGTGTTGGTGAAGTTTTCCCTGGTCTCATATCTTCCGCCCCTCATCATGGGACGAACAGCAATCATATTTCTTTCTTGACCCTCAATCTCATCTCTCTTCCCCCGGGTCCTGGGGTAGACAGCAGTAGCATTTCTTTCATCTTTCTTCATCTCCCTTCTGCCCCCTGCTCTGAGGCGGGCAACAGTGATATCAGTGAGGTTCTCTCTGTCTTCAGCTGGGGCCCAGCTTTGGATCCTCTTCGGTCGCCAGACTTGTTTGTATTTTACTGGCTTGGGCGCCAGCGGCTTCTTTTCAGCAGCTTCCCAGTTGGCCCTCCTAGCGGCCAAAACCTGGAACTTGTTGTCAGTTGGGATGGTCGGGACGATTCTGTCCGGCCGGACTCCCCTGGGGCGACCGTCGAGGTTCGCCCTAATAGCACCCATCATTATCGTCTTTCTGGAATTGGAAAGGCGACGATCAACAGCAGTAGACCGGTTCCTCCGATTGGTTTTCTTCCCCTTCTGGGTAGCAGTAGGGACCATGTCCCTTTTCTGGACATGATGGACGTAGCAGG
Source organism: Amorphophallus konjac (assembly GCA_022559845.1). NCBI lineage: Eukaryota > Viridiplantae > Streptophyta > Magnoliopsida > Alismatales > Araceae > Amorphophallus > Amorphophallus konjac. Next base: position 257,665,412 of record CM040123.1, read on the forward strand.
CGACGGCCGTGGGGGCCGTTTTCTTCGGTAAGCCATCCTTGTGATCAGCGGCCTCCACTGGGGCGTTTGCAGCAGCGCCTTGCTCCTCGTTATCGACCTGTAGAAGGTCGGTGTAGACAACGCCCAAGCAGTTGGGCAGCCCGACAGCTGGGGGAAACGAACCGAACGCCAGTGGTACTGCCAGGTACCCCTCCTGGACGTGCATGTCCACCGGTTGCTTGTCGAAGCATACAGACGCGATTTGTGTTGCCATCGTAGTTTCCTGGAAACAAGGAAACACACGGAATCAGAAATTTGAGGGGGGCCCGCTGGGCCTCCTACCTTAGCGTAAAGATGAAGGGAGACCTGTCCCACCGGGCGTGCCAGACTTGTGGACGCGGATTTTTTTATGATTTCTTTATTTATTTATTTAATTTAATTTATTGGATTGATTTATTATTTATTGATTTATTGGTTCATTGGCGTGCCAGTCACCGTGGTGACGATTCTTATTGTGCGCTCGATCTGACATGGTCAGTCGATTGTGAGTGATCGTGTCTGGACTAGAAGTCCGTCATACCCTGAACGCTATGACGTTAATTATGTCCTCCCTAAGGAAGACAACCCTTGATTAAACGCTAGAGGTAGGAGGAAGACAGCGGTAAAGCCGTATGCTCAAAGGAGACAAAATTCATCTATTTGCAAGACGTTAAATGTATTTGAACAGAGCAGGGGTTTGTTAATTACGGGAGAAACCCGACGGCATATTCCCACCATCTTGGATGATGCCAAGTGGGGAATAGGAAACCACCCATGCAGCGGCAGGGTAGGATCCGTAAAAGATCAGGTATATACACATAACCCGAAATCCGGATGGGGACCGGCCTGATGTAACACACCCGGTACGAGTGCGATGTCTTATTAATATCCCCCTTCGGAGGACCATCGGAGATCACGCAAGGGCATAACTCCGTGGGCCAGCGGGGTTAGAAGAGAGTACCACACTCGATTGGTGGGGTATATGTAAATTTTGGCAGCATGTTCCCTCAACCTGGATTATGCCAAGGGAGGATAGGTCGTCATCCACGGAGAGCCGGGACAACGACCGAACAAAGATGGGCACCAGGCCCAGGGACATCTCTTGCCTTCATATCATTGATCAATATTCCCTTGGAACCCATCAGAACACATGTAATGACATGGTTCTTTGGGTTCATAAGGCAGCGGTGAAATCCGGATTCGGGACGAGAGCTGTAGGGGAGCTCTTCCCCATTATTGTATCTCATCAAGACACAAGTGATGGTCTGTGAGTATCCCCTTAAACAGATGTATGGGGAGATTAAGAAGTTTGAAGAAAGATGGTGCAGAGATGGGCCTCGGAGTGGATTTCGTTGGCTGAAGGAGGGATCTTGGCGTGGCTTTAATATTGGCCAAAGTGGGGATCTCGGCCTGGGGCATAATCAGCCAAGGGAAAAGGGTCTCAGCCTGGGTTCAATCGGCGGCCAAAGAGGGTCTCGGCCAGGGGTTCAGCCGGTCAAAAAGGGGGGTCCCGGCCAGGGGCTTTCGGCGGCCAAAAAGGGGGTCTCGGCCAGGGGTTTTCGGCGGCCAAAAAATTGGTCTCGGCCAGGGGCTTAGCCGGCCAAAAGAGGGAGGAAGGCCCTCGGCGTGGAGCTTCCCGGCGGGCTCCTGGGCGCGCCGGGAAGGTGGCGCCGGGAAGGGCCAGCATCAGGTTTGGCAAAAAAAAGGGGGGGTGAATGGCTGACAAGGAGGAGGGGCTCTCGGCAGAGGGCTTCCCGGCGCGCTCCTGGCCGCGCCGGGAGTCTGCCGCCGGGAGCCTTGCACAGAGACTCATGTGGAAAGTGTTTAGCTAACATATTGGTTTGTCGTTTAGCTAAGGGGACAGACTTCTCGGCAGAGGAGTTTTCGGCGGGGAAACTTGCACGCCGAGAAGGTGGAATTGTTACAGTATTTCAGGGTTTCAGAGCTCAATAACGATGCTCTGTTCAGATGTTTTTCTGGGATTTCAAGCTCGAATTGATGCCGGGCCAGAAGTGCAAAAGGGGAATTTCATGGATGCTTCTATTAGAAGGGTGCCAAGGGAATTGGACGGTGGAATCAATGAAAGAAACCAGACCATCACCTGATCCTGTGGAGGGTTTTATCTGCTTGTTGCAGGCCATCTGGGGGAGTCAAGAGATGACTGTCCTCTGACCCCTCCGGACGAGCCCAGTGACATTGAAAACTGGCGAAGGGGGACTCTCAACGCAGAAACTTCAGGCCCTAAGCATTCAAGACTTAGAATGGAGGACCCAGGGATCGGATCATCATTTATCAGAGCTAGACAGTCCAGGAAACAAAGGGATTGATGTCTCTGGTTCCTAAACCGCATAAAGGAGCTCGACAGAAAAACTCAGATTATATGCAGAGAATCAGTCATTGAGATAGGAGAGGGAAGAAGAGAATAAAACTCAGTAACCCATTAGATAGGGGTAGGAGTCCTATCCTCGTCCCTCTTCGAAGAACAGACCCATACGATCGGCTCTGAAACTCGAAGAGTGTAATCTATACTTTCTTTCAGACAAAGACCATACACATAGAGAGACAGAGATCGGATGTCTTGATCAATCAGTGCCCAGGCGGGCCATATCGATGTTTCATTGCATTGCATAAAAAATCTTACACTGATCATGAAAGAGAAATGCAAGACAGAAAGGTAAAAATCAAGGCCGAAACTCTCCGGCTACATTTGATAAATCGAGAAAAGACTCGCTATATTACATCAAAGAAAAGAAAACATGGAGGAGGGGAGGGTGGAGCATTGACTCCTCTCCCTCCCCAGTGCCCACCTGGAGCCTTCCTTCTTCTTCTCTTCTCTGTTGGTTGAAAGGGGGGTGGCTCTTGCTCTCCGAACAGGACTCCCTCTCTATCTTTCTATTGCTCTATCTTTTTCCCCCTTTTCTTTCTTCCGATCGATCCCCTTTTTCTACCGATCCCCTTTTTCTCTCGGCTTGGCTTTTTCTCCTCTTCTCTCCGCCTCTTCTCTCCGAAGGGAGGGGGTGGGTTTTATAACCCTTTTCTTTTTTCTTTTCGGCAGGCACCTTCATGGCGCGCTTGAGGTAAGCTTCCCAGCGCGCTCGAATCTGGTCTCTCGGTGCCAGTATTTGGGCTTCGACACGGGCTTTCGGCGCCACCTTCATACAGGCCCACTTGGGGTTTCTTTAAGTGTATCATCACCCCCAAAGGGTCTATCATCTATGAAATATCTTGTATCGAAATCGTGATTGCAATTTTCATTAGTCCGCAGACAGGGTTTTATCAGTCCGCAGATAGGGATTTCATCAGTCCGTAGACAGGGGTTTCATCAGTCCGTAGACAGGGATTTCATCAGTCCGTAGACAGGGGTTTCATCAGTCCGTAGACAGGGATTTTATCAGTCCGTAGACAGGGGTTTTATCAGGATTGTCATCTGAACGGTGACAAAACCGGGTATCATCTTATCAATATCGTCACTCAAATGGCGACGAGCTCGGATATCAGCTTTAGTCTGGGAAGACCTCAGCTGGGTGCATAATCTGTGGAGACAACTCTTCTTCTGCTCTATCTTCTCAGGAGCCTTTACCATCTTCATCTGCCGGTGCTGGCTTCATCTTTATCTCATATTACTTCCGTTAGTAAGCCGACATCTGACTTACCCTGACATATCGTCCGTGACTTCTTGGACGAAGCAGTAGTACAGCTCTTCTTAAAGGGCTGGAAGATCTCATTAGTCGAGTGACTGCTGCTTTATCAGTGCTGCCGTCTGAGTGACATTGGCACCGGGCATCAGCTTTGGCCGACAAGGGCTTTAGCCGGGTGAAAGGTTGATAAGCTTCATCATTAGTCTTTCGCTGTTGGTCAGATCTTCTTTTCAATTATGCTTCCACCCTTGTTCATTTTCCCGGTGTCAACACTCTCCCACTCGACAGCTACATCCCGTGGGAAGAAATGCAGAAACGAGCCCGCCTTAGAAATTGGGTCCAAGAGATGATCCAAAAGCTCAAGAACGGCGAAAGACTCGTGATCCCTGACAAGCTCTCCTTGTGCTATAAAGACAAGGAGATCACCACAGAGCAGCAGGAAGAAATGCTCCGACGATGCACCTGTAACATGTTGGCCATCCCACCTCCCAACAATATCAACGCTTCTCGGCGGGGCGAGCCAGTAGCCTCCCAAACAAGACAAAGGGCGAGCGCCCCTCTTGGGTTCCAGTCACCTCCAGAACACACCGGACGCGGCCGAGGCCGTGGCCGGGGGCGTGGTAGAGGCCGTGGGAGAATTCCCGAGCTACCCCTCTCTCCGTTCACCTTCGACCCGGAGCAAATCATCCTCTTTCGAGGAGAGGAACCGGCTCCCATCTCGGAAGTAGAAATTCGGATCGGACCCTATATCATCGATCCTTCCGGCATCGACGAGGCTGCTGCCAGCTTTCCAGCCCCTGCACCAGTACCTGTTGTGTAGTGGACAGCGGATCTAGAGGGGAGGGGTGAATAGATCAGCCCCACTTTTCGCAATGCGGCCCTCTAAACAGCTAGTTAAAATGAATTGCAGCGGAATAGAAACTAGCTTCCAAGAATGCTATGATTCACTTAGCAAGATAAGCAAGATATATAATAATTCGATCCTAAGCATGCATCTAGAATGAATCAATCACACAAGCAAACCACACTAGATAGGATTTTTAAGGTGGTTCGGACTGAATCCTCAGCCCTACGTCCACCCCTCACCAAAACCTGGTGAGGCTTCACTTGTGCAGCACACAGAACCGCAAATCGGAAACCACCGATTGCCTTCCTACTCACCACCTGGTAGGGACGTCAACCGCAAATTGGAACACCCTCCAATTACCTTCTTACTAACCACCGGTAGGGATGAATCACACTTTCAATGTTTAACAATAATGAAAATGAAACAAATGTGAAGGAACTAAAACAAGAGATTGAGTTATGAGTGAAAATGAATTGTCCCTTGTATGAAATGTTGATCAGCAACAAGGCTCCTCTTGGCTTCAACTCAATCTTCTTGATTCACCCTTGATTGGATGAATGTTCTTCACGGAGTACTGTTCACGTGAACAGTACCTCTTCCTTCAATTCTTCTCTCTTGATCTTCTCTTTGAACTTCTTTGAATGAATGAAGGAGATGATGAAGCTACCTTGAATCTTGATTGCTTCTTTAGCTTCTAGGAGTTTGAATGCTTGAAATATCACCTTGAATGAATTTGAAAGAACTTGAATGGATGAAGATGATTTCCCTTGAAGAACTTGAATCAAACCGGCTTCCTTGGATCACTTTGATAGCCTTGCTTTGATGTAATCTTCCTTGAAGATTGCTGGCTTTGATTTGAGCTTGATTCCCCTTTGATTGGATGAAGAACACCTTCACGAACTACTGTTCACATGAACAGTAGCTCGTCTCCAAGCTCTCTTGCAACCTCCCTTGCAGCCACCCTTGTAACCCCTTGAAGCATTAGGGTTTCCAACCCTCTTGTATTGGTTTTATAGACCTTGAATGGTCCATAGATGCCCCCTAGACCAGATCCACAATTTTTGGGTGATTAGGTGACTTTTGGATTAAAGAAATCCATGTAGAATGGCCCTTTTCGAAGTTGGAAACAAAGTCAAAAATGAAGGCTCGGGGCTGGCGGTCGACCTGCAGCTCCTGGCGGTCGACCGCCACTGTAAAATGCTGTAGACGAATGGCCCCTGGGAATTCCGGTCGACCGCCACTGGCTGGCGGTCGACCGCCACTGAGAAACGTGCAGACTTGGGAGTCCCTGGCTGGGGCGGTCGACCGCCCCTGTGCTGGCGGTCGACCGCCAGCTGGGCAAAGCCCGGGTCACCCCGGTTCGGTCCGTTGGCCGCACTAGCTCCGTCGCTTGAGTCCGTTAGCCGCCCGTTCATGTTTGTGGCATCGACCTTGATTGTCTTGAAGTTTTATTACTGAGTCTTCAAGCCAAATTTTGTTCCGGGGGCTCCGCCCCCGGAAACCCCCGCGACCTGACCGAGCAGGTCGATCCCCGTGACCTGACCGCGCAGGTCGATCCGCGTGCGAGGGCGCAACATTGAGCTTTCATGTGCATATCTGTCATGAACAAAACATCACATATGTCAGTCATAAGATAGTGGAAAAGAACAATGACTTATAGTGTTTAGCCATTATCAAAACCAAGAATACCAAATGACTCATATGATCATAGATTGATGTCGAATGACCTAATTGATCACATGATGACTCAAATGACTACAGGGGCACAACATTCTCCCCCTTTTTGATGATGGCAACAATGTGAGTCATTATGGGATGGGAATGTCTAAAATGGCATAAGTTATAACAAATGCAATATATGCAGCTCAAGATTCATGATAGTAGCATGTGAATGTAGATATGAATGCAGATATGAATGCTATGCTATGTGACATGTGCAGCTCAAGATCCATGAAGTAAAGCATGTGAATACACATATGACATAAGAATGTGATGAAATTATGCAAACCCCAGCACATACACAAATGCACACACAAAGGTTCTCTCCCTTGGACTCTCCCTTGTCCTCAATGCACTCCCCCCCGTTGACAACACTGAAAGCATAGCTCGTAGCTCAATGCACTCCCCCCCGTTGACAACACTTAAAGCATAGCTCGTAGCTAGCTCTGATGAAGGACTCACACAAAGAATTCTCCCCCTTTGCCAACAGCAAAAAGGAGTGATTAAGGAAACTGTTTGTGAGACCAGAGCTGAAAGGAGTGAAGAGCAAGCCATTATATGCAAAACTGAAGCACGCCATAAGCAACATATATGGTTCAAAGCTAATGAAATCCGAGATCATCAAAAGAGTTCGAAAAGAAGCTACATCCAAGATTTAATAGAAATGAACCAAAGGTGCATATCATGGCAGTGTTTAACCGTCCTGTGTCTTATATATCCATATTCAATAACCACTAAGGGAAGAACACAAGAACTAGTATTGAGGCTAAACAATCATGACTAAAGCATGGAATTGTATGATTGAAGCAGGAGGTTTCATATTTTGATTTCTAATATCTTTTGAATTTGAAGGCACATGACTCATATTGTACGAGCAATCAAGTTTAGTACACGCCTCCTAGCCGTAAGAATACACGTTTTTTAGACGCCAGTATTCCTAGGTATTTGGCAAGACTGACTGTCATGCTGCAAGATGAACAGAGATAGCAAAGTCACGTCATGACATATCCAAACTCATTTCATTGATGAGAAGATATGTTTCTCAGCAATTATGCCATTGCTCTGCCTAGAGTCCAAAAGTTTTAAGACAGAGATAACAGGGGCACATCATGACATATACATTTGTCACTTGATTTGATGACATGACATGTTTCTCCGTGCAACAATATCATTGCTCTGTCAGAATGATTTTCAAGAATTCCAGCTCATCAAGATGTTTAGAAACAATACTAAACTCTAGAGTATCACCAAGATTGCCATAAAGTCTGGATTTTCAGATTTCAGGATAGTCATGCAAAGCACAATATGCAATCGTTAGTTAAGGTCTATTAAATCCACATAACATAGATGATTTCAAAAGAAATATCAGAACTTCAAGGAAATCATTAAATCTGAACCATTGTCATTGAATGAACAATCATCAAGGCACATAATAGAAAGCTCTTACACCATATGTTCGTCAGGCTCAAGAACTCAAATTCAGACTGTAAGCCAAGAAGTGTAGATTGCGAGAGGTTAAGAGATTCAACAAAACTCCCCCTAAGTATATGCAATGGATGCACGAAGGAGTGATGTTTGTAAGCACATGTAATGATAACAGTCAAGAGGAGAATGACCTGAAACATGTAGGGGTTGTCATGAATTTGGCAGAAATGATGTGCATGACCCAACACATGGTTGTACACTTATTAAATGCAACAGAATGAATTTGAAGCATATGCATGAATGTTGCACACGGACAACTCCCCCTTACTATATGGCCTATATGCGACATTGACACATGGTACTTGACGGAGGTGAAACCTCACGCATATTGAGTGCTTCGTGACAAGCATAACATGCCCTTCCATACATCAACATTTGATATACCATGGCCATGCAAGAATGATGCGACACGAACCATGCAATGTATTGTGAACATAAATTCAACTTTATTATGCAACTACATGTAATGCGACACCATATGCAAAAAGACATATTGACATATAAACAATGCATGAATGTAAAACACACAACTAATTTGAACATGATCATCAATTCAAATTCTTATTGGCCTGAGGTCGGCAAAGACCAAGCTCCCTTCTGAGTGTTGAAAACCTGTCATTACACAAGGGCTTGGTGAAAATATCAACAATTTGATTTAGAGTATCAACAAAATGTAGTTCAAAGTTATTCTTACCAACCTCATCTCTAATGAAGTGATGCCTAATCTCAATATGCTTGGTCCTAGAGTGCTGGACTGGATTTTTTGCAAGGTTGATAGCACTAATGTTATCACACAGAATCGGGACACAACCAAGATCCACCAAGTAGTCTTGGAGTTGGTGTTAAATCCATAACACTTGGGTGCCACAGCTCCCCGCAGTAACATATTCTGCCTCCGCGGTTGAGAGGGCAACCGAGTGTTGTTTCTTGGAGGCCCAAGAAACTAAACACCCGCCTAGAAACTGGCAATAGTCACTAGTACTCTTGCGATCCAGCTTGCATCCAGCGTAGTCCGCATCAGAATAAGATATAAGAGATAAATCACATGATGACGGATACCACAATCCCAAATCTTGAGTGCCGGCAAGATATCGAAGGATACGTTTGACGGCAGTCAAATGGGATTCTCTAGGACTAGCTTGAAATCTAGCACAAAGGCAAACACTAAACTGGATATCCGGTCGGGATGCAGTCAAGTAAAGCAAAGAACCAATCATACCTCTATAGACCTTTGCATCCACCAATTTACCATTTTCATCCGAATCCAGTGAAGTTGAGGTGCTCATAGGAGTTGCAATGATTTTACTGTTTGCCATGTCAAATCTTTTCAACAGCTCCTTAATGTATTTGGCTTGATTTATGAAGCATCCGTCTTCTCCTTGGTTGACCTGCAAACCGAGAAAGAATTGAAGTTCTCCCATTAGGCTCATCTCAAATTCGCTAGTCATGAGGTTAGCAAATTCCTCGCACATTTCAGATTTAGTAGAACCAAACACAATATCATCAACATAAATTTGAACAATCAAGATGTTCTTACCTTGCTTCTTGGTGAAAAGTGTTTGATCTACCTTACCTCGTGTGTACCCTTTTTCAATGAGGAATGAGCTTAGCCTCTCATACCAAGCTCTTGGTGCTTGCTTAAGTCCATAAAGCGCCCTATCTAGCTTGTATACAAAATCTGCATTGTTAGAATTCTCAAAGCCAGGGGGCAGCTTAACATAGACTTCTTCTTTGATCAAGCCATTCAAGAAAGCACTTTTGACATCCATTTGATAAAGCTTTATTCTAAGAGAGCATGCAAAGGCAAGTAAGATTCTGATGGCTTCAAGTCTAGCAACCGGGGCATAAGATTCATCAAAGTCTACCCCAAACTCTTGATTATACCCTTGAGCCACCAATCTAGCCTTATTTCTTATTATCTTACCATCCTCACTTAGTTTGTTCCTAAAGACCCATTTAGTGCGTATGACAGATTGTGAGGAAGGTCTAAGAACAAGATGCCAAACTTGGTTTCTTTCAAACTGGTTTAACTCTTCTTGCATGGAATTTATCCAGTTTTCATCTTTTAAGGCTTCATCAATGTTTTTGGGTTCATGCTGTGAGACAAGAGCAAGTTGATCTAATTCTTCCACAATCTTAAAATGTTACCTTGTTCTAGGTGGGTCATTCAAGCTGCCAAGGACATTCTCCAAGGGATGATCCTTATGAGTTCTAATGTTTGTAGAATCATAACCTTCTCCTGGAGCTTGATCCCTTGCATTGCTTGATTCGGCTAGGTCACCATCTTCTTTTATTCCTTCTTGTGGAGGATCACTCTTGTCCTTTATGCTTAGGAATTCCGCATCTTCATCGTTTTTCCTGCAAGAGTTATCATTGTTAGAATCATGATATTCATCAAAGGAAACATGGGGTGATTCTTCCACAGTTTGATTTTTGATATTGTAAATTCTATAAGCCCTAGATCTATCAGAATATCCAAGGAATATACCTTCATCGCTCTTGGGCTCGAATTTATCTAAGTCTCTTTTGTCATTGTTGTGAATGAAGCATTTCGATCCAAACACTTTCATATGTGAGAGAGAGGGCTTTTTACCTTTTAGCAACTCATAAGGAGTCTTTTTGGTGTGTGGCCTTACCATAAAGCGGTTGATAATGTAACATGCCGAGTTTACCGCTTCAGCCTAAAATCTCCTTGGAAGTTTCCGTTCAGCAAGCATAGTTCTTGCCATCTCTACAAGTGTTCGGTTTCTCCTTTCAACTACACCGTTTTGCTCCGGCGTTCTTGGTGAAGAGAATCGGTGTGAAATACCTTCAGCCCTGCAAAGGTTATAGAAGTTAGCATTTTCAAATTCACCACCGTGATCAGATTGAATCTTGGAAAGTTTAAACTCACCATCCTGCTTTATCTTCATGTAGAGTGCCTGAAACTCATCAAAAGCATCATTTTTATGTGTGAGAAAGAAAATCCATGTGAACCTAGAAAAATCATCCACCAAGACATATCCATATTTTCTACCACTTAAGCTAGCAGTTCTGGTTGGGCCAAACAGGTCCATATGAATTAGCTCGAGTGGTTTGGATGATGTATTTTCAGATTTTCCCTTGAATGATTTTCTAGTTTGTTTACCTAGTGCACATGCATCACACAATTTGTTTTCTTGTTTAAAGGATAGTTCAGGCAAACCTTTCACCATTGAATACTTTAACAATTTATGTAAGACATTATAGCTAGCATGTCCTACTCTACGATGCCATAACCAAGCAATTTCAGATTTTTGTACAGCAAGACAAAGGTTTAAATGAGCAGGATCATCTAAGTCAATCATGTAAACATTGTTAACTCTCTTACCAGAAAATTTTACCTTATCAGATTTTGGTTCAAGAATTCTACATTCATGAGAGTCAAACAACACTTTGTGACCCTTATCACACAATTGACTTATGCTTAGTAGGTTATATTTCAATCCTTCAACTAGCAACACATTTCCAATGGAGTTAGAGAGGTTCTTACCTACATTACCTGTTCCAATGATTTTTTCTTTGTTGTTTCCTCCAAAAGTGACGTATCCTCCTTCTTTTTCCTCCAAGAGATAAAATTTTGATTTGTCTCCCGTCATGTGTCTTGAACAGCCGCTATCAAGGTACCACCTATTATGTATGGCTGCAAGAGACTCCTGCACAAGCATTTAAGCAATGGTGTTTGGAACCCAACCAAATTTGGGTCCCTTCAAACTTTTCAAAATTTCAAAACATGAAACCATTTGTTTTGGAATCCAAACCTTCTTAACATTCATGCTTTGTTTGCTTGGAGCAGGGAATTGGTTTTTCTTCTCAGCTTTGACATTCATATTTTGTTTAGAAGCTCTTTGTTGAATTTTGTGGAAGTTTGAGAAAGTTTGCTTCTTAAACTATTGAGGCCGTTGGTTGGTTTTGGGTTGAAAGTGATTGTTTTGTCACCTAGGGGATTGAAACTTATAGGATTGCTGAACACATGAATCACAATTTCCCCAAAAGTATGGTGGTGGCCTATATGAGTGTGCAATGCAATTGTGGTGAAATCTGGAAGGTTGAGCATGCGATGGCCAAGGAAGTGTTGACCTATGTTGCGGGGAAGGTCGACCTTTCTTAGGCTTTTGGATAGGCTTTTTGGGAATTTCAGTTACTACCTCTTCAATCTTTTCTTTTCCTTTGGATGTTATTTTTGAGGTTGAAGCATCAGAAGAGGAAACAAATGTGACTATTTTTAACCCAATTGGCCTTTTATTTGTAGGTTCAAAACCTAACCCTTCCTTGTTGAAGTTCATTCTAGTACCTAGCAATGCATCTACGTTTTCTCTTCCATCCACAAATTTTTCTAGAGATTGTTGTTTGTCCTTTAACTCTTTTTGTAGGTTTTCAATGTTTTGCAAGAGTTGAGTGTTGACATGTTTGACAGCTTCATACTTCTCATTGCTTAATTTACTATCCTTTTCAGAGGTTTGCATTTTGAGTTTCATACTGTCAATTTCATTCCTTAAGTCCTCATTTTCAGTTTCCAAGTCAGCCATTTCTTTTCTTCCTTCTTCCAAATCCTCAATCATTTTCTTAAGATCTTCAATTTCAGTTTCAAGTAGAGCATTCTTATCATTCTTGTCATGATCATGCACAAAAGAATTGATTTTCTTTTTCAATGATTTATTCTCCTTTTTGTACATTTCATATTTTTCCATGAGTTGTATATATGCATCCTCCCAATCATCAATTGTATAATCTTCAAATAGAGAATTTACCTCAGTTTCTTCATCACCTTTGGCCATAAGGCAAAGATCTCCTCTTTCCTTATCCGAGGAGCTGGTTTCATCATCACTTTCCTCTTCATCGCTCCATGTGGACACCATGGCCTTGTTCTTCTTCTTGCCCTTCCATTTGTCGGCCTTTTTGAATCTGTCGGGACAATCATTCTTGAAATGTCCTGGTTTATTGCAAGAATAGCAAATGATTTTATCAGGTTTCTTAAAGTTTTCAGAATTAGACTTGAAACTATTTCTTACCTTTGACCTTCCTCTCATGAAGCTCTTACCTTCCTTTCTTAGGAATTTCTTGAACTTACGTGTGAGCATGGCTACGTCATCCTCATCTCGCTCGCTTTCCGAATCCTCACCTTCATCGGAAGAGCCTTGACGGCTGGGCCCTGCTTTAAGAGCTAGGGACTTCTTCTTAGGTGCCTCAGCCTCTTTGTTCTTGAGGTTAATCTCATAGGTCATTAATGACCCAATGAGTTCATCTACCTTGGTGGTTGCGAGATCTCTCGACTCTTCAACCACGGTAGCCTTTGTGTGCCATGCTGCAGTCAGTGATCTGAGAATCTTTCTTACAATTTCCTGTTCTGAATATTTCTTTCCCAAATCAGTCAAACTGTTAGTAAGCACAGTTAATCGAGCATACATATCTTGAATTGATTCATCAGGCTTCATGCGGAACATTTCATATTCAGAAACTAAAATGTTTGCTTTTGTTTCACGTACCTGAGACGTTCCTTCGTAGATTACCTCTAACTTATCCCACATTAGTTTTGCAGATGCGCAGGTGGCCACTCTTGAGAATTCTACTGGATGGAGTGAGCATTGCATGATGTGTTTAGCATTCCAATTGACAGTGGATTACCGTATCTGTTCTTTAGTCCACAAGTCCTCATTATCCGTAAGCTCATACGGACCTTTGTTGATCACTCGCCAAAGTTCGTAGTCTTGGGCGCGAATGAACACCTGCATGTGATGTTTCCAATAAGGATAGTTAGCTCCAGTAAAGTAAGGAGGCATATTCACAGCATGTCCTTCGGGTAGAAAACCCTTGGACGCTGATCCACCATTTCCCTCAAGGTCGTTGGACCCCATAATGAGAGATTAGGCTCTGATACCACTTGTTGTGTAGTGGACAGCGGATCTAGAGGGGAGGGGTGAATAGATCAGCCCCACTTTTCGTAATGCGGCCCTCTAAACAGCTAGTTAAAATGAATTGCAGCGGAATAGAAACTAGCTTCCAAGAATGCTATGATTCACTTAGCAAGATAAGCAAGATATATAATAATTCGATCCTAAGCATGCATCTAGAACGAATCAATCACACAAGCAAACCACACTAGATAGGATTTTTAAGGTGGTTCGGACTGAATCCTCAGCCCTACGTCCACCCCTCACCAAAACCCGGTGAGGCTTCACTTGTGCAGCGCACAGAACCGCAAATCGGAAACCACCGATTGCCTTCCTACTCACCACCTAGTAGGGACGTCAACCGCAAATTGGAACACCCTCCAATTGCCTTCCTACTAACCACCGGTAGGGATGAATCACACTTTCAATGTTTAACAAAAATGAAAATGAAACAAATGTGAAGGAACTAAAACAAGAGATTGAGTTATGAGTGAAAATGAATTGTCCCTTGTATGAAATGTTGATCAGCAACAAGGCTCCTCTTGGCTTCAACTCAATCTTCTTGATTCACCCTTGATTGGATGAATGTTCTTCACGTAGTACTGTTCACGTGAACAGTACCTCTTCCTTCAATTCTTCTCTCTTGATCTTCTCTTTGAACTTCTTTGAATGAATGAAGGAGATGATGAAGCTACCTTGAATCTTGATTGCTTCTTTAGCTTCTAGGAGTTTGAATGCTTGAAATATCACCTTGAATGAATTTGAAAGAACTTGAATGGATGAAGATGATTTCCCTTGAAGAACTTGAATCAAACCGGCTTCCTTGGATCACTTTGATAGCCTTGCTTTGATGTAATCTTCCTTGAAGATTGCTGGCTTTGATTTGAGCTTGATTCCCCTTTGATTGGATGAAGAACACCTTCACGAACTACTGTTCACGTGAACAGTAGCTCGTCTCCAAGCTCTCTTGCAACCTCCCTTGCAGCCACCCTTGTAACCCCTTGAAGCATTAGGGTTTCCAACCCTCTTGTATTGGTTTTATAGACCTTGAATGGTCCATAGATGCCCCCTAGACCAGATCCACAATTTGTGGGTGATTAGGTGACTTTTGGATTAAAGAAATCCATGTAGAATGGCCCTTTTCAAAGTTGGAAACAAAGTCAAAAATGAAGGCTCGGGGCTGGCGGTCGACCTGCAGCTCCTGGCGGTCGACCGCCACTGTAAAATGCTGTAGACGAATGGCCCCTGGGAATTCCGGTCGACCGCCACTGGCTGGCGGTCGACTGCCACTGAGAAACGTGCAGACTTGGGAGTCCCTGGCTGGGGCGGTCGACCGCCCCTGTGCTGGCGGTCGACCGCCAGCTGGGCCGAGCCCGGGTCACCCCGGTTCGGTCCGTTGGCCGCACCAGCTCCGTCGCTTGAGTCCGTTAGCCGCCCGTTCATGTTTGTGGCATCGACCTTGATTGTCTTGAAGTTTTATTACTGAGTCTTCAAGCCAAATTTTGTTCCGGGGGCTCCGCCCCCGGAAACCCCGCAAGGGGCGCTGCCCCCTTGACCCCGGCGACCTGACCGAGCAGGTCGATCCCCGCGACCTGACCGCACAGGTCGATCCGCGTGCGAGGGCGCAACATTGAGCTTTCATGTGCATATCTGTCATGAACAAAACATCACATATGTCAGTCATAAGATAGTGGAAAAGAACAATGACTTATAGTGTTTAGCCATTATCAAAACCAAGAATACCAAATGACTCATATGATCATAGATTGATGTCGAATGACCTAATTGATCACATGATGACTCAAATGACTACAGGGGCACAACAGTACTGACTTCCGTAGCAGAGCAAGCGGGACCGTTCGGCAAGGACGATCCATCCCAAAAGAGCCATCATTGGCGTCCCTGTTCCAAGAGCCCGCTGGTGATCAAGGTCAATCTGATCCCGGTGGTAAGGGCAAGGCAGTGCAACTTCCCGATGGGGAACAACACGGCAGCTCACAGAAGGTTCAGCCTGACAGACTACCCTCTCTTGAGGATGCTCGAGCCCGAGCTGACCGGAAGGTCCTCCACTAGATGAAGCGCTTCCCTACCAGCATCTCAATCAGGGAAGCCATCGCTTGGAGTAAGGATCTGAGGGAGACCCTTATCAAAATACTCCAAGAGCCGGAAGTCTATGAAGTGCATGCCGCGGAAATGAAGGCGGTTGCCTATGGAGCCTTCGCAGCCACCATCACCTTCATGGAGAAAGACATGTTGTTGTCCCTTCCGTGCCATAATCGTCCTCTTTACATGAAGGGAAGATCAACGGACATGATGTGAACCGGATCCGGGTGGACGCTGGTGCTGTTGTTAACATCATGCCGCTCAAGACATTCAAGTCTTTATATCTGACCACGTACCTCCAGAAGGTCCAGGCGGTCAAGATATCCGGTTTCAACCAGATCACCGAGGACGTCCTCGGCCGGGTAGACGTCGATCTGGTGCTCGATGATTTCGCCTCGAAGGCGACATTCTACATCATCGACTCCAACACATCTTATAAGATGTTGCTTGGTAGACCCTGGCTCCACGAAAATTGTGTCGTCCCGTCGACTCTCCACCAATGCATCAAGTATGCCAAGGATGGGGAGCAACAAAAGGTCTTTGCAGACCTGTCGCCATTTACACCAGCAAAATGCCACCTAGCCGATGCTGCGCTCTACTTTAAGGCGATTAGTTCATACCCCGTGTTCAAGAGCAAAGGCAACGGTTGGCTCTCAGAGGAAGATGATGATGATCTCTTCTCTATCTACGAGGAAAAGGCCAAGCTTCATCGGCTGCACCTTGGCTCCAAGTCAACCCCAGATCGCCTAGAAAGGCGCCAGATCGACTTCAAGGCTAATCTCATTAGCCGAGGTATCGGCAAGAGTATATGCTTGCCTCCAGACTACATCCAGCTCCCATATGCATTCGAGGAGCACAGCGTCGAGTCGCTGACAACCTTCATTGTCACCTTTAAGTGACAACGCCGAAACAAGAAGAAGGCTAACAGGGACAAACCTATTGTCTTCTACAAAGGAGACATGGTCCCTCAAGCCCCGCCGGATGATGACTTCGGCTAGTCTAGGCAAGCCGATGATACTCCTGAAGTAGTTCAGGTGTGGGGTGACCTATCGCCGCATATTCAAGAAATGTGTTTGAAACAACACATTCCCCTGTGGCAGACCTCAATCCTACAAAGATACTTCCATCGACTGTGGGACCCTTCCCAGGTCCGGGGGCAACCCCTGTCCTTCCATAAGGATACCAGGGGGCTTGGCTATGATCGAGACCTGGACTTCCGCATCCACTACGCAATTAACGTCGTAGGCTTGGTGCCACCAGTCGACGACCGAGCTAGAGTCGAAGCCAAATTCGATAGCTCTGGGGATGAGGAAGAGGAAATTATGATTCCGATCTCCATCAAAGCCAAAGCTCCAGCTCAAGCCGTCGAGGAATCCTCCTCGCCCCTTTGGCAAGACAAAGGGGCGGAAGAAGCTCCTCCGGTCTCTCAGCCAGTCGAGGGACCCAGTTCAATAAACCCTCCTAAAGGGGGGGAACTTGCTGGTCCTAACTAAGAGAGATTGTCAGCTTCGCCATGCAACCTTGGAGAGATCTCAGCGACCCCGGTTGACGACTGATGGCCAAAAGCCGGCGGCCCAGATCAATCCCGGTGGATTCCAGTGACAATCACTCTCCAGTCCCTTCAGTATCAATTGTTGGCTTCGAGAATAAAGAAATACACGAAGCCGACACTGATAATGAGGACTTCATCGACCTTCAACCCGCTCCTCCCGAGCTAGAGGATGGTGGCCAGGCGACCGTTGACGATCTCGTGGAGATCAACCTGGGCGAAGATGAAGCCCCTCAGCCTATATTCGTCATTGCCCTCCTCACCGAGGCAGAGAAGCAGGACTACAAGCAACTCCTACTCGAGTTCAAAGACTGCTTCGCCTGGATGTACAAGGAGATGCCAGGGCTTGACCCATCCATAGCAGAGCACGATCTAGCCATTTCTCCCTCAATCGCTCCGGTCAAGCAACCACAGCGGCGCATGTGCCATGAGCTGGAGCTTCAAGTTTCAGCCAAAGTCCACAAAATGGCAGAGGTCGACTTCATCGAGCCGTGCATCTACTCGATCTGGCTTGCCAATATAGTTCCAGTCAAGAAGAAGAATGGTCAAGTCCGCATCTGCGTCGACTTTCGGGACCTCAACAAAGCCTGTCCGAAGGGCGACTTCCCAGTTCCAATTACAGAAACGATGGTCGATATGACCACCGGTCATGAAGTCTTGTCTTTCATGGATGGGTCATTTGGTTATAATCAAATTCGGATGTCCCTCAAAGACAAGAACCATACAGCCTTTAGGTCCCCCAAGGGAATTTTCAACTACAAATGTATGCCCGTCGGTTTGAAGAATGCTGGTGCTACGTACCAAAGGGCCATGAGTAAAATATTCGACGAGATGCTACACAACACCGTCGAATGCTATGTCGACAACATCGTCGTCAAGGGCAAAAGGCATGAAGACCATTTGCGCGACCATCGCCAAGTCTTCGTGCGTCTCCGGCAATATGGGCTCAAGATGAACCCCATGAAATGCGCCTTCGGCATATCCAGTGGAAAATTCCTCGGCTTCGTCGTCAGGTACTGAGGTATCGAGGTGGATCCCAGCAAGATCAAAGCGATCCAGGAGCTTCCACCACCCAGCAACATCACTGACCTAGGCTGACCTACATTCGGAGGTTTATTTCTAACCTCTCCGGTCGATGTGCGCCTTTCAGCAAGCTGATGTAGAAAGACGCCCCATTCACATGGGACTCGGAATGCCAAGAAACTTTTGAGCAAATCAAGGAGTATCTCCTTACTCACCCAGTCCTGGGAGCACCAGTCAACGGTAAACCCCTCATCCTTCACATTGCTGCAATGGACGCTTCGCTAGGAGCTCTATTGGCGCAGATCAATGAAGAAGGTAAAGAGCATCCCCTCTATTACCTTAGCCGAAAGCTAATCGGGGCCGAGTACCGCTACTCCCCTATGGAGAAGGTTTGCTTAGCATTAGTGTTCGCAGTCAAGAAGCTGCGGCATTACCTCCTGTCTCATCGAGTCGAGCTTATCTCAAAGCATGACCTTCTGAAGTATCTCCTTCGATGACCTGTTCTCTCAGGCAGATTGGGGAGGTGGGCTCTCCTATTGATGGAGTATGACATTACCTACGTCCCAGGAAAGCAATCAAGGGATAGGGTATGGCTGAATTCTTGGCAACCCATCCAGTGCCAGACGATTCACCCTTCAACTCAGAGCTCCCGGACGAGGAGTCCCTTGCTACTCAATCGCAACAACCGGTTGAACAGAGCGGAGATGTCTTGCATTACTGGCAGCAAAGTGCGCTCACAACCACTATCACTCAATCACAACAACTAGTTGAACAGAGCGGAGATGTCTTGCATTATGGGTAGCAAAATGCTCTCACAACCAGCGTACCTTGCTGGGAGCTCTACTTCGACGGTGCTTCCCGAGGGATCACCCGAAGCAACCAAGATCCAACCACCACGGCAGGTGCCGACATTATTTTCCTGACTCCTCAGGGTGGAGTTTTGTACAACTCCTACGCCCTCATGAAGTCCCTAACCAACAATGAAGCCGAGTATGAAGCTCTACTTATTGGGCTCCAGATGGCTCTCCACATGGGCATTAAATGCCTCAAAGCCTACGGAGACTCCCAGCTGATAGTCCGACAGGTCCTCGGCATATATGACGTGCAGAAGCCAGAGTTGGTTCCCTACAACACCGCCGTCACCAAATTAACCCAGAAGTTCTATTTCTTTCAAATATATCACATTCCCAGAAGCAGCAACGCTCAGGCATATGCCTAAGGAAAATTGGCCGCGGCCATCAAGCTCCCGCCTGAGGGCGAGGTCGACATCGTCATCAAGCACCGAAGATTGATGCCGAGCTCACTCGAAGGAAACACCGATTTCACCATCTACAAGGTCCACAACCTTGACCAAAGCACACCTCCAGAAGAAGATGATTGGCGTGCGCCTATCTTCAAATTCAAGAAAGGGTGGCTTCCACCTGACCGAGCTAAAAGAGTCCAGCTACTCCGCCGACCAACCTCTTACGAGTTGATTGGCGACTCCCTGTATCGGCTCATCCACGAGAAAGATAAGTCTATTCTCTTGAGATGTCTCTCTCTAGCGGAAGCTCGAGCCATCATGCAGAGGTCCACTCTGGATTGTGCGGTGAACACCAGGCCGAAGACCGAATGAAGCACAACATCAAGCTCAAAGGTTTCTACTGGCTGACCATGTACGTGGACTGCATCCAGTATGCCCGTACACGCCATCAATGCCAAGCCTTTGGCCCAGTACCCAGAAGACCTCCCAATCCACTACGTCCTACAGCCCCCACTTGGCCATTTGCTGAATGGGGCATGGATATCGTGGGGCCTTTCCCGCCATCTTCCAAGGGCCATAAATACATCTTGACCGCCACTGACTATTTCTCTCGTTGGGCGGAGGCTCTACCCTTGTGAGAGGTCACCGGCGAAGTCATTGCCAGATTCGTCTGGCACAACATCATATACCGATTCGGTACTCCTAGTCGCATAGTGTCCGACAACGGGACAACCTTCAAGAATAAGGCCGTATACCAGTTAGCGGCCAAATTCCAAATCGACTGGAGAACTTCTTCAGTCTACAACCCCCAGGCTAACGGTTTAGCGGAAGCCTTCAACAAAACCCTCTGTAAGCTCCTGGGTAAGATGGTTTGCCATCAGAAACGTGATTGGGGTGAGAAGATCTTCGAAGCATTATGGGCCTATCGGACGGTCTATAAAACCCCCACGGGGTGCTCACCGTTCTCCCTTGCTTATGGGGTAGAAGCAGTTATCCCCATCGAAGTCCAGTTAGCCTCTTATCGTGTGGCAATCCACACCGGCCTTGCCGGCTCTGATGAAGACGAGTACCAGAGAAGGCTAGAAGAGCTTGCTGACCTAGAAGGCAAGTGACTCAAAGCCTATAAACACTTGCAAGCATATCAAGCTCGCATGGTCCGGGCCTACGATAAGCTCGTCAAATAGCAAGCTTTCAAGCAAAGCGACCTCGTCATGATCAAGGAAAAAGAGGTCATGGCAGGGCGCTCTAGTGGAAAACTACAGCCAATTTGGCGAGGTCCGTACATCATCCAGAATGTCTATGAGGGTGGGGCCTACACGGTTGTTGATCACAAAGGACACTGGTCGTTCCCGCCTCTCAATGGCAAACACATGAAGCTATACTATGCACCAGAGCACGAGTTCACGTGCCAGCCAGACTGAGGCGCACATCTCCGCTACCACCAGTGAGGTCGGCCCTTCCCCGTGAAGGATCCAACCGGCCAGCCCTCCAGTCTTCAATTTTCAGTCGAACATCCAGCTCAGCTCCTCTGAACCACCGCCAGGCATCCGCGGGAACCGGTCTCCTGCCCTCGTCCCCGTCACTATGGGAGCACGAGCACTTCTGCACCAGCACCAGTCTAGCCGCCATGCTCACAAGTAAGTCAAAAATAATAATAATACTAAAAAAAGACAATGGGGTTAAAACTAGAGATGCCCGGCACACCCAGTCATCCTCACCACAATAGGGTGGCTGGGGGCAAAAAGGCCAGTGACCCAGCTGAGGTGAAAACCCGAAAGAGCGCCTCAGGCAAAATTGAGAAACCCCTCGACGTGAAAACCCGCAAGGGCGCGTCGAAAAAAGCAAAAGGGGGTCGGCTCTAGCGAAAACCCGAAAGGGCGGTAGAGCCGGTAACGAGAAAATCTTTTTCTCCCTACCAGTCAACACGGCCTTCCACCTGTTCCTTGGTGGGCCGTTAGTCTCACCCAGGACCAGTCTCCAATACGCTTGCATTGCTGCAGCGTAAGCCCTTCAATCCCCAGTCAACCTTGCATTATTCCTGCTCAGCTCTGCCAACCTTTGGCCCTTACCTCAATGTCACAGTTCAACTAGTCCCTGTGACAGTCAAACTTCCAGTCACCGTCTCGATAAACTTACATTCCGATATATCCCTCAGATATTTATCATCGTCTGCCCCTATATCCCACATATCCAGCAAATCTAGAGCCCTCCAGTTTAGTACAATCCCAGTTTCCCCATACAATCCCAGATCCTCTAGTTATAACGCCAGTCATACCTTCCCTTGGCAAAGTGGCCCTTCGCCACCATGGCTTAAGGATTTCTAAAAACCCTTATGAATGGTCGAACAACATTCGGCTATCCTCACCTTCCAGTCTCAGGTTACGTCCCCTGACAGCAACATGCTATGGACGGCAGTCTCAATATATATATATATATAATGGGGTTAAAATAGACATACAACGGCGGCCTCAGTCAACTCTCTCTACGAGACGACTGGGGGCAAAAATTACCACCAACCCAGCTGAGGTGAAAACCCGAAAGGGCGCCTTAGGCAAAATCGGGTAACCCCTCGGTGTAAAAACCCACAAGGGCGCATCGAAAAAAGCTAAAGGGGGCCAACTCTGGCGAAAACCCGCAAGGATGGTAGAGCTGGTAAAGAGAAGAAAAAAAAACTCTCTCCCTCTCCACTTTTCACTTACAAAGCCATCAGCCATGACACGTCCCGATAGAGAGCTCAACATCACTCCACGACAATGGTGGCCACTACACCCCCGAGGGTCGGTCATCGCCAGCCTTCAACTCTAATTTCGGCTACAATGCCTCCACAGGCCAGCCGCCAGTCTCCAGCTTCCAGTTTCAGTTACAACGCCTTCATAGGCCAGCCGCCAGTCTCCAGCTCCCAGCTTCGGCTACAACGCCTTCACTGGCTAGCCGCCAGTCTCTAGCTCCCAGCTTCGGCTACAGCACCTTCACAGGCCAGTCACCAGTCCCCAGCTTCCAGTTTCGGCTACAACGCCTTCACATGCCAGCCACCAGCCTTCAACTCCAATTTCGGCTACAACGCCTTCATAGGCCAGCCGCCAGCCTCCAGTCCCAGTACCCTGGCTATAACGCCCTTACAGGCCAGCCACCAATTTCTATCTCCAGTCACCGGCTAGAACGCCCTTACGGACCAGCCGCCAGCTCCCAGTTCCAGTTTCGGTCGTAATCTCTCTACGGGTGGACCACTCAATCCCAGTCTCGCTCGCGGCCCCTGGCTGTGATGCCCTTTCGGGCCATCCGGCCAGCTCAGTCCCAGTTTTCCAAGTCCAAAAGAGCTACATGACCGGTTAACAACATGCAAACAACCAGCATCCAGTACCCAGTACCCAACATCCAGTCACACTACTCTCCTCACCCAGCCTTTTACCTCACAAAAAACAACACAAAAAATCCGGAATTTATCATTGATACTCTATAATAGGGAGCCCAAGACATGCCCTTGGGGTAACAAAAGTACACTATCCGGATAACAAAAAGGGGGAGGGGAAGTGATACAATCACGGCCTAGCCTCGCTCCCCTCCAGCTCCACCAAGCGGGACTCCGCAGTCGCGAGCTCCGCCTCCAAGGTCGACGCAAGCTGAACGCTGGCCTCAGCTCCAGCTTCGGCAATCCGCCACTCTGCTCTAGCAAGCTCTACAGCTTGCCGCTACTCCTCCAAGGCCTTCTGTAGGGCCTCCGCTCTGCTGGTCGCCTCGCACAGTCTGGCACGGTCCTGAGCAAGAGACACGGCCGCGTCGGCAAGCCTCCTCTGCTCGGTCGCAGCTGCCGTAAGCTGAACACGCTGATCCCATACCTCCCGGATGGCCGCTAGCCGTTGTGCCTACTACTCCTGAGCCTCTCGAAGCCGTAGGTACTCCGCCTAGATGCCGGCCAAGCCAGACATCCAGGGCCCGCAAGGGAAGCCAAGGCCGTGGTAGCCGCGCATGCACTCCCTCAACCAGTGCCGAAGCTCTTTCGGGGAAGGCAGAGGGTCACCCCCTACATAGCCATGGGCTCGTTGCAGTAAGGCTGCACCTACACTGGCGTCCAGCAGTGGCTACGGTGGGGAAACAGATGTAGGCCACTCAACCTCCAGCTCGAGAGAGGAGTGACCCACCTCAGCTAGCACACCGGAAGGACCTGTACAACCCCATCAAACATGAAACGGATCAATAATGTTCAGGACTTCAATGTGACAAGACAAGGTAAAAAACCTGAGAAAGGCCCTGACCCTCACCTGGTGTAGCTCCTGCAGCGCCCGTGACTTCCCTGCTCGGGGTCGGTGAAGGTAACCTCTCCTCCACCCCGGTAGTGTCCTCTACCAGAGTCGGAGAGGGTAGGGACTCCCCTCCAACCCGGTCCTCCCCAATGGCCATTGGGGTGACGGAGGGCTCTCCTGACCCTCCTCAACGGGAGCTGGCGCGCGCTCCTCCTCAGACTCCAGTCCTGGACATAACACAAAAACGTCAGCACTCTGCCATAAACCCTGTATCAAAACTAATGCAGAGACAAGGAGAAACCGCATATACCTTCCAGCACCGCCTCCATCTCAGCATCCCCGGCAGAAGAGGCCTTTGAGGAAGAAGTTGAACTCGATGTCGAGCTCTCGTCAATCTCCATCGTGGTGCTGCCGCCCTCTGAAGAACCAGATGAGCTCTCTGATGAACCCCCAGCCACGGGTAAATCAGGGGCACCTATACATCGGGAAACCAGATTAGGCTATTATCAAGTCCGGCCTCACATAAAGATAGCTCCCTAGTCAAAGGTGCTAGGGAAGAAGCTCACCAGTCGGGGCATCTCCGTCGGAAACCCCCTCAATGTCGACAAACTCCTCGTAGCCCCCAGTAGTAGCCACGATGGGAGGTTCATCTCCTGATGGCCGGTCCTTGTCCCGAGGGAGCTCTCCCTCCTCCAGAGGGGAAGAAGTACCTGCAATCCATCCCAGTCAAGGCTCAGCACGAGCGGGAAAGTCAAATAATCCACCCTGAAACAATCAAGTGCTCAGCTACATACCTGACGGTCCCACACTGGAGGACTCCACCAGCCCCACCGTGCAGGCCGACACTACACTCGGCAAAGGTGGGAGAGGCACCCTCGTTAGCAGCGGTGGTGGTCTACCCAACAGGTCCTCAATAGTGGCTGGGGGCACGGAAGTCACCGGTTCGGGCTCATCCCCGAAAGATGGCAGAGCCACTGACGGGCCGACGTCCGCCAATTCTTGGATCATCTCCAGGGTCATCGCCGCGTCCTCACCTGCCAAACCAGCAACGTAAGTCAAGTCAATAATTCTGGCCTGCTAAAAGGAGTTCGACAACAACAAGAAGATCCCCTCAACGGCAATCGGGCACTCACCCTGATGACTGTCGGCCACCGTAGACCCTGGCTCATTGGCCTGGCCAGGCGCTTCACCCTATGTCTCAGCAGGGGCCTCGGCCCCTAGTGCCTCTGCCCCCCCTGCATAATCCGGAAAGTCACAACAAATAACCAGAAGCAAACCGAAGCTACGGCATGCGTCGAATGTTCGAAACTCCTACCTGTGCGGGCTCCTCCCATGGCTGTCCATGACTCACAGTAAGGAAAGTCCTCCCTGTTGGGGAAAGGTTCGCTCATCAGGCGCGTAAGCTCCTCCATGTCAACCTCACCTCCAGCTCCCTCTTCACGCGGGGGATCTGCCTCTCGAGGAGGCGAAAAGGTCGCCTCCACACTAGCCGCCAGCAGAGCTACGACAGACAAGCGAGTCCAACAAAATAGAATTAGTCAATAATATCAGCTAAACTAGACAAAAAATAAAGGAGTCGGGGTGATACTCACTCAAGGTCGTCTCCTCCTCAATTCGCTCTCCAGTCTGGGGTCCCTCGGATGACCCACCAGTCTCAACCGCTGCATCTGCCACACGGGGGCGCTTCCTCCGAGGCCGCAGACCTCCATCTCCATTCCCTGAGGACGTTCCTGTGGAGTGCTGGTCCTCCTCTGCCGCAGGATCTGCTGACAAACACAGCAATATACAACATCTCAGTTCTATATCCAAGAATTACAGAATGAAAGAAAGAGAACAGACTAAGGGAGGAAAGCCTGACCTGAAGCCCCAAATGGGGTCAAGGGTAGGGGCACTAGTTGCTCCATCCCTATCGCCAAGGCTCAGGTCGCCATCGTCACGGCCTCCCGAATGTCCCTTGGGGTGCGGGCGCACTCAATCTGGGACACAAACTCTACGGGTCCAGCTGACCCAACTACATGGGCGATGTGTCGCCTCTAGTCATCGACCGCTGTATCGGCAAAGCTCCCGTGTGGGAGCTCCCGGTCCAGCGACCCTCTGCCCCGGATGCCACAATCTGCTAGGAACTAAGTCCACCAAGCCCTAGGTGCCCTCGGTCGAGACACATTCACTTCGGTCGCAGTCACCGATGCCCGTCCCAGGGGCTTTAGTGCCCCTACATTGCTTCAGCTTCCAGAAGATGAACCCCAACCACTCCGGGGCCACTGCGTCGCAATCTGCTTGACCTCTCGGCGGATCTGAGCAACACGGGTCCTCAAGTACCCCTCATCCAGTGCAATGGGAGGCAGATCCTCCCTCAGCAGACGACTCTCCTCCGCCTTCTTAATCGCGGAGGCCTTCTATCGGTAGAGATGACTGTGCCCGAACCACCACCGGGCATAGTGATGTGACACAGCCCAAGGATGACTAAGTATGAAATGAGCAATCTAGGACCTAGACCCGCAAGCATACAAGCACTCCAATGATTCTCACGATAGCGTCTTACTCACTCGGCACACGCGATCACCCGGCGGGGCCGGGGGATGATGGCAAAGGTCCGAGGTGAGACCCAATGATTCTAATTGACTTAGTTGGCTTAGGCTGACCCCAAAGGGCCTAGGATTCCCAACTTCGCGGGCGGCTGGCCCGCAGGGCGGGGTTTGGGTGGCACTCTCTCCCGGTCTGCGGTGGACACCTTTAAAGTAGCATACAAGTACGGGCCCTCTTCTCACCGTCCGACGGGCATACAAAGTAATACTAAACTTGCAGAAATAAGGCAATCAAAGGTAGTATCAGAGGCTCACCTGATCGGTGTGAAGACACCGATCCCGCCCGGAGACGAGGGCACGCCGGGAGGCGAGGGCATACACCCGATCGCCGCGGCGGTGTCGCTTGTCCTGAAAGTGAAAGGAGTACAACACTACACCTCTTGCAGGAGGGATGATCTTGGTGCGGGGATTAAGCTTATTACATCCAAAACTACCTCCACGCAAGGAGGGGCCTTCAGCCGGTCAAGCGGGGTGGGGAATTATGCAAAGGAAACCCTACTTCCGAGCTCCGCCGGTTCTGCCAACCTTCAGCTTCGCTGGACAGAGTGTCGATTATGACGCTGCCACGGATTCCAAAGAACTCCAAACTTGACGAAACTGGTGCCAAAAGTTTCCCAACTGACAGAATATGATGTCTGAATTTTTGGGGAAGCTCTGGAACTCGGGGCTGATCGGACCAGCAACTGGAACAGGACAGCAACTTCTGTCTCTGGCTGGTGCAGAACTATTACAGTAGGTTGCACAAGGCACTGCAGACGCTCCTGAACTCTGATTGGAAAGAAACTGCTGGTGACGCAATCGTGGTCGGATTAGCTTCAAGCAGAAGTTGACGGGGCCACAATCGGAGGTCGGAGGAGAGAGTGGTAGCCGGATAAGTGGGGACAGGTCAAACCTGGACCCGCAGGGGCAGACTGCACACTCTAATGAAGAAAATTGTAACTGGGAGCTCCGGGGGCCGAATGAGGTCCTTCTTGTTGGAGATGAAAGCTAACTGGACTTATTTTTGGCCCTCCAAAAATGGTGCCCATATCTTTAAGGAAGAAGCCGTGGTCGGACTGGAACTGAGGCTCTGGTTCCCTGCCTGAGGACTTCTGCATGGTCGAGGGAGATCGGCTCCTGCGGACAGCTCGAAACTAGGATGTTGATGAAACCACATCGCCTTGAAAGATCTCTGGAAGACCTTTCCAGAGATGTAGGCCTTGACACCAGGAGGATCAGGGAGTGGTCGGAGACAATGCGACTTCAGGACCCCACTCTGCTGCCTGCGACCTGCTACCTGGGACTGCAATCTTGCAAGATCAAAGGGAGTGGGAGAGAGGGTAGCACAGCTTGGGAGTGATGGCTGATGGTTTGTGGAGAGGGGAGGGATGTGGCTAGGGTCTTGCAAGAGGTCTAGGGGGGCAGGGAGGGGTGAAGAGGGAGTTGGAGCTGCAAGGAGTGGTGGTGGGAAGGTGGAAGTGCACAAGAGAGATGGTGAGTGGGAGAGGAGGTGGGGGCGAACTTGGTTAGTATGGGGAAGGGGGGGGGGGTGCGGACACCAGAGCACTCGATCGGCACGAGTCAGCGAGCCCCGATACCGTACGCGGAGCACCACCCGAGCGACAGCGGCTTCCATCTGGCTCAGAGATGGCCTGGAGACTCTCCCTTGAGTCTCCCGTTTATCATATTTAGTTAGACATTATTTTTGTATAATGTGTGTTTCTTTCATTTTATTCGGTATGTAAGTTTGATTGTAATAAGGGCCTATGTGCAATTCGGACCCCGTGGGCCCCACAGGCCCCACCCCATTGGGCCACCTCAGCCTTGGGTCCCACGTGGGGCCAGTCAACATGCCACATGGGAGCATCTAGAAGTTTGAATGGGAATTGGACACATGGGGGACAATGGACTTGAAAAGTCCAAGGAGGCCACCTACTCCCACCTACCAAGTCCACATTCTACATCTAGTCCAAGGGCCGCCCCCCTCCCCTTAGTTTTTTATTATTTTTGTGTGTGTGTGTCACATGCCATCCCATCCCTTCATTCCTATCCCCTAGATCCAATGGTTGTGGATGGATGTGAGATGTAAGGTATTTAAACTTGTATTTTCCATTTTACTTGAATTAATGCCATTTGATTCACACAAATTCAAGAGTAAAGGGCTGGTGCGCCCCCCTCCTCTCCCCTCCCTCTCCCCCTTGGATGCTGTGAAGGCTTCCATTCTGAGGTGTGAAGCCTCATTTATCAGTTCCGACGATCGCCGCCGCCGCCACGAGCCGCCACCGCACCGCCATCGTCTTCATCGGAGTTCTACCCACGCAGTACCACAGCAACTTCCATGAAATTTGTGTCTCAGCCACGAGCTTAGATAGATCTGGGAATTTTACTAGAGGTTTCAGAGGTGTCAAGGATATCCCATAAATTTTGGTTTGTCATTCAGATCCTGTTTCATAATTTTTGATTTTCGTCCACCCTTCCATTTCAGTTCTGCCAGAGTTCTGTCCAGATTCATATCCACCCCGTGTTTCATGTCTTAGGTCCATCTTTTGATTTCTGTTAGTCCCATACATTTTACTGGAGTTTCCTTCCATCCACCCCTTCATCCACAATTTTTCTAAATTTCTGGTTCTCCCATTTCATATTTTCTAAAAATCATTCTCAGTCCCATCTACAGTTCTATCCACCTATTCCCAGATCTGACCACCAGTCACTCCAAAAATCATATCAAATCGCCACCACCTCCAAATCCCATTCCAAAACTTTTCCCAGTTTTATGGTTTGATTCCATACAACTTTGAAGAAGAGCTCGAAGCCTGATTCCAAAGGCAAGTAGGCGGTCAACGGCCATTTACAGGAAACTCATATGCTGATCTGATATTTCGGGAGCTGTTCAATAGAGGATTGAAAAATAGTTAAAGCCCAGGTCCGTAGAGGTTCAGAAGATTCCAATGGCCCTAGGATGAAGGATTTTGAATCCTCTTTCCAACGGATCTAGTTTCATCGCATTCGATGATGGGGCTGATCGCAGCGGCCGTTTTCGCCGGAGCGCGCGCTGCTAAAACAGCAACCTCAGCTCGTGGACAGCAACTTCAAAGCTTGGAGATCGGGACCGATCGACCCCCGATCGGTGTTCCCGGCCGACCGCCGTCCGTGGAGGCGCGCCACCAGGGGTCCCCATCACAGTGGGTCCCACCCCCGCAGATCCGGAGAACAGCGCCGTCCGTGGGCCCCGCGGGCCCGCAGAACCCGCCGTTCAGAAAGCACGAAAACGCGGAGTTCGGCACCGCCGGGCGACATCAAGATGCTGCCCGTCAACCCGAGTTGCGTGATTCCCGGGCTCCACATGTGACCTTTTACCTCCCTGCGTGGAGTGGGTCAAATCATTGTACTGTTGTAAAATTGTTTAACCGGGGATCCGTAATTCGGCCGGGGTTGTCTTCGCCACGCCGGGTGCGTGGAGGTAATGGTCCGAACCTCTTGGCGTTCATTTGCTTAGCTAGTATACGGTCTTTTGCCGCTACCGAGAGCGTAGGTACTAGCCCAGGTGTCCATGTCACCGCTGTGAGAGTGAGAGTGATCCGTCCCGTGACTCGATCCGAGTCCGGAAGTTGAGTCGGACTACCCTTGACCTCCGACGGTTCCTTAACCGCGCACGGTCCGCGCTTTCCCTCGCTTGGGACGACGAGTGAGCTTCCAGTTCTGTTAGCGACGTTTTGCCACTAGGAGCTCGTAGTGTCGGGCTTAGTGTCTCCCTGGTGTGTGCTGCTGGTCGCGTCTTCATCTAGAGTCTGAGGGTGGCACCTAATAGTGTCGTCTCCCGTGTCCATCCTGCATCAGTTTGGTATCAGAGCGAGTTGAGTCTAGGGTAGTCGTTGCATAAGTCATGCATAGTCTAAGGTTACCCCCACACACCTTCACTCGGTATATCAAAAGGTGTTGTCCGACCGTTAGGTTACGCCTATCGGGAAGACCGCACACTTGTGCGAGTGACCTTCGGGTCGATTATCTCCGCCGCGTACCGAGTCTTGGTCGTGTCTAGGGTGTAGTCGAGTCTCATTCTTTTCAAAACAAAAAAAATGTTTTAAATTGCATTCTTTTCAAAATACCAAAAAAAAAGAGAGTGTTTCAAATTGCATTTAGGTCTAAGTGCATCATCTAGTGTGTGTTTGCATTAGTCGGTTTATCTTGTCCCTTTGTGTCGGCATGTCCATCGTATAGTCTCCAATTTCCCATGGATTCCTCATCACCCAGGCAATATGGCCGTTGGCCCACCCATGGGCTTGGCAACCATCCTCTCCGCTTCTGTAGGCCTGAAGCCTCAAATTTTTTTGGCTCCAATGACCCGGGCATCTACCTCAAGTGGGAGGCCACCATGGACACCTACTTTGAGTGTTATACTATGTCCGAGGCAGTGCAATTATCTTTCGCCAAAGAGCGGCTTCTTCATGAGGCCGTCGAAAAGTGGGATTACATCGAAAGAATGAGAGCGGTTAGGGGGCAATGGCCCATCGAGTCATGGTGGGACATGAAGAGAGAGCTTAGGAAGGTCTACGTGCCCCAACCGGTCACCTCCAACCGGCCCCACCCAATCACTTCCAACCAAGTGGGTTCTAGTCGGAGGCAAAGAGTCCCACACGTAGATGAGCCAAGACCCAATCCTAGGACGGTTGACTACGGGCGAGTCCACCATGATATCCCTATTCCAACCCACTCCGTTGCCGAACTTATGCAAATGATTTTGGACCGGTTGGATGGGGTGGATAGGACACGTACTCCTAGTGATGTACTCCAACCCGAGCCTAAGGAGGTCATCGCCGGTAGTCTTAACCCGGCCCCATCAGTGAAGTCCCCAAGCCCTCTCCCCATCATAGTGGATCCTCTTCTCCCACCCACGAGAGCCCCATTGCCTACACCCCCTGTCCGTCAGGAGGATAAGGGTAGGGACCCACTTATCAGGGAGCGTAGTGGGTCACGATAGCAGTGTTATCGCTGCCAGGGGTTCGGCCACTACGCCGGACAATGTCCCACTCAGACATCTCTAGCCATAAGGGACAAAAGGGTTGGAGAAGCCCCACTCTCCGATCTTTATTCTAAGCCACCTTAGCCCGAGCCACCCGTGTTTCTAACGGGTATGCTTGTTATAGCCGAGCCGCTTCTTAGCTGGCTCAAGAAGGGCTTGGTCCCACTTCCCTTCCCATCTATGGACCCTATCCTACCTCTGGTTCCAATCAACTCATTTCATACCACTTTCCAGTCTAGTCACTATGTGGATACATTGGATGACCTTCTTAAAGGGTTAGATCGGCAGTGGACATTTACGCACTTGTTGGCTCCAGGCTTCGACCGACCCACAGGTCGTAGTTTCACTCATCCCGCTTTAGGGTCCATCACCTCCGTGTACACCGTGGGTCATGTTACCATGGAGGTTCTTCTACTCCTTCCTTTGTCGGCCGAGTCCGACTTCATTTCCTTTTGCCCAAAGGGGAAATCTTACTTTCTACATATGATTGTCGTCCCACCTCTCACAATGAATGAAGGTGATCATTTACACCTCTAAGATTTCCAAATGTGGGACAGTGAATTGTGGAAGCCTAGTCCGAGGGGTCATACCTTCTATGATCCCTTCGACCCAGTCTCTTGTGGACCCCGTGACCCACCATATTTACTCCACCTTTTTGAGAGGGTCCACCATCATACCCCCACCGTCTCATCTCCCTTCAAGGATGAAGGAGATCAACAACACCTTCTAGACTTCCACACATGGGATCTTGAGATGAGGGAATCCATATCGAGGGGTCACACATTCTTTGATCCCTTCGATCCCTTTCTTCATGGGCCCCTTGGCCCACAACCTCCATTTCCCCTCTTTAAGGAAGTCCACTATCACACCCCTCCTACTCGGGCCTGGCAACCTTCACATGGCAATATGTCCGAACCGTCATTTGGGGGTAATGAAGGCTTTGGTTTCCCCGGCCCACCTCAACCACCCAAGCCTCCCGGACTTCCCACATCCAAACCCCATGTCCATAGTTGGTGCATCGTAGGATGTCTAGGAGTACACCATGACATTAACCTCCGGTTATGTCAAATGCATGCATGGCATACATTCGGATGTCCTGGACCACCTTGCATATGATTGGGTTTTACTAACTGTAGGGTTGTTTAGGGTCGTGTGTGCATCCGTGTGTTTCTTTTCTTTTGCTAAGCATGTTAGGTCGTGTGTGCATCCTGTGTTTCTTTTCTTTTGCTAATCATGTTAGGAGTCTGCATGACGATGTCCGTCGTCACAGTTGAGGCCAGCAATGCACGGTACAAGGAGTTAGCCGATGCCCACCGACACCACCGAAAGTTCCAGGAGGGTGAATATGTCATGATCAGGGTAAGACCTGAACGGTTTCCCTCTGGAACCGTTAAGAAGTTGCAAGCTCGCGGAGTCGGTCCATTTAGAGTGTTGAAACGCGTTGGATCCAATGCGTATGTTGTGGACCTGCCCGAGGAATATGGTATAAGCTCTACCTTCAAGGTATCGGATCTTGTTGCATATAGGGACCCAGCGGTGATCCCTAGTGAGCCTTTTGAGCCATCTCCTCCCCTTGAGAGTGATCCCACACCTGAGTGTCCACTTCCACCTCCAGCCCCTTTTTCACGGCAGCGTGAGCATATAGATCGTATACTGGACGAGCAAGTGACAATTACCAGGAGTGGATCTTACCCGCGCTACCTAGTGCGATGGAGAGGACGGCCCGCTACTGAGGACACATGGATCACACATGGCGAGTTGCAGCGGATCGATCCAGACCTTCTGGAGCGATACAGACCCTTACTCGACAGGGTCGAGTTTCTCCCACCCGGAGAGAATTGGTGCGAACACCAGAGCACTCGATCGGCACGAGTCAGCGAGCCCCGATACCGTACACGGAGCACCACCCGAGCGACAGCGGCTTCCATCTGGCTCGGAGATGGCCTGGAGACTCCCCCTTGAGTCTCCCGTTTATCATATTTAGTTAGACATTATTTTTGTATAATGTGTGTTTGTTTCATTTTATTCGGTATGTAAGTTTGATTGTAATAAGGGCCTATGTGCAATTCGGACCCCGTGGGCCCCACGGGCCCCACCCCATTGGGCCACCTCAGCCTAGGGTCCCACGTGGGGCCAGTCAACATGCCACATGGGAGCATCTAGAAGTTTGAATGGGAATTGGACACATGGGGGACAATGGACTTGAAAAGTCCAAGGAGGCCACCTACTCCCACCTACCAAGTCCACATTCTACATCTAGTCCAAGGGCCGCCCCCCTCCCCTTAGTTTTTTATTATTTTTGTGTGTGTGTGTCACATGCCATCCCAGCCCTTCATTCCTATCCCCTAGATCCAATGGTTGTGGATGGATGTGAGATGTAAGGTATTTAAACATGTATTTTCCATTTTACTTGAATTAATGCCATTTGATTCACACAAATTCAAGAGTAAAGGGCTGGTGCGCCCCCCTCCTCTCTCCTCCCTCTCCCCCTTGGATGCTGTGAAGGCTTCCATTCTGAGGTGTGAAGCCTCATTTATCCGTTCCGACGATCGCCGCCGCCGCCATGAGCCGCCACCGCACCGCCATCGTCTTCATCGGAGTTCTGCCCGCGCAATACCACAGCAACTTCCACGAAATTTGTGTCTCATCCACGAGCTCAGATAGATCTGAGAATTTTACTGGAGGTTCCAGAGGTGTCAAGGATATCCCATAAATTTTGGTTTGTCATTCAGATCCCGTTTCATAATTTTTGATTTTCGTCCACCCTTCCATTTCAGTTCTGCCAGAGTTCTGTCCAGATTCTTATCCACCCTATGTTTCATGTCTTAGGTCCGTCTTTTGATTTCTGTTAGTCCCATAAATTTTACTGGAGTTTCCTTCTATCCACCCCTTCATCCACAATTTTTCTAAATTTCTGGTTCTCCCATTTCATATTTTCTAAAAATCATTCTCAGTCCCATCTACAGTTCTGTCCACCTATTCCCAGATCCGACCACCAGTCACTCCAAAAATCATATCAAATCGCCACCACCTCCAAATCCCATTCCAAAACTTTTCCCAATTTCGTGGTTTGATTCATACAACTTTGAAGAAGAGCTCGAAGCCTGATTCCAAAGGCAAGTAGGCGGTCAACGGCCATTTACAGGAAACTCATATGCTGATCTGATATTTTAGGAGCTGTGCAATAGAGGATTGAAAAATAGTTAAAGCCCAGGTCCGCAGAGGTTCAGAAGATTCCACTGGCCCTAGGTTGAAGGATTTTGAATCCTCTTTCCAACGGATCTTGTTTCATCGCATTCCGATGATGGGGCTGATCGCAGCGGCTGTTTTCGCCGGAGCGCGCGCTGCTAAAACAGCAACCTCAGCTCGTGGACAGCAACTTCAAAGCTTGGAGATCGGGACTGATCGACCCCCGATCGGTGTTCCCGGCCGACCGCCGTCCGTGGAGGCGCGCCACCAGGGGTCCCCATCACAGTGGGTCTCATCCCCGCAGATCCGGAGGACAGCGTCGTCCGTGGGCCCCGCGGGCCCGCAGAACCCGCCGTTCGGAAAGCACGAAAACGCGGAGTTCGGCACCGCCGGGCGACATCAAGATGCTGCCCGTCAAACCGAGTTGCGTGATTCCCGGGCTCCACATGTGACATTTTACCTCCCTGCGTGGAGTGGGTCAAATCATTGTACTGTTGTAAAATTGTTTAACCGGGGATCCGTAATTCGGCCGGGGTTGTCTTCGCCACGCCGGGTGCGTGGAGGTAATGGTCCGAATCTCTTGGCGTTCATTTGCTTAGCTAGTATACGGTCTTTTGCCGCTGCCGAGAGCGTAGGTACTAGCCCGTGTGTCCATGTCACCGCTGTGAGAGTGAGAGTGACCCGTCCCGTGACTCGATCCGAGTCCGGAAGTTGAGTCGGACTACTCTTGACCTCCGCCGGTTCCTTAACCGCGCACGGTCCGCGCTTTCCCTCGCTTGGGACGACGAGTGAGCTTCCAGTTCTGTTAGCGACGTTTTGCCACTAGGAGCTCGTAGTGTCGGGCTTAGTGTCTCCCTGGTGTGTGCTACTGGTCGCGTCTTCATCTAGAGTCCGAGGGTGGCACCTAATAGTGTCGTCTCCCGTGTCCGTCCCGCATCAGGGGGTGCGACCAAGAGTGGTTAGGGAGGTGGGGAGATGGAAGGGCACAACCCTAGTGAATTCGAATTTGGGCTTAGGGAAGAGCTCCTTCAACCTTGGGGAGAGGAAGGGGTGCTTAGGAAGTGGTGTTGGGTAGGTGGTAGTTGGGTGGTGGGGCTTGGATTGGTGGAGCTCCCTTGGGACAAGGTGAGGAGTAAAGATGGGCTATGGGAAGTTGTGTGGAGTTAATGGAGGTAGGTGGGGGTTGGACGTGGTTGGGAGGGGGAGGAGAGAGGGAGGAGTTCGCCCCTTTCCTTGTTGGGAGGGAGAAGGAGAGATAGAGAGTGAGGAGGGGAGAAATTAGGAGACTTGAAAGGGATTTCTTCAATATTCATCAAAAGTTGTTTACATGGAGAGAGATGGGGCCTATTTATAGGCAACCATTCTTTACATGACCAAAATGACCCTGACATTAAGACAAAAGACCCTTTCCTTGTTGGGAGGGAGAAGGAGAGATAGAGAGTGAGGAGGGGAGAAATTAGGAGACTTGAAAGGGATTTCTTCAATATTCATCAAAAGTTGTTTACATGGAGAGAGATGGGGCCTATTTATAGGCAACCATTCTTTACATGACCAAAATGACCCTGACATTAAGACAAAAGACCCAACAAGTCCTAGACTCAACCCATAAGGCCCAATTACACAAAATAAGAGAAATAGACTAGACACCATGACTCAATAAAAGAAAGTACATAAGATAAGACTCAATAAAATGAAAATACATAAGATGGGATCATGGAAAAGGAAGATAACATGTAGAGATCATAGCCATCCCATATCAAAAGTGTGCAGGCAACCCGAGCTAGAGGGAGTGTCGTGAGATGCCCTCATCAAATCCCCCGGGGTGGGGAGAACTCGACCCTGTCGAGTATGGGTCCGCCTGGCTGTCGTAATACTCCATCATGTCGAGGTCCAAGCGCAGCAGATCCTCCCGACTTACCCACGTATCCTTTATCAGGGGACGGTTCTTCCACCTAACCAGGTAGCGCTGATACACCTTGTGTCTAGTAATGATACTCTGCTCATCCAGTATTGCCTCTACCTGCTCTCGTCGGTCTCTCAACCTAGAAAGTGGAGTCCCTCCGGGAGTGTCTCTCTCAAGGAGGGGTAAAGGCTCGAGCTCCTCACTAGGTTCCACCGTGGGGCCCTTGTAGGGTACCAGGTCCGCCACATTGAAAGTAGGGTGTACCCCAAAACCCTCAGGTAGGTCCAGCTCATAAGCATTACTGCCAAGTCGTCTCAGAACTCGAAAGGGTCCCGAACCCCGTGCCCTCAACTTGGAGGCAGGTCTCGGAAGGAGCCACTCCGTCCTCACCATCACCAAGTCTCCCACTTGGAACTCGCAGTGGCGCCGATGAGCATCTTCCCGCCTTTTGTAAGTCTCATTGCTCTTTCCTATATGCTTGCGAGAATGCGTATGCCATGCACTATGATGTGATGTTGGTGTGAAAAGTATGGTGTGCAAAGGTAGACCTGGGCAGCCAAATGTAGACCGATCACACTTTGATTCCATGAAGACTGTGACAGACTTAGGAGGGCCGGGACATCCATAGATTAACCTTTTATGCATGGGTGTGACAAATTTCGTGGGACCCGGACATCCATGTATGCTTCTCTCATGCTTAAGACTCATGATGAATGAAGGTGGGCCAATACATCAGAATACGGTCCACTTATGCTTCCTACTTGACATGTGGGTGATGTGAATGAATGTACACGACTTATGAATCATGTCAAATGGTGTGGTAAGCCTAGACTCATGCATATTTATCCCAAAGGTGACTCCCATGTTCATAGATGTGGGATGACTTTTGAACTTCCATGTGAATGGGTCGAAGGGATCTAGGAAGGTGGTTATGGGGTGAGGCATTTCATCAATCCCAAGGTGTTTGTTGCCTAAGGTCAATGCTCTCATGGTGTAACCCGATTCTAGGAAGGGAGGAGTTTGGGTCAACATGGGCGATATGGGTAGGGTGAGGTGGGTGGTGAATAGGGGGAGTGGGTTACATGGAGATCTAGGCTCCCTTAGGAAGGGGTTAAAGGGATCATGGTAAGGGTCACCTAGGTAGGGATACTCCATATTCTCAAGGTCCTCCAATGGTGAGTCATCCTCCTCCAAGATAATTGGGCCAAGGTTGCTAATGGGTTGGTCAATCAAAGCACTTGGGATCTCAATGGTTGGGGAGTAGACTAGGATGGGTTCCTCCTCTATGGGAAGAAAGAGTATGATCTCACTTGTAAATTGGCCATTAGTATAGATGGAAGTGATGGAGCCAACGGCGGGGTAAGCTAGGCTAATGGTGCTAGGCTCCGACGGCCTCATGGCTAGCATATCGGTCAAGTGGACTTGCCAATGTAGGTAGGCCACTAAGTCTCCCAAATCTTCCACACAATAGGAGGTTTGATAAGTGACATGAGGCTGAGTGGGAATGATTTGGGATTGATGTCCCATGGGTAGGTGGCTTGGTTGTGAACTAAGAATGGTGAGGCCTTGCTTGAGCCATTGGAGTACGGACTCATCTATGGTGACGGTGTCATGGGGAAGGGTGTGTAGCTCTTGAGGAGCTAGGCTAGGAGTGGTGGGTGAGTTGTGTGGCCCTTAGGTTTCCTCTATCTTGGGAGGTGGGTCCGGATTGGTATCCCTCTCCACTTGGGTGAGGGTGTGGGTTGCAACTCCTAAGGACAATGGGGTAGGAAGGTCTATGGTGGGTGGGTTGGTGGTAGTCGATGCATGGCGCACTCGGGGTGGTGGGCAAGGGTGGACTTGGGTTGGGATAGGAAGGGGAAGTAGTGGAGGCCTAGGTTGGGGAAAGATTGGTGTAGGAAGCGGGAGGTGGGTTGGGTGAGGGGGTTTAGGTTGGTTGGCCTTGGGAGGTGCACCTTTCTTTAGGGGTGATGGAGGGATAATGGTGGGGTTCAAGGGGGCTTGTGGGATAGGGGTTTGGTGGGGGAATTTGGGTTGGGGGGTGGTGGTCGTCATGGGCCTAGGTGGAGGGGTGGTCATGGGGCCCAATTGGGTTTGTGGAGCTATGGTTGTGGTGAGGACTTGTAGGTAGGGTGTAGATGTGGTGGTCGGGATAGGATAGGTGGGAAGTGGTGGGGAATGGGAAATTAGGGTCTTGGGTTGGCCAGGAGGGGGTGAAGGAGTTGAAGTGCTCCTTAGGCTTTGGTGATTCGGGTATGAAGGGAACACATATTTTGCCCTAAGTTTCTCCTTCATGTCCTCCCAAGTGGTGATGGGAGTTTCCCTTCTAAGTATCCTTAACCCGACAATTTGCAACCAATGAGTTTCTGCCCGTTTGGTAAGTTACATTTTGGCAACCCAAGCCTTTTCATCCTCGGACATGGGATACCAAGTGAAGTACTTGTCCAATGTGGATTCCCAATCTAAATATTCTCTAGCAGAGGTTCCATCAAAGGTGGGAAGTGGGAGGGGGACTATTCTATCGTCACCCTTGGGGCGGGCCCATTGTCACCTAATTGGGTAAGTTGACCATTTGTGCTATCTAGGTGATCAAAGGCATTGTTCATGGTTCCCATGAGGTATTCAACATGGCCTTGGAGGTTATGTGTGTTGGTGGTGGGCTTCTCTTGGGGGTTTGAACTCATGGAGAGGGCTGATGGGTAAGGTCGGTATGAGGTGGCCATGCTAGTGGACAAAGAGATGCAACCGAGGACTCTAAATGCATAAACATGCCCTAGGACCAACTTGATAGAGACAAGTTGTGAACTTGCTCTGATACCACTTGATGTGACACAGCCCAAAGATGACTAAGTATGAAATGAGCAATCTAGGACCTAGACCCGCAAGCATACAAGCACTCCAATTATTCTCACGATAGCGTCTTACTCACTCGGCACACGAGATCACCCGGCGGGGCCGGGGGATGATGGCAAGGGTCCGAGGCGAGACCCAATGATTCTAATTGACTTAGTTGGCTTAGGCTGACCCCAAAGGGCCTAGGATTCCCAACTTCACGGGCGGCTGGCCCGCAGGGCGGGGTTTGGGTGGCACTCTCTCCCGGTCCGCGGTGGACACCTTCAAAGTAGCATACAAGTACGGGCCCTCTTCTCACCGTCCGACGGGCATACAAAGCAATACTAAACTTGCAGAAATAAGGCAATCAAAGGTAGTATCAGAGGCTTACCTGATCGGTGTGAAGACACCAATCCCGCTCGGAGACGAGGGCGCGCCGGGAGGCGAGGGCATACACCCGATCGCCGCGGCGGTGTCGCTTGACCGGAAAGTGAAAAGAGTACAACACTACACCTCTCGCAGGAGGGGTGATCTTGGGGCGGGGATTAAGCTTATTACATCTAAAACTACCTCCACGCAGGGAGGGGCCTTCATCCGGCCAAGCGGGGTGGGGAATTATGCAAAGGAAACCCGACTTCCGAGCTCCGCCGGTTCTGCCAACCTTCAGGTTCGCTGGACAGAGTGTCGATGATGACGCTGCCACGGATTCCACAGAACTCCAAACTTGACGAAACTGGTGCCAAAAGTTTTCCAACTGACAGAAGATGATGTCTGGATTTTTGGGGAAGCTCTGGAACTCGGGGCTGATCGGACCAGCAACTGGAACAGGACAGCAACTTCTGTCTCTGGCAAGTACAGAACTGATACAGTAGGTTGCAGAAGGCACTGCGGATGCTCCTGAACTCCGATTGGAACGAAACTGGCAGTGACGCAATCGTGGTCGGAGTAACTTCAAGTAGAAGTTGACGGGGTCACAATCTGAGGTGGGAGGAGAGAGTGGTAGCCAGATAAGTGGGGACAGGTCAAACCTGGACCCACAGGGGCAGACTGCACACTCCGACGAAGAAAATTGTAACTGGGAGCTCCGGGGGCCGAATGAGGTCCTTCTTGTTGGAGATGAAAGCTAACTGGACGTAGTTTCGGCCCTCCAAAAATTGTGCCCAGATATTTAAGGAAGAAGCCGTGGTCGGACTGGAACTGAGGCTCTGGTTCCCTGCCTGAGGACTTCTGCGTGGTCGAGGGAGATCGGCTCCTGCGGACAGCTCGGAATTCGGATGTCGACGAAACCACCTCGCCTTGAAAAATCTCTGGATGACCTTTCCAGAGATGTAGGCCTTGACACCAGGAGGATCAGGGAGCGGCCGGAGACAATACGACTTCAGGACCCCACTCTGCTGCCTGCGACCTGCTACCTGGGACTGTAATCTTGCAAGATCAAAGGGAGTGGGAGAGAGGGTAGCACAGCTTGGGAGTGATGGATGATGGTTTGTGGAGAGGGGAGGGATGTGGCTAGGGTCTTCCAAGAGGTGTAGGGGGGCAGGGAGGGGTGGAGATGGAGTTGGAGCTGCAAGGAGTGGTGGTGGGAAGGTGGAAGTGCACAAGAGAGATGGTGAGTGGGAGAGGAGGTGGGGGCGAACTTGGTTAGTATGGGGAAGGGGGGTGCGACCAAGGGTGGTTAGGGAGGTGGGGAGATGGAAGGGCACAGCCCTAGGGAGAGGGAAATTCGAATTTGGGCTTAGGGAAGAGCCCCTTCAACCTTCGGGAGAGGAAGGGGTGCTTAGGAAGTGGTGTTGGGTAGGTGGTAGTTGGGTGGTGGGGCTTGGATTGGTGGAGCTCCCTTGGGACAAGGTGAGGAGTAAAGATGGGCTATGGGAAGTTGTGTGGAGTTAATGGAGGTAGGTGGGGGTTGGAAGTGCTTGGGAGGGGGAGGAGAGAGGGAGGAGTTCGCCCCTTTCCTTGTTGGGAGAGAGAAGGAGAGATAGAGAGAGAGAGAGAGGAGGGGAGAAATTGGGAGACTTGAAAGGGATTTCTTCAATATTCATCAAAAGTTGTTTACATGGAGAGAGATGGGGCCTATTTATAGGCAACCATTCTTTACATGACCAAAATGACCATGACATTAAGACAAAAGACCCAACAAGTCCTAGACTCAACCCATTAGGCCCACACTAAGGTACTAAGGCCCAATTACACAAAATAAGAGAAATAGACTAGACACCATGACTCAATAAAAGAAAGTACATAAGATAAGACTTAATAAAATGAAAATACGTAAGATGGGATCATGGAAAAGGAAGATAACATGTAGAGATCATAGCCATCCCATATCAAAAGTGTGCAGGCAACCCGAGCTAGAGGGAGTGTCGTGAGATGCCCTCATCACATAGTGCACGTCGAATCGTCCCCGATGACCCTGCTCCGGCATCAAAAGTCTCTCCGGCTCCCGACAACAGTAGAAATCCCACCAGGCCACTGCAAGAAGGTGGGTGTCCTTGCCCTTATACTGTCTGCCCGTCAGATGGAACTCCCTGATCGGCGGAATCTTATGGTCGTACCCGAAGTTTCTGGCAAAGTGATGTGGGTAGTATGGCTCCAGAAAGCTCGTCGCCGACTGGTGCAATGCTAACACGGCTGCTCGAGCGCTCAGTATCCACTCAGTCCACGGTCTCGTATTGGTAGTCCCCAGACTGGGATGGGCGCTGGCCGCCCCTCCACCTAAATCCCCCAGAAAGAGGCCGAGGTCCCTCGCTGCACTATTGAAGGGTAGTCCCTCCTCGCCCCGGGCGGGTAGGTAACAAAGGGCCCTCTTGGCCCCCTCGAGCTGCTCCTCTGCGTCTCCATCCGGCTGCCCAGTGAAGCTGAACAAAAGTGGTGCCCTCGAGTTCACCATAGTACCCCGCGTCACCAGTCCCGGGAATAGAAACCCGGCCCACACACTAAGGTAGTGGGTCGGTAGAAGTATACTCCTCTCCCTCGGCGCTGAGTGTGCCACCAGAACTCCAAGCCCCTGGTAAATGTTGGCTAGTGCAGCGGGAGCTAGAGCCAACTGCCTCCCCTTAGCCAACAAGCAAGCTGGATACAATAACTCGGCTCTTAACAGTCCGTCCTCTCCGTGAGGAACTACGAAGGTCGCCAGCCAATATGCCAGATATGCTGCAAGATATGTCACATCTGGCAAACAATGGGGATTCCACCCCTCCGGTGGCGCGTACACATATATGGAGTACGTCCGGAAGCGTAGCTTCACCTCCGTGTACTCCTCCCAGGGGGTCTGATCCCTGGCAAACTCCTGGTAAAAGCAGAACGGCCCGTTGTAGAAGTGACGGACCCAAACATTCAGTGGAACCCGGGGAGTCTGAGTAGCTCTCTCTCTCCCCGCCAGAGCCAAATCTCTCCAAGTCTTTATCAGATACCGATAACTGTAAGGCACTCGGTATCTCCCCAATCCGTTAGTTTGACCGTAGTGGAGGTCATCTAGCACCACCTCCTCATATCCCTCGCCGACAACTGGCAAGCTGGAGATCCGGAACAAAGTCCACAAGTCGAGGCTGGTATCCCCCTCTGCTGTCACCACCGTGTTCCAACGACGATTGAAATGCTCCAGCAAGCCCTGAAGTAATCCAGTACAGCACGGGTACGCGTACAGGGCGGCAGTCACCGCGTATCTAATCCCAGCTCGATCTAGCAATACCCGGTAATGGTGGACAATTCTCATCAAACACTCTATGGCACCCTGGCGATAGTAATGCGATGAGATCACTGTCCAGCGGCCGTACCAGCTAGTGACGGTCTGTCGCATGATCCCATTCAGCATACTGTGGTCATCGTAGCCCTCTCCAGCATACTGCACACCAGCGGGCTCCAACACCAATCCAGCAATCCCCTCTATCTCTGTGTAATTGTGGCCATGTAAATCCCAGCTAGTAGGGCCAATCGGCCCGACCCTGACTCCATACTGCTCTGCCATGCCGAAGAACCCCAGGCACTCCATGCTGGGAAACTGGCACTGCCTCCAGTAGTCCTCTGAAAAGCTCGAGTAGCTGCAGAAAGCGGTGCCAAGCAGGCTATCCCTGCCGATCAGAATGGCTCTCTCAAGTTGGCGACAAGCTCCCGAAATCTGCGAGTCACCCTCCTCCGCGCCAGGAGGGACATAGCTGCGGATGAACTCAAGCAGGTGGCGATCAAAGGGGAACTCCAATGGATAGCCCCCGCTCCGGTCATAACTGTATAAGTTGCCCGCCTCCAGAATTCGAGCCACCTCCACGGCCCCTATTCCAGCTGTCCGCTCACCAATCGGACCCTCCACCATGATCAGATGGCCCTGGTGCAACTGCTCTATACCAACCACAGTGATCACAGGTGCATGTAAAGGGCGCATCGGTCGATCAGTCGGTTGCACCCAATGATCCTCCTCCCGAGCTAGCCGCCTCAGGACCCGCCCATCTCTGCCAAAGCGTGCCATAGCTGCAAGGCAAGGGACCCAGAAAAAGAGTCAGCATATCAGAAAATCCATATGTGTAACACAGCAAAATAAAGACATATGAAGCGTCAAAATACAACTACAACAACTCAGAAAGAAGATCTAACGGGCCGTACGCCCTCGTCCCCACCTCCGACGCACATCCCGTGGGGGACATTTGTTATACCCAGACTATTTCCCAGCCAAAACAACAAGGAATAAGGGTTCGGGCATTTCCCCGAACACCTTCAAGGCATGGGCTACCTAGCCCTTTCTACAACCTTAAAGGTCCCCACAAGGGTCCCGATCAACTCGCCATGACGCGCGGCAGCACAAACAAGTGTTTGGGGTCAATCCTGGCCACTCTCATACGGGCTTTGCTCGTGTCCTATATGGCCGCCCGGGATCACCCGGGGGCGCCCCGACGTTAAGTCACGCCACGTGGCATCTAGCAAAAGTGATGTGAAACGGGA
Organism: Amorphophallus konjac; assembly: GCA_022559845.1. Taxonomy (NCBI): domain Eukaryota; kingdom Viridiplantae; phylum Streptophyta; class Magnoliopsida; order Alismatales; family Araceae; genus Amorphophallus; species Amorphophallus konjac. Next base: position 257,709,627 of record CM040123.1, read on the forward strand.
TGGGGAGGGGGTGGCCTTCTTCTTCCTTCTGCCCGAAGTCGCGCTATAGCCTCCTAGCGCGTTCATGAAGAATGCGCTATATCGTCCTAGCGCGTTCTCAGGCAGCAGCAGAACGACGAACTATGCCTTTGGGGCGCCCGTGGAAGACTCCGGGGGAGTGAATCACGGTGGAGAAACACTTTAGAAGATGGGTAACATACGATGGAACTTAACAAACACATGAGGGGCCCTAAACATAGATTAAACTAACCTAATACTAGCTAGGATAACTTGGTGAAGGTGGATGCGGGGGTGGGCGACGGGGGAGAAAGGGTGGCGTGGCAGAGCATACTAGGACCGTGAGGGAGTTTGGCTGGGGCCTCTCACCCGATCCCATCGCAGGACCGGTGCAACCGAGCTCTGTCTTGGCATTGGCAGCATCATTGGCGGTGGTGGAGGGTGGCGATCGTTGGTGGAGGAAGAACGGAGCCCCGAATGGGGCCTCACACCCGACCCCGTCTCAGGGCCGATGCACCCGGAACTTCGAACGTCCTCCATTGAAGGGGAAATAGGGAGGATTAGAAGAAGAGCATGGGCATCGCACCCGAAGAGGGGAGGAGGGAGGGGATTCCAAAGATTTGGGGGGAGATAGCCATGCTATACTCAAACTCTTTCAAACATTCATTTTTTTCTCTATTGCTTAATCAAACAAGATGGGGGTACATATATAGGGAAAGGGGAAGACAAAACGATGCAAGAACATTGATTACATCCATGGAAAACAGTGGACATTGAAGACTTTCAGAGTTCCAAGCGTCGGGAAGTTGGACCGTCTGCAGTCGAGCTTCTGGCTGAGATCGCGCTAGGGACACCTAGCGCCTTCTTCAGGTCGCGCTACCCAAAGGTAGCGCATTCATCAACGGCCCAGCAGCTTCCATGATCAGCTTTGGCCTGGCAGCTCGCTTGATTTCCATCCAACCCCTCCACTTTGAAAGGTTCATCCTCGAACCTAGTAGCTCAAGATCCTAGTCTGTGAAAACAGGCTGGTTCCCTAAGCTCTGATACCATTTGATGTGAAACGGGATGGGGAGGGGGTGGCCTTCTTCTTCCTTCTGCCCGAAGTCGCGCAATAGCCTCCTAGCGCGTTCATGAAGAACGCGCTATATCGTCCTAGTGCGTTCTCAGGCAGCAGCAGAACGACGATCTTTGCCTTTGGGGCGCCCGTGGAAGACTCCGGGGGAGTGAATCACGGTGGAGAAACACTTTGGAAGATGGGTAACACACGATGAAACTTAACAAACACATGAGGGGCCCTAAACATAGATTAAACTAACCTAATACTAGCTAGGATAACTTGGTGAAGGTGGATGCGGGGGTGGGCGACGGGGGAGAAAGGGTGGCGTGGCAGAGCGTGCTAGGACCGTGAGGGAGTTTGGCTGGGGCCTCTCACCCGATCCCATCGCAGGACCGGTGCAACCGAGCTCCGTCTTGGCATTGGCAGCATCATTGGCGGTGGTGGAGGGTGGCGATCGTTGGTGGAGGAAGAACGGAGCCCCGAATGGGGCCTCACACCCGACCCCGTCTCAGAGCCGATGCACCCGGAACTTCGAACGTCCTCCATTGAAGGGGAGATAGGGAGGATTAGAAGAAGAGCATGGGCATCGCACCCGAAGAGGAGAGCAGGGAGGGGATTCCAAAGATTTGGGGGGAGATAGCCATGCTAAACTCAAACTCTTTCAAACATTCATTTTTTCTCTATTGCTTAATCAAACGAGATGGGGGTACATATATAGGGAAAGGGGAAGACAAAATGATGCAAGAACATTGATTACATCCATGGAAAACAGTGGACATTGAAGACTTTCGGAGTTCCAAGCGTCGGGAAGTTGGACTGTCTGCAGTCGAGCTTCTGGCTGAGATCGCGCTAGGGACACCTAGCGCCTTCTTCAGGTCGCGCTACCCAAAGGTAGCGCGTTCATCAATGGCCCAGCAGCTTCCACGATCAGCTTTGGCCTGGCAGCTTGCTTGATTTCCATCAAACCCTTCCACTTTGGAAGGTTCGTCCTCGAACCTAGTAGCTCAAGATCCCAGTCTGTGAGAACAGGCCGGTTCCCTTAGCTCTGATACCATTTGATGTGAAACGGGATGGGGAGGGGGTGGCCTTCTTCTTCCTTCTGCCCGAAGTCGCGCTATAGCCTCCTAGCGCGTTCATGAAGAACGCGCTATATCATCCTAGCGCGTTCTCAGGCAGCAGCAGAACGATGAACTTTGCCTTTGGGGCGCCCGTGGAAGACTCCGGGGGAGTGAATCACGGTGGAGAAACACTTTAGAAGATGGGTAACATACGATGGAACTTAACAAACACATGAGGGGCCCTAATCATAGATTAAACTAACCTAATACTAGCTAGGATAACTTGGTGAAGGTGGATGCGGGGATGGGCGACGGGGGAGAAAGGGTGGCGTGGCAGAGCGTACTAGGACCGTGAGGGAGTTTGGCTGGGGCCTCTCACCCGATCCCATCGCAGGACCGGTGCAACCGAGCTCCGTCTTGGCATTGGCAGCATCATTGGCGGTGGTGGAGGGTGGCGATCATTGGTGGAGGAAGAACGGAGCCCCGAATGGGGCCTCACACCCGACCCCGTCTCAGTGTCGATGCACCCGGAACTTCAAACGTCCTCCATTGAAGGGGAAATAGGGAGGATTAGAAGAAGAGCATGGGCATCGCACCCGAAGAGGGGAGGAGGGAGGGGATTCCAAAGATTTGGGGGGAGATAGCCATGCTATACTCAAACTCTTTCAAACATTCATTTTTTTCTCTATTGCTTAATCAAACAAGATGGGGGTACATATATAGGGAAAGGGGAAGACAAAACGATGCAAGAACATTGATTTCATCCATGGAAAACTGTGGACATTGAAGACTTTTGGAGTTCCAAGCGTCGGGAAGTTGGACCGTCTGCAGTCGAGCTTCCGGCTGAGATCGCGCTAGGGACACCTAGCGCCTTCTTCAGGTCGCGCTACCCAAAGGTAGTGCGTTCATCAACGGCCCAGCAGCTTCCATGATCAGCTTTGGCCTGGCAGCTCGCTTGATTTCCATCAAAAAGAGTCGCGGGCCCACTCCAAGACTCTTCATTCAACCCTCCAAGGTCAAAGGGAGACCCAAGCAAGTCAACCATAGGCTTTGGAGGCCCGCAGCATGTACGTACGTCTCACACACATGTGTTCGGCATTTTTCCAAACACCTTGTGGGTGCGTATATTTCAACCCTTCTACACAAGACCACGGGCCACCCCATGGTTTCAGTACACCAGTTGGGTCCCACAACGACCCCCCAGTAAGTCGGGGCCACCCCCGACCTTCAGACACGTGGCAACAAGCCACTGAACTTAGCACTCGTACCAACCCGAGGCTACCCTACCAACCCATCGGACAACGAGGCACGCAGCACGAGACAAGGCCCATGGGCCCCAAAATGCATCCTTCCAACCCCTATGGACTTCTACCCTTGGCATTAAGCCAAATCCAAGGCCGGTCGGCCACTTACGTGGCTCGTTCGGCAACCCGGGGTGTGTCGGGCATTTGCCCGAACACCTTGCGAGCGGCTACTCCGACTCAAAGAACGACGGCCCCACGGGCCCATGTCAGCCTCCCGAAGGTCATAGTCCATCAAAGGACGTCCCCAGGCAACACAAGGCCAATTCGCCCAGGGCGTGGATGCGCCCCCTGGGAGGGTGAACTCCCCGGGGGGGCCGCACCCTCTCTCCAGCTCGGTGGTCCCACGACCCCACTCAACCCCGGTTCGCTCAATTACGGTCCTACAATGCGGTTTGTGTGCCGTACCAATTCGAGGGGTCAAAGCGCGGACGTGGAAGCGCAATGCGACAGCAAGACTTGTTCGTCCTCAAGTCAACGCTCACAAGTCTCCACAAGCCGCCACATACCCGTGTGGTTAGCCAAATTGGGAAGAAAAAAACCCAAAAATGGAATTTTTATATGGTGGGGACCAGCCCCCCCTCTCTCCCCTTGCGAACCCGCCTAAACCCCCCTGGGGGGGTTTAGGCGGACTAGCCAGGCCCCCCTGGCTGGTCCGCGTAAACCCCCAATCAAACCAAAAAAAACATTTTTTTAAAAAAAAGGAAGACAGCCCGCCTAAACCCTTGGGGGTTTAGGCGGACTAGCCAGGCCCCCTTGGCTGGTCCGTGTAAACCCCCAATCAAACCAAAAAAAACATTTTTTTTAAAAAAAGGGAAGACAGCCCGCCTAAACCCTTGGGGGTATAGGCGGACCAGCCAGGCCCCCCTGGCTGGTCCGCGTAAACCCCTTTCCCTCTCTCTCTCAGCCTGTAACCCAGTGCACTATTCCATTAGGTTTACGCGGACCAGCTCACCCCCCTTAGCTGGTCCGCGTAAACCCCCTTGTGACCCTTCACCTTCCCTATAAAAACTCCCTAGGGGGCAAGGCATTGAAGAAGAGGCATCTCCAAAGGATTCAAGGCAATTCAAGCGCTTCGGCTCCAAGCAACGAGCTAAGGAGAATTGTGTGTGGGTGACTTGTTCGGCGGTCTGCTACACCAGGGGTATGTCATTTGCACTCCTGGTGAGGACACGCGCCGCATCACTCGACGGAGCACACGGAGCATGCCAGCATCTCTTTGGCTAGGCAACTACGGCATCTACTAGAGGATCTTTCTTCTCATTTGAGGCCATGTTGGGCCTAGGTTTGGTCCCTGCGTGGACACGTTATCTAGTTCTTTTATGTTATCAGACTATGTGTAGGGAGTATTGGGCTGTCTTCCTTTATTAGTGGGCTTGGCCTTGGCCCATAGCTGGTTGAATTAGCGTTAGGGTTTTGAGAGGAGGGCGCATCCCTCACCCTTGGTGGCTGCGCCACCTTCTCCCCTTGGCCCCTCCACTTTCCATTTTAGGCGCCCCCCCCTTTCCCCATTCCATCTCCCCCCCTTTCCCCCTTGGGGCGCACCCCCCCTTGATCCCTCCTTGATTGGAGGGGGGTGGCCGCAACCCCCTTGATTGGAGGAGGGCTGGTCGCCCCCCCCCCCCCTTCCATATGCGCCCCCCCCCCCCTTCCATGTGGCTTGGGATGAAACCCTAGCTTCCCCCCCCCGGATATATAAGGCTTGTATTTTTCGTTTGGAGAAATTATTGAATGAATAGAAAGAAAAAGTTGCTGTTTCTCTTGAAGGAGGCTGTGCCCCCCTCTATTTCCCTTTGATCCTGCGACGGGATCAAGCCTGGGGTGTGACTCCCCATCCCCTCGGTGCGACGCCGAGGTTCCCCCTCTCTTCTATCTCTTCACAGATTCAAGCTCAGTGCAACCAGATCTTGTCTCCAAGAGCTGCGACGTCCCCCCTCTGTTCTTGGCGACTTTGGGCGACCAGCCCATTTCTGGGTGATTCTGCTACGAGTCGCCAACGCGTGCGAGGTGGTCTCGCCTCATTCGGAGTTCGGCATCACCCGTGGCGATTTTCTTCGTGAGCGCGCGCAGGACCCCCTCTCCCTGCCATCCAGGTTCTGCCCGCCCCCTTGCAAAAATCCCACGGGACGGACATCAGCGAGTTTGGACGTGGGATCTTCACCGGTCGTACCTCTCTTCGTCCTCTTTCCAACGCCGCTGACCTCGCCTCATTCCGACGTCCGAGCTGTTCGTGACGTCCGTTCCCGTGAGGTCGCGCAGGTCTGCCCTGTCCACCCGGCGCCAGGATCACCTGCGGATTCCCAAGCTTGCTGCACTCAGCCATGACCGGATCTGAACGATCCCTTCGGTCGGGACCTGCTGCTCTGCGTCCTCTTCGTCCTCCAACAAGCAGAGCTCCGTTCGCCCTTCGGAGCTATTTCTTGTCATTTTTCCCGCTTGATCACACAGTTCTGGGAGCAGAATCCCTATCACAACTTGCAGGTGCGCCCCCGGCTCCCACGGATGGAATCTGCGCGCCCCCTTTGGCCGAGGCTTCCTCCCGTGACCTAGCTACGCGCCCTCGCTGACGGCGCATCAATCGGACGCCGGATCAGGTCGTGGGAGCTTTCACCGCCGAGTCGTGCATTGCTGCGAACCTGCCGACCACCGCCCGGATCCTCCTCGCGGCCAACCCTTCACCGAGTGCCCCCGTCAGCCCGTGCATTGGCAGCCCCGACTCCATATGTTGTAGCCTGTTATCTCCCTGCGAGGAGTGGGCATTTTTGGGTTGGAGTTGTATTATTGTTCACCTTGTGTATCGGGGTTGTTGGTCTCGGCCGGGGTTTCTTCCCCACGCCTAGGCGTGGAGGTACGTGCGACTCTCCCTTTGTTGGCATTTGCTTTACTAGTATGCTTTCTATTATGCCGCGTGAGTGCTTAGGATCCTAGATAGTCTTTTAGTCACCGCGTGACTGTGAGTTGAGAGCACCCATCCCGTGGCCCTAGTCGAGCGCCGAGCTTGGACTAGATTCCCTTAGGCGTACGGCGGTTCCTTAGCCACTGAGATCCCCGCGCTTCCCTCATAGGGACGGTCGTTGGGCTTGAGTTTCTTGTTGAGAGACGCCTCCACCCGGAGGAACGCTACGGAGGTCAGCCGCCCGGCTTGCCTTTGGCGTGCGAGTGCTGGCCGCACTGTGTTGCATTCATAGGTCCTAGCCCTTTCAGTCCCGTCCCGCATCAACTCCCCACACGTCGTATGCAGCCATCACACACGAGTCGGCACCCACCGTATGTGAGACTTTGTGATATGGGCGGATGTCCCCTCAAGCTGAGATTTCCCCTCGCACGCTCGTCGGTCGCAACCACACACGTGCCATGATGCCATGTCTCTCGCAGTTACGAGGCCATGTCTGACCACTCAACTCGAGTCGCGACCAGCCCTCGCCCAGATACCCGATCGACGTATCCCCCAGTTATCCAGTCATAGGCCCCCATTCGGCACCACGGCTATGGCCCACGCCACGGAAGGACCCCTCTGTTAAACGCACATATGTGCATCCATCACGCATCGACCCGGGGACCGACCTACACGTCGAAATTGTCCCGCGGTATGCGCCAGTTGTACTTTGGCATTCACGGCTCTCCTATAAAGAAATATACGTCTCAGCACAACATTTTCGATTGGACGAGTGCTCTCGCACCCACATCCCGGCCTTCAACGTTCTATCCACATTCCTCGGCATCCATGCCTAACACTCCAACCCCCAGTAAACACCCCTCCGTTCAACACGCGCCCCTAGCTGCTGAATGCCCCCAGCCCTCCACCCATGGCTTCAGACATACTTACAGACTTCTCTTCAGTAAGGAATGAAGGTATTCGGATTCAATCCGATGTAAATAAACACCGGTTGCTTGCGGCCGGTGGGAAAAGACATCCTGTACACGATTCCCACAATCGCCTACGCACTCGCACCCATGGAACCCCTTCTCTCCACGTGTCGCCCGATCACCCGAGCCCACGTGCCGCGCCCTGGTGGCGCTTCCCCGGTCAAACCTCGGTTCCATGAGTGATTATCTAGAGATCGACTGGCAAGCCCGCATCTTGTCCGGTTAACCTTTATCCTGACACTTCCGTGCCATTCGACCCTTTCTGACTTTCCGTGAAAGGAGAGTGCCCGATACCGCCGTGAGAGGCATACACCCGTAAGGAGGATACCCGAGATACATCAAACTCCCATATTTTCCTTCCCCGATGTATTCCTTCCCTCACCCCGATTAATATGCATAAAAACCCGCGCAACAGTTCCAAACTACTCTGCTTGATATGTCCCTCTGCTGGTTAGCCTAGCAGCCGAGCACAACAGGTGGTACCTAGATAGCGGCTGCTCCAGGCACATGACAAGCGACCGATCCAAATTCACTAAACTGAAAATGAAGGTATGGGTCTGGTCAAATTTGGAGGAAAGAACAGAGGTAAGATTGTTGGGATTGGAACAGTTGGTAGGTCTTCCATAAACTCTGTTGAGAAAGTTCTGCTTGTAGAGGGTCTTCAACACAACTTACTTAGTATTAGTCAGTTATGTGACAAGGGTCACAGAGTTGTGTTCGATAATAATGCATGCAAAATTCTTGAAATAAATTCTGACAAGGTCAAGTTTGAAGCACATAGAGTCAATAATGTATACATTGTAGATTTAAATGAAAAACCAGAATCAAATCTTTGGTTGGCTGTTGATCTTGAAAATAATGCATTTAATTGGCATACACGTTTAGGACATGCTAGCTTCTCTACATTGAATAAATTGGTCAAACATGATTTAGTTAGAGGCATGCCTAAGATTAAATTTAGTTCCATTTCAAAAATTTGTGATGCCTGTGCTCTAGGCAAACAAACCAGTAAATCATTTAAACTCAGATCTGAGTCTTTGTCCTCCAAACCAATGGAACTTTTGAATATGGACCTCTTTGGCCCAACCAGGACTCAGAGTCTAAATGGGTAGAGATTTGGGTTTGTGATTGTAGATGATTTTACCAGATTTTCATAGTTATTTTTCTTAGCTAATAAAAGTGATGCTTTTCAGAAGTTTGAACATTTTTTCAATAAAGTTAAACAAGAAGGGATTCACAGAATTTCCATAATCCAATCTGACTAGGGAGGAGAGTTTGAAAACTCCATATTTTATGAGTTTTGTAACAATGAAGGATTAACTCAATTTTTTTTCTCCCAAGACTCCGGATCAGAATGGCATAGTGGAAAGAAGAAACTGCAAAATCATTGAAATAGCCAGAACTATGCTGGTGGAGAGTCAGCTATCCAAAAGGTTTTGGGCAGTGGAGAGGGAAAATCTAGCCGCCCGTACGGAGAGGCCAAACGAGGTCCGACCCGACCCAACGAGGCCCAGCTCCTTGAAGTGGTAGCCCCTGGGCCCACTCAATATAAGCCCAATAACTCACTCGGAACAAGTGCTTCCTAGGCGGCCTTCGGGTTAGGAAGTCCGAGCATTAGTTAGATCGAGAAAGCTCCTTCGGAGCCTGCTATTCCCTGTCCTGATCCCAAACTCATCGCTCGGGTGACCTCTCCTGGGCCAGTGCCTATCGCTCGGGCCAACTGATGGAAGCTTATCTGTACGGCGGTTACGAGTCCTTTAATAGCGGGGAGCTCATGAGGATAGGGGTGATCAAGAGTATGCATGCTACAAAGAGCCCGCAAGGAGGACGTAAACACCCCTGAAACTCCTCAGCTTACAAGGATCAATCACTCAACGAGCCACTATTTAAACTAGAAGAGCCTTACTACGAAGAGGTAAGCAAGGCAAAATCCAAAAATCCTGAGCAGGAACCACTTCACCTTTTGGTGGAGAGGGATCTCGCGCTCCCAACTTCCTCCTAACTCCTCCCTTTTGCACCAGTGCTCTACTACATTTGCTGACTTAAGCATCGGAGGCTCTTCCCCTGGGAACCATCCCTAGGCACCTCTAACCTATTTCCCGTCTTACAGTTCTTACTTCAAGGGTACGTGGTCATCCTCATCCCCGCTCAGGAGTAGTGCGAGATCACCCCCTCTTCACCCAGCGTCGTCTATGGGAAACAAACAAAGAGCCATCATGGTGCGAAGAAGTTCTGGCAGGAGGACTGCCGGCAACATGGGAAAGGCCCTGGTGACGGAAGAAGGCGCACCTTCCCTCCCCACGGAGAATTCCCCGTCAGGCAACCACGCCAACGAGATACCTCCGTCGGTGGCGGGGGACACAGCTTCCCGATAGGAGTACCGACGCCCTCCAAACCCTCAACACAAAACTGGATGTCCTCGTGGATCTCATGAGGGCCCAGGCGGACAAGGAAGAGAAGTCGCATCTCCCCCGGAAGAGCCCCCCCCTCCCGCGGAGATGCCTCCCAGCAAACTGCTAGAGGCTGTTTTACCCTCTGGGGGCAGCGGCTCATCCACAACCTGTCAGGAGGACCATCGCATGCCCCTCCCTAAGAGCAGGAAGCCTCCTCCACCCCGAGGCGGGAGAAGTCCGGAGCACGCCGACAGTTCTTGGAAATCAAGGCCCCTGAGGAGCGTCGGGACAACATGCAGGTGCGTCCCCCCAGCCCCTCGGGCCAACGACAACCGGAGCTATCTCTCCGGCTGCGAGACTTCGAGAGGCATTTCGCAGAGCAAGAGCGCGCCCTCCGCGCCTTGCAGAAGACCTCTCCTGTGGATGACAAGGAGCGATCCCCATTCTCCCATTATATCTTGAAGGCCGACATCTCCCCCAGGATCTCACTTCTGACCTTCAAGTCGTATGACGGCCAGGGAGACCCGGTCGATCACTACGACAGCTTCGATGCCCTGATGACCTTGCGTGGGGCGTCCGACGTGATCAAGTGCCGAGCGTTCGTGACCACTCTAGTCCAGGGTGCTCAGGCATGGTTCAGGGCCCTCGCCCCTGACAGCGTTCACAACTTCAAGCAGTTCGGGCAAGTGTTCAAGGAAAGCTTCACTGGCAGCGGTCCACCCCGGTCAGTAGCGAGATTACTGGCCCTCAAGCAGGAACATGGGGAGAAGTTGTGGGTTTATATCAATCGATTCAAATTGGAAGCCCTGCACATCCCCCGCCTGGATGTTGCCTTAGCCATCACCACACTAACCGGGGGCACCCGCGATGAGAACCTACGGCGTGAGCAAGTGCTTCATCCTCCCACCTCCCTCACCGAGCTAGTGACCCTGGCCCTGTGCCACGCATAGTGTGAGGAAGTCCTCAGCGCCTACCGAGGCACAATAGGCTCAAGTCGGGAGGGGGACAAGAAGCGACCGTCCGAGCGAGGGACGAGCCAAGGAAAAAGGAAGAACTAGGACGGTGATCTTAAAGAGTTGTCTAGCAAGTACGAGCGGTATACCCCCCTTACCGCTCCCATCTACGAAATCTACAAAGACATCAAAGGCTCGGGTCTTCTCCACCAGCCCGAGCCTATGAAGGTCAAGCACCACAATCACCGCAAGCATTGCCTGTTCCATAGCGATCACGGGCATCACACCAACGATTGCCATCAACTTCAAGATGAGATCGAGCACATCATCTACCAGGGACACCTATCCCGATATGTGTCCGGGCAGAAGGAAGACCGAGGCGCCCCCGAAGAAATCGACAATGCCCCCCGTGGCGTCCACATCAACGTCATCACGGGCGACACGGCATCAGGTGGAGATAGTAGCCAAGGAAGAAAACGTCACGCCGAGCGGGCGAGCCGAGCCTCTGTTGAGCACCCTAAGGCCCCGCAGGTGAGCGAACCGCAGACCCTGGTATTCTACGACCAGGACCAGGAAGGGTTAACCACCCCGTATGATGACGCTCTCGTTGTATCGGCTACAATAAACCATTGTAACGTAGATAGGATCTTAGTTGACAATGGTAGTGCCCCTGATGTATTGTCCTATGAATGTTTCCTCAAGATGGGAGAGAATCCATCTAAACTTTGCCCGATCCGAATCCCCCTTTGTGGGTTCAACGGCCAGGCAACTTATCCTGAGGGAGCCCTGAGCCTGCCAGTTACTATCGGCACCCCGCCCAAAACCGTTACGGTTATGGTAGACTTCATCGTGATTAAAGGAATGACGGCATATAACGCCATCTTCGGACGAGGTATCCTCAGCTGAATGAGAGCGGTGCCCTCTATCTTTCACCAAAAAATGAAGTTCCCTACCAAGTATGGCGTGGGGGAAGTCTGAGGTAACCTGGCATTGGCTAGACGGTGCTATATAATCTCGGTCGAAGTCACGAGGCTGGAAGGGAAAAATAAAGGAGTAAAGGGAGCCGAGGAGGGACCAGCAACATCTAAGCCTGGCGGCGAGTTGCTAACGGTCTTCCTCAACGGTGACCCGACTCTAGGAGTGAAGATTGGAGCCGATCTACCACTTGAGGAACAAGAAAAATATAAAGACTTTCTTGCCTAGTATATCCAAGTCTTTGCATGGTCAGACGAGCACCTTCCCAGGATCCCGGGAGATGTGGTGATGCACAAGCTCAACCTCGACCCAATGGTGAAACCTGTCCAGCAGCACAGGAGAAAGCACGCCCCGAAAAAGCAAGCGGTCATCAAATAGCAAGTCATCAAGGGGCAGAGGACTGGCCTTTTTCTTCCGATCCTATACCCTATGTGGCTCACCAACGTCGTCCTGGTACCGAAGGCTTCGTGAAAGTGGCGAATGTGAATGGACTTCACCGATCTCAACAAGGCTACCCCGAAGGATTATTACCCGCTGTCGAGCATCGATCAACTGGTCGACTCAACCTATGACAACGAGCTGCTCAGCTTCCTGGACACCTACTCTGGTTACCATCAGATCTGGATGGACCCGGAGGACATCGAGAAGATCGCCTTCATCGTTGACTTCGGCGTACACTGCGACACCCGAATGCCGTTCGGGTTAAAGAACGCTGGAGCAACATATCAGAGATAGATCAACCACATCTTCGAGGGACAACTCGGTTGGAACGTCGAGGCCTACATTGATGATATGCTCATCAAAACACCGAAGGCCGAAGACCATCTTGCCGACCAAGCTGAGACCTTCGACACCCTCCTGAAGTGCAACATGAAGGTCAACCCCGCTAAATGTGCCTTCGGAGTCAGATCCTAGAAGTTTCTAGGCTTCCTGGTAACTCAGCGTGGGATTGAGGCCAACCCCGACAAGGTTCAGGCCATCCTAAACATGCGGCCGCCCACCCGCATCAAGGACGTCCAACGCCTCACGGGGTGCATTGCTGCGCTCAACCGCTTCCTGTCTCGGGCGACCGAACGATGCTTACCCTTCTTCAAATTGTTGAGGGGACCCAAAATGGCATCTGCTACGTTCGCCTGGGATGAGGAATGTCAGAAGGCATTCACCAAACTCAAGGAATTCTTGGCCTCACCCCCGGTGCTGTCCAAGCCGGTCCAGGGCGAAGCTCTACACCTCTACCCCTCGGCAACCCCTTCCACAGTAAGCTCGGTCCTTGTCAGGAACGACACAGGGGTTGAGAGACCAGTCTACTATACTAGCAAGGTGCTTAACGAGGCTGAAAGAAGGTACCCCACAACCGAGAAACTCGTGCTAGCGTTGATTACCTCGGCCAAGCACCTCCGAGCCTATTTTCAAGGGCATTCCATCGTCGTATTGACCGGCGAACCCCTAATAAAGATTCTCTTTCACCCTGAAGCCTCGGGACGCCTCGTCAAATGGGCCATCATGCTCGGGGCCTACAATATCTCGTATCGCCCCCACTCGGCCATCAAAGGACAAGCCCTCGTGGACTTCATCGCTGAAAGCACGGTCCTGATTGAAGAAGCACTTCACCTGCGCCCGGGCCCACTTGGGATCTGTTCATCGATGGGTCCTCCAACTCAGCCGGATGCAGCGCTGGTGTCCTTCTCAAGTCCCCCGAAGGAGCAGAGCTGCGATACGCCTTGAAATTCAATTTCCAGGCATCCAACAACGCCTCCGAGTATGAAGCCCTTATCTCCGGGGCCAGGATGTCTCGACGACTGGGAGCCGAGCGAGTCAGGATCCACACTGACTCCCAACTGGTCGCTAGCCAGGTTAACGGTGATTACGAAGCTCGGGAAGGACAAATAATCAAGTACCTCCAAGTGGTCAAGAGGATGGCCCAACTTTTCAAGAGCTTTGAGGTAGTCCAGATAGTCAGGGAGGAAAACTCTCGAGCGGACGCCCTCTCTCGCCTGGCCTCCTCCCTCGACCCTGAGGGTACACGGTCGGTCTTCTTCGAAGAGCTCGAGAGATCGAGCATCGAGTCCAAGCTTATGACCGTTAACCTGGCACCCCCGAGCGACTGGCGGACCCCCTACATATCTTGGCTTCGGTATTCTCAAGAGCCCCCCGACCCTCGGGAGGCTCGAAAACTCAAGTACCAAGCTCAGAGTTTCATCATGCTGGATGATGCCTTGTACCACAGATCTTTCTTCGGTCCCCTCCTTAAGTGCATCAGCGCCGACGAAGCTAGTCGAGCAGTTCAGAAAGTACACGAAGGCATCTGCGGGGCGCACCAAGCAGGAAGATCGCTCTCCAGGATCTTGCTTCGGCAGGGTTACTGGTGGCCCACTCTCTAGCACGACTGCACGACCTATGTACAGAAGTGCGACCGATGTCAGTGCTTCAACCACCTGATCCATCAGCCCGCCACGGAGCCCATCACCCTTGCCGAGCCATACCCTTTCACTCGATGGGGGATCGATATTTTAGGGCCATTCCCTACGGTTCAAGCTGAAAAGAAGTACGTCATCATCGCCATCGACTACATCACCAAGTGGGTCGAGGCTGAGGCCACTACCAGGATCACCGAATCGGTCGTATGGAGATTCATTTGGAAGTTGATCATTTGTCGTTACGGTGTCCCCCGAGTGATCGTGAGCGACAACGGTCAGCAATTTTATTCTCATTACTTCAGAGACAGATGTGCCGACCTAAACATTCGCAATCACTTCACTTCGGTAGCCCACCCTCAGGCCAATGGCCTGGTCTAGAATGCCAATAAGACTATCTTACAAGGCATCAAAACTAGGCTCGGCAAGTCCAAGGGAAGTTGGCTCGAGGAATTACTGAGCATACTATGGTCGCATCGAACTACTCTAAGAACGGCCACCGGTGAAACACCTTTTCAGCTGGTATATGGCACGGAAGCTGTGATTCCGTTGGAGGTCGACAATCCCTCTCTCCGAGTCATCCACGCAAACCCGAGGTGAACGAGCAGAAACTACTGGAAAATCTCGACTTAGTGGACGAGATCTGAGAGATTGCAAACATCTGAGCAACGGAATACCAACGACGCATCACTCAATACTACAACTCCAGAGTCTGAGATAGACACTTCCAGCCAGGGGACTTCATCCTGAGAAAGGCTGAAGCCTCTCGACCACCGGAGGCGGCGGGGAATCTAGCCCCTACTTGGGAAGGCCACTACCGAGTGGTCGAGACGCTCGGGAAAGGGGCGTACCGATTGTCCACCATAGAAGGAGCACCCGTCCCTCGGACATGGAACACGACAACACTTCGCAAGTTCTACTTTTGATCATTTGGCAAGCATACACATGTAAGCAAAGTAGAATAAACGCCATTCTTCTCATTTTATTAAACTTTTGTGTACATCAAGTAGGCCGCAGCCAATACAATATACATGTACAACAAACAAAAAATTACATCCACTGGTACTATGATGCGAGCAGAACGCTCGGCCAACTCGGTGAGCACTCCTACGTCCAGCCACTGACTCTGCCTAGTGCGGAAACTGGCTCGGATAAAGGATAGCCGACCACGTTGGTTTGAGGAAGCTCGGAGGAAAGGTGCTAGAGGGATTGGAAGGACAATAAGGAAAAAAAAAGAGAGAAAAGAAGGGAAGTCAACCCAAGACAAATGAAGAGGAAGCTTGAGAGAGCTCCCCTTCTGGGCAATGGGATCGACAGAAAGGAGGGAGCTTGAAGAGCACCCCCTCCCATCGGGATGGCGTCGGCGGGTCAGGGACAGGAAGGTGACATGCTCTAGCATGTCGAACCCTCTCGCGAACTGACCTCCGACTGTCGAACCCTCTTCCAAATTGTAATAGCAGGAGCTTCCCTCCTACTGCCGTATGCATCATCATCTTCTGAAGCACTTTCCATGCCCCGCCGAGATCGACAGCACAACGCTTCACGGAAACGGAAGAGGAAGAAATCGTTAGGGATGGCCTTAAGCGATGTAAGGAAAAGGAGACGCCCCTCTGACCTTTTATAGGCCGAAGGGGGAGCTGATTGCCTTAAATGACTCTCCCCTTAAAACCACGCTAAAGGAGCCATCCCAAAGACGGTTACCTTATTTCCCAACACCCCCCCAGCGGGACGCGCGAAGCGGCAAGTCATTTAGGGCGGCATGGAAAAGTGGAAAGGTGCCAGTGCCATGTCAGCTATTTGACAGATCGGCACGCACGATATCTGCAGAGAAAATTGGTGCCTTCCCAAACGACTACAGATACGGTAGTCAAATCACGCCAAAAGCGGTAAGAAATAATCAATTCAGCACTTAATATTGTCGCTACTACACTTTCCAAAAAACAAAAAGTCTTACACGGCTACATAAGGGAAAGGAAAAAGAAAGGAAGAGCTTGTACATCAGGTGATGTGACATAGCCCAAGGATGACTAAGTATGAAATGAGCAACCTAGGACCTAGACCCGCAAGCATACAAGCACTCCAATGATTCTCACGATAGCGTCTTACTCACTCGGCACACGCGATCACCCGGCGGGGCCGGGGGATGATGGCAAGGGTCCGAGGCGAGACCCAATGATTATAATTGACTTAGTTGGCTTAGGCTGACCCCAAAGGGCCTAGGATTCCCAACTTCATGGGCGGCTGGCCCGCAGGGCGGGGTTTGGGTGGCACTCTCTCCCGGTCCACGGTGGACACCTTCAAAGTAGCATACAAGTACGGGCCCTCTTCTCACTGTCCGACGGGCATACAAAGCAATACTAAACTCGCAGAAATAAGACAATCAAAGGTAGTATCAGAGGTTCACCTGATCGGTGTGAAGACACCGATCCCGCTCGGAGACGAGGGCGCGCCGGGAAGCGAGGGTATACACCCGATCGCTGCGGCGGTGTCGCTTGACCTGAAAATTAAAGGGGTACAGCACTACGCCTCTCGCAGGAGGGATGATCTTGGGGTGGGGATTAAACTTATTACAATCAATACTACCTCCTTGCAGGGAGGGGCCTTCATCCAGCCAAGTGGGGTGGGAGAATTATGCGAGAAAACCCGACTTTCCAAGCTTTGCCGATTCTGCCAATCTTCAGATTCACTGGACAGGGTGTTGGTGTTGACGCTGCCATAGACTCCTCGGAAGTCAGATCTTGATGAAACCTGTGCCAAAAGTTCCCCAACTGACCGAGGGTGATGTCTGATTTTTTGGGAAGGCGCTGAAACTCGGGGCTGATCGGGCCGGCGACTGGAACAGGACAGCAACGTTCTGTCTCAGACTGGTGCAGAGTTGGTGCAGTCTGTTGCAGAAGGCGCTGCGGACTCTCCCGAACTCCAATCCAGACGAAACTGGCGGTGACGCGATCGTGGTCCGAGTAGCTTCGAGCAGGAGTTGACGGAGCCCCAATCGGAGGTCGGAGAAAAGAATGGCGGCCGGATAAGTGAGGACAGGTCAAACTTAGACCCACAGGTGGCAGACTGCACCTTCCGGCAAAGAAAATTGTAACTGGTAGCTCCAGTGTCCGATTGAGGTCCTTCTTCTTGGAGATAAAAACTAACTGGACGTAGTTTCTGCCCTCCAAAAATGGCGCTCAGATCCTTCACGAGCTGGTCGTGGCAACCTCTTCTTTCAGCTTCAGGTCTTCAGACAGGGGCAGATTGCGCAGTTGGGTGAGATCCTCGACTCCGAACAGCTCCGGACTCGGATGGATGCGAGACCACCACCGTTGGAAAGCTAACTCGATGACACTTCCGAAGATGTAAGATAGGTCGCCAGGATCCCTCTGGAGATGCCGTGGTTCCCTCTGCACCCTGCTGCCAATCTGCAACCGGCGACCTGGCCAGAACCTGAAAATGCAAATGGCTATAGGTGAAAGGTGTAGTTGGGGAAATGGGGTGGAGTGTGTGTCTAGTGGCTATGGAAGGGAGATGTGGGGTGTTTAAGGGTTGTGAGAGCTATGGGGGAATGAAGGTTGGGGGGTGAAATGGCTGGAGAGGGCTGTGAGATGAGTGGAGGGAAGGTGGAGCTCTTGGTGTGCAAGGGGAGAGCAAGGGAGAAGGGGGGCGAACTTGGCTTGACCAAGGGGAGGTGGGGGGCGAACTTGGGAGCTTGGGGGTGGGGGAGATGAAAGGGCACAGCCCAAGGGGAGGGAAATTCGAATTTGGGTCCTTGGGGGAAGTCCCTTCAGCCTTGGGAGGGTGGGAAGGTGCTTTGGGAAGTGGAAGGGGTAGGTGGTGGTTGGAGGGTGGGGTTTTGATTGGTGTAGGATACCTTGGGGCTGGGGTGGAGTTATGGGAGTGGTGTGGGAACTTGGGAGGAGTTATTGGGGAGGGGAAGAGAGAGAGAAAGTGGGTGGGAAGTGAGGAGAGAGAGAGAGGGGGGCGAACTCTTCCCCTTGGGAGAGAGAGAGAGAGATAATGAGATAACAAGAGAGAAGAGAAATTTAGTGGAGAGGAGTGAGATGTGGGAAATGTTTCTATTCAAATTGATTCATCAAAAGTTGAGTACATGAGGAGAGATGGGCCTATATATAGGCAACCATTCTTTACATGACCAAAATGTCCCTAACAATAAGACAAAAGACCGAGCATATCCTAGACTCAATCCTATGGGCCCATAACTAAGATAATAAGGCCCAATTAAGCATAACAAGGGAAATGGACTAGAACCACATGACTCAATAAAGGGAAATACAAAAGATAGGACTCAATAAAAGGAAAATACATAAGATGAAACTTGGGAAATGAAGATAACAAGTGTAGACCATAATCAATCCACATCAAGAGTGTGCAGGCAACCCGAGCTAGAGGGAATGTCGTGAGATGCCCTCATCATCAGGCCTCGGGCCCATCTCCAGGCTCGACAGACAGGGCCCCCTCGGCACCAGATGATCTGCCCCCAGTATTCTTGGCGATGGCTGACCCAGGCACTGACCCCACCTGCGTGGGAACTGTCTCAGTCGTGCACCCTCCCGAGGCTGCTGGAGTTGGCGATCGCTCAGACGAGACCGAGGACGCCCGACTCCCCTCTTCGCTAGATGTGTAATGGGAAGAGTCAGTGGAACCCCAGTCCGAGTCATAGCACTACCCGGAAGGAAAAATGAGCCCAGACGCTTAGGCCTCTGCCTCTATGATGGCCTAATTGAAGCCCTGGGAGAAGCCCTTCCGAAGGCCCCGACGGTAGCCCGACTCGTAGTAAGGAAAGGCAGTCTGTTGAAGAGCAGCATTGTAAGCCTCTGAGCATCTATGTTGCTCGAGAGCTTCCATCCCAGCCAGCTCCACCTTCCTCTCGAGCTCGGCTATCCTCTGTTCTGACTCGGACAGCCTTCTCTCGGCCTCTGTCCGTGCAACCTCAGCCCCCCGGGCTCGGTCCTTGAACTCCTTCTGCTCGGCCTTCCACTGCCCATCGCGCTCGACCTGAGCTTTGCGCTCTGCCTCCAAAAGCTCATTCTTTAGAAACCATACATCAGGCCTGAGCCAGCTGCTCCGCCAACAACCGAGTCTTTACCTGGCTCGACTGCGCCTACGCCCGGAGCGGAGCCACCTCCTGATGAAGGTCCCCAAGATCGAGGGTCAAACGCTCGACGTTCCGATTGAGCGTACCACGGGCCCATGAAAGAGTCTCCCACTCCGACTCCACCCGAGCATACGCGTCCACTGCCTCAGCTCCTAGCTGGGCCAGGACCAGGCCGCTTTCCATAAGTTGCTCGAAAAGCACAGAGGGGGGACCCTTCCGGAGTTTTTCTCGCAAGGCACCTGAAGCTAGGGAATGGCACGTCTGGTACAGAGAGCCCCGAACGCTGAAGGCACTAATCGAGGGAGGGGAAATCCTCTCCAGAGCGGCTGGGATTGGGGCACCTCCCCCTAGCGATCCTGCCTCGGGGGACCCACCGGTTGGCTCAGGAGGAGATGCCCCGCCGTGTACCTCCCCGACCTCGATCGGCTGCGATTGAGCCGCTTCATCTTGCGACCCTCCAGCCTCGACCGGCTCGGATCGGGCTCCCCCATCTGGCGACACCTTTGTTTCACTCGGCACCCCAACATCGGCGGCGACTCCTTCGTCAATTGCTCCCTCTTGTGCCGTGGAGGGAGGAGCCTGCGGAGAAGCCTCCTCGGCGGGGCAGGCAACCTCCGCCTTCCTCGCCCACTTCTTCTCAGTAGACACAGCTTGCATCGAAGACCTCAGTAGCTTCACCATGCGATCTTTACGCTTGACCCCCCGGCGTTGAGAAGCGTCATCCCGAGTGACCCGCTTGCCCTTATCTCGGGCACAGGATGAGGCCTCCGAAGCTTGGAGATCACTTGGCACCGACGTATCATCCACGACGATGACCTCTAGCTCGGCGGTCGGAGCCTCCTCCTCAGCCGCTCGCCTCGAGTCTGAACGAGGGAGAGCAAATTGAGAGAAGGAAGGCACTTACTTGACAAGAAAGAGAACAAGTCCCTGAGACCCTTACCTATTGGAAATAGCACTTGAGAAAGGTACTCCTCGATTTTGGACGAGGTCACCAAATCAGTAGTCTCCCAGCGATTCTGCTGAAGGATAACAGCATCCCTCTCCACCTCCGGGGAGACCTCTGTTTGCTTCGGAGGAATGTTCAGGTGAAAATTGGGCACCGTCAGGAAATTCCATATCACACCAACCACAGACGTGCCCACCCAGAAATATTGGTTCTTCCACCCCTTGTGAGAGGAGTTCTTCATGGAGAAGGACACGCAACTCCTCTTCCGCTTCGCCTGAATGAAGAAGAAGCCCTTCCCCGTGAAAAGGTTCTCGTTCAACTCAAAAAAATAATGAAAGAGGTCCAGCGAGATGCTCATCCCACACTGGCCACAAAGAAAAATGAAGGAGAAGATGAGGGTATAAGAGCTAGAGACCAGCTAAACAGGAGCTAGCCGGTAGAACCGAAGCAACTCGATAACAAAGGAATGGAGGGGCAGGTGAAAGCCGCACTTCCCGGCCAATTGGAAGGAACAAAAGAAGCCAGAACAAGTGGCCGGACTAGACTCATGAGGCTCAGGCGCAAGGAACTGGAATCGCCAAGGCAGCCCATACTGGTTCTCCAGTCGCTTCACATCAGTCTCCCCCAGCTCGCTGCGGAGAGGCTCTGACGGTACCAAGAAGACCCTCGGGGCCTGGTCTTCCTCCCTCCCAACGACCTCAGGATTTTGGTCTGCCATAGAACAGATGGAGGAACTGGATAAATAATGGGAAAGCTCTGTACCAGAGGACACCGGAGGAGAAGGAAGTTGACGAATCACCACCGCGGTAATCTCTTCTTGCTCCACGAAAGCTGCTGCGATTCTTCGCTCCTCCAAACTGCTCCCTCAGCGCATGAGCCCCCCTCAAATATAAATGCAAAGGAAGGCAAAACCCTAAACCCCAGAGATAAAGGGACGCAAACAACGCGCAATGCTTATAACCCCTAGCCGGAGGCGGCGGGTCGTCTCGATCTCCCGAGGAGGGGCCTTCCTTTATTCATCAAGAAGGGCATATTTCAGGGCAAGCAGCATCATGTGGCCCCTACCAGAGAGAGATCTCTACCCAACTAGAGCCACAAAAAGTCCAGCCTAAATTCTACTCGTCCGAGCCTGATTTTGGTTGGGGAATAGGAGGGGGCAAGTGGAGAGGACAAATCTAGCCGCCCGTATGAAGAGGCCAAACGAGGTCCGACCTGACCCAACTAGGCCCAGCTCCTTGAAGTGGTAGCCCCTGGACCCACTCAATATAAGCCCAATAACGCACACCGAACAAGCGCTTCTTAGGCGGCCTTCGAGTTGAGAAGTCTGAGCATCAGCTCGATCGGGAAAGCTCCTTCGGAGCCCGCTATTCCCTGTCCCGACCCCGCACTCATCGCTCAGGAGACCTCTCCTGGGCCAGTGCCTATCGCTCAGGTCAACTGATGGTAGGTTATCTGTATGGCCGTTACGAGTCCCTTAATAGTGGGGAGCTCAAGGGGATAGGGGAGATCAAGAGTCCGCATGCTATAAAGAGCCCGCAAGGAGGACATAACCCCCCGTGAAACTCCTCAGCTTACAGGGATCATTCACTCAATGAGCCACTATTTAAACTGGAAGAGCCCTACTACAAAGAGGTAAGCAAGGCAAAAGCCAAAAACCCTGAGCAAGAACCACTTCACCTTTTGGGGGAGAGGGATCTCGCGCTCCCAACTTCCTCCTAACTCCTCCCTTTTGCACCAGTGCTCTACTACATTTGCTGACTTAAGTATCGGAGGGTCTTCCCCGGGGAACCATCCATGTGCACCTCTGACTTGTTTCCCTTCTTGCAGTTCTTACTTCAAGGGCACGTGGTCATCCTCTTCCCCGCTCAGGAGTAGTGCGAGATCCCCCCCTCTTCAGGTAGAGGTAGCTAACACCGCTTGCTACACCATCAACAGAGCCTTGGTAAGAGCCGTCCATAAGAAAACCCCCTATGAACTCTTGAAAGGTAAGAAGCCAAATGTTTCATACTTTAGGATTTTTGGTTCAAAATGCTTCATTCATAACAATAATAAAAAGGACCTAGATAAATTTGATGCAAGGAGTACCCTAGGAATTTTTCTAGGATACTCTGAAACAACTAGGGCATATAGGGTGTTAAATGTTTCAGACCAAACAGTAGAAGAATCTTTTCATGTTATATTCAATGAAACAAACACTATTACTAACTTGGATGATGATGACAGGACTTCAAGGCATGATGGAAACTTTCTGGAGGATGTGGTGGAGGAAGAATATGAACCACCTGAAGAACCAAATGCTCCAAATCAATTAAGGTCAGACGAAACAGGTGAGTCCTCAACTAATGTTAGAATCCTGAAAGATCACCCAGTGAATAACATCATTGGCAACTTAGGAGATCCCCCAAGGACTAGGTCTTATCTCAGAACTGTAAATCACCAAGACCTAGTTGCTTTAGTGTCACAGATTGAGCCCAAATCTGTTGATGAGGCTTTGAATGATGAGTCATGGGTCAATGCTATGAGTGAAGAACTAGGTCAATTTGAAAGAAATAATGTCTGGGAACTAGTTCCGAGACCTGAAAATACAAATGTAATAGGAACTAAATGGGTTTTCAAATATAAAATGAATGAGGATGGAATAATTTCAAGAAATAAAGCCAGACTAGCAGCCAAGGGTTACTGTCAAGAATTTGGGGTTGATTTTGATGAATCCTATGCACCTGTTGCTAGGATGGAGGCAATACGAATTTTAATGACTTTTGCATGTTCCAAAAATATAAAACTTCATCAAATGGATGTCAAAAGTGCATTTTTAAACGGATTTATTAAAGAAGAAGTCTTTGTAGAAAACCCCCCCGGATTTCAATTGTCTTCACATCCTAACAAGGTTTTCAGGTTAAATAAACCTCTATATGGTCTAAAGTTGGCTGCTCGAGCCTGGTATGAGAGGCTGACAGAATTTCTGGTCAACAAGGGCTACAACAGAGGTAAGGTGGATCAAACCCTGTTTACCAAAAGTTTGAGTAAGGATCTCATCATAGTTCAGGAATATGTAGATGACATAGTCTTTGGCTCAACATGCACTGAACTATGCAATGAATTTACTCAATTGATGTCTACTGAGTTTGAAATGAGTTTGATCGGTGAATTAAAATACTTCCTTGGATTGTAGGTACAACAGTTGGATTATGGAAGCTTCATTAACCAGACCAAGTACACCGTGGACATCCTCAAGCATTTTGGCATGAATAATCTGAAGCACATCTCAACTCCAATGGGTACCAATACATCATTAGATGCAGACGAATAAGGTAAAGAAGTTGATGCAAAATTATATCGAGGTATGATTGGATCCCTACTCTATTTAACTGCCTTGAGACCTGATATACAATTCAGTGTAGGTATGTGTGCTAGGTACCAATCTAAGCCTATTGAATTGCATCTAGCTGCTGTGAAAAGGATTTTTAGATACATATCTACTATAGACACTCTAGGATTATGGTTTCTTGCATCACACACCTTAGATCTGATTGCATATACGGATGCAGACTATGCTGGGTGTAAGCAAGATAGGAAGAGCACTAGTGGTCAATGTCAATTTCTAGGTGGGTGTTTAGTTTCTTGGGCTTCCAAGAAATAACACTCTGTGGCCCTCTCCACTGCAGAAGCTGAGTATGTAGCTGCAGGGAGCTGTGGTACACAGGTGATCTGGATTAAACACCAGCTTCAGGACTACCAAGTAGAACTGGGCTACACACCCATATACTGTGATAATAATAGTGCCATAAATCTTGCAAAAAATCATGTTTTACATTCTCGCACCAAACATATTGAAATCAGACATCATTTTATCAGAGAAGAGGTTTCTAAAAACACTTTTGAATTAATCCATGTAAACACCTCACATCAGATAGCTGATATTTTTACTAAGCCTCTGGACAATGACAAATTCACAATCTTGAGGAGAGAACTAAGGATTTTTAAAACCCTCTGAATTCTTGAATATTAGAATAAAATGCATCCATGCTTCTGTGTCCATGATTGAGCTGCATACAGTCCTCATTTGCATGAATTTTCATCTAGTGTTTGTCACTTCTTTCTTTACATGAAATTGGCATGCATAACCTGTTGGTATATCAAATGATAAGCTGGGAGAAGGTCAGATTTCTTCTGACTAGAAACCCACATCATGTGTGAGGAGGTCTTTTGACCTACGGTCTCCACCTGGTACCATAGGCTCATTTAAATATAAATCAGGTTCATGTCCATAAATTTTCTTCTCTACATTTCAATACACTTTGCATTCCAGCTGTCTGCTTATCTGATTCATATTGTGAGGGGGAGGTATTCTCTGTATGCCTTAGTGTAGAAGGCATTTGCATTTGTTAAGCTGATTGGTTTTCATCAGTCCGTCAAGGTGTTAGGGGGAGTTGCTTGTTTGTCAGGTTGTGGTCTTAGGAGACTGATTCAAAAGGATTTTGAGAGATTGTGTTACTGCTCAAAGCTCATTGAGACCCTTATGCAGTTCTTTTTCACAAAAGCTAGAATCTCTCAACTCTCTTAAATTTACAAATTTGATTAACTAAAAGTTAGCTAAAAAGCTTCTCTCTAATAATCCTGCAAAGACCTAGAGAAAGAACTTGAAGACTGTCTTCCTACATCATTAATGAACATGGATCATTGTTGACATTTTTATGTCATGAGATCTCCTAAATGTTTGAAACTTAAATTTCTAGTAGCAAAACTCTATGAGGATCCGTACATATGGTATTATCTTCAAACATCACATACCAAATAAACTCAATTTGTTTAGGGGAATGTCAATATTTCAGAGCAATGTTCTGGTTACCGAGAAACTAGACACCTCATCAAAGAAATGAAACACACTCTATGTCATGAAATGCCAGAATATCTCTATTTTAAAAAGTTTCTAAAAATTTAGAATTTTTGGCAGAGCAATAGCATTAAAGTGTTGAGTAACTGGGGATTCAGGCCTCTGATCAAGGTGTCTCATCATGTCAAAAGACACTTGTATTGATAACTCTGTTCTCTAAAGAGAAGTAATACGGTTATCACACTGAGGAATTGGGAATTCTGGCCTCTGATCAAGGTGTCTTCTCATGTATAAATGTGTGATTTATCAAAATTACTCAATGGCTATTTTACTGCTTAGCAAAGGAAAAATATTTCACGCCTCTAAAAAAAATTTTGTAGACTGTTTATCCTCAATACCTTTGGACCATCCAACAGTAGATGAGCCTCCAGTTACTTGATTAGCACAGCATTTGGATAGCTTTCTCTTGGCATAATTGTTTCACCTTTATCCTTATTCTTCCTTCTGTACGATGATAATCTTCACTCTTATTCTTTGTCTTTCTTGCTTATTAGCGATGAGGTATTTCAGCTCAGCTCAGTTACCTTACTTGGCTCTTTAAGGGTTGCATATGAGATGTTTTTCTACCACATGAATTAATTTTATCTGGTCTCACCAGCTAAGCAGTACCTTGTTTCTCCCTACACTCCTTTTGATGATGTCAAAGGAGGAGAATAGTTTTGAGAATGAATTTGAGCATGGCTTATGTCAGGGGGAGCCAGTGTGTCTTGAGTAAAGACTGTGTGTCGGGGGGAGTTAGTGTGTGACATAGTATGCATGTCTAATCATCCTCATTTCTTTTGACAGCATTAATTGTTTGGCTCATTGTGTTGCCATCATCAAAAAGGGGGAGACTGTTGTATCCCTATAGTTTTGATGATGTCAAACACCATAAGTCAAATGTCAACCACCATAAAAAGTCAAACACCTTAAGTCAAATAGAACATATCTGAAGCCTTCATGAGTCTATGTATTGGAGTCGATGCATATTGTCATCCTGCATGACTAAGGTCGGTGCAACCTGCATGACTAAGGTCAGTGCAAGTGTGTCTTATGCATGACTAAGGTCGGTGCATATTTTGCATCCTGCATGACAGAGGTCGGTGCAGATTTTAGCCATATGCATACAAAGTCGGTGCATATTTTGCTTTACGAATGTAGATGGTCAGTGCATTCTCTGTTCTATAGGATATCAAGTCAGTGCACATTTGCCCTGTGTATACAATGTTGCATCTCTGTAGTTTTGATGATGACTAACACTATGAATCAAATTATTTTTATGATAATCATCTTGATGCTCCTAAATGAATGATAAAGATCCTGAATTGTCTAAATATTCTCAGGATCTAATGTTGTTGTCTTGCATGCACATCTATGGATCAAATGCTTTTTCATCATGCTTTTCTGTTTTGATGCTCCTCTATCATGTACACCCATGAGCTCATACTTACTTGTCTTGATTATATGGGTTTTGTACATTTTGTGCGTTGACGCACTTGGCTGGCTGCGTAGATGCAATAGTGCGTCTTTCGCTTGCTATTTTGTCCATTGAGTCGACGCTGCACGATGGAAGCGTCGACGCATTGGCTTAGTGCCAAGGGCTTGAGCGTCTCGCCTATGAAGCTGAGTCGACGCTGTCACCTGAAGTGTTGACGCATTGGCTTGGTGCCAAGGGCTTGAGCGTCTCGCCTATGAAGCTGAGTCGACGCTGTCACCTGAAGCATTGACGCATTGGCTTGTTACCAAGATATTGTGCGTCTCGCCCAAGGAGCTGAGGCGACGCTACACAATGGAAGCGTCGACGCCTTGAGTTTTTTTGACCAAAGGTTCTTTTGATCAACCACCCAGCAGAAGCGTCAACGCTGTCAACTGATGCATTGACGCATTAGTGTGTTTTCTCAAGGCACCTGTTCTCCTTATATCCATTACGTTAACGCCTTGGCTTTAGTGCGTTGACGCGTTCTTCTGTCCTTTGATAAGTCCCATGCAATCTGTGTGAACAATTTATGACTTGAATATTTCTGAGATTGACTGAATGTTCTCTGAAACCTTACAGGGACTTAAAGACAAATTGAAACTTTATTCCAATCATGTGAGCACGTGATCCGAGGGAATAATCGTCTAACACATGGCTCGGTTCATCTGGAAGCATGTCTTCGCGCGTGTCTCCCAAACCCTCACTCTCTCGTGAGGTTGGATATATATATGAAGGTTTCTGCTCCTGAAAAGCTGCCGAAGCCACAAGGAAAAGGGTGAGGCCAGAGCGAGAGGAAGGAGAGGAGGAACCATCCTGATCCATTCGTTGAGCGTACCTGGAAGAGAGAGAGTGTTGAAGGAGAGGATGGTTTTCTGCTATGTTTTGTCTATGCTTCTTTAAGAAGCTACATTGTTTCTCCGTTCGATTGTCTTCGATATTTCTTTATGTTTTCAGTTGTTTGTTCTTAAATTTTGATACTCTGTTTTATCGTTCCCTCTAGGTGTAGAGGAAGAGAGGTGGATCCTCTTGGTTGCATTGTGATTCCCTCTGAATCAGATCAGAGGAAGAAAGGTGGTCTCCGGGGTTGCTGTGTTCAGATAGTGAGGAGGCTATCTGGGTTGTTCCCTCTGGCTGTGGAGGAAGAGAGACAGCGTCTCTGAATTGCAGTGAGGGTGAGTCACTGCTGGGTTCCCTCTTGTCTAAGAGGAAGGGAGAGTTATCTCCGGGTCAGGTCTTGGGGTGTGAGACCTGGGTGCAAGCTGTGTGTTCAGCTTCTGTAGGGATTTCGATCCCCAAGCTGTGGATCAGCATGTTGTTGGCAGACTGAGTCTGTGGTTCTTTCTTGTGAAAGGAAGCCTCACTCGGCCTTGAGTGAGGGATGGACGTAAGTCTGCAGGTTGCAGACTGAACCATCTAAATCTCCTGTTCTCCGTGGTATGGTTGTGCGCATCTATCTTCCTTATGATTTTATCTGGCTTCATTAAGTAAATGTGAATGTTGATGATTGAAATCTTGGTCTGATTGCTCGATAGGTGGTTGTGCATATGTGCTGATGAAATTTTGAGTCATTTATGTTCTGCGCTCGTGAATTACGTTATATTGGTTAAGGGTCCTGCCTCGACTCAGTCAAATATGTTTTAAACGGTAATCTATTCATCCCCTCCCCTTCTAGCTCACCGTCCTCCTGTTTAACAGTTGGTATCAGAGCAGGTTTTCCCGAGATGTGGTCCAACGACCAGGGTAATCCTGGAACCAGTGGTCCTCACAGCTACATAGCTGAAGAATAGTCAATCTCCCGTCCCCCATATTTTGATGGCTCTAATTATTTCTTTTGGAAAAACAGGATGGAAGTTTTCATCCGATCTCAAAGCCATAAGCTGTGGAGAGTCATTACAACTGGACCTTATGATTTACCTCCGAATGAGGAGATGTGGTCTGAAGAACAAGTCAAATTATCCAGACTGAACTGGTCTGCGCTCAACATCATCCAGTGCGTAGTTCACCCTAAAGAATATGCCCGAATTTCGGCGTGCAAGACAGCTAAGAAGATGTGGGATGAACTAGCGCTGATTTACGAGGGTACCTCTCAGGTCAGAGCTACCAAGGTAAACTACCTAACCTCTGAGTATGGATTATTTAAGATGAAGTCAGAGAAGAGCGCGACTGATATGTACGCTAGGCTGTCACTGATCACAAACAGCCTCAAGGGGTTTGGAAAGGAAATATCTGAAGGGGATATAGTCAGGAAGATCTTGATATCTTTGACTCCAGCGTGGCACACAAAGGCCACTGTGATAGAGGAATCGAAGGATTTAACAACCATGACTGTCACTGAACTCATAGGGTCTCTTATGACCTATGAGATGAATCTCAAGAAAACAGGAGAAGGAAGTGACAGAAAGGGCAAGAATGTTGCTCTTAAAGTTGAACGACATAGCAACAGCAGCAGCAGCAGCACCAGCACCAGCACCAGCACCAGCAGCAGTGGAGACTCTGATGAAATTCCAGACCTTGACAAGAGTGAAAAAGCTCTGCTCACACGACAGTTTAAGAAATTTCTGAAACTGAAGGGAAAATCATATGGGAGAAGAAGAAATTACTCATCAGGTAAATATCCAAACAATGGCAATGACAAGGATAGGAATGCTAAAAGTGTGATGTGTTATCATTGTAGGAACCTTGGGCACATGAAGCAAGATTGCCCTGAGCATCAGAAGAAGACACTGGATTACCATAAGAAAGGCTCCAAAGTGTACAAGAAAAAGCCAAAAGCTATGGTATGCACTTGGAGCGATGAAGAAGAAGACTCAGAGACTAACTCCTCAGGAAAGGAGACTGAAGGAGTATGTCTGATGGCCGACGAGGAAAATGAGGTAATCAATCCCTTTGTGACTTGCTCTATTGATGACTGGGAAGATAAGTATGGTGAACTGCTAGATATGTACAATGCCTTAGCTAAAGAACATAGAGTCACCAAACGCAAACTCAATGTGGTTAATGAAGAACAAGAACTCATCAAGACAGAAAATTCCAAACTGATAGCTGAATTAGATCAAATGGAAAATGTAAGAAATGAGAACAATCTTGTTAAAAAGGAGCTTGAAAAACTAAGAAAACAGCTTGATGAAACCAATCAACATACTGAAGAAAACCTGAGACAAAATGACTTACTCAGGGAAGGGTATGAAGCTGTTAAAAGGGTCAATGATGAATTGCTGGAAAACAATATATGTCTGCGGAAGGAGTTGGAAGATAAGAAGAAAACCCTTGAGAGGTTTGTTTTGGGAGAGAGTAATTTGAATGCTTTGTTAGGCACCAAAGTAAACTTTAACAGAGAGGGGTTGGGTTTTAAACCAAGTAAGAAGGAAGCATTTGGGGTAAAAACCACTACTTTCTGCACTGAGAAAGGAAAAGAGAAACTGGACATTCCATCCAATTCCAAAACTACTGAACAACAGAAGAACATCCATAGACAACAGGGTGATTTTGGAAAAAATATCTTCAAGAAATTCAACAAGCCCACGCACCAGAAGCAAGGTGTTTGTCAATTCAACAACTATGACTCTAATAAAAAAATGGGCTATTTTAAAAGAAATATGGGAACGTCTAACTACACACAGAATACTGACAATAAAATGCCTTCATCTAGACAGGTTAAAAATTATGGTCTGGCTGGGACCCAAACCTTTATCAACAGAGACTGGACACACCTTGAGAAACAAAAAGAAACAAATGAAATGCACATTAATAACAAAACTGTCAACTCTCAGCACAGGAAGAAAAAGGGGTTAAAACAGATATGGATTCCCAAGACTGTACTTAATGAATTGAACGGTATTTTTGGACCCAATTTACCTTGGGTTCCAAAGCACAGAACTTAAATTGTTATTGTGCAGGTGAGCCTAGCAGCCGAGAACAACAAGTGGTATCTCGACAGTGGCTGCTCGAGGCACATGACAGAGGATCAAAGAAAGTTCAGCAAGCTTGAATTGAAAGCAGGAGGGTCAGTTAAGTTTGGAGGTAAAAACAAAGGCAAAATCATTGGGACCGGAACCATCGGTAAGAAAACCTCCAACTCTATTGAGAAAGTCTTGTTGGTTGAAGATCTGCAACACAATTTATTGAGTATTAGTCAGTTGTGTGACAAGGGTCACAAGGTTCTTTTTGATGAGCATGCCTGCAAAATTTTAGAACCAAACTCTGATAAAAAAAAGTTCATTGCAAATAGAGTCAATAATGTCTATATTGTGGATCTTGATGCTGAGTCTGAGTCTAATCTGTGTCTCACTGCTGATTCAGAGAATAACATGTTTGACTGGCATAGGCGACTAGGCCATGCTAGCTTTAACACCTTGCATAAATTAGCTAAATTTGATTTAGTTAGAGGCATGCCTTGCTTAAAGTTCAAATCAGTTTCGAAGATTTGCGAGGCATGTATTCTAGGCAAGCAAACTCGAGCTTCTTTTAAAATTAGGTCTGAGAGCTTGTCAACTAAGATCATGGAACACTTGCACATGGATCTCTTTGGTCCTACCAGAACCCAGAGTCTAAATGGTAAGAGATTTGGTTTTGTCATTGTCGATGACTACTCTAGATTTGCATGGCTGTTTTTCTTGGCAAATAAGAATGATGCTTTTAAAAAAATTGAACATTTTTTCAATAAGCAAAAACATATAGGGCACAAGATCATTGTTATCCAATCAGATCATGGAGGAGAGTTTGAGAACTCCTCATTCTCTAGCTTCTGTGATAAGGAGGGACTGACTCACAAATTTTCTTCTCCCAGGACCCCAGAGCAGAATGGAATTGTGGAGAGAAGGAATCGATCAATAGTGGAAATGGCAAGAACACTACTAATGGAGAGTCAGCTACCTAAGAGCTTTT
This sequence comes from Amorphophallus konjac, assembly GCA_022559845.1. NCBI lineage: Eukaryota > Viridiplantae > Streptophyta > Magnoliopsida > Alismatales > Araceae > Amorphophallus > Amorphophallus konjac. The sequence goes on from CM040123.1 coordinate 257,740,923, forward strand.
GGGCAGAAGCGGCAAACACAGCCTGCTATATACTTAATAGAGCTTTGGTAAGACCCATACATAAGAAAACACCATATGAACTCCTGAAAGGTAAGAGGCCTAATGTCTCATATTTCAAAATTTTTGGTTCAAAATGCTTTATTCATAATAACCACAAGAGAGACTTAGATAAATTTGATGCTAGAAGTATTCCAGGAATATTCCTAGGATACTCTGAAACATCTAGGGCCTTCAGGGTCTTTAATAAAATTGATAGGACTGTAGAGGAAACCCCTCATGTTATTTTTGATGAAACAAAAATCTCTAGCAGTCTAAATGATGATAACAGGTCTACAGGTCATGATGGAGAGTTCTTGAATCAAATGCAAGAGGAGGAAGTACAACCGGCTGAAGAACCCACTGATCTGAACCCAGTAAGTACAGCCGAACAAGGTGAGTCCTCAACAAATGTCAGAGTTTTAAAAGACCACCCTGTAACCAATATTATTGGTAGTCTTAATGATCCCCCTAGGACAAGATCTCATTTCAGAAATGTTCAGAATCAGGACTTAATTGCTTTAGTTTCTCAAATTGAGCCTAAGACCATTGAAGAAGCCTTAAGTGATGAGAATTGGGTAACTGCCATGTGTGAAGAACTAGGGCAATTTGATAGAAACAATGTCTGGGAACTTGTACCTAGACCTGAAAATTTCAATATAATAGGAACAAAATGGGTTTTTAAGAACAAACTGAATGAAGAAGGTGTCATCTCTAGGAATAAAGCTAGACTTGTAGCTAAGGGCTACAGTCAGGAGTATGGAGTGGACTTTGATGAATCTTTTGCTCCAGTAGCTAGAATGGAGGCTATCAGAATTCTATTAGCATTTGCTTGTTCAAACAACATAAAACTTCAACAAATGGATGTGAAGAGTGCTTTCTTGAATGGAATTCTAAAAGAAGAAGTTTATGTTGAACAACCTCCTGGTTTTCAGTTTTTGACTAAACCAGATCAAGTTTTCAGGTTAAACAAAGCTCTGTATGGATTAAAGCAGGCTCCTCGGGCCTGGTATGAAAGGCTGACTAGTTTCTTACTGAATAAAGGATATAACAGAGGTAAAGTTGACCAAACCTTATTCACTAAGAATTCAAGACAAGATCTCATCATAGTTCAGGTATATGTGGACGACATCATCTTTGGATCAACAAATCCTAAACTGTGTAAAGAATTTTCACAGCTTATGTCAGCTGAATTTGAGATGAGCTTAGTTGGGGAACTGACTTATTTCCTTGGCTTGCAGATAAATCAAATGACAGATGGCTGTTTCTTCCACCAAACCAGGTACACGCTGGATATCCTAAAAAGGTTTGGGATGACTAACCTGAAGCAAATTTCCACCCCAATGAGCACAAGCATGACCCTTAATGCAAATGAGTCAGGTAAACAAGTGGATGAAAAACTCTACAGAGGTATGATCGGATCCCTCTTGTACTTAACTGCCTCTAGGCCAGACATACAATTCAGTGTTGGCTTATGTGCAAGATATCAGTCTAGGCCGACTGAACTACATTTGTCTGCTGTAAAAAGAATCTTTAGATATCTGTTTGTCACACATACATTAGGCTTATGGTATCCTGCTTCACGCATATTAGATTTAGTTGCATACACTGATGCAGACTTTGCTGGGTGTAAGCTAGATAGGAAGAGCACCAGTGGCCACTGCCAATTCTTAGGAGGATGCCTAGTTTCTTGGAGTTCAAAGAAACAACATTCAGTGGCTCTTTCCACTGCTGAGGCTGAATACGTGGCTGCAAGCAGCTGTGGCACTCAGGTTATCTGAATCAAGCATCAACTTCAAGATTACCAAGTAAAGACAGGTTGCACTCCCATCTTTTGTGATAACACTAGTGCCATAAACATTGCAAAGAATCCTGTTTTACACTCACGAACAAAACACATTGAAATCAGGCACCACTTTATCAGAAATGAAATTGCAAATAAAACATTTGAATTAATTCATGTTGGGACTGCAGATCAAATTGCTGATATTTTTACAAAACCTCTAGATACTGAAAAATTCACTTCTTTGAGAAGAGAACTTGGTATTTACAAACTCTGACTGTTTTGAGGCAATGAATTCTGGTTCATGTATTTCCATAAATTTTGTGGTAGTTTTGTCATACTCTTTCTGGTGGGGGTCCCTATGTGAGGGGGAGCGGGTGTGTGCCTTGAGTATAGTCAATTCTGCTTCTCTACTATTTTCTGGGTAGAATGGGAGATAGAGCTACTAGAGAGGGGGAGCTTGACTAATTAGAAACGCTTGAAAGATAGGTGTTATTGCTGGATTAAAATGTTAGAATTGATATTGAATATTCCTCTTAAGAGAACCTCATTCATTTCCTACATTCTTAAGTCTGTGCAATTAAAATCCAGCTAGAATCCTCTTCTAGTAAGTCTTAAGAGGCTAAGACTAACATTCAAGTATATCCTCTTACTTTGTTGCATGACTCATGAACAAGCTAGACTTGTAAGAAATGGTTTCTGTTTCTGAGGTTCTCATTGGACACCCTGATAAGACCTCTAATATTTGCTCTGGGTTTTGTCTTCAAACAACCCTTGTTGAGCTAGTTAAATTGATCTGTGCTTAAAACTGCATACTGAGAAACTAGGAATCCCATCAATGAAATAAGAATTTCCTATGTCATGAGGTATCAGTTCTCATAAACAAAATCAAAAGAAAGAAATACAATTCAAAATTATGCTTGGCAGAGCAATGATGACAATATGGTGAGTAACTGGGGATTCTGGCCTCTGATCAAGGCGTCTCCTCATGTAACAACCAATGGTCACTATCTCTGTTCTCTAATTGAGAAGTGATGAGGCTCTCACACTGAGTAACTGAGGATGCTGGCCTCTGACCAAGGTGCATAATTAATGCCAAAAGTGTAACTGGCCGAATACACTCTATAACTACTTTCTCTGCCTGGTCTGTTTGTCCTCAATGCCTACAGGCTGTCTTAGTGGTTCAAACTCTTGTTGTCTCTTTGACAAGCCTTAACAGCTACCTCAGTCTTACTTGTTGCCACTTGCTCTTCTCTCATAATCATAGTAAGTTGATAAACTTCAAGTTTATTCTGAATCTCTTTCTCTTACCAGAACTCCAAGATTCTTCACTGGACCTTACAGCCCCACTTAAGCATCTAAGGTTTGACAATGAGTGTCTACTGTTGGAATCTTCTCCATCTTTTCTCATCAGTCCAGCGTCAACATCTCTCTTTCTCCTTGTTTTGATGATGTCAAAGGGGGAGAAGGTTGAGAAGTCTGAAAGGGGGAAGGCTGAAAGGGGGAGTAAAGAGGTGTTTTTGTAGCCAGCTAGTGGAAGGAAGGTTTTGGAATTTTTTTATAAAAAATGATGAGTGCTGTGAGTTCAGGCCTGTTCAGGCCTTGAGAGGTCACCATTGCTGCCTTTATTGAGAATGTTTTAAGTTGGTATTTCTCCTTCCACTAAATTTGACTCATGGTGTTGCCATCATCAAAAAGGGGGAGATTGTTGCATCTCTGTAGTTTTGATGATGACTAACACTATGAATCTAATTATTTTTATGATAATCATCTTGATGCTCCTAAATGAATGATAAAGATCCTGAATTGTCTAAATATTCTCAGGATCTAATGTTGTTGTCTTGCATGCACATCTATGGATCAAATGCTTTTTCATCATGCTTTTCTATTTTGATGCTCCTCTATCATGTACACCCGTGAGCTCATACTTACTTGTCTTGATTATATGGGTTCTATACATTTAGTGCGTTGACGCACTTGGCTGGCTGCGTAGACGCAATAGTGCGTCTTTCGCTTGCTGTTTTGTCCATTGAGTCGACGCTGCATGATGGAAGTGTTGACGCATTGGCTTAGTGCCAAGGGCTTGAGCGTCTCGCCTATGAAGCTGAGTCGACGCTGTCACCTGAAGCGTTGACGCATTGGCTTGGTGTCAAGGGCTTGAGCGTCTCGCCTATGAAGCTGAGTCGACGCTGTCACCTGAAGCGTTGACGCATTGGCTTGTTACCAAGATATTGTGCATCTCGCCCAAGGAGCTGAGGCGACGCTACACAATGGAAGCGTCGACGCCTTGAGTTTTTTTGACCAAAGGTTCTTTTGATCAACCACCCAGCAGAAGCGTCAACGCTGTCAACTGATGCGTTGACGCATTAGTGTGTTTTCTCAAGGCACCTGTTCTCCTTATATCCATTGCGTTAACGCCTTGGCTTTAGTGCGTTGACGCGTTCTTCTGTCCTTTGATAAGTCCCATGCAATATGTGTGAACAATTTATGACTTGAATATTTCTGAGATTGACTGAATGTTCTCTGAAACCTTACAGGGACTTAAAGACAAATTGGAACTTTATTCCAATCATGTGAGCACGTGATCCGAGGGAATAATCGTTTAACACGCGGCTCGGTTCATCTGGAAGCATGTCTTTGCGCGTGTCTCCCAAACCCTCACTCTCTCGTGAGGTTGGATATATATATGAAGGTTTCTGCTCCTGAAAAGCTGCCGAAGCCACAAGGAAAAGGGTGAGGCCAGAGCGAGAGGAAGGAGAGGAGGAACCATCCTGATCCATTCGTTGAGCGTACCTGGAAGAGAGAGTGTAGCAACCCTAATAAATGAATAATTGAAATAAATTAAAACATATATATTACAGAAGTAATATATAAAAGGAATAGGGTTAATTGGATGAAATAAAATAAATTAAAAATAACGCCTCTTATTAAGGCGTTAATTTATAAATAAACGCCTCTATCAAAGGCGTGACTAAAGAAAGGACGCCCACACGTGCGGTCGTCAACTCTCACGACCAATAGGCAAGTAAAAGAAACGCCCATATATGGGGCGTGTTTCAAAAATAAGGAACGCCCTTATCCAAGACGTTTCTTAAGAAACGACCTGAACTAGGTCGTTAATTAAAGAATCGACGCCCTTACCTAAGGCGTTAATTCCATTCGGACCCGTTCGACCTAGAGCTTATCAGGGGAAGGATCAACCTGATCCAGTAAGTGTCTACTAGGGTAAGGACTCTATTAGGGAAGCATTACTTCCACACAATCACTAACCCTAATAGGATTTCCAAAATCTTATAAATAAGCCTTGATCGAACAACCCTAAACCTATTTGATACCTCCGACTGCAGAGGTACGTGAAGAACAAACCGTTCTTCTTAATTTCCCTTTTTGTTTTCTGCTTCAGTTGCATGAAGAATTAACAATTCTTCATCTTCTTCTCTATACAGGTTAAGGGAGCTCGGTGGCCGTACGTTGAGAGCTGGTAAAGATCTTTTCTTCACTTTTGACGTGATGATCAGATTTCAAAGAAACTGATACAGTTTCTTCTCTCATAGGAAAGCTGTTGTAGAAGCCTCTTCATCAAAGCCATCATCTTCTGCTAGCCAAAAACCCCTCACGGTCATCTCCAAATCAACTCTTAAAGGTAGGTTTTCTCAAGTTATTGTAGCCCAAATGAAATTAATGCAAGATATATATATATAAGCATGTCATGCATACGGTTATTATAGTTTCCATGCGTTTTCTGCAATATTTTAAAAGAGACGCCCCTGTCAAGGGCGCTGACTCACATGAAACGACTCTTCCCAGGTCGTTAATTTCATGTTTAACGCCCCGTACTCAGGCGTTAATTTCTTTAAACCGTTAATCACCCATCTTAAGAATTGATTATCTATGAAATCCTGATTATAAAATAATGCATGATCCTCTGTCTTCAACCTGCTAACTTTACTGTCATGATATTACATTCGTTCCTCTGTTATCCTGAAATTGTTACTGTCCTTAAAGTTTCTGAAGGAACTTGAATTAACGACTTGGACAAAGTCATTTTCCACATATTAACGCCCCCTCATAGGGCGTGAATCTGAAAGGTAACGCCCCTTCCTAGGGCGTGTATCGGTTAAAATCCAGAAATTTATATATTCTAAAAAATAGAATTAAATAGTAACGCCCCTGCCCAGGGCGCGTTTTTGATAATTCCTGAAAATTAATTGTATTCTGTCAAATATGTAAACAATAAGACGCCTTCTGGTGTAGTCGTCAGATCTTGAAGAAACGACCCTGACCAAGGCGTGTTTTAGATAAATTACTGAACTAATGAAAATTCTGCAAAATAGAAACATATGTAAACGCCCTTCTGTTAGGCGTTAATTACTTGAGAAATGACTTGACCTAAGTCGTTATTTTACTGTAAACTCTTTTTAACCCGTTACTGTTAAACGATTGTTTCAATATATATATATATACATATATCGGCACTATTCTCCACTCCGTGAGTATAGTCCCACTTTTCACGTTGTTTTATCGATCACACTCAACTCTCATTGACATACAAGCTCTCCATTGGACATTCCGTTCCTTTGGACTAGCGAGTTAGTCATAGAGACCTCCGTAAGACTCCTCGTAGCCTTGGATTCCCTCAAGGCCGACTGAGCTGGTTGTACCCTAAAAACCCATTACACCATTGATGCCATGTCACTCTAAAGAAACATGGTATACCGGCCCTTATGATTATACAAAGAGTATATCATAAGAAATTCTTAATGGGATGATGATATCATGCCATATCATGTCGTTCTTGTAAACCCCAATTCTGTGATAAGAATGAGGGTATCTTACCTTTGATATACTGTTCATGTGGACCTCAATTCTATATAAAGAATGTCCATACTGATTTGTCATGGTACCCAAGTTAAGGGAATCATGTTCTACCTAGTTTTATCGATATCGTGATTATACCGTTATTATCGCCATTCTATGTCCTTTGTCATATTTTGGACTCTATTCTATCAAAGTTGTCATACGTGTCTACAAGCTTGATTATTGAAATTCTATGTTGGCTATAAACAAGAGTGGATGTCAAAACACATGATAAATGCCTGCGCATATAGGGCCCGATCTGGTCCTGGGAGGAGCACCCGAAAGTACTTGTGCCCATGGGAGTTAAAATGATAAGGTATCTGGCATTATACCGAGTACTTGACTTGCTTGATTGGACATTCCACACACATCTTGTACTTGACTCGTACTTGACATGAAATGAAATGCGTGGCCCGAAAAAGGGTAATTTACTTGCTTGCTTGATACATGATAACCAAAGTTCTTGGCATGATTTGTTAAATGTACTTGCTTGAATATCTCGAATAAACTTGTTATCTTGTTGAAAGTTCATGATAAGTTCATCTTATTTCCTTGATACTACATTCTATCTATCCTGTCGTTTTATGCGAGCATGCATAGCTTTATTGCATTCATAAAAATGTAATTACTTAAACCCCTTGCTAGTACTTGAGATATAATTTCCTACTGAGCGTTCGCTCATTCCGTTTGTCCCTTTGTACTTTTCAGGTAAGTCCGACGATGATGGAAGTCAATCGGATGGGAATGGTCAAGAGTGAAAGTGATAGAGCTTCTACAAGTGTCGTCTAGTCTTTTCTATAGTTTCTTGAGTCAAATATGTATTCTTTTCCTTTTTATTAAACAGAGTATTGGATTTGTAATAGTCTATCCATTATGAAATAAAGGATTGGGTTATCTTGCTATTTTGCGCATCTCTGTTTTTGTGTCGAATACACGACCACTCTGATTGACATGATTGATATAGACACGTCGCGCATCTCCGGGTATCTTCCGCGCTCGGGGCGTGACAGTCTTTGTGGTATCAGAGCCTAAGGTATTCAATTCCTAGGAAACCCAAGTCCAAGGATAGGTTTCAAAACCTTTAACCAAGTGAGAGTGGGTAGAACCAAGGGTTAAATGATCAATGAGTCCTTTATAAGATCATAGTGATATAATACTAACATAGCTATTGTAATTGTAGGATAATGGCTGCCGAACGTGCTCAATGGCGCAACATGCAGCGTACCCTTCAAGGGATGACCCAAGTGCTACAACAGGTAGCACAAGGTGGTGCTCCACGAGCTGGAAGCTTACACCAAGCATTCAAGAATATGAATCCCCCGAAGTTCATGGGATCGACCGATCCAGACGATGCCGAGCATTGGGTTCGGGAGATTGAACGTATATTCCGTGTCATGCAATGCACGGATCAGGACAAAGTCTTATTAGCTACTTTCCAGTTAGAAAAGGATGCTAGATGCCAGTGGGAGTCGATTGAAGCTACAATTGACCCAACTCAAGTTACATGGGGAGAATTCGTTGAATATTTCAACGCCAAATATTTCTCTGATAGGGTCCAGGAAAAGAAGGCCGCCGAATTTGCCGCATTAAAGCAAAGATCTTTATCGGTGGCTGATTATGAAGCACAGTTCTCTAGACTGTCTAGATATGCTAAGCATTTAATTAGCACGGAAAAGATGAAAGCCCGTAGATTTCTTAATGGGCTTAGGCCCCACTACATTACTCAACTGGCGCCTATGGATATTCAAGTTTATACTGAAATAGTGCGCCGAGCTCAGTTGCTTGAAGATGCCACGGAACTATCTGATAGGATCCGTGGGAAAGACAAAAAGGAGCAAGTCACAAGTTCGGGTTCTTTTAAACCCAACTTTAAGAAGAGGCCCAATAATGGAGGTTCTTCCTCTCAAGATCAGAAGTTCAAGAAATCTAAGCCTTTCTCTATCACCACTACACCTTCAAACGTAGTATGCAAGCATTGTGACAAGGCTGGTCACAAAACAGAAGAATGCTGGAGGAAATTAGGAGCATGTCTCCGTTGTGGGAGTCGTGAACATCGGATTCCCGATTGTCCATTAATGAATGACCAAGACGGTGAGGGTAAACGCCCAGTGACAAGGAACGCGCGTCTTCATGCAATCCAAGAGACCGAACCAGAAGAAGAAGGCGGATTGGTGGAAGGTACATTAAAAATTTGTTCCAAATATGCACATGTCTTAATTGATACGGGTGCATCGCATTCCATTATTTCCAAGAAGTTTGCTGACCCGTTACCTCTAGAACCGGAATGGATGAAAATAGTGTTGTCTACTCCTCTCGGAAACGAGACGGATATCACGCATCATTACCAAAACTATGAGGTGTTGGTTCGAAGAAAGAATTTTCCTATTGATCTTATCTGCTTAGATCTAAAAGAATATGATGTTATACTAGGAGCAGATTGGTTATCCAAATACCAGGCAACGGTTGATTGCCGTGATAGCAAGATTGTTTTCAAGGAATTTCCGGAACTGACTTATACTAGTCCTAAGAGTCGAAGCAAATCCCCTCTTATTTCGGCTCTTCGAGCAAACAAGCTCGTCAGGAAAGGATGTGTATCCTTCCTTGCTTTTGTCACTGTTAAAGAAGCTAAGGAAACCAAGATAGAAGACGTTCAAGTAGTACGAGAATTCCCAGACGTATTTCCAGAAGATTTGCCGGGATTACCCCCTCAAAGAGAAGTGGCCTTCACCATTGACTTAGTCCCTGGTGCTGGTCCTGTTTCAAAGGCACCATATAGAATGTCCCCTGCTGAACTCAAGGAGTTGAAGGAGCAGTTGATGGAACTAATCCGAAAAGGGTTTATTAGACCAAGTACTTCCCCGTGGGGAGCACCAGTCTTATTTGTAAAGAAGAAGGATGGATCCATGAGATTGTGTATCGACTATCGACAGTTGAATCATCTTACTATCAAGAACAAGTATCCACTGCCGAGAATCGATGAGTTATTTGATCAGATTTCAGGATCCAAATATTTTTCCAAGATTGATCTCAGGTCGGGATATCATCAATTAAGAATCAAGGATGATGACATTCACAAGACCGCATTCAGAAGCAGGTATGGCCATTACGAATTTGTTGTTATGCCTTTTGGACTAACAAATGCCCCTGCTGCCTTTATGCAGTTGATGAATAGCATATTCAGGCCTTATCTAGATCAATTTGTGGTGGTTTTCATTGATGATATATTGATATATTCCAAGACTAAGGAAGAACATGAAGAGCATTTGAGGATTTCATTACAAATCTTGAGGACAAATCAATTATATGCTAAGCTCAGCAAATGCGAATTCTGGCTTGAAGAAGTGGCTTTTCTCGGACATGTGATATCCAAGGATGGATTATCTGTAGATCCGTCAAAGGTTGAAGCAGTTAGGAAATGGGAAAGACCCACTAATGCAAGCGAGATCAGAAGTTTCTTAGGTCTTGCAGGCTATTATCGGCGATTCATCAAAGATTTCTCTAAGATCGTCGTGCCCCTTACAAGGTTAACTCGCAAGGAGATCCGATACGAATGGAGTGAGGAATGTGAAAGAAGTTTTCAAACTCTCAAGGATCATCTCACCACAGCTCCGGTCTTAGCTCTACCGATAGAAGGAGAGAAATTCGAGGTCTACACTGATGCTTCTGGCATTGGCCTTGGATGTGTCCTAATGCAACAAGGAAAGGTCATAGCATACTCTTCACGTCAACTGAAGAAGCATGAGGAGAATTACCCCGTCCATGACTTAGAACTGGCCGCGGTAGTATTTGCCCTAAAGATATGGAGACACTACTTATATGGAGCACAGTTTACTGTATACTCCGATCACAAAAGTCTCAAATATCTATTTTCACAAAAGGAGCTAAACATGAGACAAAGACGCTGGCTAGAATATCTCAAGGACTTCGACTTCAATATACAATACCATCCCGGAAAGGGTAATTATGTTGCTGACGCCCTTAGTCGAAAGCCGAGAGCAATGATAGCAAATTGTATGATGCAAGAATGGAGGTTACTTGAACAATTCTCCGAGCTCAATATAAGCTTGGACACGGAATCCAAATTTGTCACACTATCTCATGTAAGCATACAGTCAGATTTGTTATCTGAGATACAAACACTTCAGGATGATGATCCTATATTAGTAGAAATCAAAGGCAGATTAGAAGGACAATCTGATTTTCAACTAACTTCTGATGGAAGATTATCGTTCAAAGATAGAACTTGTATACCCGATTGTCCGGAATTAAAGAAGAAGATCTTAGATGAAGCTCACCGATCAAGGTACACTATTCATCCAGGATCAACTAAAATGTACCAAGATGTAAAGAGGAACTTTTGGTGGCCCAATATGAAAAGAGAAATAGCGGACTATGTATCACGCTGTCTCACATGCCAACAGGTCAAGGCGGAACACCAAAGGCCTGCGGGAAAACTACATCCTCTAGATATTCCTAAGTGGAAATGGGAGGATATTGGTATGGACTTCATCATGGGTTTGTCTAAATCTAAAGGAGGACATGATGGAATCTGGGTTATCATTGACCGATTGACTAAATCGGCACATTTCTTGCCAATCAAAAGCCGATGGTCAATTGATGTGCTAGCTGCACTATACATCAAAGAAATAGTCAGGATACATGGAATTCCTGTCTCAATCGTGTCTGATAGAGATCCCCGTTTTACTTCTCATTTTTGGAATGGATTACAACATTCGTTGGGAACAAGGCTCAACTTTAGTACTGCTTTTCACCCACAAACGGATGGTCAGACCGAGCGAACTAATCAAGTTGTTGAAGATATGCTGAGAGCATGCATTATTGACTTTGGAGGAAGCTGGCATGACCACTTACCTTTAGTTGAATTTGCATATAATAATAGCTACCAAGCTAGTATCCAAATGGCACCTTTCGAAGCCTTATACGGAAGGAGTTGCCGATCTCCCATATGTTGGAACGAAGTTGGAGAGAGACAACTATTAGGTCCAGACCTGGTAAGGGATACAACTGAGAAGATACAGGTAATCAGAGAAAGATTACAAGTTGCTCAGACAAGGCAAAAGGCTTATGCTGATACCAGGAGAAGAGATCTTGAATTCCAGGTTGGAGATCATGTATTTCTTAAAATATCCCCTGGACGTGGCATACGAAGATTTGGTGTTAAGGGCAAGCTTACGCCAAGATTCATCGGACCATTTGAGGTACTCGAAAGAGTTGGCGAGGTTGCTTATCGCATCGCGTTGCCTCCTCAGTTGTCCGAGGTACACAATGTATTTCACATATCTATGTTGAAGAAGTATGTGCACGATCCGTCTCATATTATTGAACATGGAGATCTGGTGATCCAGAAAGATCTCACATATGAACAGAAGCCTATGAAGATCTTGGATCGAGAAATACGAGCTCTAAGGAATAAGGTCATTCCCATGCTCAAGGTGCAATGGAATAAGAATCCCGAACGCGAAGCGACATGGGAGACCGAAGAATCTATGAAGAAACGATTTCCCGAGTTATTCTAAGAGGTATATGTTCTACGCTCTCCACATGTATAATTATATATATATTGAATTTGGGGACCAAATTCTTTTTAAGTGGGGGAGGGTGTAGCAACCCTAATAAATGAATAATTGAAATAAATTAAAACATATATATTACAGAAGTAATATATAAAAGGAATAGGGTTAATTGGATGAAATAAAATAAATTAAAAATAACGCCTCTTATTAAGGCGTTAATTTATAAATAAACGCCTCTATCAAAGGCGTGACTAAAGAAAGGACGCCCACATGTGCGGTCGTCAACTCTCACGACCAAATAGGCAAGTAAAAGAAACGCCCATATATGGGGCGTGTTTCAAAAACAAGGAACGCCCTTATCCAAGACGTTTCTTAAGAAACGACCTGAACTAGGTCGTTAATTAAAGAATCGACGCCCTTACCTAAGGCGTTAATTCCATTCGGACCCGTTCGACCCAGAGCTTATCAGGGGAAGGATCAACCTGATCCAGTAAGTGTCTACTAGGGTAAGGACTCTATTAGGGAAGCATTACTTCCACACAATCACTAACCCTAATAGGATTTCCAAAATCTTATAAATAAGCCTTGATCGAACAACCCTAAACCTATTTGATACCTCCGACTGCAGAGGTACGTGAAGAACAAACCGTTCTTCTTAATTTCCCTTTTTGTTCTCTGCTTCAGTTGCATGAAGAATTAACAATTCTTCATCTTCTTCTCTATACAGGTTAAGGGAGCTCGGTGGCCGTACGTTGAGAGCTGGTAAAGATCTTTTCTTCACTTTTGACGTGATGATCAGATTTCAAAGAAACTGATACAGTTTCTTCTCTCATAGGAAAGCTGTTGTAGAAGCCTCTTCATCAAAGCCATCATCTTCTGCTAGCCAAAAACCCCTCACGGTCATCTCCAAATCAACTCTTAAAGGTAGGTTTTCTCAAGTTATTGTAGCCCAAATGAAATTAATGCAAGATATATATATATAAGCATGTCATGCATACGGTTATTATAGTTTCCATGCGTTTTCTGCAATATTTTGAAAGAGACGCCCCTGTCAAGGGCGCTAATTCACATGAAACGACTCTTCCCAGGTCGTTAATTTCATGTTTAACGCCCCGTACTCAGGCGTTAATTTCTTTAAACCGTTAATCACCTATCTTAAGAATTGATTATCTATGAAATCCTGATTATAAAATAATACATGATCCTCTGTCTTCAACCTGCTAACTTTACTATCATGATATTACATTCGTTCCTCTGTTATCCTGAAATTGTTACTGTCCTTAAAGTTTCTGAAGGAACTTGAATTAACGACTTGGACAAAGTCGTTTTCCACATATTAACGCCCCCTCATAGGGCGTGAATCTGAAAGGTAACGCCCCTTCCTAGGGCGTGTATCGGTTAAAATCCTGAAATTTATATATTCTGAAAAATAGAATTAAATAGTAACGCCCCTGCCCAGGGCGCGTTTTTTATAATTCCTGAAAATTAATTGTATTCTGTCAAATATGTAAACAATAAGACGCCTTCTGGTGTAGTCGTCAGATCTTGAAGAAACGACCCTGACCAAGGCGTGTTTTAGATAAATTACTGAACTAATGAAAATTCTGCAAAATAGAAACATATGTAAATGCCCTTCTGTTAGGCGTTAATTACTTGAGAAACGACTTGCCCTAAGTCGTTATTTTACTGTAAACTGTTTTTAACCCGTTACTGTTAAACGATTGTTTCAATATATATTTATATACATATATCGGCACTATTCTCCACTCCGTGAGTATAGTCCCACTTTTCACGTTGTTTTATCGATCACACTCAACTCTCATTGACATACAAGCTCTCCATTGGACATTCCGTTCCTTTGGACTAGCGAGTTAGTCATAGAGACCTCCGTAAGACTCCTCGTAGCCTTGGATTCCCTCAAGGCCGACTGAGCTGGTTGTACCCTAAAAACCCATTACACCATTGATGCCATGTCACTCTAAAGAAACATGGTATACCGGCCCTTATGATTATACAAAGAGTATATCATAAGAAATTCTTAATGGGATGATGATATCATGCCATATCATGTCGTTCTTGTAAACCCCAATTCTGTGATAAGAATGAGGGTATCTTACCTTTGATATACTGTTCATGTGGACCTCAATTCTATATAAAGAATGTCCATACTGATTTGTCATGGTACCCAAGTTAAGGGAATCATGTTCTACCTAGTTTTATCGATATCGTGATTATACCGTTATTATCGCCATTCTATGTCCTTTGTCATATTTTGGACTCTATTCTATCAAAGTTGTCATACGTGTCTTCAAGCTTGATTATTGAAATTCTATGTTGGCTATAAACAAGAGTGGATGTCAAAACACATGATAAATGTCTGCGCATATAGGGCCCGATCTGGTCCTGGGAGGAGAACCCGAAAGTACTTGTGCCCATGGGAGTTAAAATGATAAGGTATCTAGCATTATACCGAGTACTTGACTTGCTTGATTGGACATTGCACACACATCTTGTACTTGACTCGTACTTGACATGAAATGAAATGCGTGGCCCGAAAAAGGGTAATTTACTTGCTTGCTTGATACATGATAGCCAAAGTTCTTGGCATGATTTGTTAAATGTACTTGCTTGAATATCTCGAATAAACTTGTTATCTTGTTGAAAGTTCATGATAAGTTCATGTTATTTCCTTGATACTACATTCTATCTATCCTGGCGTTTTATGCGAGCATGCATAGCTTTATTGCATTCATAAAAATGTAATTACTTAAACCCCTTGCTAGTACTTGAGATATAATTTCCTACTGAGCGTTCGCTCATTCCGTTTGTCCCTTTGTACTTTTCAGGTAAGTCCGACGACGATGGAAGTCAATCGGATGGGAATGGTCAAGAGTGAAAGTGATAGAGCTTCTACAAGTGTCGTCTAGTCTTTTCTATAGTTTCTTGAGTCAAATATGTATTCTTTTCCTTTTTATTAAACAGAGTATTGGATTTGTAATAGTCTATCCATTATGAAATAAAGGATTGGGTTATCTTGCTATTTTGCGCATCTCTGTTTTTGTGTCGAATACACGACCACTCTGATTGACATGATTGATATAGACACGTCGCGCATCTCCGGGTATCTTCCGCGCTCGGGGCGTGACAGAGAGAGTGTTGAAGGAGAGGATGGTTTTCTGCTATGTTTTTTCTATGCTTCTTTAAGAAGCTACATTGTTTCTCCGTTCGATTGTCTTCGATATTTCTTTATATTTTTAGTTGTTTGTTCTTAAATTCTGATACTCTGTTTTATCCTTCCCTCTAGGTGTAGAGGAAGAGAGGTGGATCCTCTGGGTTGCATTGTGATTCCCTCTGAATCAGATCAGAGGAAGGGAGGTGGTCTCCGGGGTTGCTGTGTTCAGATAGTGAGGAGGCTATATGGGTTGTTCCCTCCGGCTGTGGAGGAAGAGAGACAGCGTCTCTGAATTGCAGTGAGGGTGAGTCACTGCTGGGTTCCCTCTTATCTAAGCGGAAGGGAGAGTTATCTCCGGGTCAGGTCTTGGGGTGTGAGACCTGGGTGCAAGCTGTGTGTTCAGCTTCTGTAGGGATTTCGATCCCCAAGCTGTGGATCAGCGTGTTGTTGGTAGACTGAGTCTGCGGTTCTTTCTTGTGAAAGGAAGCCTCACTCGACCTTGAGTGAGGGATGGACGTAAGTCTGCAGGTTGCAGACTGAACCATCTAAATCTCCTGTTCTTCGTGGTTTGGTTGTGCGCATCTATCTTCCTTATGATTTTGTCTGGCTTCATTAAGTAAATGTGAATGTTGATGATTGAAATCTTGGTCTGACTGCTCGATAGGTGGTTGTGCATATGTGCTGATGAAATTTTGAGTCATTTATGTTCTGCGCTCATGAATTACGTTATATTGGTTAAGGGTCCTGCCTCGACTCAGTCAAATATTTTTTAAACGGTGATCTATTCATCCCCTGACCTTCTAGCTCACCGTCCTCCTGTTTAACATACAAGGTCTGTGCACTTCTACATTAAGCATAAAGATGTTCGGTGCAATTTCTTGCCTTGTACCAAACCAGGTCCATGCACACTTTCCTTGTGTGATACAAGGTCGGTGCACATTTGCTCTTGTGCGATACAAGGTCGGTGCATACTTTACTAATATGCATATCAAGTCGGTACACCTTCTGCTGGTCTGCATACTAGGTCGGTGCATGCTGTGTTAGTCTACATGCAAGGTTAGTGCATATTTTTTGTCGAGCATAGAAGGTCCGTGCATTCTAGTTTTTATTCTACCTAAGGTCTATGCATATTTTGCCTGAGCATATATAAAGTCGGTGCAATGTTAAACATTTAGCGTATAAAGGTCAGTACAACTCTGTGTCATGCATATGTAGGTCTGTGCATACTTTACCATACGCTTGGAAGGGTCAGTGCACATTTTAAGTTCGTGCATAAAAGATTCATGCATAAAAGGTTCGTTCACTCTTCTTCTTAGAGTCTATGCATATCTCAGTCTTTGAGAGGTAAGGTCAGTGCATATCATCAAACAGCTAACCCTCATGACTGTTTCTTTGCGAGGTGAGCGATATGGTCGAGCAACTACTAAGCAACCTACGAACTTATCTCACGTGGAATTTAAAGTACCAGGTTAATGGCACATGATCCAAGGCAAGGAGCGATCCAGATGATCCTACCACATAGAATGCTAAAGTACCACGATTCTGACATGTAGAACTTAAAAGGATCAGATCTGCATGAAAGTTTGGGTGGGAAACGTGGCATCCACACACCCATCATCTGCTGCTTATAAGAGAGGATCGAAAGGCGGTACAAGAGAGTGAGGGGCAGAAGAGAGAGAATAGAATATCAGAAGCCTCTGCCAGTGCTGAAATTCCCCATTTGAGAAGAGAGAAATGTCAAGGAGAAAAAACAAGAGAGAGAGAGAGAGGCAGTTCAGAAAGAGAAGAGCCTGAGTGATCGCTAGTATTAGAGTCTGAAAGTATGCTTCCACGGAAGCTACATTGTCATTGTTTCTGGGCGATTTGTCTTATTTGTTTATTTTCATCTTCAAGTTTTCGCATTTTCTATTCTACTTTGTTACCCTCTAATTTCACTTGGAGGAAGGGAGAGGTACTCCGGTTTCCCTCTATCGTGTTTGGAGGAGGAGAGGAACGATCCTCTGGTTCGTGAGTTGCTGGGAGCAATTCACGGGATTCCCTTTGCTGATTACAAAGGAAGGGAGGTTGAACCTCCAGTGATTCTTCTTGTCATCAAAAGAGCAAGGAGAGTGTTCCTCGGGGCAAGCTGTCAGACAGCGGATGTTAGCAGACTGAGTCTGCGGTTCTTAATTGCTTAGTGCAAGGAAGCCTTACTCTGGTGGAGTAAGGGGTGGACGTAGATTGCGGATCGCAATCGAATCACCTTAAAAAGCTCTCTGTCGCATCTGTGTGGATAGCTTGGTTGTTCTCTCATTTTGGCTCTAGCACGTCAGCTGTTCGATTATTGGTTCATCATAACTTTCTCTCTCGATAAGTTTCTGTCCATTTGTCTACTTCGTGGCCAGACTAGGAGAGTTTCATTACTGCGACTCAAATTACATAATTTGTTTTTGAAATTATTTTAAATTGGACGTGATCTATTCATCCCCCCTTCTAGCTCACGTTCTGAGTGTTTTCTCAGAGACAACTCCACTACAAACGCTGCCTAATAGCTTGGACCGAGGGAAACAAATCCCTCACACCCTAACCTTGCAACCCACAAGATCAGACCCACTGTTACACCAGTGACCGGAGGAACAAATCCTCCCTTCTTCTGATACACAGAAAGAACCGTGAATAGCTCCCTACTGCTCACAACCCAGAGGAATGAATCCTCTCTTCTTCTGAAGACTCAGAAGGAACTGTGAACAGCTCCCCGCTGCTCACAACCAAGAGGAACGAATCCTCTCTTCTTCTTTTACACAGAAGGAACCGGAGGAACTAATCCTTCACGTTCTGGTTTCCCAAAACAACCCACGCATAGTGGTGAACCGTGCGCAACCACCTTGTGTGCACCAAGCACACCAAGGCAAGAACCAAACAAAATATGTAAAGAAAACAAAACAAAAGCTGAACAGAACAGCATAATGAAAGACTCAATCGAGAAACAAAGGAATGTAGCTTCCTATGGAAGCACTTTGACTGTAGTCTCCATAGCTCTGCAGATCTTCCTCTCTTCTCTTCTCTTTCCTTCTCTCGAACTCCCCTTTGAGCTCAGTTGCTCTCTCTCCTTCTTCTTCCTGCTCACTCTCTCTTTCTTCTTTTCTCGCCACCCTTATGAGCTCACCTATCTCTCTCTCTCTTCCTTCTTATGCCACAGCTCTTCTCCTTCTCTAAGCTCACTCTTTAAGCCTTGGTAGCCTTACTCTTTTCTTCTCTATTCTTCTCTCCTTTTAGTAGTAATGAGCTCGCTGATCTCTCATTCTCTTTTTCTCTCACTTTTCTGGACGTGGCTTCCCTTGGATGTCGTCACTCTCACCTTTGAGCGAGCTCTCTAATGTGATTATCCTTTGTACCTGATGATTTCCTTTTCTGCATGGGAGGTACAAAGTCTACTGCTCTTGATTTGGTAGCTTGATATCTGGACCGTCCAGATCCATAGAGGCTTCCAGATATTGAGAAGAGTGGCCACATATTGGCTCGAAGGTGATAAGGTACGGTGCCACCCCATTGGCCTGCAAATCCCCTTCATGCAGTATACGACAGTTCGAAGCTTTTTTCCCAAAGGCAAAGAGCATTTTCGAATGAAACCCTTTTCAAGAGTTCTTTGATTGGTCCAGCTAGAAAGTAGGAATATCTTCTGCCAAATGGTTTTTTGGAACCGTGAACCATCGAACCACATGCCTTTGGATCGATTGGACTTGGACTTTTGTGCCAGATCCTTCTCACGTGCAAGTTCTCAAAGGATGCTTTCGGAGTTCGCAAGGTATGCGTGGACGCACTGTAAATGTAGCGTTGACGCAGCCTTCTTCGAGGACACCCTATAACATGTTCTCTCTGCAGGGTGTGCATTGACATGATGTGCATGCAGCGTCAACGCATCCTCTATTAAGCTGGCTTCTACTGCTTCTGGAACCGAAGCTGCGTTGATGCAGTGGGCTGCTACGTTGATGCAATCACCTGTAGTGGGCATTTTACACCCATGCTAGCTATTTGTCACCATAACTTAGCCATTTTTCACCCTTAGCAACTATTTGTTTCCCTTACGAGCCATTTGTCACCTTTAACCTGTATTTTGTACTCCTGCTGGACTACTTTAAATGTGACATGTTGGTGCTTGTAGTTATGTGACTTGGGCTTGCCTGGAGAGATTGATTGAAATGGTGCTACTATACTGGTAATGTATCTTGCTAGACTGCTGGTATGAGCTTCGGAAGACTGCAGACTTCTAGCAACATATGGCGTACTGCCACTGCACTGAATATGCTGCTAGCTTGTTCATGCTAGCATAAGATGCTTGATTCTGCCTGATAAGCAAACAAAGATTCCATTTGACTTTACTGAACCTTGATGTGCTGCTGCTGCTATGGTTGAAGACTTGAAACTGCTGACCAACATGGACTGCTCTTTAGAAGAACAAATGCTGCCATTCCTCCTCGATGTCATCATTAAAGGCCATAGGAACTGAAGATTAATATTGTCTTTTGATCTTTAAGGATGTTAATCAATGTCGCCTAAGGCTCAAGAGGACTCCAAATTCAAGATAACAAGGTTAGAAAACCCATACACCATTGATTCCTTCGAACAGACTTGATAGCTCTTCATGTTTCACTACTAAGAGCTATTTTCACCTCTAAGGAGTTATTTGTAACAGATAATGGCTATTTGTCACCGTTAGGCATCTATTTTTTACCCTTAATCTATCGCTAAAGGCCTATTTTCACTGTTGTGAGGTTCGACTGAACTAGAGTCGACTCCAAGGCCTTATGGAGTTGACTCCGCTTCAGTCTTTTTCACCCTTGAACTGCCATCACCCATTTTTCACCCTTGATGGTCCATTTTTCACCGTTAACTTCCATTTGTCACCCCTGCACACTTATTTGTCATCGTTAATCATAGGGAGCTGTCGCCTTCTGCTTGTTTCTTCTTTTGCTCGGGCTGTCACCTTAAGCTATTTGTCACCCTTAGGTGTACATTCTACACCGTAGATGCTTCATTTTTCACCCTTAAGGCACTGTTTGTCCCTCTTGAGTTCTTCAACTGGCACAGACCTCTAGCTTGCACTTACGTTGACTTTGAGGTCTGATTGTTGACTCCAAGTTATATCTGACTGGTCCACGTTCTGTCTGACTAGTCCACGTGGACTATCTTGCTGTTAACTTTGGGCTTGACTTGACTAACTTGACTATTGACTTTGAGTTTACTCTTGGTTTGACTGCATTGACTCTTCATAATATTGCGTTGACTGCATTGACTATGAGTTGACTCTTGGTTTGACTATGTTGACTCTTCATAATATTCCGTTGATTGCATTGACTCTTGTACATGAGAACACTATGCTTCTCCAAGTCGACTTGTGTTGTGCTTGAGGCTTCTCCAAGTCGGCTTGAGGTTCTTTTCTGAACTCCACAACCATCATTCATCTTGTTAACCTGTTCTAACACGATATCATCATTAAACACATAATAGTGACTCATGAATGAATCATAGGGTTTGACATCATCAAAATCCCAGGGACAGAACATAAGGAAACTAAAATAATAGCAGAGGTCCAGAAAGTCCATAGTATTTAGTACAGTCGGCAACTGGCATAGGGTACTGTGCTTTATTGACCTTGTCATCTTCTTTCTTTTCTGTGCTAGAAGACCCATGGCGGTTAGGAGGAGGACTCATTCCCTGCTTGAGCTGTCAGTCGAGGCTCAGGAGGAGCACAACAGGGAGTCATCTTCTTCGGCTACAGCGGGTGTAGGAGTAGGAGCGCAAGGACAGGCAGAGTTCTTTGAAGGCATGCATCAAGCTCATCCTCGGCAGCAGGGTAGAGATGTTAGAGAGGGCTCGTCATCCCAGGGGAGCCGTAAGTGGGTGCTGAAGGAGTTTTTGTAATTTTGCCCACCTCAGTTTGAGAGGCAGCCTGATCCAGATGCAGCGAGAGCATTGGTTGATGCTATGGAGAGGGTGTTTCACACCATAGAGTGTTCAGATGATGAGAGAGTGTTGCTGGCCACTTATCAGTTGCAGGGTTCTACATTGGCCTGGTGGACGACTGAGTGGGAGTTGGCATTCCACTCTCGCCCGCTCCGACAAAATGAGTCGCAGGAGTTTCTTGAAGCTTTTGAGCATGTATTTAGCTGAGAGCATGTTAAAGCGAAGAAGATGTATCCGTTTATAGAGCTAACTCAGAGGGAATATGTCAATGATGCAGTATAGGTCCAGGTTTATAGAGTTGGGTCGCTATGCTCTATACATCATGACAGATGAGAAGATAAAGACTCCGTAGTTTATTAGGGGACTGAGGCTAGAGCTCAGGGATGTTGTGATCGGGACCCGTATTATAGACTTGGAGGCAGTATATCAGGCAGCAACAGATTTGGAGGATGATTTATAGAGGACTCAGGAGCAGGACGGGACTGGTCAGTCTCAGTCAAGTCATGGGCAGTAAAGGTCCATGCTATAGTAGAGTGCCTTTCAGCATCCTTCAGGCAGGTCTGGACTGTCGCCTTCAGCACCATCGGCAGTTGGTTCTTCATCTTTTGGTTTGAAGCTCAAGCGGATGTTTAGGAGAGGTTTTAGTAGGAGGCATCAGGACTGCCAGGAGCAGAGGCAATCATCAGTATGTAGTTTGCAACGGCCCTTACCACTTTAGCGATAGAGTTCAGCAATTGGTCAGCAAGGGCCATGTCCTCGGTGTTGCGATTTTCACCTTGGAAGGCCGTGCTCAATGACTGTGACGTGTTACAAGTGCGGTCAGGTGAAGCACATGGCATTGGAGTGTCCTCAGAGGTCGTGCCAGTCTTTTCACTTCCAGCTGCAGCCATAGCCGCAGCAGTAGGCCTAGCTTCTACCACTTCTGAGGTTCGCTAGCGTAGGGAGGCAGAGATCCCGAAGGCACGTGATGGACATGACTAGAGCAGAGGCTGAGGCATCCCAATTGGTGGAAGGTACAGTTTCGATTCTTGGTTGTGCTACTCAAGTTTTGTTTGATTCTGGTGCTTCTCATTCCTTTATATCCAAAGATTTTGTTGCTTGTGCCGAGGAGTCAGCCTTAGATATGGCTTGTGGTTTGGCTGTGGGCTACCTTCTGGTGATTTCATGATCACTCCTTATTGTCTTAAGAGGGTGCCAGTGTGGATTGGAGGGCAGAATCTGCTAGCCGGACTATATGTGTCATGCCCCGAGCGCGGAAGGAACCTAGTATGCGTAACGAGTTTATATCATTCATGTCAATCAGAGCATAAGGAATTCAACCTTATAGATAGACTACGTAAAAGTAAAGTTAATAAACCAAATCCTTTATTTCATTAATAACTTCAACTAGTTCCATACATAATCCTTCAAAGTAAATGACAAAGTATACTCAATAAAGAGAAAACTATAATAATTGACTCAAAAAATAGGAAAAGACACGACTAGGTAGACGCTTCCATGTTCGGGTGGCTCTATACTCTTCACTCATTTTCATTCCCGTCCGAATAATCTTCGTCATCAGAGTTACCTAAAAAATAGAGAAAAAAATTAGGGTGAGCAAATGCTTAGTAGGAATTATATCTCAAGATGAAGCTTGCTTTAAGTAAATTACGTGTTACATAAACTATGCAAGTATAGCGATGTATGTACGCAAGATAAAGTCGAGAGTAGTGTTGAGTGGTGATAGCCAGATCTAGAGGGGAGGGGTGAATAGATCGGCCCCTTTTTTTGCCCTTCTTTGTGGAAATAAAACTTAAATCTAACCCAACTGATAATGAGACATATATTAGTTAATAGCTAAGAAGTTAGATACACACATGATATCTGGAAATGGTCATGTCAAGCTTCTACCGTTGGAACAAGAGAGAAAGCAAACCACAAGACAAGATCTTTAAGGTGGTTCGGTCTCAATCTAGAGACCTACGTCCACCCCTCACACAACACGGTGAGGCTTCAATGGTGCCAACGCACAACCGCTGATTCACAGCTTCTAACTGAGAGATATACTCTCACACTCTGCTGCCACATAGCTTGTGGGATCACAACCCAAAACACACAGACCGGTGTCCACACCGTCTATCTTCCTACACGCAGGTAGGGAATGAGTGATATGGAGTTTGTTTTTAAGAAAAGAAAACTGAAAAAGAACTAGCCAGACAGAGTATCGTAAGAAGCACAATGAGAAGGAAGTCTCCTGTCTGGGAAAGAGCTTGAGGGGTCCTTGGCTTTCTTCTTCTTCTTCCTGGATCTTTACCACAACCCTTAAGAAAGAAAGATGATCAAGCTTTAAACTTTCAAGGGTTCTGGACGAAGCTTCATGAAACCTTTCTGCTTGCAAAAAGATCTCTCATCGTGAAGAAGAGGATCATCTTATTTTTGTTGCGCTTAAACCAGCAGCATCAGGAAGGAGTGTAGCTTCATCAGCAAGTCTTCCAGCTTTTCGTTTTCCTCTTGCTTGCTTGGATGCTCACCCTCAAACTGGAGCCATGCTCCTCATATATTGGTGTCCTAGGGCGACACCAACGTTGTCCACTTATCAAGCAACACCCAGAATGTCATATCCACATTATTTGATTTGCTTCCATTTGCATAGTTGACTCCTTTTCTGTCAAGTCTACATATATGTGGGTAGGTAGGAGACCATAGCAGCAAAGGTACGATCTTTTTCAGAGGATATCTCTTCCAAGACACAGTCCTCTAACGATATAGTACTTTGACGGCTCTTTCCAGAGCAAACAGATCCTCTAGGTTAAGTTCCGGATCCTGAAGATAGCTTCCGTCAGATTCAGATCCATTCTGGTCGAACCAAATGTGTCGACACTTTACACCCAGTGTGTTGGGACATCCAGTGAATGTCTTGAAGACCCATGGCAAATGTGTCGAGACATCCATAGTGCTGTGTCGGGACATACGTGCTTGTCTCCGCGATGACACCATGACTGTGTCGAGATAGCACCAAATGGTGTCGAGACATGTGAGCCATGTGCAGAATTGCCGCATGAAGTTGTCGACACAGGAGCGCCATGTGCAGAGATTATCACACGAATGTGTCGACACTTTTCACTCAGTGTGTCGAGACATCGGTGAGTCCAGAGGCCAAACAGAACGGCTTCAGCTTGATTTCTTCTGGAGGTGTCGAGACATGGGTCAGATTTGTCGACACATTCTTTTTATGCCGGAGCTCAAACGTTAGAGATTCAACACATTTTCTTCTAGATGTGTCGGGACATCATTAGGCCGTGTCAAGGCATCACTTAGAGAAGTTTTCCTGCACTAGTTTAGTCAATTCATCAAGCCAAAATATGTTAGATATTCCTCAATTATCTATTAATGATATATGATCTGTTATCATCAAAACTAGGGGACACAACATTCTCCCCCTTTTTGATGATGACAACCATGAATCATTATATCCAAGCATTCATATATCATTACAATCAATTTGGTTTGAGGAGCCATCAACCAAGTAAGATTCATCCATTCACACAACAACTGAATGTTAGCATTTTCCAACATATATCATTTTTCAACAACACAACAAAAAGCTTGTTTCATTGATCAACCATGGTTTTGTA
This sequence comes from Amorphophallus konjac, assembly GCA_022559845.1. Classification (NCBI taxonomy): domain Eukaryota; kingdom Viridiplantae; phylum Streptophyta; class Magnoliopsida; order Alismatales; family Araceae; genus Amorphophallus; species Amorphophallus konjac. The sequence goes on from CM040123.1 coordinate 257,765,862, forward strand.
CAGATCAAGCAAAGATGTGTGCTCAAGCAGTTACATTACAAATCTAAATCCAAAAACTAAAATCTAGATGAAAAATCTAACTACATGCTAGATGCTAGATGATGCTTGTCTTCTCAGAAGTACTTCTCCCCCTTTGTCATCAGCAAGGAGGGGGTGAAGGAGGAGACTGCTGTGGTGGAGGCATGGAGCTGGAATTGGCAAAGTGAAGGATCTGTGCCTCTTGGAAGTCATGTTGCATGTGAGAGATTGCTGTTGCGAGAGAGTCAACCCTCTGAGATAGCTACTCATCCCTTTGTCTGACAAACTGGTGCAAAGACTTGATATTTTCCTTGATGTCCTTGAGCCAGCCATGAATCATTTCACAGATGTATTCTGTTTCAGCCCTCTGCTGGGAGCCTTGTGCTGGAAAACGAGAAGAGGTGGCTTTTGTTTTAGGAGGAGGACACCATTCATCACCTGCGTCCTGCAGGGCTGGTTGGAGTTGAGCTTTATGCAGATGAATGAGCTCCAAGATTTTAGTACCAACCATATCCAGTTTGTTGTACACGACGTCCATCTCGGCCTCAGCTTTGGTGGTGCTGTTGACTGCTCGAGCTGTGGCTGTGTGGACAGTGTCTACAAGCCTGGAGGAGGCATCCCGTAACTTGTTGGAGTCAGAGTAGATCTTTCCTTTCAGCCATTGGGAGGCATCCAGTAATCGGGAAGAAGTAGCATTAACTGTTCTCTCTAGATTGGAGGTGGCATCAGTGGATCTGTTGGTTTCTGCGGTCACATGTGCTCTGATGGATATAGTTGCGCCAGCCGCTTGTGCTCAGATGGATGTTGTTGCGCCAGCCACTTGTTCAGCTAGCTGATTGGAGGAGTCCATCAGTTTGGCACACTTAATGTTGATATTACCTTGCTCTTCTCGTATGTCATATGCATGCCTCACCATGTCTGCAGTTTTCTCTTGGGTTTCAAGGTGAATTTGTTGGAGCCTCTTCATTATTGTCCCAACACTTTCGTACACATTGATGATTGAGTTCATGAAGTTGTACAACCTTGCATCTGACCTGTGTTTGCCATGCACAAATTTTGCCCATCTGCTGGTTTGAACTTGCTCATTGTGGAGTTGGCTGGCTTATATTCTGTCCACTTGCAAGCTGAGTTATCGAAAGGAGGAGTTAATGCTCCCAAACTGAGCAGTGAGAAACTGGATAAGTGCAGGGTGAATGTCCATGAGACTACCAGTGGCACCAAAAGTAGGACCTCGTGAGGTGGAGGTCTCTGTATGAAATTCAGGAGGGGCATCTCTTGCACTGAACACTATAGGCTCATTGTCCGGAGACAGAGGGGGTTGGATGCCAAAAGCCATCATCATCCCAGGCTGGTTGATGCGCTCGACAGTCGTCGTTTAAAAATGCCGTGCCACACAAATTTCAAAATTTATAACCGCACTCACTCACTCGAATGATTTTGAAAATACGAGTACAGTGGTGAATACGGGTCGATCCCACGGGGAGAGAATATTTGATTTTAGCTCAAGTTGGAAATACCCTTATGCTTGAAAACGCAAATTTTGTTCATGGAGTGCGATTATCACTAAGTGGAATGAAATTACAACTTTAAATATCAAGAGAAAAGTAAAGGAATAATTAGCCAATTGAAGAACGCCGTCATTTCCTTGCCGAGCCTTTGATGAAGACCGCTCTGCCTTGGAAGTCGACGCCGTGAGATGATTCGAAGATGACTTACCGCTTTGGGTATGTGCGATGAAACCGTGAAGAAAAGGTTTAGATTGAAATTGAAACAAAACACAAGTGGAAACACAAGTGGCAATTACACCAGAAATCTATTGAAATAGAGGTTTGGAAGGCAAAGAATAATTTGAAATCTAGAAGGAATTAGACAAAATGAACTAAATGAAAGTTGTAGAGAATAAAATGATGAAGAACTTTTATGAAGAACACAGAAATAGAAAATGAAAGGAAGACAATAAAAAATTTGAAAAACTATGACCTATTGGTTCGGATGAACAGTAACAGAGCAAAAATCAGAACATTGAAAAATTAATTCTAACACACAAAATAAGCAGAATTTGGAGAAGTGGTAGAAGAACAAAACTTAGATCTACAAGTAAGGAACAACTTTCATGAAGAACTCAGAGTAAAAGTAAGATGGGAAAGGCTTCAAAATGAAGAAATGGCAGAAGGTATTAACTCGGATGAACAGTAATCACATAAAATAGCACTTACGAAAATGGGTAATAACTCTATGAATTAGGAAGAATTTGAAGAAATGTTAAACATAGAAGTTGAAGAACACTTGAAAACGAACAACTTTAATGAAGAACTCAAATTGAAATGAAGATCACAACAATGAGAAATGAGGTTAAGAAAAGACTGAATTCTAAAACCAAACTTGTATTGAAATAACTTCAACTTACAATCTTGACATCAAAAGCTTACAAAACACCACTCCTAAAATCACCAACTTCAGAAATACAAAGAACAAACTTACATTACAAATGACCCATAGCTTCCTACTCTCCTAACATCTCTTCCTTTTCAACTAACTACTTGTTCCATTACAAATGAAGCCCTTATATAGGGTAACAAACTCTTCTTGCCCATGTAAAACAACTCAAGTGCACCTAATTTTGACCTAAATGTGGGCTGCCATGTGCTGCACACGTTTTTTCAATTTTTTTGGAATTTTTTCGGATTTTTCTGGCATTTTTTTGGCCTTCTTTTCCTTCCCTTTCTCTCTTTCTCTCTCATTTCTCTCTCTGCCGGCACAACGCGCCGGCCGGCCGACCGCGTTAGGCCGCCTGCCCGTGGGCCCGCCGTGCACCCGCCTTCCGCCTGCCGTCCGCGTGTCGCACGCGGGCGCGTGCGCCCGCGCCTCCCCGCCGCTGTCGCCTTCGCCACGCGTCGCTCCGCGCCGGCCACGACCCCCCCGCCTTCGCGCCCTTCTCGCCTCGTCGCCCGTGCGGGCGGCGAAGGCGGGAAGGGGGGCGGGGGTTTGAACAATTTTTTGTTTTATTTATTTATTATATATATATATATATATATATATATCTAGTATATATCGTTAGAAAATTATAGAAAATATCAAATAAATTTTATTTTTTTTTCTAATTTTTTTCTTTTCTTTTTGAACAACTTCTTGGGCTTCTGGCCCATTTTCATATGTAACTTTATTTTCTTTATTTTCTTTTTCTTGGAGCTTTCCTCGTATTGCGTGCCTGCATAAATACACAAAAATCGTTATTAAAATTAGTTAATTTCAGAAAATTAAACATTTGATTCAAACTCAACAATAAGTGTGAGAAGTGTATATTTATGGTTATTTAAGCTCATAAAAATGTGTATAATCATGAATTAAGATGTAAAAAATACACACTTATCACACCCCCCAACTTACTCATTGCTAGTCCCTTAGCAATGTAATTAATGAAAAATTCAGGACCAACAAGAGTTAAAATTATCCATGCCTCATTGCTAGATCATCTTTCATAGAGTTAACTAAAGATCAGGAATTTGGAATAATTACCATAGACTAGCCTTAGGAACATGATCAAGAATTCTAATCAAAATTCAGTAGCACTTGTGCAAGTGGAATACTAAATTCTCAGTAGAGACAATTGCGTCCTCCAATTGCTATTCCGAACAAATGCCTTTCAATTCTGCACTTCGTACTTAGAGCGTTCAGTACACTAGCTTTTTGTCTGCCTTATTGCTATGTCCCTTTTGGGATCACTATATATATATCTTTTTTCTTTTCTTTTTCTCTTTCCTTTGTTTTTTTCTACACACATGATGCTGCACTACCCTTAACTGTTTTACGCGAACCTCAACACGTCTTAGGTGAAGTAGGCCCGGTTCCACAGATCAAAGTTCCCTTATCCTTTTGACGCGAACCTCAACACGTCTTAGGTGAAGTAGGCCCGGTTACTCAGAATCAGAGCATTTTTCATGGTGTTTTTTTTTCTCATAATTTTATATGGCAGAAAGCTTCTAAAAGATCTCTTCTTCAGAAAGTGCAGAATATCCGACACATACCCAAAATAGCAGAAGGCTTGTCCTACTTGTTTCATTCGCGTGCAACGTGATTTTCATTTTTTTAAAGTGCATCTGAACTTTAAAGAGATTCTTAAATCAGTTTTCCAGTGCTAGCTTAAAGAAATTATCCATCATCCTTTTCCTAGTCGTTTCTATTCCAGAATGACTTTTCATGAGACATGAATCCAAAAACATCAACTCGGGGAAAACTGTTATTTAGCGTGACAATACAAAAGTACAAAATAGCAAGAAAAAATAAAAAAAAAATCTTGTTATTTGATCGCCCCCCCCCCAACTTAAATGATATTATCCTCAATGGCAGATGCAGTAGAAAGCTTAGAGAACAAGTAAACATGTAATATGGTTGGGATGGAAGGATACAACCTGATGATCGGGGCGAAATGACAAGGGCTTCATTGCGTGGTGTCCTGACAACTGAGAAACAGACACACTAAAACAAGAAATCAAATCACAAATTCTGGGGTTGCTTCCCAAAAACTATTTATTAGCACATCAAACTATGAAAACGTTGGGCTGCCTCCCAAAAAGTACTAAGTTTACCGTCTTCAGCTAGACGCACTGTAGCTCAACAACCAACAAGTTAATTTTAAAATGAGCCACCAAAGAATTTTATCCTCGCCAAAAGTGTCTTTTTCATGCCCTGAAGAAAACGAATGTGACTGGTGAGCGCAAGGGCAAAGCATGTATCGAGGTGGAGGCATCACAAAAGGACCACCCCAATCAGAGAATAGAGGAGGAACATTGTGAAAAATCATGTCATCAATTATGAAATGTTCCTCCTTAGAGGCTATGGGATCATCATGTAGAGCAAGAGTAGACCAGTCGGTTGGAAGAACTTCAAAAGAATCACCGTGGTCAAGAATTGACATAAGCTCTACCCTATCCTCTAGATTGAAAGTATCATGCGGTACATTCAAATCATTCAATTCCTCATTTACCCCATCGTCATTATTCAAATATATATGCAATTCTTGTTCGACCTTCACTTCTTCTTCCTTTTCATCTTCAAAGGGAATTTCCTCAAATGCAGGGAAAGACATGTGATTAAAGATCTGCGGTGCAGTATACTCTTCCTCTCCCCCTAATTCAAGATCATCCACCTTTCTAGCATTTTCCTCATGATAATCAAGCATAAGCTCCTCAGCTTCATTCATCGGTTCATCACCTTCATCTATTGCATCTCCACTAAATTCCACAATCCCCTCTACTTTAGAGTTCTCATTTGAATTTTGCTGAGAAGACCTCTCTATAATCCCTTTATCTTCTAAATTAAGAGTGCTAGGAGTGTTATGCTCTTGGGGACTCATAGGTTGATCGTAGTCAGTGTGAAGGACTTGATGAGGATTGGGTTCAGAGTAATCAAAGAATTCATTTCCCTCCATGATTTTGACTTCCTCAGTAAGCCTATTGATTTGCTGTTGGAGGGATTGACTGTGGGGAAGTAACTGAATGAATTGATCATCAGAGGTATTAGCGGAGGGTGGAAGAGATGAATAGTGAGGAGGGGAATGATTTGTATGTTGGGCTGGGTCATAATAGTCATCAGAGGTTTTGGCCCAAATATGATTTTCATTATTCCCTTCTTCTCCCCCCAACTTAAACTTCTCATTATTTTCCGTGGCCATCACAACTTGAGTTGCATTAGCTCCCCCCCAATTTTCCTGATATGGCTGCTCCCGATTATCCTCATTATCAAAAATTATTTGAGAGTTGGTGAAGTGAGGATTGATGGATGGTTCATTCAAGCTGATATTATAATCATAATCAAGAAATTGATTTTCAAGGTTTTCCGTGGTGAGGCTATCATGTAGGTCCATTGCTAGCTCTCTATCACGTTGATCAATTTGGGCTTGAATGATTTGGCTTTGAGCATTAAGGGATTGCTGATTGGCCAAGATAAGTTGAGTCAGTTGATTAAACTTGTCCTCGAAATGAGACTTTGGAGGAGCTGGATATGTTGGATGGCACTCAGACTGGGATGAGTAATAATCAGAATAGCAATCAGTCTGGTACTGAGGTGGGGGAGAGTAGATGGGTTGACCTTGAGAATGGGCTCGATTATAAGGATCATTGGAATATGAAGCCCAATCTGCAAAGTGTGGGTTTGAAGGACTTTGAATGGGGTCTTGAGAGGATGCCCAAGAGGATGATTGTTGGTTTTCCCACCTAGGATATGGATTTGTGTGAGAGAAAGAGGTGGAAGAATTCGATGACAATTGATACGGCTCTTGGGTAAAAGATGAATTGTGAACCCCCATTGTGGAAAAGTGAAGGAGTTTGATGATAAGGGGCAAATGAAGGGTTGGAATTCAAATAGCCCGCATAATTGAACATGAAAGAATCTAATAATGGGCCTGAATAAATTTAGATGTGGTAATGCAAAAGACCCAAGAAAGAGTGATGGTTTTTTTTAATGAATTTTTTTTTTTGATTTTGTTGTGCTTTTATGCAAAAATAAACAAGTTAGCACACAAATGACCCTAATGACCTAGATGTGACTTAGACCTACAAGTAGGGTTTCACAAAGTGATTAACGTGAGACTTAAGTTTACCCTCAATATGACCACCAGCCAGGTAAGGGGTGGGGAAGTGGGAGGTTCCCCCTACGTTCGTAGGGACCTTATTATGCCAAACCACTAGCCCGCTTAAGGCGTTTGCCGTCCGACCGTCTTGCCTTAGGCACCGATTTTCATATCAGAGTAAACCTAAATAACACAAGAACCACAGTGTGATCCGAGGGCCAACGTTTACTGACTTTTATTTATGGCGTAGGTCATGCAGATATGCAAGGGAAGTGTGGTTTGCGGGCTAAGGAAGAGTGATGAAATTCCCACCTTATCTTATTTAGGGGTGTTGCCCTTAAAGTATTTTGAAATGAAAATGCACACCATAATTTCAAACAAGGGGTTCTTTATGCAAAATGAATGCCAGAATATGGTGAGTAGAACGTACCTTGCCCCTCGCAATCTTCAAAATGTAATGATAGAAAATTAATAAAGAGAAATTCTATGCTAAATGATGCATGACCTAGAACATGATGTGTGGTTTCTAATCTTGGAATACATTTTTTTTTTGATTTTGGTGCAAGTAATTTTTTTGTTTTTAATGAATGACCCTATCTAGCCAGCACAAAAATTTCTTTTATTTTGATGTTTTATGATTTTTATAGAGTTTTGAAGAGTTTTTCAAATTTTTGTAAAAGTTTTTCAGAAATTGAAAAAATAGAACCTGTTCCTTCGTTTCTGCCCTTCAGCGATGCTTCCGGGCTTTTAACAACGTTTCATATCCTTAGGGTTTCAGGTCCGATCTTCCTCGTTCTTTGATTTTTGAATTTTTTTTCGTTTTCCTGCACAAGTAAAAAGAGCAAAATTAATATTAACATATATACACCAAACACAAGAATATCCAACTATAAACATAATTCACTCCCGGCAACGGCGCCAAAAATTTGATGCGCTCGACAGTCATCGTTTAAAAATGCCGTGCCACACAAATTTCAAAATTTATAACCGCACTCACTCACTCGAATGATTTTGAAAATACGAGTACAGTGGTGAATACGGGTCGATCCCACGGGGAGAGAATATTTGATTTTAGCTCAAGTTGGAAATACCCTTATGCTTAAAAATGTAAATTTTGTTCATGGAGTGCGATTATCACTAAGTGGAATGAAATTACAACTTTAAATATCAAGAGAAAAGTAAAGGAATAATTAGTCAATTGAAGAACGCCGTCGTTTCCTTGCCGAGCCTTTGATGAAGACCGCTCTGCCTTGAAAGTCGACGCCGTGAGATGATTCGAAGATGACTTACCGCTTTGGGTATGTGTGATGAAACCGTGAAGAAAAGGTTTAGATTGAAATTGAAACAAAACACAAGTGGAAACATAAGTGGCAATTACATCAGAAATCTATTGAAATAGAGGTTTGGAAGGCAAAGAATAATTTGAAATCTAGAAGAAATTAGACAAAGTGAACTAAATGAAAGTTGTAGAGAATAAAAAGATGAAGAACTTTTATGAAGAACACAGAAACATAAAATGAAAGGAAGATACTGAAAAACTTGAAAAACTATGACCTATTGGTTCGGATGAACCGTAACAGAGCAAAAATCAGAACGTTGAAAAAATAATTCTAACACACAAAATAAATAGAATTTGGAGAAGTGGTAGAAGAACAAAACTTAGATTTACAAGTAAGGAACAACTTTCATGAAGAACTCAGAGTAAAAGTAAGATGGGAAAGGCTTCAAAATGAAGAAATGGCAGAAGGTATTAACTCGGATGAACAGTAATCACATAAAATAGCACTTACAAAAATGGGTAATAACTCTATGAATTAGGAAGAATTTGAAGAAATGCAAAACATAGAAGTTGAAGAACACTTGAAAACGAACAACTTTCGTGAAGAACTCAAATGGAAATGAAGATCACAACAATGAGAAATGAGGTTAAGAAAAGACTGAATTCCAAAACTAAACTTGTATTGAAATAACTTCAACTTACAATCTTGACATCAAAAGCTTACAAAACAGCACTCCTACAATCACCAACTTCAGAAATACAAAGAACAAACTTACATTACAAATGACCCATAGCTTCCTACTCTCCTAACATCTCTTCCTTTTCAACTAACTACTTGTTCCATTACAAATGAAGCCCTTATATAGGGTAACAAACTCTTCTTGCCCATGTAAAACAACTCAAGTGCACCTAATTTTGACCTAAATATGGGCTGGCATGTGCTGCACATGTTTTTTCAATTTTTCTGGAATTTTTTCAGATTTTTCTGGCATTTTTTTGGCCTTCTTTTCCTTCTCTCTCTCTCTCTCTCATTTCTCTCTATGCCAGCACAACGCGTCGACCGGCCGACCGCGTTAGGCCACCTGCCCGTGGGCCCGCCGTGCACCCGCCTTCCGCCTGCCGTCCGCGTGTCGCACGCGGGCGCGTGCGCCCGCGCCTCCCCGCCGCTGTCGCCTTCGCCACGCGTCGCTCCGCGCCGCGTCGCTCCGCGCCGGCCACGACCCCCCCCCCCCGCCTTCGCGCCCTTCTCGCCTCGTCGCCCGTGCGGGCGGCGAAGGCGGGAAGGGGGGCGGGGGTTTGAACATTTTTTTGTTTTATTTATTTATTATATATAAATAAATAAATAAATATATATATATCTAGTATATATCGTTAGAAAATTATAGAAAATATCAAATAAATTTTATTTTTTTTTCTAATTTTTTTCTTTTCTTTTTGAACAACTTCTTGGGCTTCTGGCCCATTTTCACATATAACTTTATTTTCTTTATTTTCTTTTTCTTGGAGCTTTCCTCGTATTACGTGCCTGCATAAATACACAAAAATCGTTATTAAAATTAGTTAATTTCATAAAATTAAACATTTGATTCAAACTCAACAATAAGTGTGAGAAGTGTATATTTATGGCTATTTAAGCTCATAAAAATGTGTATAATCATGAATTAAGATGTAAAAAATACACACTTATCACTGGTCCATGGGATCTGCAGACTGCTACTGCTGAGGAGCCTACTCAAAGTGGATATCTGCATGGAACATTTCCTCATGCTGATCTAACTGTGCATCTGAAGCTGGCTAGTCCTGTGCTGGCTGATCCTGTGTGGCCTGTGCCTGTGCATGCTATTCCTGTGTAGGCTGTGCCTGTGAAGCTGGCTGTTCTGGAGGGTCAGGTAGATGTCTAGGCAGATTCCTTACAAGTTTGTCACCTTCCTTTTTGAAGTGCATGTAATTTTCTATGAACCTCATGCTGTAGACATTGCTCCTGGGGATAGATATGGACTTCTCATTATCAAGAGGGATGCCAACCTTTTGAAAAATAGCAGTTAGCTGTGCGGCATAGGGCAGGCTACGTCGGTTGTAAGTGCAACTGTCCATAATCTGGAGCATGATCTCAGGTAAACAAACATGGTAATTGTTGAACAAGCAGTAAAACATGAATCTCTGGGTCTCTGTAAGTCTACTTTTGCCACCCCCTTGTGGGGTAATCATGGTAGTAAAAATGTGATGCAGGAGTCGCTGTAAAGGGGGAAACTGGTTTGTGTCAAAGGATTTGACAAGTAGCTGGGTAGCATCCTGAGGGTCTCGAGGCTTTCCTGTCAGAATGGTGTAGGCGAATGACAAGTCAATCTGAACCTCAGATTCTATTTCCCCATCCCGGGGTATGTGTAAAGCCCTATGAAGAAGCTTGATTGTAACATTGATGGAGACCCCCTTGACCTCAGTCCGAAGGACTTTCTTGCTTTCATCAAAAAATAAGTTCTTGTAGAACTGTTGAACCAAAAATGGGTAGTATACCCTGTGATCGGACAGAAACCGTCGCCATCCTTGTAACTCAAATAATGGTAGTAGTTCATGAAAAGACTCAAGCATCATGTGGTCATCAAAATCCACATACCTAGGGAAAGGAATCCTGGTGGGATCACTGTCTTCTTCCCTGACAGAGGCAGCAGTACTGGGCTTCGGAGGGACAAACTGAGCTTTGGCATTCCCTCTTTCTTTGGCGGACAGCCGTGGCCGCTTGGGCTTTGGTTGCGGTGGTGAAACCCTTTCACTGTTCAAGCCCTGGGCCTTGGCAGCTCGTCTCTTAGCTAGTTCTGCAGCTGGGCAGTCCTCAATGCTCTTGGATCGCACCTCTGTGTGTACTTTCGAGGCTGCGGCCTTCTTGGATGAAGCCGCGTCTTTCTTCTTTCCGCGTGTGACCGGAGGAGCCATGGAGAGGTTAGAATAAGGGGAGGTGACGATACGGAGGGCAGCTGGAGATAGCTGGGCAGAGGGTTTCACAGGCGAAAGAGAGGGAACGAGGGCGTCGACCTCCAGGTGAGGATGTGCCGGGTCACCGGAGAGCGATGGTGACGGTGAAATAGGGTTGAAATGAGGAAAGGTAAGAATTCGATTTTCACCGTGAGTTAAATAAGGAAAGTTGAGATTTTTGCTTTTTGAAATAACACCCCTGAGATAAGAAATGGTGTATATACCCCTAAGTTAAGTTCAGAACGGTTTAATGCTTATAAGCTCATTTTTTAGTAATGAAGGGTTGAGAGAAACCGTTTGTGCAACAAAAAATATGACTAAAACATTTGAGAAAGTTAAAGAAAATGGAACCAAGCCCAGTTGGCTTACTTATCACTTTCATTAGGCATGATTGGAAAACGAGGATAAGCAGGTATTGAAATTAAACAAAAACCTTTTTGTTTTGAAGCAAGGTGTAGAGTCAACTCCAAACCATTTTTTTTAATTTTAATAAACAGTCTGATAAAGCATTCACTTTTTGACTCAAGGAAACACGTTGATTAGACGCCAGAGTCCCTGGTTACTCAGTGTAGCTCATCTTTCTGAATTTTTTCGGAACAGAGTTGGCATCCTTCATCATGACTAGATTAACCTTCATTTCATTGATGGAGGATCTAATTTCTCTGAAGATGAAGTCATTGCTCTGAAACTATTGCAGTATGGTTTTTAAGAGGCGTAATCTCCAATTGACTTCAAGTTAGGTAATTTGTTTAAGGATAATACATGCCAATCAATTCACAAACCAAGAAGCCTATATGCAGAGAATTTTTAGACGCTTAGGCAGTGAACATTTTCAATGACTTGATTAATGTTTTAATCCTATTATAAGTGCAAGATTGGTTGAACTCAACGCAATGATTAACGAAAATGACGATTATAAACAAGAAACCATTTCTTTAACAGGAGTAATACACATGAACTCACCCAGGGTTATATAGATGAAAGAAAACATTCTCAACTCCCCCTCACTTAATGCTCGGTGAAAAGTGAAGGTTCAGAGGCGAAAGATTTGAGATGGAAATGAAGGAAGCATTGGGAAGAAGAGGTTAGGGAAACTCTTCGTTTGATCTTCAAAACCAAGGGCGGTTGAGAGACAGTCTCGACACATGACTGGAGGGTGTCGATCTGATTACCAGGTTCTATGCTGCATGTCTCGACACATGTCAGTAGGGTGTCGTCTTGTTCCGCAGACTTTGTTCAGCATGTCTCGACACATATCAGTAGGGTGTCAACTTGTTCAAGAGACTTTGTCCAGCATGTCTCAACACATATCAGTAGGGTGTTGACCAGTTCAAGGGGCTTTGTTTTGTATAACTCGACACCTGACTAAAAAAAATTGTTCTCAGCTAGCTTCTTTGAGTCTTCATTTCTGACATACACCTGCCAGCTTCTACTGCTAGTGCCTCTGACTTTCCTCTTTCAGACAATCAATCAACAATGGTTTTACCTTTTGCTGCCACTGAGATGTGCTCTATTGGATGCTAAAGCTTTAAGCATGCTTATGCATTAGAAATCAACTATACAGATAGCAATATGCATTGCTGACTTATGGTACTTGGCAGAGGCTTGTCCTCACGCATGAGGAGAGTTTCCTGACAGGCGTGACATGTCTTTCCACCTCTCGTCATTTAATATACCATTTAGTCATAGAATGATGTTCAACTAAAAATAATCTAAAATGCAAACAAGCTCCCCCGGAATCTGACCATCATTCAAAGCAAGGTTCATATAGCCAATGGACCAGTTCTAAATCAAAGCAGATATGCTTGTTTCAATCACAGCAAAGACAAGTAAGCAGTGCATCGAAGGAGGAATAGATAGCTCAAACCTGAGTGGATTGAGGTCTGCATAGACCAAGCTCTCTCCTTAATGTTGTGAACCTATCATTGCTTAAGGGTTTTGTGAAGATATCTGCAATCTGATTTTCTGAGTCTACAAAATGGAGCTTAAAGTGAATTTTGAGGACTTCATCCCTTATAAAATGATGCCTAATTTCAATGTGTTTAGTCCTAGAGTGCATTACTGGGTTTTTTGTAAGATTTATAACATTGGTGTTATCACACAGAATGGGAACACAGCCAAGATCTATTAGATAGTCTTGGAGTTGGTGTTTGATCCATAGTACTTGGGTGCCACAACTCCATGCAGCAACATATTCTACCTCTGCAGTTGAGAGGGCAACCGAGTGCTATTTCTTGGAGGCCCAAGAAACCAAACACCCACTAAGAAATTGCCAATAGCCACAAGTGCTCTTACGGTCCAGTTTGCATCCTGCATAATCTGCATCTGAATATGAAATAAGTGAAAGTTCACAAGATGCAGGATACCATAGTCCCAATTCTTGAGTGCCAGCAAGGTATCTAAAAATATGCTTGACAGCAGTCAAGGGGGACTCTCTAGGACTAAACTGAAATCTAGCACAAAGGTAAACACTAAACTGAATGTCTGGTCTAGATGCAATTAGATAGAGTAATGATCCTATCATACCTCTGTACCTCTTTGCATCTACAAGAATACCTTGTTCATCTACATCCAGTAAAGTGGCAGTCCCCATTGGAGTTCCTAATGGTTTGCAGTTGGTCAGATCAAACTTTTTCAGCAACTCTTTCACATACTTGGCTTGATTGATAAAACAGCCTTCATTGCTTTGATTAATCTGCAAGTCAAGAAAGAATTGAAGCTCACCCATTAGACTCATTTCAAATTCATTGGTCATGAGTTTAGCAAACTCCTCACACATTTGAGGTTTAGTGGATCCAAACACTATGTCATCCACATAAATATGAACTATCAAGATATCCTTACCTTGTTTCTTGGTGAATAGTATTTGATCTACATTACCTCTTGAATACCCTTGTTCAGTGAGGTATGAGCTTAGTCTGTCATACCAAGCTCTAGGTGCCTACTTCAAGCCATATAAAGCCCTGTCCAACTTATAAACATGATATTTGAAATATGTGCATTCAAAATTGGGGGTTGCTCTACACAGACTTCTTCTTTAATAAGACCATTTAGAAAAGTACTCTTGACATCCATTTGTTGCAGTTTGATTTTATGCGAACATGCAAATGCAAGCAAAATTCTAATGGCCTCAAGTCTAGCAACATAATCAAAAGATTCTTCATAATCTATGTCAAATTATTGATTATACCCCTGAGCCACCAATCTGGATTTATTTCTTACTATCTTTCCATCTTCACTTAGTTTATTTCTGAAAACCCATTTGGTTCCTATGACTGATTTCTCTTTAGGTCTAGGAACAAGATGCCATATCTTATTTCTTTCAAACTAGTTTAGTTCATCATGCATGGAATTGATCCAGTTTTCATCTTTTAAGGCCTCTACAATATTTTTGGGTTCAGTTTGAGACACAAGAGCAAGTTGTTCAATTTCATCCATAATTTTGAAATGAGACCTAGTTTTGGTTCGGTCATGTAGATTTCCTAAGATGTTCTCTAAGGGATGTTCTTTTAACACTCTTAAATCAGGCTGAGTGTTACCTTCATCGGCTTCGGTGACCGGATCATTGCTTGGACCTTCTTGGTCTTCATTTGCTTGTGTCTCCTTATGTGGAAGTTCTTCTTTTCCTTTTATGTTCAAGAATTCCCCATCATCATCTTCCCTGCAAGTGTTGTCATGATCTGTCTCATCAAAAGTGATGTGAGGGGATTCTTCCACACATAGGGTCTTAAGATTGTAAACTCTATAAGCCCTAGACATATCGGAGTATCCAAGGAATATCCCTTCTTCACCCTTGGGCTCAAATTTGTTCAGAACTCTTTTATCATTATTATGAACAAAGCACTTTGACCCAAAAACTTTCATGTGAAAGAGAGATGGCTTCTTACCTTTCAGCAGCTCATATGGAGTCATTTTGGTGAGTGGCCTTACCATTGAGCGGTTGATGATATAACATGCAGTGTTTATTACTTCTGCCCAAAATTTCCTTGGTAGATGCCTTTCAGCAAGCATTGTGCGTGCCATTTCTATGAGAGTTCTGTTCTTCCTCTCAACAACCCCATTTTGTTCACGAGTCCGTGGTGATGAAAACTTGTGAATGATTCTTTCAGTCCTACACAAATTTTCAAAGTCAGCATTGTCGAATTCACCACCATAATCTGAAATAATGTTGGAGATCTTAAACTTACCATCTTGCTTCACTTGCATATATAGTGCCTGAAACTCATCAAAGATATTATTTTTATGTGCAAGATAAAATACCCAAGTGAATCTAGTAAAGTCATCTACTAAGATGTAACCATATCTTGTACCACTTAAGCTAGCTATTTTGGTTGGACCAAACAAGTCCATATGGATTAGTTCAAGTGGTTTAGATGATGAGTTTTCAGTTCTGCTTTTAAATGACTTTCTAGTCTGTTTTCCTTGAGCACATGCATCACAAATCTTAGTGTTCAGTTTGAATTTAATTTCAGGCAGACCTTTGACAATGGAATGCTTCACCAATTTATGAAGAGTATTGTAACTAACATGTCCTAGTCTGCGATGCCATAAACAAGCTAATTCAGATTTGGGTGCTACAAGATTAAGATTTATGTGAGCAGGGTCATCTAAGTCAATCATGTACACGTTGTTGACTCTTTTACCAGAAAACTTGGTTTCTTTTGAATTAGGTTGCAAGATCCTACATTCATTAGAGTCAAAAACTACACTATGACCTTTATCACATAGTTGACTAATGCTCAGCAAATTATACTCCAGACCATCAACAAGTAGTACATTATCAATTGAGTTGGAGGGGTTCTTACCAACTTTACATGTACCGATGATTTTTCCTTTGTTGTTTCCTCCAAATGTGACAAGTCCAGCTTCCTTTTCAACCAGGAGATAGAATTTGATTTTGTCTCCAGTCATGTGTCTTGAGCAGCCACTATCAAGATACCAACGGTTGTGTACGACTGCAAGACACTCTTGCACAAGGAATTGAGTGACAATATTTGGAACCCAAGGACAGTTGGGTCCCAATAATTTCTTCATTTCTGTGAAGTGAGATAAGACTGATTTTGAGATCCAAACTTTCTTAGCATCTTTACTTTGTTGAGAGTTCTGGTTTTTCTTCTCTTTAGTCTTTTGGACTTTGTGAGTTTTGGAAGTGGTGGAGAAGGATTGTTGATTAGACCATCTGTTCCAGTTGGTTGGTCTAGATGAATAGGAGGTGTCATAGTGCCTAGGTTGTTGAGGTTGGGTGTGCCTATGACCATAGGGAGCATAACTGTTCCCAACCCATGGAGGTGTCGACCTATAGAAGGTAAAGTCTCGACCTGTCTCATGTTTTATACATCTATGGCTTTCTTTGGATGAAGGATGTGTCGACCTCCTGTACTGAAAGTGTCGACCTGTTGGTGCAAACATGGGGTAATGTTGGGCGGTTGACCATGTGGGTGTCGACCTATTCCAGGGAGTGTCCCGACTTGTTCTAGCATTGTAACTGTCTTTTCATTTGTGATGTGCAAGCTGAGGCTTGGATGGGTGTCGGCCTGTTTGGGATTGTTGGTGAACCTTTTTGGGTTGTTGGGAAGTTTTGTTGATTGGTTCTCCCAATTTTTATTTTCCCTTGTTTTCAACATTTTCTTGGTGTGCTGATTTGGAGGTTGATGCTTCGGATGATGAGACAAAGGTGGTGGTTTTTAGCCCAAAAGTTTTCTTTTTGGTTGGCTCATATCCTAGCCCTTCTCTGTTGAAGTTTATTTTAGTTCCTAGCTGGGCATTCAAGTTTTCACTCCCATCAACAAATTTTTCAAGAGAGGTTTGTTTATCTGCTAGGTCCTTTTGAAGTTTCTCATTTTCTTTCAACAGTTGAGAATTGACTTGTTTAAAGGCTTCAGACTTTTCATTGCACAGATTATTGTCCTTTACATAGCTTTGCATTTTTTATTTCAATTCATCAATTTCATCTCTTAGCCTTTCATTTTCATCTTCCAAATATCTCATTTCTTTTCTTCCTTCTTCAAGATTTTCATTCATTTTTCTTAGATCTTCAATTTCAGTTTCTAGAGATATTACCTTTTCATTGAGAGTTTTATCATGCCCACATGATTCAACCTTCTTCTTTAAGGTTTTCTTTTCTTTTCTGTATACTTCATATTTGTTCATCAATTCAAAGTAAGCTTCTTCCCAATCATCGGTGGAGAGGTGCTCAAAGGGAGAGCTCACCTCGCTGTCATTTTCTCCTTTGGCCATCAGGCATAGATCATCTTTCTCCTCTTCAGAGGAGTTGTCTTCAGTTTCTTCCTCTACTTCATCACTCCAAGTACACACCATGGCCTGCTTCTTCTTGCTCTTCCACCTTGGCATAGTTTTCTTAGCTCCTTCAGGACATTCAGACTTGATGTGTCCTTGTTTCCTGCAAGAGTAGCATACAAGCTTTTCAGACTTTTTGGCATTTTCAGGTCTTGGCTTGAACCCTCATTTTACCTGGGGCTTCTTCTCAGTGAAGCATGTACCTTCCTTTCTTAGAAATCTTCTGAACTTTCTTGTCAATAAAGCAACTTCATCTTCTTCAGTGTTGCTGCTTGAAGGCTCTTCATCTTCAGATAACTCCTTGGAGCTTGGTCCAGCTTTAAGAGCTAGAGGCTTCTTTTTACTTACCTCAGCCTCTTTGTTCTTTAGATTCATCTCATAGGTCATTAGGGACCCTATGAGTTCTTCTACTTTGATGGTAGTTAAGTCTTTTGATTCTTCAACCACTGTGGCCTTTATATGCCAAATAGGAGTTAGTGAGCTCAGAATCTTCCTTACTATTTCTTGCTTAGAGTAGATCTTACCTAGCTCAGTCAAGCCATTAGTGAGCACGGTTAGTCTAGCGTACATGTCCGAAATGGACTCATTAGATTACATTCTAAACTTCTCATATTCAGATACCAACATGTTAGCTTTGATTGCACGTACCTACTTTGTCCCTTCATATATTACCTCAAGATGGTCCCACATTTCTTTTGCAGCGGCGCAAGTTGACACCCTTGAGTATTTAGTTGGATGAAGGGAGAAATGCATGATGTGCTTGGCACCCCAGTTCAGAGTTGATTGCCTGATCTGCTCTTTAGTCCATGTATCTTCATCTGGAGGTAGCTCAAATGGTCCCTTGCTGATCACTTGCCAGACTTCATGATCCTGGGCTCTAATGAAGACCTGCACGCGGTTTTTCCAGTAAGGATAATTTGTCCCAGTGAAAAATGGAGGCCTATTTACGTAATGTCCTTCTACCATAGGACCTTTATTTGCAATATCACCAGTTCTCTCAAGGTCGTTAGACCACATACAGAGAGACTAGCTCTGATACCACGTGTTGAGTGGTGATAGGCAGATCTAGAGAGGAGGGGTGAATAGATCAGCCCCTCTTTTGCCCTTCTTTGCGGAAATAAAACTTAAATCTAACACAACTGATAATGAGACATATATTAGTTAATATCTAAGAAGCTAGATACACACATGATATCTGGAAATGGTCCTGTCAAGCTTCTACTGTTGGAACAAGAGAGAAAGCAAACCATAAGATAAGATCTTTAAGGTGGTTTGGTCTCAATGTAGAGACCTACGTCCACCCCTCACACAACACGGTGAGGCTTCAATGGCGCCAACGCACAACTACTGATTCACAACTTCTAACTGAGAGATATACTCTCACACTCTGCTGCCACACAGCTTGTGGGATCACAACCCAAAACACACAGATCAGTGTCCACACCGTCTATCTTCCTACACGTAGGTAGGGAATGAGTGATATGGAGTTTGTTTTTAAGAAAAGCAAATTGAAAAAGAACCAGCCAGACAGAGTATCGTAAGAACCACAATGAGAAGGAATTCTTATGTCTGGGAAAGAACTTGAGGGGTCCTTGGCTTTCTTCTTCTTATTCCTAGATCTTCACCACAACCCTTGAGAAAGAAAGATGATCAAGCTTTAAACTTTCAAGGGTTCTGGACGAAGCTTCATGAAACCTTTCTGCTTGCAAAAAGATCTCTCGTCGTGAGGAAGAGGATCGTCTTCTTCTTGTTGCGCTTACACCCGCAGCATCAGGAAGGAGTGTAGCTTCATCAGCAAGTCTTCCAGCTTTTCATTTTCCTCTTGCTTGCTTGGATGCTCACCCTCAAACTGGAGCCATGCTCTTCATATATTGGTGTCCTAGGGCGACACCAACGTTGCCCACTTATCAAGCAACACCCAGAATGTCATATCCACATTATTTGATTTGCTTCCATTTGCATAGTTGACTCCTTTTCTGTCAAGTCTGCAGATATGTGGGTAGGTAGGAGACCATAGAAGCAAAGGTACGATCTTTTTCAGAGGATATCTCTGCCAAGACACAGTCCTCTAATGATGTAGTACTTTGACGGCTCTTTCCAGAGCAAATGGATCCTCTGGGTTAAGTTCTGGATCTTAAAGACAGCTTCCGTCGGATTCAGATCCGTTATGGTCGAACTAAATGTGTCGACACTTTACACCCAGTGTGTCGGGACATCTAGTGAATGTCTTGAAGACCCATGGCAGATGTGTCGAGACATCCATAGTGCTGTGTCGGGACATATGTGCTTCGCTCCGCGATGACACCATGACTGTGTCGAGACATGTGAGCCATGTGCAGAATTGCGGCATGAAGGTGTCGACACAGGAGCGCCATGTGCAGAGATTATCACACGAATGTGTCGACACTTTTCACTCAGTGTGTCGAGACATCGGTGAGTCCAGAGGCCAGACAGAACGGCTTCAGCTTGATTTCTTTTGAGGTGTTGAGACATGGGTCAGATGTGTCGACACATTCTTTTTATGCCGGAGCTCAAACATTGGAGATTCAACACATTTTCTTCTAGATGTGTCGGGACATCATTAGGCCGTGTCGAGACATCACTTAGAGAAGTTTTCCTGCACTAGTTTAGTCAATTCATCAAGCCAAAATATGTTAGATATTTCTCAATTATCTATTAATGATTTATGATCTGTTATCATCAAAACCAGGGGACACAACAAGTAGAGTATCAAGAATTTATAGAGTTGAACTAGTAAGATTTCAAGATAATCATGTGAAGTATATCAAGATTGTCAAGCATGTAAATATCAAGTCATGTCATGTGAATTGGCTATAATAATATCAAGCAAGTAAATACCCATTCTTGGCCACAGAAGTCATGTCAAGTCAAGTCAAACACGAGTCGTGGAATGTCAACAATTAAGCAAGTCATGCACTTCGGTGCAATACCACACCGTGATCAATGTAGCTCCAATGGAGACATGTACTTTCGGGTGCTCCTCCCAGGACCAGATCGGGCCCTATATGCATAAGAATTGAGTCATGTATATTTTTAGACATCCACTATAGTTTTATAGCCAGTAGAGTTCTAAAGAAATAAGCCATTGTAAGATGATAAGGCAGATTTCACGAAATTATGAGTTCAAGGACAGAACTTTGAACAAGTATGACATACCGATAAATCACATGAAAAATCAAGACACATCATGAAACTGGATAGTGGACATCCACTTAGTCGCCATCAATTATAGAAATAGCGTCCACTGTTTGGTCGCTCATTCCTGTGAACAGTACAGGCATTATGAAATAGCATCCAGGTCACGGTCACTAAATCAGTAACCTGCGCCCACTGACCGGCCACCAATTTATTTTGGCATCCAAGTCCTGGTCGCAGTTTCCAGATAGGAAACAAACTTCTCAAAGAGGCCAAAAGCAGCGCTCTAAGAGGGCTAAAGCATCACGTTTCTTCATAGTGACGTGATAAATAAAGGTTTTAAGGTTTTTAGGGTACAACATGCTCGACTGCCTTGAGGGATTCTAAGGATAGCGTAGATTTATGAAGGTCTTAATGAAGAAAGTACCAGTCCAAAGGAAGGAATATCCCGCGGAGGGTCCAATCATCACCAAGAGTTAGTGTGTAATCGATAGAAAATAAAACAGAGACTCCATCTACGGATGTGAGATGAGAGTGCTAAGTAAACCCGCGATATGGGCCAAAAAATGCGATAAAATCTGAGAGATAAGAATTGGCATCCACTCAGATAGGCGCTCATTCATAAATGTGCGTCTGTGTGAAGTGTCGCTTAATAAATATTTAACAGAATTTCCAAGGAAAATACTAAGAATTAGCGACTCTGTGCACGGGCGCTAATTCTGGTAATTTCCAGAAAGCAATATCATTAATTTTAGAATTGGCGACCACTCATAATGGCGCCCAATCTTTAATTAACAACAACTTACTGTGTTGCAGATTCATAATTTCACATATTTTATATTTTTTTAAAATGTTCACAATACTGTGCCTGCTTGTAGGGGCGCTCATTCATTAATTAACGACTGCAAGCTCAGTAGCCCATTCTTTTTTCTATTACAACATGCAACACATCGGGTAGGTACATTTCTAGGCACATATCACTGCTCATTTCTTTCTAATTAGCATGAATAGTAACGTCTTGATGTTTACATGGATTTTCAAGAAATTGAGGACATGGATAGATAGAGAAAAATACAGAGAATCTAGAATCATGCTCATGCAAGAATTTTAACATCAGGTTTCATAGATATTAAATTTTAAACATGTTGTATTTATTAATTCTGTTTACATGAAGTAGCGACAGGTGTGTGGTCACACATTAATGGGCGACCAGAAGACCGTCACAAATTCATAATTCGTGACCTTCTGTGCGATCGTTCATTAATAGGCAGCCAGTACTTGGTCTCTATTTTCAAGCAAACATGAAAACCCATAAACTACAAAAAACTCAAGATAGTGAACACAAAAATGAAATGTAAACATGCTTATATGATCGTATATGCATGTACTATCCTATTTACTATCTTCTTGGGCTTTAGAACTTGAGAACACCTACCTCTTTTGTGGTTTTGGATGACGCTCAGAGAAGATAATAAAAGAAGATAAGCAGCAACAGTCATGGCAGCAACTGCAGCACGCTATGGCAGCAAACAAAACGTTGCAGCAAGACGAAAGAAGAAGAGGATGAAGCTTCTGCACAGTTGCAATGGTAGGAGGATGCAAAAACGATCGTAGATGAAAGTGGAAGAAGCACGGCTTCCTCTTCACGTAGCCATGGCAAGCATAGGAGAAAGGAGAAGAAGTAGATGCTTCTTCATGGCATGATAGCTGCAGCACGGAGAGAGGAAGGCGACGATGGCAATAGGGACTCCTTCGAACGCAGCAGCAATTTGATGCTCTGCTTTGTTCGGGGGGTTCATATTTATAGATAGGGGCATCCCATGGAGATTTAGAATCCTAGTGGAAATAATATTTCCTGCGTAAGAATCCTAATGGCCCTATAGTTTCTCTGTTTGCAGCCGCCCTCGTGGGTTGGGGTTAAAAAACCCTAAGGTTGCATGTGATCGAATGTGATAAAAACCTCATAGATATATATATGAAAAAGGTATTTTATTCCTAAGCTATCTCGATTCGTAAGGCCTTTTTGGGCCTTATTAAAATAACCCAATATATATATATATATATATATATATATATATATATATAATGCTTTTATGCCATTAAACCTTTTGTAAGGCCCATTAGTTCTTATACATGAAGCCCACGTATAAGTATAGAAGTTAAGGCTTTTGAATGTGTTGAGGTTTGGACTTGCATTTTGTTTTATTTGAAGGGTTTATTTATTTTAGGAAATTTCATTCCCATAATTATCCTGGTTGCTACACCCTCCCCCACTTAAAAGAATTTGATCCCCAAATTTAATTTCATATAGACATGGAGGGTGCAGAGTACTTACAGTTTTGAAATAAGTCAGGGAATCTTTTCTTCATAGATCCTTCGGTCTCCAATGTGGCTTCTTGTTCTGAGCACTTGCTCCATTGTACCTTTACCATGGGAATAGTTTTGTTCCTCAGTACACGAACGTTGTGATCAAGGATCTTCAAAGGCTTTTGTTCATATGTGAGATCCTTTTGTATCACCAGGTTGTCATGATCTATGACATGGGACGGATCATGAACATACTTCTTGAGCATAGAAATGTGAAATACATTGTGCATTTCGGATAGCTGCGGTGGCAAGGCGATTCGATAGGCAACCTCGCCAACTCTTTCTAGCACCTAGAAGGGACCGATATATCTTGGTGTAAGCGTGCCCTTAACACCAATTCTTTGGATACCTCGGCCTGGGGAAACCTTAAGAAAGACGTGATCCCCGACTTGGAACTCGAGATCTCTCCTTCTAGTATCGGCGCAAGTCTTTTGTCTAGACTGAGCCATCTTGAGTATTTCTCTAATGAGTTCGATCTTTTCAGTGGTGTCTCTTACCATGTCCAGGCCTAGAAGTTGCTTTTCCCCAACCTCGTCCCAACATATTGGTGATCGACAACTCCTTCCGTATAATGTCTCGAAGGGTGCCATTTTAATACTTGCCTGGTAACTGTTGTTATATGCAAACTCAACCAGAGGCAAGTGACCATGCCAGCTTCCACTAAAATCAATAATACAAGCTCTTAGCATGTCTTCTATGACTTGATTTGTTCTCTCGGTCTGACCATCCGTTTGAGGATGAAAAGTTATACTAAAGTTGAGTCTTGTCCCCAACAAATGTTGTAGACCCTTCCAAAAATTAGAAGTGAAGCTCGGGTCTCGGTCAAACATGATTGAAAAGGGAACTCTATGCAGTCTGACAACTTCTTTGATGTACAAGGTGGCTAGAACGTCAACTGACCATCATCTCTTTATAGGCAAGAAGTGTGCCGACTTGGTCAATCGATCTATAATAACTCATATTCCGTCGTGTCCACCTTTGGATTTAGACAAACTCATGACAAAATCCATGTCGATATCTTCCTACTTCCACTTGGGAATGTCTAGAGGATGTAGCTTACCGGCGG
Organism: Amorphophallus konjac; assembly: GCA_022559845.1. NCBI lineage: Eukaryota > Viridiplantae > Streptophyta > Magnoliopsida > Alismatales > Araceae > Amorphophallus > Amorphophallus konjac. The sequence goes on from CM040123.1 coordinate 257,789,583, forward strand.
GCTTTTGGTGTTCCGCCTTGACTTGTTGGCACGTGAGACAGTGCGAAATGAAGTCCGCTACCTCCCTTTTCATGTTAGGCCACCAAAAGGTCCGTTTCAAGTCTTGGTACATCTTAGTAGATCCGGGATGAATGGTGTACCTTGATCGGTGAGCTTCTTCTAAAATTTTCTTCTTTAATTCGGGACAGTCCAGTACACAAGTCCTTTCTCGGAATAATAATCTTCCATCAGATGCCAACTTGAAATCGGGTTGCTCTTCCAGCTTGCCTTTAACTTCTACCAGCACCGGGTCATTGTCTTGAAGCCCTTTGATTTCGGAGAGTAGATCTGGTTGTATCCTCATGTGTGATAGAGTAATACGCCTTTTCTCCTTGTCCGTACTTATATCGAGCTTAGAGAATTGCTCCACCATCTTCCACTCTTGGATCATACAGTTGGCCAATAATGCTCTCGACTTTTGACTGAGGGCATCAGCTATAGGATTACCCTTTCTAGGATGGTATTGTATTGTGAAGTCAAAGTCCTTGAGATATTCTAGCCAACGCCTTTGTCTCATATTCAACTCTTTTTATGAAAATAAGTATTTGAGACTCTTGTGATCGGAGTATACGGTAAACTGCTCTCCGTAGAGATAGTGTCTCGAGATTTTTAAAGCGAACACTACTGCGGCCAGCTCTGGGTCGTGTACCGGGTAGTTCTCCTCATGCTTCTTTAATTATCGGGATGAGTAAGTAATAACTCTCACTTGTTGCATCAAGACACATCCGAGGCCAATACCAGAAGCATCGGTATATACCTCGAACTTCTCTCCTTCAGTTGGCAATGCCAAGACTGGGGCAGTTGTCAAATGATTCTTCAAGGCTTGAAATCTTTTCTCACAGTCTTAATTCCACTTATAAGGAATCTCCTTATTGTTGGAACGGATGGACGCTAAGATCTAGAGGGGGGGTGAATAGATCTACCCCTTAAAAACATAAACAACAATAACAACGGAATTAAAGGTTCTGCTACGAAACTATCAGATGCACTAATAACAGATATAAGAATCTATAACCAGATTTAGACAGTAGCAGACATAGAGAGGAAGTAAGAACATCTAAGCAAACAGATTAGGCAATATATGACCAGGCAGAGTTAATTTCAATTAGCGATCGTATGCATTCATCTAAGCGAGAAATGAACTAGAATGATAAGCACACAATCAATCACACAGAACACCCGGGATTTTATGTGGTTCGGTTTTCACCTACATTCACCCCACACTCAGACTAAGTGTGGCTTACTGCTGATTCACAGCTTCAATCCACTGATCCACAGCTTCGGGGATTAGATCCCTACACACCGCTGATCCACAGCTTTGGGGAAATGATCCCAGACCGCTGAGCCTCACAGCTTGCTACCGTTGAGCTTTACAGCTTCGCTGTTCGAGGACTCACCCTCGCCCGCTGACTCATAACTTGACAGAATTCAGAAATAAAAATGAAAGAAAGAAATAAGACAATAAAATAACTCTCTAGGAGCATATTGACTCTTGATTTGATCCACGAGTCAATTACAAATACCAATTCTCTTAGACTCTCTTCAATCTTAAACTTACGATACTCTGCTCTCCTTCTAGCTTCTCCTCTCAGCTTTCGGCTCTTTTTAGCTTCGAAGACTTCTTCGTCTCAGCTTCTTACGCTCTTTTTAGCTTCGATGCGGGAACTCATAGCGTAGAAGTCATAATCATTCATTCAATCAGAGTAAAAATCAAAAATCCAAAGGGACAAGATACCATAATTCCACCAAAATGAACTTTATTAATAATCAAGAAACATTCCAAGTTTACATACCAACTCCAACTATTGAAACATAAAATTACAACTTCTTTCTTAACATAACAGACTCCAAACTTTCATATGACTACGACTCATTACATTTGGACACCCTTTTTGTTTAACAAATTCTAATGACACAACTTCTAGGAGGTCGCTCGATGATCACTCCAAACCCAGCCTGTCCGATTGAGGTTCTTCGTCATCAAAACTACCTGAAAAATATTGAAAAACACTATGTGAGCTAACGCTCCATAGGGATTACTCCTCATTAACCAGGCAAGTATAAGTAATTAATTGATTTATGCAATATGTCTATATGCCATGGTATGAAAATCACATGTAAATTAAAGGATAATGGAAGATACGATATGACATGATCAATAAGGATATAACTTTAGAGGTACGAGACAATATCAAAGAATAAGCTATGATAAGGAGAATAGATCATTTAAAGAATTCAATGATAAGCTAACACAATACATCAATGGACTAACCATTAGGATGAACAAAACATTAAAATTGGCCCATTAACATTGGAATTTCAATAACAATTTACCCTTCCGGGTCAAGGACTATTAGAACTACCAATTTGGGCACTGGCCCAATTGGGCGCAATTCGGACCCAGTAACACAATGAACTAGAAATCTAGATAGAATATCGAGGGTTCCTTAGGGAATTCATAACTCAACCTAGGAAGGTCGAAATTAGGAGTTTATGAAAAATTGGTCAAAATAGTTACAGAAAATGCTGTCACCTATTGAAATAAGGATATCTTGGCCCGTAGTTATCCAAATGGGTAGAAACTAGGTCCATTAGAAAGCTTGGGCCCTTAACACAAACTCTTCTATTGATATGGAAACCCAATTCGCACCAGAACCTGAGGTTCTGAGCCCTTTGTCCCCAACTGACACAGAGAAGTGTGACTATTGAGAGAATCTGAACGTGAATGATTAGAAATTCATAACTTCATTTTTAGTTGATTAAATGACCTGAAACTAAGGTCATAATTTTGAATGGGAAATTAGCTACATCTTCTATGTTAAGGTTGAGGCCAAATTCTTCCTGGATACTAGAACTATGCCCTAATTACCTCGGGCTACCGAAGGGTCGCGACTGGAAAGGGGGAGAATAAATGTTAATCTTGGGAAAATCATAACGCATGCTAGGGTTGATGAAATTCTATGAAACTATGTCCCGAAGTTAGATCTAGAAGTCTTACTGATTTTATCTGAAGACGTCCCAACCCAAATCCCAACCGAAGAGTGCGCCCACTCGCATTTATGACCATGTAGACGAAGGGTCGCATCTGTTCAAACCCGAAGAGGTGCATGGCATTAACTCCTCTCTAACCAATGCCTTGGGAGTGGGAATGGCACCTGTAGGTCATGGACAAGCCCTTGGAAGGTGGGAAAACCATATAAGGAGGTGGGTTTTGTGGGTAGTAAGTCTTTGGCAACCATTCTCTTCAACTCTCCACCATCTATCCTTCTTGAGTGAGAAAGGGTGAGGGACCTTGACTCCGCAAGAGTGGATGATCCGGTGTGTAGTGGATAAGCCGACGCATGGAGGACGATCCTGCTGCATCTTGGGACAAAGGGGAGAAGCTTTAGGTGAATCTGGGGGGTGGATTTCATCCCTGAGTTGTCGGTTTATCACCTTCGAAGGTAGGCACCTATCCTCAAATCTTAGGGGTCAACGAAGCATTAGGACGATTTTGAATTAGTTTCTATACGTTAAAGAGGGGCTAAGGGTATGGAGAATCGACTACTATGCTTATTTTCTGGTTTTTCTACCAAATTACATGCTTTCATGAGGTTCCTCTGAGTTTTTATCGAAAATCAGGGTCTCTGCACTAATTGCGTCAACGCAACACTTGGATGCATCAATGCAATCTCTTCAGAATGCTAACTACAATGAGGTAGCCACTGGCTGGGTCGATGCATCTAGGGCTCTGTCCCAGATTCTAGACTTTAGAATGCAGACTGCATCGAGGCAGCCACTGGTTGGGTCGATGCATCCAGGGTTCTATCCCAGTTTCCAGACTTCAGAATGCTGACTTCATTGAGGCAGCCACAGGCTGGGTCGATGCAGCAAGGGCTCTATCCCAGTTTTCAGACTTCAGAATGCTGACTGCCTCGAGGCAGCCACTGGCTAGGTCGATGCATCCAGGGCTCTGTCCCAGTTTCCAGACTTCAGAATGCTGACTACATCGAGGCAGCCACTGGCTGGGTCGATGTAGCCAAGACTCTGTCCCAATTTCCAGAAACTAAGAATAAGAGAGTTTTGAGAGGTCATTCTAATTCAAAAAAATCTGAAAAATTGGAAAATGATAAAAGACTAAGTTAGTAACTCACTGTAAAAATTCTATGCTCACAGAAATTGTGTACTTATAATTATGATTTGTTTTCTACGCATGTGTAACCTAGACATAAACCTATTTTCCTTTATACAAAAACCTTGTTGGTAACCTGATCATGTTCTGTTCCATAATAGTAAACTTATGAGTTTGATTAGCCCACTTTAACCATATGGAAGCATGCTTATGTTATGATAAGATAAGATTAAAGTATCTTACGAATATTGTAAAATGAATATGAATGTGAATATGAATACGATGTGAATGTTATGAATGGAAAATAGTAGCATTCTGTGAGGTTGGACTTCGGTCCCTTCTGCGAGACGATGATACGTAACACTGTGGAAGTGAAAGAACACATGGGACAGCGAGACGTAACACCCTGGTTGAAATCCTATGATTCGGTTATTCGTTCTGTGGGACGGTGATACGTAACGCCACAGAACTCGAGGGACAACGATACGTAACGCCCCGGGCGGCAGGAGTCTAGGTGGGAGTTCGCTCTCGGGTCTGCACAGTACTCTTCGTTCATTTTTGAGTGTGTGTGGGCCTCCTGTGTTTGCGGCAGCTATTTGGTTCCATGAATAACAAAAATGTGAAACTCATGAAAATGTGATAATGTGTAGCTAATCATTCACCGTGGTTTTGGTGCATGCATGGGTATCTTATATGTTAGCTAATAAACATGTATTTTCCTCGTATGAATTATTTTAAGTAGATGGTAATGAATGGATCATTGAGTAACATTGGGTTTTTACCTTTGGGACTGAACTACTGTTTATCTAGTTTGTAGCAGAGTTAGGTCGACCGACCTGAGCATTTCGGTCGACCGAATTTGCCAATGCTGGCCGGTCTATAACTTGTTACAGTTCGGTTGACCGGTGGCCTAGTTCGGCCAACCGATGGCCGCTCCATTTCCATGTAACCCATCAATTTGGTCCACTTGGGTTCCGTCCCTTACCATTTATCCTTGGATTCTTGATGGACCTATTAGGGTCATTTTGGAGGGTTCTGGAAAGATTATATGGGTTTTTGCACTCTTGTATTGTGATCATTGAATTATATATATGAATTAGATATTTGAATGCGAGTTAACCACGATTTGTTTAGGCAGCCTACTGAGCGTCACACTCATCCCCTTGTGACACACCTTTCAGGAGACACAGTGAAGGTGGTTGAGGAGGAAGCTGCGGCCGAGGAGTAGTTTAGTCTTGCCTATGGCTGGATAGGCTATGGATATCTATCTTCATATTATGGCTAGTTGTGGATTGGTGATCATGTATAGACTCATATGTAAAATGACAATGGACATGTATCCTTTGGATTATGAAGGGTTGAGATGTTATTTACATTTCATGTGATTATGGTTTCTCTCTCTCTCTCTCATGCGAATATATATATATTTGTGCTTCCACAATATGTACGATGTAATGGTCTCGAGGTCTGATGGAACAAAAGAAAAAAAATACCCATAAATTGGGAATCGGATCTCGGGGCGTTACAGAGTGGTATCAGAGCACGAGAGACAAACCATGGTTACAACCATTCCAATTGTCTAAATAGTAGAAGAGGAGATAGACTAGAGTGTAAAAAGGGTATAGTATATTTATAACTCATTTTAAACAAACCCTCACAGGTAACAATTGAAACCATAAGGATTTACGGGACATATTAAGTTAGGTTCTAATGAGTATCTATGTATAGGTTCATCAAGGATCAGAAGACGATGGGAAAAAGGCCTAGGCGGGCAGAAGGGAGGCAAGACAAGAAAAAGGTGGCACGTCAGGAGTCGGTACCAAGGAACATGCCGGGGGTTCCATTCTGCGTCCATTGTAGGCGCACCCATCCAGGAAAGGAATGCCGGAGGGCAGAGGGCAAGTGCTATGAATGCGGCGAGGCCGGACATTTTGCGAGGGACTGCCCTAAGAAGGCTCAGTAAAAGCCAGTGCCACCGTAGGAGAAGATTCAGTACAGAGGGTGAGTTTATTCACTAATGCGAGAAGAGGCAGACAATACCCCTACCATGGCTGAAGGTTGAAGGTACACTTCTTTTGGATAATGTTTATGCAAAGGTTTTGTTTGAATCCACTAGTTTTGCTAAGCAACCAAAGAACAGACCACAAGCCACATTCTTCGGGGAAAAGGTAGTTAGTACACCAACTAGGAAACAAGTCCACACCAAGCTTGTGATCCCTACTATAGAGGTCAAAATCAATGGAAGGATATTGCTAGGGGAAGCGTACCTCCTAGATATGGCCTAGTGTGTCTCCATGGGGAACACCGGTCTTATTTGTGTTGAAGAAATATGGGGCTATACGACTGTGCATTGATTACCATAAGCTTAATCAGGCCACCATTAAGGACAAGTATCCTCTACCGAGGATTGAAGAATTTTTTGGCTAGCTGTCGTCTGCTAAAGTCTTCTCCAAGATCGATCTGAGGCCGGGGTATCATCTACTCATGGCTATCCCAACTTCAGGTCAGTTAGGCCTTCTGAATTGATAAAAGATATACAATCTTCCGTTCCATCCATTATTAAGCACTCCCCTTTTCAAAGTACAGAGCAAGGAATTGGAATAACTAATTATGCAGAGCGATGAGCCATTTTAGTTTACAAGTCACGTAACAAGCTGAATCTTAGAATTGAATTGATAAAAACACTGTGTAGCATATGTTATAGGTTACAATTATTTTAAGTGAGATGATATTCAATGAGCCTCTGAAGCATAGCTTGCGCATTACATGTGTAAGCTTCTTTTCCAGAACAGAAGGAGGTCAACTGATCATTTATGTCTGGATTAGGAAGTAAGAAAAGTAAGCTTAAACCATTTTAGGAAAATGGAAAAAAAAAGAGAGAAAACCCTAAAACCGACTTTTCACGAGGCATGGTAAGAAATGAACAATACTGCCACACATAGTTGTAGCAATGAGGATTGTCCAGGACACCATCAAGGTCTAGTTAAGATATTTGTCAGCTGTAGACTTCAAGAAATTGATATCTAGGGTCATACTTTTCCTGTCTCTGACATATTTAATGCCTATTAAGATATCTCATTATGTTGATGCCATAGATTCTAGGCAAAAATACTAATTTGCATACTTTACACTGATGTCCTTGCTCCTCAACTAGCTGCAAAATGCTTATCAATGTTTAGAAGGGGGTTCTGCTATGGTTCATAGTGATAGTTTTGCCATGCATGATAATGTCCATTCAGCATTGTTTGTCAGTCTGGCTTCTCCACCATTTGCATCAATGGGTACGCCTTGTGCCTCACTGATATGTGTGCATTTGCTAGAGTTAATTAATATTATAACACACTTTTATGAGCTTTAATATGTATCATTATGTATTTATCACACTTAATCTCAATTTCAGATCAAAATGATTAATTGTTTAATTTAATTAAATTTTGATTCTATTTTGTAGGCACTCGGTACGATGAGAAAAGTGGCAAGAAAAATCTGTATAAATGGAAAAGAAAAGATGGGCCAAAGCCCATTCACACCGCCAAAAGTCTATGACCGACCAAGCCCAATCTTAGTTCAAATAAAAAAAGAAAGAAAAAAATAAAACAGCTAATTTTTATATATATAGCATATATATATATAGCATATATAGCATATATATATTGTTATAGACATAGCATATACATATATATATATATATATATATATATATAGTATATATATAGCATATATATATACGTAGCAGAAATGCATGCAATATAGCATGCAGGTGGAAAAGGACGTCGGCTGGTGGCTTCTTTCACAAACGCACAGGCTGGTGGACGTGAGGGCGACTCCACACGTAGGAATGGCCAAGCCTTCGAGCACCAGCGGGCTTCACATGGTGAGGACGCATGCGCCAGTAGTTGAATGGCCACGCGGCAGAAGGTATCAACGCGACGTTGCATAGGGGCGGTGGAGTCTTTCACGCCACAACGTGGGAAGCCAGGCGGGCGGCCAGAACATGCGGGACCAAGTCAAACCCACAAGCGAATGCATGTGGTCAAAGCCGCAAAGTGGCACGGGCGACGAGGGCCAAGGGTGAATGGGTCTCCACGCGGAGGGGCTTCAGTCGGCTGAGGCTTCACAAGGCAGCTTCGGGCCTTCTCATGCAGGCTTCAATGGCGGGCAGCCAGGCCTTCACATGCGGAAAGCAGGCGGGCTTCACACCAAAGTCAAGCGCCGCAGAGAGCAAAGCGGCCAGTGGTTCACACAGGCGGCTGATGCCAAAGCAGAGAGGAAAGGGGCTAGTTTAAGGCCTATAAAAGGAGGGAATGAGGTGTGGTTGAGAGTTAGAGAAAGGAGGTAGCTTCAGAATGCATTTTGGGTTTCTTTGTTGTTGTTAGTTCTTGTGAGAGTTCTATTGAGTTCTTTTAGTATTTTTGAAGAAGCAAGGAGAGAGGGGCAGGAGGCCCCCTTCGGCCAACAATTTCTTTCACTACAATTGTTCTTTTAAATTTCTTGTGTTTACTATTTAATCTTATCTTTTAAATTGAGTGGAATTATTCTTCTTGTTCATTTCTTTAGTTCATCCATTTCTGTTTATTTTTCTGGTTCAAAGTTTGGTGATCGTGTTAATTCTGTCACTTCCATTTCACTTGCCTCATTAATTTTTAAGCTTGAGTTTTCATCATTCCTTCATTGTGTTTAATTAATTTCTCAATTTCAATATCAAAGATTCAACTCAATTCTCACGATTTTCAATTTCAAGAAAATCCAATGTTTTCAACTCTCAAATCTAAACTTCCATGTGGATTCGACTCGGTCTCATCACTTAACTATTATATTTAATTTGTGGGCCGGATATTTAAATTAGGTAGCAGGGCATATTAACGACGTGCGTTTTTTTACCATCAATTTTTGGCGCCGTTGTCGGGGACAGTTTATGATTTTTAAGTTGATTATTTTGTATTTTTATACATAAATTGACGTTAACAATTTCTTTTTTGCCAAAAAAAAGTACGAGGGATCGCTATCAAGTAAGTATCCTAACTTTCTCTCTCTTGATCTAGTTTCTTTCTTCATATTATTAACATCCATAATTATAAAATTCAAAAAAAATAATTTTGTTGGTTAGATAAGTTCATTAATAAAAATAAAAAAAAGCACTTAAACCAAAATAAAATTACATTTCAAGATTAGAAACCACACATCATGTTTTAGGGCATGCATCATTTAGGATTACATTTTTTAGTTGTTTCCGTTATTTTCTAATTTCGTATTGTTGAAGATTGCGGGGGACAAGATGAGATCTTTAAATGTTCTTCTAAAAACATGATCATGCATTTTCCTTGCTTGCATAAAATCCCCTATTTGAACATTGTTTGTTGCACATCATTCTGAAATATCTTAAGGGCATCTCCCATAATAAGATAAGGTGGGGATTTCATCACCCTTCCTTGGCCCACAAATCATAAAGTTCTTTGCATCTTTTGCATCATCCTACAACCAAATAAAAATCAGTAGACACTGGCCCTAGGAGATCACACTATGATTTTAGTACAATTTAAGTTTATCCTCTTGTGGAAACTGGTGTCTAAGGTAAGATGGTCGGATGACAAACGCCTTAAGTGGGCTAGTGGTTACTTAATTAGGACATTGTGAAAGCAAGGGGAACCTCCCACTAACCCACCCCTTACCTGGCTGGTGGAAATTTTGAGGATAAACTTGCATTGTATTTTGCTCGCTTTGTGAAACCCCACTTGAAGATTCAGAATACCCCTAGGTGTCATAAGTTAAATTGTGTGATAACTTATTTTTTGTCTTCTCAAAACAAAACAAAACAAAAAAAAATCAATCAATAAAAAAGGGGTAATATTTTGGGCATAATTCAATCTAATCTTGATTTAAGGAGCCCGAGTGTATGCATGGTAGGAGATCACTTCATCCTGACCTAGCTCAGCCGAATTGTGAGATTGAGAGAACCCTACATCACAGCCTTAGAAACACTAGAGTTGCGTATGTGGAGATGGAGGCCCAAAAAGACGGAATTGTCGTCCCTTCTAGAACATTGAAGGATTACATGTATCCTTCGAGGGCTAGCCAACCCTCTTGCATCCAGTTACCTGAACATAATGGGTATTTTGAGCCTAAGTCAGGAATTATCCAGATGCTGCCTGTCTTTAGAGGGGAGGAAGCTGAGAACCCATGTCATCATGTGAGAGATTTTGAGGAGATTTGCAGTACAATGAGCTTCACTCACCTAAGTGCTGAGTCCCTTAAGCTAAGATTGTTTCCATTCTCTTTAAGGGATAAAGCCAAGAATTGGTTGTACTCATAACGACCTCAGTCGATTACAACATGGGATAGCCTATCCACCGAAATTTTGAGGAAATTCTTCCCAAACCACAAGACTGCCACCGTTAGACAAAAACTCAATAGCTTTATCCAACTTGATGGTGAAACTCTATGGAGATACATGGAGAGATTCAATGATCTCTTACTGCAATGCCCTCACCATGGATTTGATCAATGAAGATTAGTCCAAATTCTATATGAAGGATTGGATTTCAATACTCAGACTATGGTAGAATCCATGTGTAATGGGGGGTTCACCAATAAGCGAGCAGAAGAAGCTTGGGCATTTTTAGATGAAATTGCGAAAAAGTCATAATAGTGGGAAACTATTAAGGGACCAAGGAAGTCAGTCACAAGGGGAGGTTTGTTCCAAGTGGACAAAGAAGTTGATATGGAGATCAAAATGGTAGCATTGGCAAAAAGATTGGAAGCCTTAGAAATGACAAAAAGTTGGAAAATTTATGAAACTGCCAAAAATGTTAAGCCTTCTATGTGTGTGTTGTGCAATGGTTCGAATCACCTTGTTGAAAATTGCTCTAAAATCCAAAGCTTTAGGGAGACTAGGGAATAAGCCAATTCATATCAAAGACCTAACAACAATCCCTATAGTGACACCTATAACCCAGGTTGGAGGAACCATCCCAACTTCTCTTGGAAGTCCCAACAAGCTCAGGCCCAAAACTCCCAAGCCCATAATTTTCTAAATAAGGCCCAATATCATACCAACTTCCAAAATCAGGCCTTTAACAGAGGTCAACATGCACACCCACTACCTACACAACCGCATCAACAATTTGTCCCGCCCACTTATGGCCAATCATCTCAATCTCAGCCATCCACGCAAAATGATGATAGGCTTTTACAGCAAGTCCAACAACTTCTTTCGGCCCAACAACAATAAGTTGTTTCTAGGATGGAGGCCCAGGTCGGTCAAATGGTTGAGGCCAATATGAGGAGGCAACTAGGCCAATTACCTAGCCAACCCATAGCAAATCCTAGGAACCAACCGCCTGGTTTTGATCTACAACCAACCTTGCAAGTGCAACCCAAGAACCCTCATGTTGAGAATGCTAAAGCTGTCACTACATTAAGAAGTGGAAAGATTCTCGAAGACCCATACGAAGAGGGAAGGGGTGAAGGTAGCTCAAGCCAACTCAAGATTTCAGACCATAAGGATGAGGAGCCCATGCCTACTTCCACCACTACAGTGGGTCATGAGGGGAATAAGAAGGAAAAAGGGAAAGCTCAAGTTGAGGATACCCTTGAGATTTATCAACCCAAAATCCCTTTTCCATCAACCCTAGGAACAAGAAAGGAGAAGAAGGAACAATAGGCTCAGACCCGTAATGAACAAATGTTAGAGCTATTTAAGCAAGTCCACATCAACATCCCACTTTTAGATGCCATCCAACATGTGCCTGCTTATGCTAAATTCCTCAAAGATCTGTGCACACAAAAGAGGGAGCCTAAGACAGCCACTAGAAAAATTCTACTGTCAGAGGATGTGAGTGTTGTCTTATTGAACCAACTCCCACAGAAAATGAAAGATCCTAGTGCACCACTCATCTCTTGTGTCATTGGGGGCATCACCTTTGAAAAAGTCCTACTGGACTTAGGGGCTAGTGTGAATTTACTGTCGACTTCTGTTTATCAAAATTTTGGGATAGGAGAGCTTAAACCAACCACTGTGATTCTTCAACCACTGTGATTCTTCAGTTAGCAGATAAATATGTTAGAACACCTAGGGGGATGGTAGAGGATGTCCTTGTCAGGATCGACACTTGCTACTTTCCTGTAAATTTTTTGATCCTTGACATGGAACCTAGCCATGATCTAGCTCAAAGTCCCATCATATTGGGTCGACCATTCCTGGCCACTGCCAATACTAATATCAATTGTAAGTCGGGGCTTATGGATATCTGTTTTGGAGATCAAAAAATCACTCTCAATGTCTTCAAGGCCTCTAAACGCATGGGGAATGAGGAGGACTGTTACATAGTTGATGTTACTGAGGACCTAGTTGAAATCTGTTCTCCCTTGGTCCTAGATGAACCCTCTGATTCCGATGAGCCTGATGATAATGAATCCAATGAAGATGTCCATATGATTGACTCAAGGAGCATGGCACTATGGCCCACCAAAGTTGAACCTTTGACAAAACTCAACACTGAGCCTGCGTTGCCTTCAATCCAGGCCCCACCACAGTTGGAACTCAAACCCTTGCCTAAGTCTTTGAAGTATGCCTTTCTAGGACCCAAGGAGACTTTGCCTATGATAATTGCTTCTGATTTGTCTCCCACACAAGAGGCCCAACTACAAGAAGTCCTCAAAGCTCATAAAGCTGCCATTGGGTGGACTGTGGCCGACCTCAAAGGCATTAGCGCCTCAATCTGCATGCATCACATCTACTCTAAGCAAGATGCTAAGCCTGTTAGAGAGTTACAAATAAGGATAAATCCCAACATGAGAAAAGTGGTGAAGAATGAGGTGGTCAAATGGTTAGATGCTGGAATCATTTACCCCATCTCTGATAGCAGTTGGGTGAGCCCTATACAAGTCGTTCCAAAGAAGTCAAGACTTACAGTCATCCAAAATATGTAAGGTGAGTCTTTGTATACCCGATTGACTACGGGATGGAGGGTATGTATAGATTACAGAAAATTAAATGCAGTCACCAAGAAAGATCACTTCCCTTTACCTTTCATTGACCAAATTCTGGAGAAACTGGCTGAATAAAAGTACTTTTGCTTTTTAGATGGTTATTCAAGATACAATCAAGTGACCATGTACCCAGAGGATCAAGAGAAGACCACCTTCACATGCCCATATGGTACATTTACTTTTAGAAGAATGCCTTTCAGGTTGTGTAATGCACCAGCCACTTTTTAAAGGTGCATGATGGCTATCATTTCTGACATGGTGGGGGATTTTCTTGAAATTTTTATGGATGATTTCTATGTTTGTGGGGATTCATTTGAGACATGTTTAAAAAATTTGGAAAGAATCTTGAAGAGGTGTATAGAGACAAATCTAGTTTTGAGTTGGGAATAGAGCCATTTCATGGTAAAGGAAGGGATTGTGTGAGGGCATGCTATTTCTGAAAGGGGAATCGAGGTAGATAACACCAAAATTGATTTGATTTCTAATTTGCCTCCCCCAACATCAGTCAAACAAATTCGATCCTTTCTGGGCCACGTTGGTTTCTACCGACGATTCATTAAGGACTTTTCAAAGATCTCTCATCCTTTATGCAACTTGTTGGCCAAGGATACGTCTTTCCACTTTGATGATTCATGTCTTTAAGCCTATAACTTTTTGAAAAAGGCGGTGACTCAAGCTCCAATCATGCAACCCCCAGATTGGTCACTACCTTTTGAAATTATGTGTGATGCTTTTGAGTATGCCATGGGGGCGGTATTGGGCCAAAGGGTTAACAAAAACCCAGTTGTGATTTACTACGCCATTCGAACCCTGGCTGAGGCCCAAAAGAACTATACCACAACTGATAAAGAATTGTTGGTTGTAGTCTTTGCACTAGAAAAGTTTTGATCCTATCTTTTAGGATCTAAAGTCATCATCTATTCGGACCATTCCGCTCTAAGATACCTATTGTCCAAAAAGGAGGCCAAACTACGTTTAATCAGGTGGATCTTGCTCTTGCAAGAATTTGACATTGAGAGTCGGGACAAAAGGGGTCAGAAAATGTTGTAGCCGATCACCTATCCAGGATCCTAGTGCAGGAAAGTGAACCTGTTCAAGAATCCTTCCCTGATGAACAACTCCTGACCATCTCACAGATGAAACCTCCATGGTTTGCTAATATTGTTAACTATTTGGCTGTAGGATTAATCCCTGATGGATGGTCCAAACAAGAGAAAGATAGATTTCTCGCTCAGGCAAAATATTACTTTTGGGAGGACTCGTAACTTTTCCGAATTTGTGTTGATGTCATAAGGAGGTGCGTCCTAGAAAATGAACATCAAAGCATTCTCACCTTTTGTCATACTCTTTCATGCGGAGGACATTTTTTTGGAAAGAAAACTGCTGCAAAAGTCTTACAAAGTGGTTTCTACTGGCCCACTCTCTTCAAGGATGCCCACATATTCAGTCAATCTTGTCCTAAGTGTCAAACCATTGGTAACATTTCAAAAAGAGATATGATGCCATTAAACCCCATCCTTGTGGTTGAAATCTTTGATGTTTGGGGGATTGATTTCATGGGTCCATTCCCACCATCCTTTGGACATGAGTACATATTGGTGGCTGTTGATTATGTCTCTAAATAGATTGAGGCAGTGGCTACTAGAACCAATGATCATAAAGTGGTTATAAAGTTCATTTAGAAAAATTATATTTTCAAGGTTTGGGTTCCCACGAGCAATAATCAGTGATGGGGGTAGCCATTTCACCAACTCCCAGTTCAAAACCTTGCTTAAAAATATGGGATCAACCACAAGGTGGCCACGCCTTACCATCCTCAAACAAGTGGACAAGTGGAAGGATCTAATAAAGAGATCAAGAACATTCTACAGAAAACAGTCCAACCTGATAGAAAGGACTGGTTAGAGAGACTGGATGATGCTCTATGGGCTTACAGGACAGCCTACAAAACCCCCATTGGGATGTCACCCTTTAGGTTGATCTATGGGAAAGCATGTCACCTTCCGGTAGAATTGGAACACAAAGCATACTGGGCTGTAAAGCAATTCAATTTGGGCTTGGCCCAAGCAGGAGAAAATCGAGCATTATAATTGAATGAGCTAGATGAGATACGGAGGGAATCTTATGAAAATTCTAGGATTTACAAGGCCAAAATGAAAGCTTTTCATGACAAACACATCTCTCGAAAAACTTTTGAGCCTAACCAAAGAGTTTGGTTGTTCAACTCTAAGCTTAAACTTTTTCCTGGAAAGCTTTGATCTCAGTTGGATGGTCCTTTCATAGTACACTCTGTGTCCCCCCACGGTACAGTTGAAATTCTTGATCCTGAGAGTGGGAATATTTTTAAAGTAAATGGCCAAAGACTCAAACCGTATATTGAGCGAGTTTTCGTTGACATGCACATTGATGAGGTACACTTCACAAACTCACTATGAGTAGCATTGCGTCTGGCTGAAGACGTTAAATTTAGCGCTTCTTGGGAGGCAACCTAAGTTTTTCTTGTGCTTGTGTTTTTATTTTGTAGGTTTGAATAAAGGATAAGTTGGGGGGAGAGAGCTGATTGCTTACTCTATTGCTCAGATTTTAAAAGCCAAGTACCGCCTCTCATTCCAGCAAAGATGCCCGTCGAAGTTCGCTTCCATCAGGTTGTCCTGTTCCAAAAATATCATGTCTACATTGTTCCTTCCACTACCAAAAAAAGCGGGATTTCAGACGGCCATTATCCGTCTCAAATCTGTCTGAAAATCCGTCACAAATCACGTTTGTGATGGATTTCTGACAGATTTCAAACGGAACACGACCGTCTGAAATTCTTAGTCACAAATTTGTGACAATTCATTTTTCCGTCTGAAATTCTGTCTGAAAATAAGACAGAAATAATTCAGTGACAAATTCCGTCTGAATATCATACGAGAAAAGTTCCGTCTGAAATTTTCCGTCTAAAATTTTCCGTCGGTATTTCAGACGGATGTTACGACGGATTTATTTTCCGTCACAAATATCGTCTGAAATGCAGCCCAACTCTTATTCTCAAATTAATATGCCGTCTGACAAGTCATCAGAAATCCGTCGGTATTTCAAACGGATATTACGACGGATCTACAATTACCGTCTGAAATTAAGCCCAACTCGTAGAAGATGCCATCCGAAAAGTAGTCAGAATTCCGTTTGAAATACAGACGGATATTACGACAGATTTTAGACGAAATTTTTTCGTCGCAAATACCGTCTGAAAATCTGTCTGAAATCTACGTTTTTTTTTAAATCTTGAATTATTCTAAAAAACCTGTTGGATCATACATACACATCAAGAAATTCAACATGTTAAAAAAAATATTGGGAACCTGCTGATCAAATAAACACCACCGGAAAGAAAACTCAACATCAACGTACCATGATGTTCAAATAAATAAACACCACCGAAAAAAAACTCAACATCAACGTACCATGCTATTCAAATAAATAAACACCACCGAAAAAAAACTCAACACCATGCTGATCAAATAAATACCACCGGAAAAAAAACACATAAACCCTGCTGATCCATCTGAATATCATCAAACATCAAGAAATATCCGATACATCGTCCATATCCTCCCTGCCCTGCTCATCACCTCTGTCGCCGCCCGCAGAAGGATCCCCCTACATTAAAAAAATAATAACATTCATTCATAGATAAAAAATTTAGTGCGATGAAATTAGCATAAATTGAAATCAAACATATCAAATTGATAACTGCAGATTTTATAGATCAACTACTAGCATGAAATAGTATTTAAATTAAGTGTATTTTAAAAATGAACTTTGAGCGCTGAGCTCAAACCGGGCATCCGATTTGGATTCCGCCAGTTCTAACAAGTCACTTTCATCCCCCCGGTCGTGTTGGAACATTCGGCACTTCCATCCGACCGGTATTTCAAGTTTTAGACACCCGGACCCGACCTGGCATGCAGTTCATTTAAACTAAGTGTATTTTAAAAATGAACTTTGAGCGCCGAGCTCAAGCCGGGCATCCGATTTGGATTCCGTCAGTTCTGACAAGTCACTTTCATCTCCCCAATCGTGTTGGAACGATCGACATGGCCATCCGACCGGTATTTCAAGTTTTAGACCCCCGGACCCGACCTGGCAGTTAATTTAAACTAAGTGTATTTGGAGAATGCACTTTTGAGCGCCGAGCTCAAACCGGACATCCGATTTGGATTCGTCAGTTCTGACAAGTCACTTTCATCTCCCCGGTTGTGTTGGAACAATTGGTACGGCCATCCGATTGATATTTTAAGTTTTAGATCCCCGGACCCGACCTGGCAGTTCATTTAAACTAAGTGTATTTGGAGAATGCACTTTTGAACGCCGAGCTCAAACCGGGCATCCGATTTGGATTCTGTCAGTTCTGATAAGTCACTTTCATCTCCCCGGTCGTGTTGGAATGATTGACATAGCCATCCGACTGGTATTTCATGTTTTAGACCCCCGGCCCCGACCTGGCAGTTCATTTAAACTAAGTGTATTTTAAAATGAACTTTGAGCGCCGAGCTCAAACCGGGCATCCAATTTAGATTCCGTCAGTTTTGACAAGTCACTTTCATCTCTCCGATCATGTTGGAACAATCGACATGGCCATCTAGTCGGTATTTCAAGTTTTAGACCCCTGGCCCCGACCTGGCAGTTCATTTAAACTAAGTGTATTGTAAAAATGAACTTTGAGCGCCGAGCTCAAACCGGGCATCCGATTTGGATTCCGTTAGTTCTGACAAGTCACTTTCATCTCCCCGGTCGTGTTGGAACAATCGGCATGGCCATCCGACTGGTATTTCAAGTTTTAGACCCCCAGACCCGACCTGGCAGTTCATTTAAACTAAGTGTATTTTAAAAATGAACTTTGAGCGTCGAGCTCAAACCGGGCATCCGATTTGAATTCCGTCAGTTCTGACAAGTCACTTTCATCTCCCCGGTCGTGTTGGAATGATCGGCGCAGCCATCCGACCGGTATTTCAAGTTTTAGACCCCCGGCCCCGACCTGGCAGTTCATTTAAACTAAGTGTATTGTAAAAATGAACTTTGAGCGCCGAGCTCAAACCGGGCATCCGATTTGGATTCCGTCAGTTCTAACAAGTCACTTTCATCTCCCCGGTCGTGTTGGAATGATCGGCATGGCCATCCGATTGGTATTTCAAGTTTTAGACCCCCGGCCCCGACCTGGCAGTTCATTTAAACTAAGTGTATTGTAAAAATGAACTTTGAGCGCCGAGCTCAAACCGGGCATCCGATTTGGATTCCGTCAGTTCTGACAAGTCACTTTCATCCCCCGGTCGTGTTGGAATGATCGGCACGGCCATCCGACTGGTATTTCAAGTTTTAGACCCCCAGACCCGACCTGGCAGTTCATTTAAACTAAGTGTATTTTAAAAATGAACTTTGAGCGCCGAGCTCAAACCGGGTATCCGATTTGAATTCCGTCAGTTCTGACA
Organism: Amorphophallus konjac; assembly: GCA_022559845.1. Classification (NCBI taxonomy): domain Eukaryota; kingdom Viridiplantae; phylum Streptophyta; class Magnoliopsida; order Alismatales; family Araceae; genus Amorphophallus; species Amorphophallus konjac. The sequence continues at coordinate 257,808,192 of CM040123.1, forward strand.
AGTCACTTTCATCTCCCTGGTCGTGTTGTAATGATCGGCGCAGCCATCCGACCGGTATTTCAAGTTTTAGACCCCCGGACCCGACCTGGCAGTTCATTTAAACTAAGTGTATTTGGAGAATGCACTTTTGAGCGCCGAGCTCAAACCGGGCATCCGATTTGGATTGCGTCAGTTTTGACAAATCACTTTCATCTCCCAAGTCGTGTTGGAATGATCGGCATGGCCATCTGACCGGTATTTCAAGTTTTAGACCCCCGGCCCCGACCTGGCAGTTCATTTAAACTAAGTGTATTGTAAAAATGAACTTTGAGCGCCGAGCTCAAGCCGGGCATCCGATTTGGATTCCGTCATTTCTGACAAGTCACTTTCATCTCCCCGGTCCTGTTGGAATGATCGGCACTGCCATCTGATCGGTATTTCAAGTTTTAGACCCCCGGCCCCGACCTGGCAGTTAATTTAAACTAAGTGTATTGTAAAAATGAACTTTGAGCGCCGAGCTCAAGCCGGGCATCCGATTTGGATTCCGTCAGTTCTGACAAGTCACTTTCATCTCCCCGGTCGTGTTGGAATGATCGTCATGGCCATCCGACCGGTATTTCAAGTTTTAGACCCCCAGACCCGACCTGGCAGTTCATTTAAACAAAGTGTACTTTAAAAATGAACTTTGAGCGCCGAGCTCAATCCGGGCATCCGATTTGGATTCTGTCAGTTCTGACAAGTCACTTTCATCTCCCCGGTCGTGTTGGAATGATCGGCATGGCCAACCGACCGGTATTTCAAGTTTTAGACCCCCGGACCCGACCTGGCAGTTCATTTAAACTAACTGTATTTGGAGAATGCACTTTTGAGCGTCGAGCTCAAACCGGACATCCGATTTGGATTCCGTCAGTTCTGACAAGTCACTTTCATCTCCCCGGTCGTGTTGGAATGATCGGCACAGCCATCCGATCGGTATTTCAAGTTTTAGACCCCCGGCCCCGACCTGGCAGTTCATTTAAACTAAGTGTATTGTAAAAATGAACTTTGAGCGCCGAGCTCAAACCGGGCATCCGATTTGGATTCCGTCAGTTCTGACAAGTCACTTTCATCTCCCAGGTCATGTTGGAATGATCGGCACGGCCATTCAAATGGATATTTCAAGTTTTAGACCTCCGGCCCCGACCTGGCAGTTCATTTAAACTAAGTGTATTTTAAAAATGAACTTTGAGCGCCAAGCTCAAACCGAGCATCCGATTTGGATTTGTTGTGCATTGTGATTTTGATGATTACAAAATGCCTTTGTTGCTTGGTCGTGTGTAAGAATGGTTGTTCATGTCTTCATGTGTATGAAGGTTGAAATGGTTGTGGAAATGATCATAAATTGTTTCTATAAGACTTATCATAATGTGGAAATGGTTGTGGAAATGATTTCATAAGTGCTTTGAGGTTAGCACAAACATTGCATATGAGGTCTTGTCTGCACGCTATTAAGTCTGTACAGAGTTCTGCCTTGATTTCATTAGTCAAGTCTGTACATTGCCATAGGTAAAGTCTATACATCGCAGAGAGATGTTTGCATATCAAGTCTATACATTGTTCATGCATGTGAATAGTTCGCAACATCAAGTCTATACATTGCATGATGGTAAGTCTTTACATTTCATGCATCTTCATTAACAAGTCTATACATTGGTTGCATAGCTTGACATGCAAAGTCTATACATTCTCCATGCATCTTCATTAAGAAGTCTATACATCCTGCAACTCAAAGTCTGAACATCGTCCTGTGGCAGGCACATCAAGTCTATACATCCATCAGCTCAATGCACATCAAGTCTATACAGCAGCAAGTCTGTACATTCTTCAGTAGCAAGTCTATACATCAGCAAGTCTATACAGCCAGCAAGTCTATACATCAGCAAGTCAATACAGTTAGCAAGTCTATACATCCTGCAACACGAAGTCTGTACGTTGGCTGATTGCACAGACTCAAAGTCTGTACGTTGGCTGCTAGCACTTCTTCAAAGTCTATACACTCTTCAAAGTCCATACATTCTTCAAAGTCTATACACTCTTCAAAGTCTATACATTCTTCAAAGTCTGTACGTTGGTTGATTGCACAGACTCAAAGTATGTACGTTGGCTGCTAGCACAAACTCAAAGTCTGTACGTTGGCTGCTAGCACAAACACATAAAGTCTATACATCGTGTGTTTCAAGTTTTAGACCCCCGGCCCCGACCTGGCAGTTCATTTAAACTATGTATATTTTAAAAATGAACTATGAGCGTCGAGCTCAAACCGGACATCCGATTTGGATTCCGTCAGTTCTGACAAGTCACTTTCATCTCCCCGGTCGTGTTGGAACGATCAGCACGGCCATCCGACCGGTATTTCAAGTTTTAGACCCCCGGACCCGACCTGGCAGTTCATTTAAACTAAGTGTATTTTAAAAATGAACTTTGAGCGTCGAGCTCAAACCGGGCATCCGATTAGGATTCCGCCAGTTCTGACAAGTCACTTTCATCTCCCCGGTCGTGTTGGAATGATCGGCACGGCCATCCGATCGGTATTTCAAGTTTTAGACCCCCGGACCCGACCTGGCAGTTCATTTAAACTAAGTGTATTTTAAAAATGAACTTTGAGCGCCGAGCTCAAACTGGGCATCCGATTTGGATTCCGTCAGTTCTGACAAGTCACTTTCATCTCCCCGATCGTGTTAGAATGATCGGCACGGCCATCCGACCGGTATTTCAAGTTTTAGACCCCCGGACCCGACCTGGCAGTTCATTTAAACTAAGTGTATTTTAAAAATGAACTTTGAGTGCCGAGCTCAAACAGGGCATACGATTTAGATTCCGTCAGTTCTGACAAGTCACTTTCATCTCCCCAATCGTGTTGGAATGATCGGCATGGACATCCGACCGGTATTTCAAGTTTTAGATGTTGTGCCCCTATGGTCACTTGAGTTCATATGGTCACTTGGGTCATTCGACATCATTCTATGGTCATATGAGTTGTAATGTATTCTTGGTTTTGATAATGGCTAAACACTATTAGTCATTGACGTTTTTCACCTTCATGTGATTGACATACGTGATGTTTTTGTTCATGACAGGTGCGCCAATGAATGGACAAGGAATCATGTGGAAATGGTGAACGTGAACGCTGAATGTTGCGTCCTCGCACGCGGATCGACCTGCGCGGTCAGGTCGCGGGGATCGACCTGCCCGGTCAGGTCGCGGGGGTCAAGGGGGCAGCGCCCCTTGCGAGGGTTTCCGGGGGCGGACCCCCGGAACAAAATTTGGATTGAAGACTCAGTAATAAAACTTCAAGATAATCAAGGTTGATGCCACAGACATGAATGGGCGGCTAACGGACTCAAGCGACGGAGTTGGTGCGGCCAACGGACCGAACCGGGCTGACCCGGGCCCTACCCAGCTGGCGGTCGACCGCCCCAGCCAGGGACTCCCAAGTCTGCACGTCTTTCAGTGGCAGTCGACCGCCAGCCAGTGGCGGTCGACCGGATTTCCCAGGGATCGCCCGTTTGCAGGTGTTTCAGTGGCGGTCGACCGCTAGGAGCCTTAGGTCGACCGCCAGCCCCGATGCAGCCTTGTTTGACTTCGAAATCCACCTCGTGGCCAGCCCCTTTCCATGGATTTATTTAATCAAACCTTACCTAATCTTCCATGATTTGTGGATCTGGTCTAGGGGGCATCTATGGACCATTCAAGGGTTATAAAACTAACACATGAGGGGTTAGAAACCCTAATGCTTCAAGGGGCTTCTTGTGAGATCTAGGGTGGCTGCAAGAGAGCTTGGAGACGAGCTACTGTTCACGTGAACAGTAGTTCGTGAAGGTGTTCTTCATCCAATCAAAGGGGAATCAAGCCCAAATCAAAGCCAGCAAACCTCAAGGAAGATTACATCAAAGCAAGGCTATCAAAGTGATCCAAGGAAGCCGGTTTGATTCAAGTTCTTCAAGGGAAATCATCTACATCCATTCAAGCTCTTTCAAGCTCATCCAAGGTGATATTTCAAGTATTCAAACTCCTAGAAGCTAAAGAAGCAATCAAGATTCAAGGTAGCTTCATCATCTCCTTCATTCATTCAAAGAAGTTCAAAGAGAAGATCAAGAGAGAAAAATTGAAGGAAGATGTACTGTTCACGTGAACAGTACTCTGTGAAGAACATTCATCCAATCAAGGGTGAATCAAGAAGATTGAGTTGAAGCCAAGAGGAGCCTTGTTGCTGATCAACATTCCATACAAGGGCCAATTCATTTTTACTCATAACTCAATCTCTTATTTTTAGTTCCTTCACATTTGTTTCATTTTCATTATTGTTTAAACATTGAAAGTGTGATTCATCCCTACCAGTGGTTAGTAGGAAGGCAATTGGAGGTTGTTCCAATTTGCGGTTGACATCCCTACCAGGTGGTGAGTAGGAAGGCAATCGGTGGTTTCCGATTTGCCGTTCTGTGCGCTACACAAGTGAAGCCTCACCGGATTTTGGTGAGGGGTGGACGTAGGGCTGAGGATTCAGTCCGAACCACCTTAAAATCCTATCTAGTGTGGTTTTCTTGTGTGATTGATTCATTCTAGATGCATGCTTAAAATCGTTATATATCTTGCTTATTTTGCTAAGCAAATCATAACGCACTTGGAAGCTAGTTTCCATTCCGCTGCAATTCATTTTAACTAGCTATATAGAGGGCCACATTGCGAGAAGTGGGGCTGATCTATTCACCCCTCCCCTCTAGATCCGCTGTCCACTACACAACATTAGACCCCCGGACACGACCTGGCAGTTCATTTAAACTAAGTGTATTTTAAAAATGAACTTTGAGCGCCGAGCTCAAACCGAGCATCCGATTTGGATTCCCTCAGTTCTGAAAAGTCACTTTCATCTCCCCGGTCGTGTTAGAATGATCGGCACGGCCATCCGACCGGTATTTCAAGTTTTAGACCCCCGGACCCGACCTGGCAGTTCATTTAAACTAAGTGTATTTGGAGAATGCACTTTTGAGCGCCGAGCTCAAACCGGGCATCCGATTTGGATTCCGTCAGTTCTGACAAGTCACTTTCATCTCCCCGGTCATGTTGGAATGATCGGCACAGACATCCGATCGGTATTTCAAGTTTTAGACCCTTGGCCCCGACCTGGCAGTTCATTTAAACTAAGTGTATTGTAAAAATGAACTTTGAGCGCCGAGCTCAAACCGGGCATCCGATTTAGATTCCGTCAGTTCTGACAAGTCACTTTCATCTCCCCGGTCGTGTTGGAATGATCGGCATGGCCATCCGGCCGGTATTTCAAGTTTTAGACCCCCGGCCCTGACCTAGCAGTTCATTTAAACTAAGTGTATTGTAAACCGGGCATCCGATTTAGATTCTGTCAGTTCTGACAAGTCACTTTCATCTCCCCGATCGTGTTGGAATGATCGGCACGGCCATCCAACCGGTATTTCAAGTTTTAGACCCCCGAACCCGACTTCGCAGTTCATTTAAACTAAGTGTATTTTAAAAATGAACTTTGAGCGCCGAGCTCAAATTGGGCATCCGATTTGGATTCCGTCAGTTCTGACAAGTCACTTTCATCTCCCCGGTCGTGTTGGAATGATCGGCACGGCCATCCGACCAGTATTTCATGTTTTAGACCCCCGAACCCCGGATTTTCTCAATTCTTCTAAAGTAAATGAGTTTTAAAATTTCAAATGAACATAATTGAGTAATTCTATCAAAATAAAAACATAGTAAACACTCACCTGTGCGGCCTGTGCTGTGGTGGTGGTGGATTACTGAGGGACCATTCCCCCCTGGGAGAGGAGGCCACTTATTGCCTGCAAAACCACTAACACCTGGCTAGAGATCTCATGTTGGAAATGCTGCTGCTGCCGCAGCATATCAGAAATCTACAATCGGACCATGTCCATCATGTCGCTGGCAGAAGCGCTGAGGGCAACGGAAGGTATAGTGAAGGCACTGCTACTAGTTTGGGCATAGCTAGAACTCGCACACGATGATATCACCGCGCTAGTGTCTAGGCTCTCCCCAAAACCATATAGTCGGCCTTTCTTCGATACGCCAGCTGCTGCCACCCACTCCACCGGATCGAACTCCGGCTGCTGCGTGTCTCCCTCCCCGTACTTCTCTGTCACTGCTTGGCTATATGTTTCCTACAAATTGAATAAAATAACTAGTCAATTTCATATGAATTACATGCCGATTTAAATGAACGCTACAAGTTACATATGTAGATAAACTTACCACTGCTGACTTAGCTGTCTCACTCACAAAATTATTAGTCCCCTTCTTTTTGTGTGTTCTGTCGAACACCTCGAGGAACGACGGAGGTCGATTAAGCTCCACAGCCTGTTATACAATTCATAGTAAAAAAAGTCAAATATTGGGATAAATTGTAAGAAGATAAATTGTTATATTACTTACCAATTTTTGTTTATGAGCCGCATAAGAGATGGACCCACTCGTATGCAAATTTGAACCTGGTTTTGACGCCCTGTTTGCTTTGGCTTTTGCGAACTTTTCTATCCACTTGGGGTTGGCAAAATGGTCACAAGATATCTCCCAATCCTCCTGCCTCATCCATAGAGGGCGGTGCGCCTTCCACAATTGTCGGTCTTCACTCCCCCCACTCAATTTTTTAGCGTGTGCTCGGGCCTCATGTATTTTCCTCTTGTAACGTGAGAGCATAGTAGACTCCCAGGCACGACGACATCTCACCGTGTCATGTTCACATGTGAATTGAAAAGACCGCTGTAAATCAATTACTTTTCACACTTAGTATAAAGTTGTAAATTGAGTTTGGGAAATACTTGAATTAAATGACGTAATTACTTACTAAGAACATGTTGTACAATGAATCGCAGACGGACATCAGAAATTCTCTGAAAGTGGATGCTGCCCCGGGCACATGTGCCAACATGAGTTCGGTGGAATGATTGATAGCAGTGTGGGGTTCAAATTTCGTACTGCAATTGTAAATGTCAAAATATTCATATTAGACAGTTGAAGGCTAATTAATGTAATATAACCTTATAGATTTACCCGGAGATCCAACACGGGCAACGTCTATCATGGGCCGTGCCTCCCTCGTGACAACTGCCGACATCGTCAAGTGGCTGACTAGTGGGGGTGTGCCCTGTACAAGTGGGAGGTGGTGGGAGGGCACTAGGATCTGTAAGAATTAATTTTCATGTGGAGTGATACAAATATTGCGAACATATAATTAAAATATACATACCTGCAGCGGGAGGTGGTGGGGGTGACGTCTGCACAACAGGTGGGGGGCCACTGAGACCTGCAAGAATTAATTTTCATAAGTAGAATAAATATTGAAGAATTTAAATTAAAATATACATACCTGATCCTCGAGGTGGGAGGCCACTGGCACCTGTAGCGGGAGGTGGTCGGGGTGAGATCTGCACAATAGGTGGGAGGCCAATGACACCTGAAAGAATTTATTTTCATGTGGAGTGATACAAATATTGCGAACTTATAATTAAAATATACATACCTGCAGCGGGAGGTGGTCGGGGTGACATCTGCACAATAGGTGGGAGGCCACTGACACCTACAAGAATTTATTTTCATGTGGAGTGATACAAATATTGCGAACTTATAATTAAAATGTACATACTTGCAACGGGAGGTGGTCGGGGTGACATCTGCATAATAGGTGGGAGGCCACTGACACCTGCAAGATTTAATTTTCATAAGTAAATACAACATGTTACTGAAAATTAAAATAGATATACCTGTAGTGGGAGGTGGTGGGAGGGCACTAGGACCTTTAAGTAGTAATTCACATTAGGTAAATGAATATTTTGCTAGAAATTCAAAGATACGCCGAGGTGGGACCTGCATTAATTTTCATAAGTAAATGCAACATGTTAATGAAAATTAAAATAGATATACCTGTAGCGGGAGGTGGTGGGAGGGCACTAGGACCTATAAGTAGTGGTGGTGGCGTTTGTATAAGTGGTGGTGAGCCGACACTTGCACCTATAAATAAATTCTTTTAAGTTTGTAAATAATTAAAATATTTATATAGCTAACTTATTGATCAACTATACCTGTGTCTGAAGAAGATGCTAGCGAGGAGGGAGTAGCGCCCCTCTCACTGCCTTGTCTCCTCCCACTCCTAGTACGACCTCCTCGCACCATTTCCTTATTAATAACAAAACACTTAATACATATTAATCCACAATTATATAAGGCTAGACAAATGTTATTTAAAATTATGCTTAAAAGTAAGAATCATCTTACTAAATTATCAAAACATGCCTCCCTCATGTTGATATATCTAGCTCATCATCATCATCTTCGTCATCCATAGTAGCCTCATCAGATTCAAACTCTTCGTCTTCATCTGATTCTTCCTCCCCTCTAACATCAACATTTAGCTCCATTGGATCGACTTCTTCCACTTCATCTCGCGTACGTAATGACAGTGGCTCATCAGATTCATCCAGATTAAACCTAGAGGAACCGACAACGCCAACTTCGTCTGATTGATAATATTCAGCACGAGCAACCTCTGAGACATCTTCACTTGTGAAAAAGAGTTTTGAATTAACCCTGCAAACTGCCCACCAATCTCTATTCTTGGATGATGGATAGCTTGAATAGTACACTTGCTGGGCTTGTGCGGCTAAAATGAACGGTTCATAGGTCTTAAGTTTAGACCTATGCTTGACATTGACAATCCCATACTTTGAGTCATGTAGAACAGAATTAGGATCAAACTATTGACACTTAAATATGTATACATGATTGTCTTGTCCCAAATATTGAAGTTCTAAGACTTCTTCAAGAATACCATAGTAGTCCAATTCCATTTCATTGTATAAACTTCCCTTCACACATACGCCGCTGTTCATCGTAGACTTATTTCGCTCATAATCCCTTGTATGAAATTTGTATCCATTCACAATATATCCTGGATAGGCACGTGTCTGGTTCGAGGGGCCATAACTTATCTGATGTACTCTTTGATCAATAATGAGACCTTGTTCAACCTATATTCAAATTAGAGTAGTTAAAATAATAACAATTACCTCAACATACGTAAATACAAACATATATATTCATAGTTGACACTAACACGGTTTCTCAGCCATTTGGAAAAACTTCTCGCGTTCTTTTTCAATCTCCACATCCTAGATATTTGGACATTTTTCAGCTAATTCTGAATCAAATTGCCTGCAATATAAATGCACTACTACTTTAAATGAACTGCAGAAGAAGGATGAACAACTTATGGAGTTGCTGGAAATGTGAATTAAGAACTTACTCAACATAAGGTTCAATCTCGAGACAATTCAAAAGAATATATATCTCAGCGGTGTGCAACTCTCTATCTTTGAGTGTGCGAGTCAAGCAACGTCCGAACGCACGTCCAAGATGTTTAAATATGGAGAGCCGATCGGACCATTCATCCACTTCCCCATCATCATTACGTGGAGGTTGAGTACGACGAGTTTGAATCTCTGACTCAAAGTACATAGAACAGAAGTTCAAATTTTCTTCAAGAATGTATGCCTCAGCAATCGAACCCTCCACCTGTGCCTTGTTGCGAACTTTCATTTTTAATTCATGCATGCACCTACAACAACAAGTCAGATGGCAACGATATGTACCGGCTATGGACGACTTGTAAGTTAACAAAAATTGTCACACACCTCTCAAATGGATACATCCATCGAAATTGTTCTGGTCCTCCGACGATAGCCTCATATGGTAAATGAATGACCAGGTGCTCCATCGAATCAAAGAATGCCAGAGAAAATATCTTCTCTAGCTTGCAAATGGTTGTGACAACTTTTTCTTCGATAGTTTGTACATCTCGAAGTCTGAGTTCAGATGCACATAAACTCTTGAAAAATTGACTCATCTCAGCTAGTGCTCCCCATATCTGCTTTGGCAACAAATCACGAAATGCAATGGGCAGTAGCCTCTCTATGAACACATGACAGTTGTGACTTTTCATACCATATATTTTCCCCTCATTAACATTCACACAACGGGCTATGTTGGATGCATATCCATCTGGGAATCTCAACTGTTTCAACCACTGGCATACTTCCTTGATCTGTGTATCATGAAGCACATAAGTTGCTTTAGGCTGCACAGTTTTGCCATTTACATTCTGTAGTTCCAGTTCTGGACGTTTACAAAGCATCTTTAAATCCATACGTGCTTTGACGTTGTCCTTTGTTTTCCCTTTAACATTCATGATCGTATTGAACACATTATCAAAAAAATTCTTCTCGGTATGCATGACATCCAGATTGTGTCCTACAAGAAGAGTTGACCAATAAGGTAATTCCCAAAAAATACTTTTCTTGATCCAGTTGTGATCCTTTCCAAAACTAGGGAGTTACCGTGTGCTACCAGACAATTGAACTACATCTGGTAAATTGTGCACCCGTGACTCCATATGTAGACCCGACACCCGTTGCAAGTCAGCTTCATCCATTTCAACAGTATTTTTTTTAAACGAGTCTTTTTACCTTCGAAAAGGATGGTCACTTGATAGCAACCGCCGATGGCAATCAAACCAGCATGCTTTCCCACCATGTTTCAATACAAATGATTTGGTATCTTCTATACAGTAAGGACATGCTAACCTCCCATGTGTGCTCCAACCAGATAGCATTCTATATGCAGGGAAGTCACTTATTGTCTAGATCAGTGCAGCCTTCATAATAAAATTTTGCTTCCTATATGCATCATAAGTAACAACTCCATCAGTCCATAAAAATTTAAGCTCATCAATCAACGGACTGAGATATATGTCCAAATTTTTTCCGGAACTTTTTGGACCAAGAATTACTAAGGACAAAAACAGATTTTCTCGCTTCATGCACATGTGCGGCGGAAGGTTGTACGGTGTCATGAACACTAGCCAACAAGAATAAGATGCCACTGAACTACCGAATGGATTAAAACCATCTGTGTATAAACCCAATCGAACATTACGTGACTCCCTTGAAAAGGTAAGATGAGTACGACTAAAGTGAGTCCAAGCTTCACCATCGGCAGGATGACTGATTATATCATCGGCACGACGTACTCTTTCAGTGTGCCATGTCATATGTCGAGCTGCCTTTGAGGACATATACAGCCGCTGCAGCCTAGGCACAAGAGGGAAGTATCGCAACGCCTTGTAAGGTACATCTTTTGCCTTTGAATTGACCCCCCCCTTAGGTTTGAATCTGTCATGGCCACAAATGGAACATGATATCTTATCTGCATCATCTTTGTAATATAACATACAATGATTTGGACATGCATCTATTTTCACATATCCAAGTCCTAAGTCATTGACCATCTTTTTTGCACGGTAAAAAGTTTCTGGCAACTTCTCGTCTCGAGGCAACATACTCTTGATCAAGAGGAGGAGACGGTCAAAACAAGTCTCACTGATGTGAAATTCAGATTTCAAGTTCAACAACTGTGACACTGCAGACAATCGAGTGTGCTTTTCACAACCATCCCACAGCGGCTCATCAGCATCCCTAAGTAGTTCATAAAATCTTACTGTCGTCTTATTCGGCGCTTCCTCATGAACATTAAAACTAGGACCAGCAGCATCTACAACCATATCCACGTACCCACTTGTGCCTGCAATATTGTCGGGCTCATACCTCAAGAATTGCTCACCATGACACATCCAATTCGTATAACCATCCATGAACCCTTTCGTGTACAAATGATGTTACACATCCCATGTTGAACACCACCTCAAGTTTCTACAACTTGAACAAGGGCATTGAATGTGACCGTCGCGATCTATTGCTGCATTTGGATTCCCAATGCAAATTGAATGAAACTCTCAACCCCAAGCTTAAAGTCATCTGACACCACCCGGTCAACTATTCTACGATACATCCATGAACGATCTGTCAACATTTTGCCTGCACCCAAAAAATGACAATACACATCCTAACTTTCAAATCATTACTCATAATATTACACCCGACCCTTTCCTCACATCGTTCATCATAGACCATTTGCAGTTGGAAGAGGTATATTGATTAGATTATCACTTTTTAACCCATCCATGAAGGTTTGATCGCACAATCACTTACTATATGTGCTGCACGATTTGCTAAAAATTTCGGCATCATCTCCCCACACTTCTCCGATATACCAAAAATATTTATTGATTTTGAAATTTTCTTAAACACTTACAAGTAAGTGGTTAAGAAAACACTCAAAATCAATAATGATATATCAGAGAAGAGTGAGGAGACGCAACCGAAATTCTCAACAAATCATACAAACACATATAGTAAATGACTGCCTAAGTGCGATCAAACATTCACAGACTGTCCAAACGGGACAATTCAAGACTTTGAGGTAGATATATACATTCTCATAAACAAATGAGAACATGCACATCAATCCCAAAGTCTTGAATGGGAAGGCACATTGACACGGTTTTAACGCGCTCTCCTGAGGTGCGTGTAATGTTAGGTCGCACCCACGACCTCAGCTCACAAGGAATACCCCATGCATTTATATAACATAAAATTAAATAACAACGCAATTATCATTATGCACATATCAAATTAAATAACACCCAAATTACAAAATTTTTCAAATGAAGAACATCGAAGCTAAACAATCTACATTTTTGAGTCAAATTAACATCAAATTTCTATTAAAATCAGATTTAAAAATATGTTTACATGCAATTAAAATCCACAACGTTTTAAATCACAAAATGAATTTTTGGGTATTTACCTATTGCTATAGAGAATTCTGATTTCTTTGCATTTATCCACATCTTTGTATATATGTACTACTTAAGATATGTGGTCATTCCATTTCTCTATATCTTCTTATCATCATAAGACAAGGTCATTCCATTTCTCTATATCTACTTAAGATATGTGCTTTCCCACCCTGTATGTTCTTGTTATTGATCTTTTCTTTCTCCTTTCTTCTTCCTCCTCTACTAGTTGTCCATCTTTGAAGGTATTGCGTTTCCTAACAAGGGTGCAGCTAAAATTGGAAGGCTGGCAGTCAAAATTTATATCTCAAGCTGGTAGAGCCGTATTGATTGACTCAGTCATATATAGTATGCCAGTTTTCCTTGCCTAAGTCACTTTTATCCCAAAGAAGGTGATCAGTTTCATTGACCGGCTATGTGCAATTTTTTTTTGGTATGGAGAGAAAGGCACCAAACGCAGGCATTGGGTAGCATGGTCAGATATCCAGAGACCTAAGTTAGAGGGAGGTCTAGGAATCAGAGATCTGCAGTGGGTTCAGACTTCTTTGTCAATCAAAACCCTTTAGAATATTGTTCATGGGTCTTATCTCTGGTCCATGTGATGTAAAACCAACCTTGGACCTATTTTACAAGCATTCAAGTTTGAGCAGCGGACTCACACTAGCGAGCTCACCCGTATGGCGCACACTAGTACCCGATGGCGACTAGGCGATGTTGGAGAGGGTCCGAGGCGGGACCTTTAGGCTCCAATGGTTGGCTAGCTTGGGAAGAACCCCAAATGGGCCTAAGATTCCCAAATCATGGGCGGCCAACACACCAAGGGTGTGGGTTAAGTGGATTCACTCTCAACTTGCCCGCGGTGGTCACTCACGGTACTAGCAATTTGGGCCGAGCTCTCACTCTCCGTCCGACGAAGCAATAGCAATAATACTAAGCTAAGCAAGTGATTAAACCAGTCAAGAGAGGGTCCGAGGCTCACCTAGCCGGCGTGAAGATGCCGACTCCGGCCGAAGACGGGGGCGAGCGGGGAGGCGAGGGTATGCACCCGCACGCCGCGTCGATTGAAGCTTCAAACCTGCGACTTAATAATGACATGAACTACACCCCATGCAAGGGGGGGGATCTCGGGGTGGGGATTATGTGAATTACAGCCAAAACTACCTCCACGCAGGGAGGGGCCTTCAGCCGGCCAAGCGGGGTGGGGAATTATGAAGAAAACTCAACATTCGGATTGATGCCGGTTCTGCCAATCTTCAGAATGGCTGGACAGGGGTGCGGTGATGATACCGCCACAAATTCCACAGAGCTCAGAACTTGATGAGATTTGCACCAAAATCTTGCCAACGGACCAAGGATGATCTCTGAATTTTTGCTGAGCTTGGTACAGTCGTTGCTGGCCGGGGCAGAGTCTGGAACCGGACTGATTGGTTCTGCTCTGTCTGGTGCAGAACAATGTGGCTGGTTGCAGAGGGTGCCACGCTTACTACCAAGCTCTGATTGAGACGAGACCTGAACCGTTGGAACTGTGGTCGAGTCTTCTTTCCGTCGGCACCAACGGCGTAGTCGGAAGATGTCGGAGAAGACCAGGACGATCAGATGAGTAGAGGGGTGTCGGTTCTGGCTCCTGAAAACTGACCTGACCACTTGGAGTAGAAAATTCGTAACGTGAGATTCCGATATCCAAATGCAGCTCTGCTTCTTGAGGATGAAAGAGGACTTGAGAGGGAAGAATGTTTCTGAAAAACACTTGATCTGAATCCCAAAAGGTTCGCCGTGGCCGAGCTTCCACTCTCGCTCTGGTTCTCTTCCTGGGGTCTTCTGCGCAGTCGAGGGAGATCGGCTCCTGCGGACAGCTCCGACATCGGATGTTGACGAAACCACCTCGCCTAGAAAGCTCCTTGGACAACCTTTCCAACGGTGTATGCCATGCCACCAGTAGATGAGGGGAAGTGTCGGAGATGAAGCTGCTTCCAGGACTCGATCTTGCTGCCTGCGAACTGCTAATGGAGCTGCAACTTGGTGGTGGCAAATGGTGTAGGAGAGAGGCAACTAAGCAAGAGGGTGGTTGGCTGATGGCTGGGGAATATGGTAAGAACGTGGCTAGGGCTTCAAGGGGTCTGGAGTGGCAGGGATAGATGGGGAGAGGGGGCTGGAATAGCTAGAGGTGGAGATGGGGGGGTGGGTGTGCACTAGAGAGAGGGTGAGTGAGAGAGGAGGTGGGGGCGAACTTGGCTGTAGGGAGGAAGGGAATTTCGACCTAGGGTGATTAAGGAGGTGGGGAGATGGAAGGGCACAGCCCTAGGGAGAGGGAAATTCAAATTTGGACTTAGGGAAGAGCCCCTTCAACCTTGGGGAGAGGAAGGGAGCTTAGGAAATGGTGTAGGGTAGGTAGTAGTTGGGTGGTGGGGCTTGGAGTGGTGGAACTTCCTTGGGACTAGGTGAGGATTAAAGAGGGGTTGTGGGAAGTTGTGGGGAGTTAATGGAGGTAGGTGGGGGTTGGAAGTGGTTGAGAGGGGGAGGAGAGAGAGTGAATTTCAAAATTTAGAGAGAGGAGGAGAGAGAATGGAGAGATAATGAGAGGGACTAGAGGAGGTGGAAATGCTATTCAATATTCATCCAAAAGTTGTTACATATGAGGAGTGGGGTGGCCTATTTATAGGCACATGACTTTTTCACAAAGGACCCTAACAAGAGACACAATGACTAATAACCGAAGGGAAGGGGGGTGTCCATGGGCCTAGCCCAATGAGATGGGCCCAATAGCCTATCTAAACAACACAATGACTTAGGACATTGGTAGATAACCTACTAACCTAGGTACATGACTCAAATAAAGGGAAAATCACATGATTAAGACTCAAATAAAAAATAAGAAAATTACATGACTCGACTCACAAACACTTGAGGAACATAATGGCGTATACCGACGATCAGTCCAAACTTCAGAAAATGTGGAGGGGCAAGGGATGTCTCCATCATACCCCCGGGGTGGGGAAAACTCGACCCCGTCGAGTATGGGTCCACCAGGGAAGTAGTACATCGAACTGTGATTCTGGGCGATCCACGATCTCCATACTCAACCCGCGACCATAGTCGGGGAACGGCGCTTCAGCCTTTCGAAGTAGCCCGATCATACCCTCATGCTGGCTATGATGTCTTGCTTGCCTAGTATTGCTGCTGTATGCTCACGTCGGGCTCTCGGGCTAATTTGTGGTGGCACTCCGAAGGTGTCTCTCGCAAGGATAGGTGTAAGCTCAAGGCACTCACTAGGATCTACCGCGGTGCCCCTAGAGGGTGCTGGATCCGCCACATGAGAGATGGGGAGAATCCCAAAAACCCTTTTGAAAGTTCAACCCATAAGTCGGGTTGCCAAAGTCACTCGGAACTTGACAAGGTCCAAGTCCTCGTGCCCTCAATTTGGAGGTGACCCCAGGGTAGAGCCACTCCAAAATCATCATCGTCAAGTTACCAACTTGGAGTTTCAAGTGGCGCTCACGAGTTTTTGCTTGCTTATTGTGAATCTCACCGCTTGCTACTTGATATTTGCTTGGATGCATATGCCATGCTTTATGATGCGGTGGGAGTGGACAATGTATGGTATGTAAAGGTGGTCCGGGGCAACCAAATGTAGTTCGATCTTGCTTTGATGCCATGAGGACTGTGATAGACTTAGGGGGCCCGAGACATCCATAGATGAACCTTTTATGCATGGGTATGACGAATGTCGGGGGACCCGGACATCCATGTATGCTTCTATCATTCATAAGACCAATGGTGAATTGGGGAGGACCGTTACACCCAAATAGGGACCACTCATGCTTCCTACTTGACATGTGGGTGTTGTGAATGAATGGACCCGACTTTCTAATCATGCCAAGTGGTGTGTTGTGCCAAGACTCATGCACTCCTATCCTAGAGATGACTTCCATGTGCATGGGTGTGGGGTGGCCCTTGAGCTTCCTCTCGTATGGATCAAAGGGATCTAAGAAGGGAGGCATCATGGGGTGGGACAATTCTTCAATCCCAAGGTTTATGTTGCCTAAGGTCAATGCTCCCTTGGTGTAACCCGATTCTAGGAAGGGAGGGGTTTGGGTTAATATGGGCGGTAAGGATAGGGTAAGGTGGGTGGTGAATAAGGTGAGTGGGTTACATAGAGATCTAGGCTCCCATCGGAAAGGGTCAAAGAGATCATGGTAAAGGTCACCTAGATAGGGGTACTCCATGTCCTCAGGGTCCTCATATGGTGGGGAGTCGCCTTCCTCTAATGAAATGGTTGGGCCGGTGTATGGGGTGGGTTGGTTGGTAAAGGTTCTAGGAATCACAATGATGAGGACATCTCACGACACTCGCTATGGCTCGGGTCGCCTGCACACCTTTGATTTGGGTCGACTCATTCTCATCTTATGTATCTTCCTTTTATTGAGTCTTATCATATGTAATTTTACTTTTATTCGGTCTTGTCGCATGTATTTCCTTTTATTATGTCAAGTTGTACTAGTCCATTTCCCCTATTTGGTCTAATTGGGCCCTAATACTTTAGTTTGGGCCTATTGGACTGAGTCTAGGACATGTTTGGTCTTTTGCCTTATATGGCAGGGTTATTTTTGTCTTGTAAAGATGAGTTGCCTATAAATAGCCCCCATCTCCTTCCATGTACTCACTTTTGATGAAATATTGAAAACCACTTCCTTCCACCTCTCAAGATCTCTCTCTCACTCTCTCTCTCACTCTCTCTCTCTCCCCAAGGGGAGTTCGACCCTCTCTCTCTCTCCTCCTTCCCCCTCACTTATCCCAACCCCCAACCACCTCCACTACCTCACCCACCTCCATTAAGGCCCTCCACTTCCCCATAGCCCCTCATTTACTCCCCTCTCCTTGTCCCAAAGCAACTCCTCCACCTCCCAACACAATCCCCCACTTCCCCACACAAACCCCACCCCTCCCAAGGCCAAATTCGAATTTGAACCTTCCCTCCTCATCCCCCCTTGCTCCCTAGGTCGCACCACTCCTCTCCCCTCAAGCCAAGTTCACCCCCACCTTCTCCCTCCCACACCCTCTCTCTTGTGCACACCCACCTCTCCACCTCCACCTCCAGCAGCTCCAGCCCCCTCTCCATCCATCCCTGCCCCACTAGGACCCCTTGGGAGCCCTAACCTCATCCCTCCCCTCTCCCCAAACCCTCAGCCAACTCCCCTAGCTGTGCTACTCCCCTTACCCCTCCCCTTGTTCTTGCAAAGTTGAAGCTTCAAGTAGCAGGTCACAGGCAGCAGAAGGAGGCTCTGAAGTTGCATCTTCCCCGGCCTCCCTCTGCTCCTCCTGGTGTCGAGGCCTACATATCTGGAAAGGTCTTCCAGAGAGCTTTCAAGGCGAGGTGGTTTCGTCGGCATCCGAGCTTTGTGCTGTCCGCAGCAACCATTCTCCCTCGACTGCGCAGGAACTCCCAGGCCAGGAGCCAGAACGACAGAGCAGGCTCTCCCACGACGAACCTTGAAGGAACCAGCCTTCGAGGCCTTCTACAAAGATCTTCCTCCCCCTGTCAGCGTCGAGGAACAGAAGGAAGAACCCCGTTCGGCATCCGAAAACCAGAGATACCAATTTTCTACCACAACCACGCCGATCTGCCTCCTCACAGTCTGCACCGACCACCGTCCACTCCCCTGGACACCCAGTTCATCTCCGACATCAGAAGACTTCCCCGTTTATTTTTATGCAAAGTAGACTTGTCCACGGTTCCAACGAGTCCAGCGGTGCTAGATTTGGAGCTCAGGAGCGGTCTTGGAAGCTTCTGCAACATGCTGTTTCAGATCATGTTCATCCAGAGACCAGAACTGCTGCCACCTTCTAGTCGCTGGAGCAGTCAGCCCCCAGATCGGAACGCCGCCCAAAAATTCAGGCCTTACCCCTCTCTAGTTAGGAAGCTTTTGGCGCAAGTCTCGTCAGATTCTGAGTTTAGTGGAATTATTGGCAGCATCGACATCGACCCTCTGTCCAGAAATACATAAGCTAGGCAGAATCGGCAAAGCTCGGAAAGTCGGTTCTCTTTGCGTATCTCCCCACCCCGCTTGGCCGGCTGAAGGCCCCTCCCTGCGTGGAGGTAGTTTTGGATGTATTAAGCATAACCCCCACCCCAAGATCACCCCTCCTGTGAGAGGAGTAGTGCTGTACCATTTACATTTTCAGGTCAAGCTACATGGCCACGGCGATCGGGTGCATACCCTCGCCTCCCGGCGCGCCCTCGTCTCCGAGCGGGATCGGTGTCTTCACATCGATCAGGTGAGCCACTGATATCACCCTAGGTTGCTTCATTTCTGCAAGTGTAGTATTGTCTTGAATGCCCGTCGGACGGTAAGAGAGAGCTCGAACTCAATTTTTAGCGATATCGTGCCCACCGCGGCCTGTGAGTGAGTGCCACCCAACACCCCGCCTTGCGGGCCAGCCACCCACAAAGTTGGGTCTCCCAGGCCCATTGGGGGTCAGCCTTAGTATTGTAAGTCCATTAGGACAATTGGGTCCCACCTCGGACCCTCACCATCATCTCCCGGACCCACCGGGTGAACGTGTGAGCCGAGTGAGCAAAAATCATCATCGTGAGAATCATTGAGCGCTTGTATGCTTGCGGGTCTAAGTCCTAGGGTCATCTCATCATATTTAATGGTCTTTGGGCTGTGCCACATCAAGTGGTATCAGAGCGGTCATAGGCTTGTCCTTACAAGTCTAGTCTTGGGTCACACTAAGTCTTTCTTAGGTGCATTCGCACACCCTTGCATAGCCCACCCAACTTTGCATGACCACTCGTAGTGGAACTCATTATCAAGGCAATTCATCTTCTTCCAATAACACCATGAATCCTAATCCCCAAGGAAATCCCCCTCACAATGAGCATGAGTTTCCCGACCAAATGAGGTTTCTTATGGAATACATGACCAATATTATGGGAAGGCTTGACGATATTACGGTCCGGCTAGAACAAATTGAGGAAAATAGGCCTATCCCAAGGGAAGGAGATAGGAGAGATCCCCCTCCACATGTGGAGCCAGCCATAGGAGGACTCAACCTTGACCACCCTCCCGAACCGGAAAGGGACCCACCCCCTAGAAGGAATGAGAGGCCTCCCCGGGACAACCCGGATGACCAACTAATGAGACTTGTGAAAGTCGATGCTCCCACTTTTGATGGATCTCATCATCCGAGCATCTACTTAGATTGGGAGGCAGCCATGGATCAATATTTTGATTGGTACCCAATGACCGAGGATAGGAAAGTCTGGCTTGCAAAGATGCAATTAACCAAACTAGCCAAGACTCATTGGATGAATGTTGAGGCCTTAAGGATAGTTAGGAGGGAAGCTCCTATCACCACATGGGGGGCCATGAAAGACCAACTCAAACTCAAATATGTCCCACCCTCCTACCACCAAAATCTCCTAGATGAGTGGCAAGCCTTGACCCAAGAAGGAAAGACCGTCATGGAGTACATTGAAAAGTTTGACTACTACCTCCTCAAGTGTGGAGTCCAAGAGGACCCCTCCGTCACACTCTCCCGCTTTAGGAATGGGCTTCAATTCCATATAAAAAAGGAATTATTCATGCGTCAAGTAACCACTTTAGAGCAAGCCTACCAAGTTGCTCGGGATGCCGAGAAATTCTCTCGGTACACACGAATGGTTCCTACTCGGGGGATGGATCCTAAAACCATGGCACCTCGGGCCAACCCCCCACCACCCCAAAGAGGCCTCCTTCCTACACCCATGGGAGCTCCTCCCACACGGGTCACCCCTCCTAATGCCACTCCACCACTCCGCCCCACAAGTGGGCCCCTAAACACAACTCCCAATAGGCCCAATCCGATACCCACTCTCCCTCACACTAAGATGACCCCAAACAATCAAAGTGGGCAGCAATGCTTTAGGTGTTATGGGTATGGACACTTTGCCAATCAATGCCCCACCAAGGGAGCATCAAACTTACTCATAGAGGAGACCAACCCCCAACCCCAAGCTGAATTTGAAGGAGAAGTTGAGGTATATGAACCCTCTCTTGAATGGGAGGAGGAGTATGAGAACCATTACATGGAGAACAACCAAGAACAACCTCCTCCACCCACCGACTCCCACCTTAGAGTGGTTAGATGCACCCTCACTCAAACCCAAGAGCATGATTGGAGAAGAAACACCATATTCCACACCTACATAAGGATAGGGAGCCATGTTAGGAAGGTCATATTGGACAATGGAAGTAGTGTGAATGTGGTGTCACCCGACACTGTTAAACTTTTGGGCCTTACCGCCTCCCCACATCCCCACCCATATAGGGTAGCATGGATTGATACCACCTCCATACCCGTTAGTGCCCGTTGCCTTGTCCCAATTACATTCCAATCCTATCAAGGCCAAGTGTGGTGTGATATCCTTCCAATGGAAGTTGGGAGTATCCTTTTAGGATGACCTTGGATCTACGATGTAGATGCCACCTTCTTAGGGAGAACCAACACTTGCATCTTCATTCATGAGGGAAAGAAGATCCAACTCAACCCATCTCCACCCCGCACCCTACCTAAGAAGGCCTCTCCCTCCCTTGAGGGATCCACTACCCCTCCCACCATCCCAACACCAACAAATCCCACCCCACCAAGTCCTAGTCCTAGTAACATCAAAGAGCCTCCTAGGAGCCTACACCTTATCACTAGGAAGGAGTTTGAGGAAGAAGTCAACCAAGGGGAGCAAGTATGTGCCATTGTCATTTGCCTTGGGGAATCCACCCCAACCGACCCACACCCCCTAGAAATTCAACAACTCCTTAAGGACTTCCATGATGTATTTCCCGAGGAGCTTCCGGACAAACTAACACCTATGAGAGATGTGCAACATGCCATCGACCTCGTGCCCGGGGCTACCTTGCCCAACCTCCCACACTACCGTCTCAACCCCACCGAGCATGCCGAGCTTCGGAGGCAAATTGAAGAACTCATCAAGAAGGGCTTCCTCCGAATTAGCAAAAGTCCTTGTGCCGTCCCGGCACTTCTCACACCCAAAAAGGACGGAACGTGGCGCATGTGTGTGGATAGTAGAGCCATCAATAAGATAACGGTCAAGTATAGGTTCCCCATCCCTCGGTTAGATGATATGCTAGACATGCTAGCAGGAGCCACCATCTTCTCCAAGATTGACCTCAAGAGTGGCTACCACCAAGTCCGCATAAGGCCCGGGGACGAGTGGAAAACCGCCTTTAAAACTAAGGACGGTCTCTATGAATGGCTTGTCATGCCTTTTGGCCTCTCTAATGCACCAAGCACCTTCATGCTCCTCATGACCGAGGTCCTCCGGCCCTTCATTGGTGTCTTTCTAGTCGTCTATTTCGATGACATCCTCATATATAGCGAAACCAAAGAAGCCCATCTTGACCACCTCAAGCGGGTATGCACTATTCTTAGGAAGGAGAGTCGCTTTGCTAACCCCGGGAAGTGTCATTTCTTGACCAACCAACTAGCCTTCCTAGGATTCATTGTTTCATCCGAAGGGGTGTCCATGGACCCCGAAAAGGTCCAAGCCATTCTTGAGTGGCCCGAGCCCAAGACCATTCATGATGCCCGAAGCTTCCATGGACTAGCCACCTTCTATAGGAGATTCATCTGGGGATTTAGCACTATCACCGCTCCTATCACGGATTGCCTCAAGAAAGGCACATTTGTTTGGACTAGGGCAGCCTCCAAAGCCTTCCTAGAGCTTAAAGAAAAAATGACCCAAGCCCCGGTCCTTTGCCTACCCGACTTTTCAAAGGTCTTTGAGGTCACATGTGATGCTTCCGGGGTAGGGATTGGAGGTATCCTTAGCCAAGAGGGTCACCCGGTAGCCTACTTTAGTGAAAAACTTTGTGAGGCTAGGACTAGATACTCCACATATGATAAGGAGCTTTATGCCGTGGTTCAATCCCTCCGGCATTGGAGGCACTATCTCCTACCCAAAGAATTTGTGATCTTCTCGGACCATGAGGCTTTGAAATACCTCAACACTCAACAAAAGCTCAATGCCCGCCATGCCCGATGGGTAGAATACATTCAAGCCTACACCTTTGTCCTCAAGTATAAGATGGGTAGTGAGAACCGCGCCGCCGATGCGCTAAGTAGGCGGGTAGCCTTACTCTCCACCGTCCAAGTGGAGGTAACCGGATTTGAGAGAATCAAAGGGGAATACCCACATTGCCCCGACTTTGGGACTCACTACAATACCCTTTCCACCCAGCCACTCAAGGAATATGAGGGGTTCATACTTCAAGATGGATATCTGTTCAAGGGGGATAGGCTTTGCATACCTCGAACTTCACTTAGGGACTTCCTAGTTTGGGAGTTACATAGTGGTGGCCTAGCTGGTCACTTTGGGGTCCACAAAACCATAGAGTTAGTTGAGAGGCAATTCCACTGGCCCAGCCTCAAGAAGGATGCGGCCCACATTGTGGGACAATGCCGCATTTGTGCATCCGCCAAACAAGTAAAACAAAACACCGGGCTTTACACACCTCTACCCATACCCGACCGACCATGGGAGGATTTGAGCATGGATTTCATTCTTGGCCTACCAAAGACCTTGCGCAAACATGATTCCATCTTTGTAGTGGTTGACAGGTTCTCAAAAATGGCCCACTTTATCCCCTGTTCCAAGACCTCCGATGCCTCTAGGGTCGCCCGGTTATTCTTTGATGAGGTAGTCCGACTCCATGGATTACCTAAGACTATTGTGTCCGATAGAGATGTGAAATTCACTAGTTACTTTTGGAAGACTCTATGGCACTTGATGGGGACCCTCCTCAAATTCTCCACTGCTTACCATCCTCAAACCGACGGCCAGACTGAGGTCGTCAACCGAAGCCTTGGGAACTTGCTCCGCTGTCTTATGGGGGATCACCCTGGGAATTGGGATCTCCTCTTGTCTCAGGCCGAGTTTGCCTACAATGATTCCATCAATAGGTCAATAGGCAAAAGTCCATTTGAGGTAGTGCATGGTTTTAGGCCTAGAAAGCCCTCGGATCTCATTCCCCTTCCCCCACATGCTAGGGTGTCAGTCTCAGCTGAGTCCTTTGCACAGCATATCAAAGAGTTGCATGATGACATCCGCAAGCATATAGGGAAAAGCAATGAGGCTTACAAAAGACGGGCAGATGCTCACCGGCGCCACTGTGAATTCAAAGTGGGAGACCCGGTGATGGTGAGGACGGAGCGGCTCCTTCCCGGGCCTGCCTCCAAGTTGAGGGCACGAGGGTCGGGGCCCTTTCGAGTCCTACGATGACTTGGCAGCAATGCTTATGAGCTTGACCTACCAAAGAGCTATGGGGTGCACCCTACCTTCAACGTGGCGGACCTGGTACCCTACAAAGGCCCCGCGGTGGAACCCAGTGAGGAGCTTGAGCCTTTACCCCCCCTTATGAGAGACACTCCAGGAGGGACTCCACTTCCCAGCTTAAGAGACCGACGAGAGCAGATAGAGGTAATACTGGATGAGCAGAGCATCATTACGAGGCACAAGGTGTATCAGCGCTACTTGGTTAGGTGGAAGAACCGTCCCCCGACGGAGGATACTTGGGTGAGCCGGGAGGACCTGCTGGGGTTGGATCCCGACATTCTGGAGCACTATGACAGCCAGGCAGGCCCACACTCGACAGGGTCGAGTTCTCCCCACCCCGGGGGATTTGATGAGGACATCACATGACACTCGCTATGGCTCGGGTCGCCTGCACACCTTTGATTTGGGTCGACTCATTCTCATCTTATGTATCTTCCTTTTATTGAGTCTTATCATATGTAATTTTCTTTTTATTGGGTCTTGTCGCATGTATTTCCTTTTATTATGTCAAGTTGTACTAGTCCATTTCCCCTATTTGGTCTAATTGGGCCCTAATACCTTAGTTTGGGCCTATTGGACTGAGTCTAGGACATGTTTGGTCTTTTGCCTTATATGGCAGGGTTATTTTTGTCTTGTAAAGATGGGTTGCCTATAAATAGCCCCCATCTCCTTCCATGTACTCACTTTTGATGAAATATTGAAAATCACTTCCTTCCACCTCTCAAGATCTCTCTCTTACTCTCTCTCTCACTCTCTCTCTCACTCTCTCTCTCTCCCCAAGGGGAGTTCGACCCTCTCTCTCTCTCCTCCTTCCCCCTCACTTATCCCAACCCCCAACCACCTCCACTACCTCACCCACCTCCATTAAGGCCCTCCACTTCCCCATAGCCCCTCATTTACTCCCCTCTCCTTGTCCCAAAGCAACTCCTCCACCTCCCAACACAATCCCCCACTTCCCCACACAAACCCCACCCCTCCCAAGGCCAAATTCGAATTTGAACCTTCCCTCCTCATCCCCCCTTGCTCCCTAGGTCGCACCACTCCTCTCCCCTCAAGCCAAGTTCGCCCCCACCTTCTCCCTCCCACACCCTCTCTCTTGTGCACACCCACCTCTCCACCTCCACCTCCAGCAGCTCCAGCCCCCTCTCCATCCATCCCTGCCCCACTAGGACCCCTTGGGAGCCCTAACCTCATCCCTCCCCTCTCCCCAAACCCTCAGCCAACTCCCCTAGCTGTGCTACTCCCCTTACCCCTCCCCTTGTTCTTGCAAAGTTGAAGCTTCAAGTAGCAGGTCGCAGGCAGCAGAAGGAGGCTCTGAAGTCGTGTCTTCCCCGGCCTCTCTCTGCTCATCCTGGTGTCAAGGACTACATCTCTGGAAAGGTCTTCCAGAGAGCTTTCAAGGCGAGGTGGTTTCGTCGGCATCTGAGCTTTGTGCTGTCCGCAACAACCATTCTCCCTCGACTGCGCAGGACCTCCCAGGCCAGGAGCCAGAACGATAGAGCAGGCTCTCCCACGACGAACCTTGAAGGAACCAGCCTTCTAGGCATTCTACAAAGATCTTCCTCCCCCTGTCAGCATCTAG
Organism: Amorphophallus konjac; assembly: GCA_022559845.1. Classification (NCBI taxonomy): domain Eukaryota; kingdom Viridiplantae; phylum Streptophyta; class Magnoliopsida; order Alismatales; family Araceae; genus Amorphophallus; species Amorphophallus konjac. The sequence continues at coordinate 257,833,845 of CM040123.1, forward strand.
GAACAGAAGGCAGAACCCCATTCGGCATCCGACAACCAGAGATACCAATTTTATACCACAACCACGCCGATCTGCCTCCTCACAGTCTGCACCGACCACCGTCCACTCCCCTGGACACCCAGTTCATCTCCGACATCCGAAGACTTCCCCGTTTATTTTTCTGCAAAGTAGACTCATCCACGGTTCCAACGAGTCCAGCGGTGCCAGATTTGGAGTTCAGGAACGGTCGTGGCAGCTTCTGCAACGTGCTTTTTCAGATCATGTTCATCCAGAGACCAGAACTGCAGCCACCTTCCAGTCGCCGGAGCAGTCAGCCCCCAGATTGGAACGCCGCCCAAAAATTCAGGCCTTACCCCTCTCCAGTTAGGAAGCTTTTGGCGTAAGTCTCGTCAGATTCTGAGTTTGGTGGAATTATTGGCAGCATCGACATCGACCCTCTATCCAGAAATACATAAGCTAGGCAGAATCGGCAAAGCTCGGAAAGTCGGTTCTCTTTGCGTATCTCCCCACCCCGCTTGGCCGGCTGAAGGTCCCTCCCTGCGTGGAGGTAGTTTTGGATGTATTAAGCATAACCCCCACCCCAAGATCACCCCTCCTGTGAGAGGAGTAGTGCTGTACCATTTGCATTTTCAGGTCAAGCTACATCGCCGCGGCGATCGGGTGCATACCCTCGTCTCCCGGCGCGCCCTCGTCTCCGAGCGGGATCGGTGTCTTCACACCGATCAGGTGAGCCACTGATATCACCCTAGGTTGCTTCATTTCTGCAAGTGTAGTATTATCTTGAATGCCCGTCGGACGGTAAGAGAGAGCTCGGACTCAATTTTTAGCGATATCGTGCCCACCGCAGCCCGTGAGTGAGTGCCACCCAACACCCCGCCTTGCGGGCCAGCCACCCACAAAGTTGGGTCTCCCAGGCCCATTGGGGGTCAGCCTTAGCATTGTAAGTCCATTAGGACAATTGGGTCCCACCTCGGACCCTCACCATCATCTCCAGGACCCACCGGGTGAACGTGTGAGCCGAGTGAGCAAAAATCGTCATCGTGAGAATCATTGAGCGCTTGTCTGCTTGCGGGTCTAAGTCCTAGGGTCATCTCATCATATTTAGTGGTCTTTGGGCTGTGCCACATCATACAATGGTAGGGGAGTGGACCGGGATGGGCTCTTCCACTATGGGGAGAATGAAAAGGAGGTCACTAGTGTAGCAACCAATAGTGCAAATCGAGGTGATAGACCCAATGCATGGATGGATGAGGTCAAGGCTCTTGGGTCAGTCCGCCCCTAGGGTCAACAAAGAAGTCAAGTCTAATTGCCACTCTAGACCTTAGAGGAGAACATCCCAACATTCTACCTCATAGTAGGATTGGATTGTGGTGTGATAGGAGTGGAAGGGTACAATGGGAAAGTTTTGCTCCATGGGTGGGTAAACATAGGACATGATGGGGTGAATTGGTCTCTCCTTTAGCCATCTAGCTAGGGGCCCATCTATGATTACGGTGCTATTTGTGAAGGTTTGTGGCTCTTGGGGGTCCAAGCTATGTGGAGGGGACATTTGTGATTCTTCCACACCATAGGTATGAACTTGGGTTTCCTCAAGGATGGGGATGGGTTCCGGAATGGTATCTACTCCCATGTGGATGGTTGTGGTCTCCTTTCTCAAGGGAATGGGAAGGTCTATTGAGGGTGGGGTGATGATGGTTGGTGCATGGTGTACCCGGGGTGGTGGGTAATGGGAAACTTGGTTTTGGATACGGAGGGGAAGTAGTGGAAGCCTAGGTTGGGGAAAGATTGGTGTAGGAAGTGGGAGGTGGGTTGGGTGAGGGGTTTTGGGTTGATTTGTTTTGGGAGATGTGTCCCTTTTTGGGGACGATGGTGGGTTTGGGGTGGTGGTCAAGGGGGCTTGTGGGGTACGGGTTTGGTGAGGGGTTTTGGGTTTGGGGGTGGTGGCCATTATGGGCCTAGGTGGAGGGGTGGACACGGTGTCCACTTGGTTTTGAATGGTGAGGGTTGGATGAGTGGTGGTCATCATGGAGGGAATTGGGTCGGTTAGGGGTCTCTTGCCCTTGGGATCGTTTGGGGTGGAAGTGGGGGCTAAAGGGGCTTGACTAGTGTAGGTTAGGGAAGGGGGTTTTGGTTGGGGTGTGGGGGCCCTCATGGGGTTAGGTCGGGAGGTGTTGGCCTTGGACACTTGGGTTCTAGTGGTAAGGGTTTGGACGGGTGGGGTTGGAGGAGTGGGAGTGCCCCTCGAGTTTTGGTAACTCGGGTAGGAGGGAGGAGGTCGGGGAGTGTAGACTTTCCTAAGTTCGGCTTTCATGTTCTCCCATGTGTTAATAGGTTCTAGCCTCATAACCCTCCTAAATTGTTCAATGAACTTCCACCTATCCTCGGCATGGTACACAAGTCGACTCTTGGCAAGGTAGATTCTCATGGGTTCAGTCATTAGATTCCTCTTAAAGTATTTGTCCAAGTTTTCCTCCCACTCTAAATATGCACTAGGGTGGTATCCATTAAAGATAAGGTCCTCAAATAGGACTATGCCCAAAGGGGTGTCAATCGGACCTTTGCGGAGGGCCGAGTGAGATAGATGTGACTTACATGAAGTAGCCATGCTAGTGGACAAAAGAGATGCAACCGAAGACTCTAAATACATAGACACGCCCTAGGACCAACTTGATAGAGACAAGTTGTGAACTTGCTCTGATACCACTTGATGTAAAACCAACCTTGGACCTATTTTGCAAGCATTTAAGTTTGAGCAGCGGACTCACACTAGCGAGCTCACCCGTATGGCGCACACTAGTACCCGATGGCGACTAGGCGATGTTGGAGAGGGTCCGAGGCGGGACCTTTAGGCTCCAATGGTTGGCTAGCTTCGGAAGAACCCCAAATGGGCCTAAGATGCCCAAATCATGGGCGGCCAACACACCAAGGGTGTGGGTTAAGTGGATTCACTCTCAACTTGCCCGCGATGGTCACTCACGGTACTAGCAATTTGGGCCGAGCTCTCACTCTCCGTCCGACGAAGCAATAGCAATAATACTAAGCTAAGCAAGTGATTAAACCAGTCAAGAGAGGGTCCGTGGCTCACCTGGCCGGCGTGAAGATGCCGACTCCGGCCGAAGACGGGGGCGAGCGGGGAGGCGAGGGTATGCACGTCGATTGAAGCTTCAAACCTGCGACTTAATAATGACATGAACTACACCCCATGCAAGAGGGGGGGGATCTCGGGGTGGGGATTATGTGAATTACAGCCAAAACTACCTCCACGCAGGGAGGGGCCTTCAGCCGGCCAAGCGGGGTGGGGAATTATGAAGAAAACTCGACGTTCGGATTGATGCCGGTTCTGCCAATCTTCAGAATGGCTGGACAGGGGTGCGGTGATGATGCCGCCACAAATTACACAGAGCTCAGAACTTGATGAGACTTGCACCAAAAGCCTGCCAACGGACCAAGGATGATCTCTGAATTTTTACTGAGCTTGGTACAGTCGTTGCTGGCCGGGGCAGAGTCTGGAACCGGACTGATTGGTTCTGCCTCTGTCTGGTGCAGAACAATGTGTCTGGTTGGAGAGGGTGCCACGCTTACTACCAAGCTCTGATTGAGACGGGACCTGAACTGTTGGAACCGTGGTCGAGTCTTCTTTCCGTCGGCGCCAACGGCGTAGTCGGAAGATGTCGGAGAAGAGCAGGACAATCAGATGAGTAGAGGGGTGTCGGTTCTGGATCCTGAAAACTGACCTGACCACTTGGAGTAGAAAATTCGTAACTTGAGATTCCGATATCCAAATGCAGCTCTACTTCTTGAGGATGAAAGAGGACTTGAGAGGGAAGAATGTTTCTGAAGAACACTTGATCTGAATCCCAAAAGGTTCACCGTGGCCGAGCTTCCACTCTCGCTCTGGTTCTCTGCCTAGGGTCTTCTGCGCAGTCGAGGGAGATCGGCTCCTGCGGACAGCTCCGACCTCGGATGTCGACGAAACCACCTCGCCTAGAAAGCTTCTTGGACGACCTTTCCAACGGTGTATGCCATGCCACCATAAGATGAGGAGAAGTGTCGGAGATGAAGCTGCTTCCAGGACTCGATCTTGCTGCCTGCGAACTGCTAATGGAGCTGCAACTTGGTGGTGGCAAATGGTGTAGGAGAGAGGCAACTAAGCAAGAGGGTGGTTGGCTGATGGCTGGGGAATATGGTAAGAACGTGGCTAGGGCTTCAAGGGGTCTGGAGTGGCAGGGATAGATGGGGAGAGGGGGCTGGAATAGCTAGAGGTGGAGATGGGGGGGTGGGTGTGCACTAGAGAGAGGGTGAGTGAGAGAGGAGGTGGGGGCGAACTTGGCTGTAGGGAGGAAGGGAATTTCGACCTAGGGTGATTAAGGAGGTGGGGAGATGGAAGGGCACAGCCCTAGGGAGAGGGAAATTCGAATTTGGACTTAGGGAAGAGCCCCTTCAACCTTGGAGAGAGGAAGGGAGCTTAGGAAATGGTGTAGGGTAGGTAGTAGTTGGGTGGTGGGGCTTGGAGTGGTGGAACTTCCTTGGGACTAGGTGAGGATTAAAGAGGGGTTGTGGGAAGTTGTGGGGAGTTAATGGAGGTAGGTGGGGGTTGGAAGTGGTTGAGAGGGGGAGGAGAGAGAGTGAATTTCGAAATTTAGAGAGAGGAGGAGAGAGAATGGAGAGATAATGAGAGGGACTAGAGGAGGTGGAAATGCTATTCAATATTCATCCAAACGTTGTTACATATGAGGAGTGGGGTGGCCTATTTATAGGCACATGACTTTTTCACAAAGGACCCTAACAAAAGATACAATGACTAATAACCGAAGGGAAGGGGGGTGTCCATGGGCCTAGCCCAATGAGATGGGCCCAATAGCCTATCTAAACAACACAATGACTTAGGACATTGGTAGATAACCTACTAACCTAGGTACATGACTCAAATAAAGGGAAAATCACATGATTAAGACTCAAATAAAAAATAAGAAAATTACATGACTCGACTCACAAACACTTGAGGAACATAATGGCGTATACCAACGATCAGTCCGAGCTTCAGAAAATGTGGAGGGGCAAGGGATGTCCCCATCACCATGTATGCTAGGCGCAGGTATTTCAAGGCCCATCTAGCCAACTGTGTAAGACCATTCCCAGTTGGAATGCCTTCGACTATCTTTAGACCGGCCAAAGATATTATTATCTCTAACAGCAGATGGATAGGAGGGAATGGGGCTAATATAGACTTTTTGAGTGACAATTGGACAGGGTGTGGTCCAGCCATTAATGCTGCAATGGCTAATGAAAGGATTGAGCTCAATAGCCTCCCCTTGGCTTCTGTTAGAGAGGTTCTATACAACACCCAACATACTACACGGGGATACCTCAATAGTGACTTCCACCTTCCTAATATTCAACTAAGCAATGAGGCTGACTGTTGTGTCTGGACAGATACCGGAAAGGGTTCCTTTTCGGTTAAATCAGCTTGCAACCTAATACGGACTAAAGGCATTTCAAGGCCTGCCTGGGCGAAGCTCTGGCACTCAGCAATAGCACCGAGGGCAGCTCTTTTTGTCTGGAAGCTTATCCATCTGGCGGTACCAGTGGACAGCAGGGTGGCAGATTATGGTATTCCCATTATCTCCAAATGCAGCTGTTGCTCCTCTTCTACCCAGGAAGACCTCAACCACTTATTCATCTCTGATGAATTGGCCTCTGAACTGTGGGGCTGGGTGCAGCCCTTGGTAAGCAACAAGGTCTATTTAAGTAATCATATTTTCATTAGGTGTTGGAACCTACTAACCTTTACCAATCTACTCTCAGCCTGCAGTTTTGTGGGGATGTATGCTGTAATTCCGATGATGTGGGAAATTTGGAAACAAAGGTGTGCTACCAGATTTGAGAGTGGCTCTTAAAATCGATTCAATAAAGAGGAGAATTTCCTCCTCAATAGCCCTGGCTCTGGATAAGTTTTGCTTCCGCAAGCCCTTATCCCCAGCTCAATCCAGCTGCCTTGCTTCTTTTCACCTATTCCCTCGGGTCAATTTAAAGCAGCCATTTCTGGTCTTCTGCAGATTGGCACCTCAGAAGTTCACATTACATGTTGATGGGGCCTCCAAGGGTAATCCTAGTAGGTGTGGTGGTGGAGGTTGTATAAGAGACTCAAATTGTAAATGGATGGTTGGCTTTGCTTTCCACTATGGCATTGGGAATAGTCTTGTGGCAGAGGCAAGGGCTCTATATGACTGCTTTAATAGCTAAGCTAGGTGCTCAAAATGTTTGGCAGCTGTATATTCAGATTGTGCCCTTCTTGTGGAGGCTGTAAGGAAAGGAGCTCCTCCTAGCCGGATGGTTCTCCCATGGTGGAGGAAGATTTTGGATCTTATCCATGAAAGTGGCTGCTTGATGTTGCATACTTATAGAGAGGGCAACCAGGTTGCAGATTCCCTGGCGTCCTATGCATGCAATACTCCAGAAAATCAAGTTTTCATTCAAGTAGGAGACCTCCCTCGGTTGACAAAGGGTCAATTAAGATTGGATAGAGCTGGGCTGCCAGCCATTCGAGTAGTTTAGCTTTTTGATTGTACTTCATAGCTTTATATTTTGCTATAATTTGAGTCTCTTTGTCCTAACAAGACATCCTAACAATAAATCTGAGTAAGATTACAAAAATTAAAATAAAATGAAACAACATATACATATGAAATTAAATTTTTACTTACTGTTTATTTAAAAAAACTTATCTGATTCTTTCGTTCCCTTTCTCTCGGTCAATTATCCTACGATGAATACAACAATATATTAAATAAAATAAAAAATAATTATTATGTGTACATCTGTGAGACGGGTGTGTGCGTGTGCCTGTGAGGGGGGAGGGGCAACAGAAGCCATGTGACCAACGGTAGAGGGAGAGGGGGGCTGAGGTGTGTGCGTGTGTTTGTGTCTGTGTGTGCGTGTGTGTCTGCGAGGGGGAGGGGGGCCACGGACAGGGGAAGAGAGGGCGGTGGAGGGGGTGGGGGAGGGCGGCCAGAGGGAGTGAGGGAGCACGAGAGGGGAGAGGGAGAGGGAGTGAGGGAGCCGGACAGGGGAGAGGGAGAGGGATTGAGTGAGGGGGAATAGGATCGGGAGAGGGATTGAGTGAGGGAGGGGAACATGATCGGGAGAGAGAGAGGGAGAGGGAGACCACTTACCGGCTTACGGAGATGGCGACCGTGAGAAGAGGATGATGGCGGCGACGGCGACCACGACCGTGAGAGGGAGGGAGGTTGGCGAATGGCGGCAACGCCGAGGACGGCGGGGCCTCCGGCGACGGCGAGGACGGCGGCTCCGGCGGCGACGATCGCAAGCAGAGGGCAGAGGAGAAGGAGAGAGTGAGAGGGAGAGTGGGGGGTGGAAATGGGGCCGGGTGGAAGGGGTGGGAGGGAGGGGTTGACGGTGGCGGGAAAGGGGGAATTTTGCGACGGAAATACGGACGGAACTTATTTCCGTCTGAAATTTCAGACGGATTATTTCTGTCTGAATATCCGTCCCAAATTTGCGACGTATATAAAGACGGAATATATTCCGTCTATAATTATAGACGGATCTTCAGAGAGAGTATAGTATGTCCTTAATACCAACGGAATTTGTGACGGAAACTAATCCGTCACAAATACAGACGGATTTTAAGACGGAAAATATCCGTCCGAAATATCCGTCGGTATTCCCACTTTTTCTAGTAGTGTTCTTCCATATCGTTCATGTCATTGAGGACAATGTCATTTAAGTTGGGGAGACGAAAATCATGTTGTACTTGTTGCATTCATATACAACCTCATTTTTTTTCATTATTCAAATAAAACCCTTTTTGAGTTTCATGATTCATGCTTCCATTGACAGTAATTCTAAAATAAAAAAGATTGGGAAAAGGATGATGGAAATTTGATTTAATCTAGCCATGGAAAACTGATCTAAGAATCATTTTAAAGTTCATGTGCACTTTAGAAAAATAAAAATCACGTTGCATGCTAATGAAACATGCAGGACAAGCCTTCTGCTATTTTGGGTATATTGTCTGATATTAAGCACTTCTTGAAGAAGAGATCTTTTATAAGCTTTCTGCCAAGTTATCTATCAAAATTAGTGCAAAAGCACAATTGAAAAAAATAATATTGAGAAAAAGGCACAATGAAAAATACCCCGAATCTGAGTAATCGGGCCTACTTCACTTTAAGACGTGTTGAGGTTTGCGTCAAAAGGAAAATGGAACCTTGATCTGCGAAACCGGGCCTGCTTCTCCTAAGGCAAGAGTCGAGATTCGTGTTAAACAGTGAAGGGTAGTGCATCATCAGAGTGTAGAAATATACAAAGATCCCTAAGGGACGAAACAATAAGGCAGACAAAAAGCTAGTATTCTTAATGCTCTGATTAAGAAGTGCAGGGTTGAAAGGCACTTGTTCGGAATAGCAAATAGGAGATGCAATTGTCTTCGTTGTGGACTTAGCATTCATTTCACATGCACAAGTGCTACTGAATTTTGATTAGAATTCTTGATCATGCGTCCTATTTTCCTACATAAGGCTACTATGTGTTAATGATTCCGAATTCCTAATCTTTTGTTGAATCTATGAAGAAAGAACTTGCTATGAAGGTATAAACTTTATAAACTCTTATTAGTCCTTAATTTTTAATTGTTTGCATTGCTAAGGGACTAGTAATGAGTAAGTTGGGGGGTGTGATAAGTGTACATTTGTAGGAGTTAATTAATATTATAACACACTTTTATGAGCTTTAATATGTATCATTATACATTTATCACACTTAATCTTAATTTCAGATCAAAATGATTAATTGTTTAATTTAATTAAATTTTGATTCTATTTTGCATGCACTCGGTACGATGAGAAAAGTGGCAAGAAAAGTCTGTATAAATGAAAAGAAAAGATGGGCCAAAGTCCATTCACACTGCCAAAAGTCCATGGCCGACTAAGCCCAATCTTAGTTCAAATAAAAAAAAGAAAGAAAAAAATAAAATAGTTGGTTTTTATATATATAGCATATATAGCAAATATATATTGTTATATACATAGCATATACATATATATAGTATATATATAGCATATATATATACATAGCAGAAATGCATGCAATATAGCATGCAGGTGGAAAAGGACGTCGGCTGGTGGCTTCCTTCACAAATGCACAGGCTGGTGGACGTGAGGGCGGCTCCACACGCAGGAATGGCCAAGCCTTCAAGCACCAGCGGGCTTCACATGGTGAGGGCGCATGCGCCAGCAGTTGAATGGCCACGCGGCAGAAGGCATCAACGCGACGTTGCATACGTGCGGTGGAGGATTTCACGCGACAACGTGGGAAGCCAGGCGGGCGGCCAGCATATGCGGGACCAAGTCAAAGCCGCAAGCGAATGCATGTGGTCAAAGACACAAAGCGGCACGGGTGATGAGGGCCAAGGGCGAATGGGTCTCCACGCTGAGGGGCTTCAGTCGGCTGAGGCTTCACAAGGCAGCTTTGGGCCTTCTCATGCAAGCTTTGATGGCGGGTGGCCAGGCCTTCACATGCGGAAAGCAGGCGGGCTTCACACCAATGTCAGGCACCGCAGAGAGCAAAGCGGCCAGTGGTTCACATAGGCGATTGATGCCAAAGCAGAGAGGAAAGGGGCTAGTTTAAGGCCTATAAAAGGAGGGAATGAGGTGTGGTTGAGAGTTAGAGAAGGGAGGTAGCTTCAGAATGCATTTTGGGTTTCTTTGTTGTTGCTAGTTCTTGTGAGAGTTCTGTTGAGTTCTTTTAGTATTTTTGAAGAAGCAAGGAGAGCGGGGCAGGAGGCCCCCTTCAGGCAACAATTTCTTTCACTGCAATTGTTCTTTTAAATTTCTTGTGTTTACTATTTAATCTTGTCTTTTAAATTGAGTGGAATTGTTCTTCTTCTTCATTTCTTTAGTTCATCCGTTTCTGTTTATTTTTCTGGGTCAAAGTTTGGTGATTGTGTTAATTCTGTCACTTCCATTTCACTTGCCTCATTAATTTTTAAGCTTGAGTTTTCATCATTCCTTCATTGTGTTTAATTAATTTCTCAATTTCAATATCAAAGTTTCAACTCAATTCTCACGATTTTCAATTTTAAGAAAATCCAAGGTTTTTAACTCTCAAACCTAAACTTCCCTGTGGATTCGAATCGGTCTCATCACTTAACTATTATATTTAATTTATGGGCCGGATATTTAAATTTGGTAGCGGGGCGTATTAACGACGTGCGTTTTCCCGCCATCACTCATCAAGTTAGTTTTGAATGTTCTGAGTTGCATGAGGTATGAAATCGTTCCCCCATTTTCAGATTGTTGATGTAACGACCCAAGATTTGGATACTGGGAAGGGCCCGATACCATTCGAATCCTGGCCCGCCGCCCACGAGCCGGAAGGGCTCAAAAGGGCTAAAGGGAGTGTGGAGTTACAAAGAAATAGGAAATAAAGTAGGACAATTCAACAAGTAACAGGAATAAATAATCTAACTACAACAGAGTCCAATCCAATAAAAGTACAGTCTAAGGTAGAAGAACGTACCAAACACCGAGTGAACACTCGGCCCGGCGAGCTGACAACTAAGAACCTCCGCACAGCACCCTCTAACCTCGAGGAAGAACTGTCGCACCTAAAAAGCAGGGGCGAGCCTCCTGTCACTAGCTCAGTAGGGGTCCCGCGGAACCCCAATCGTAAACAACGGCAGCTCGGAAAGCAACAATAGCAAGAACAGTAAACACGGTGGTCGGCAAAACCTCGGCTCTACAGCTACTCCTACTATATCAGAAAACACGTCCCGATCTCCCAGTCAGGGGACCACTAGACTACGAACCACCCTAGCCAGGATATGAGGGAAAATGACCATGATGTCGGGAACTCAACGTTGTCTAGGGGAAAGCCCCTGGTGACGCTCACCGGAACCCCTAGACCTCGACATCGGGAAAACACCTGGAACTCCATGCAAAACCACGTCTCGCAGACGTAAAGCGGAACTCAACTCATGAGAAACTCATGTCACGTGACGGGAGCACTGCCCACCTGAAGCAAAGCCGGATGCATCCACTGACGTCTTTCACCGCACCTCAGGTGTCTCGCTGCATCGCCCCAGGCGGAGACTGAGACACACAGTAACCAGTACCGCGAATAAGGACTAGCTGGGATCGCGCTCAGTAGCAAGGGTCCGACAGCCCCCAACTAAGTGTGCACACACAGACCATGCGCCCTAGGTCAGATCCTCTAGTTGGTTCTTCCCTCGAAGCCCGGACGCAGGTTGCGCGTGGGGGCCCTATGGTAACCAGCCTAAAAACTGTCTCTCTCTCGGGTAAGCCACTCCACCACTCTCGGGTGAGTCAGCACACGCGTGCCGTAAGAAGGCTACGACAAGTGGGAGGTCACTAAACGTGAACACAGAAAGCCACGTATGCACCCATTGCGAGTAACGTGGAGTAACAGGTGGCACGGTGCCACCAGACTCTGGACAGCCCACTAGACCTACTAAATCAAATGGTCCTTGAGTCACAGACTCGGGTCAAGACGGTCGTTGATAATTCGGAAGCGTATGTCGTTACTACACGCGCGCTAACAATCTTAAAATTGAACTCGTACAAAATGATCAAAAGAGAACGTAGTACTATGGCAAGCACGGGTCGAATCCACAGGGAAGAAGATATTTTTAAAGTTAAAAACCTTGGACTCCTTTGGAAAATATTTGTGATTTGATTGCTTGAAGAAAAGTGATGAAACAAAGAACAATTCTAACAATTAATTAAAAATACCTATGACTATGTGCCTATGCTATAGAAAATAATTGCATGAAGTGGAAAGAAGAGATAGAAGAAGGAGGTAGAGAGAGAATAAGAGCAAGAACATGGTGAGGACACCTGAGCTAGAGATCGGCGTGATGCAGCAGAGCGACATTACAAATCGCGTAGCGCCGTTCGGGACTCATGGACTTCTTTGTGGCTTGAAGATGGCTTGGAGATCTAGCTGGGAGCATGGACACTTTTATTTTCTTCAATATGGATCTTTTGTAGGCCAATTTGAGGCCAATTGGATGGTATTAGGGTCATATAGTGCTTATTAGGCTAACATGGAGGTTAGTGGGCCACCTTCTGGTTCACTCTCCAGGCCCATTAGGGTTGGCCGCCCCCCACCATTTGTGGACCCACCTTGGGAAGCATGCCCCCCTCCCTAGGGTTAGGGTTGGGCGCCCCCCACCCTTTCCTTCTCCCACTTGGAGTGGCAGCCGCCCCTCTCTCCTATCTTGTAGGAGATTATTTAGCCCTTTCCTATTTTGTAGGTAGTTCAAATTAATTCCTTTTCTTAGGGTTTATTTTTAGAAATTATAGGTTTTTTCTTCCCCTCCCATATATAATCATTGTAATCTCTTTTAGAAAAATGAAATGAAGAATTATTGTTGAGAATCAAGAGCTGGCCGCGGCCTACCCTTCCCACCTCCCCAAGAGGGTGCGACTCCCTCTCCCTCCCTCCTTCTTCCCCTCCCGCTAGGGTGCAACGCCCTAGCCCTTTCCCTTGCAGGTCCTTGGCTTCCCCACCTGCTGGAGGCGCCCTCACCATCACCCTCTCAAGCCTGGAGCCATGGATCAAGGGTTGGCCTCAAGCATGGAGGAGATGAGTCATGAAGCCCTGCGCCCAGATCTGGTTGTCTGCCTACAGAAATGAGTCCGAAAGATCAGGTCGGCACCCTCCTTTCCCATCCCCAAACCCCTTGACTTATTCTAGGATTTTATTCATTCAAATCTCCCCCACGTCCCCTGAAAACCCCATAACCCAATTCTTCCGGTAGAGAAAGTTGTCTTCATAGACCTTTTCCTTGCGCAGGCTGTCTCTGTGCAGACCTGTTGAAAACCAGAACCCTGAAGATCACGTTGGGACGCCCTCTTCCAGACCTCGGATCCCATCGACCCCTTCTTCACTTCTCTTCCCCTACATGTACCCTACCTCTCCTGAAAATCCCACTTCAAAACTCTATCGAGGCGAAAAGTTCCCCTTAGAGCCCTTTTGGTCGCGCAGACTGCTCTTGTGCAGTCCTGCCGCGACAGTGCCAAAACCCCTCCAAAGGGACGTCCCCATATGTGTCTCCAAATGACCTGGGACTTTCAGCATTTCTTAACCATGTCCAAACCCTCCCCTAGAATTTTATTGCAAGCTTCTGTGCCCCCGTGCCCTACTTACCCCATCCACCTTCACAACTCTCAGTTCTGACTGCGCTGAATTGTAGAACTGAGCACCACCTCCTTTCACTTCCCACGCCCTAAACCACCACTGCACGCCATCCCACCACTTCTATCCATCCATTCCACGACCCTCACCGGTCCACCAGAGAAAACCCCGCCCCTTTTGCCACTCGGAAGCCCCGGGTCCAGCCCGTTCTCCCGACCCCTATCCGGCTGCCTGCAGACAGTCCAGAAGCACATGGCCTGCTCCAACACTTCGCCATGGCCTCCACGGCATCCCTTTGCCGTCGCCACTCCACCAGCATTACCGGGACATCCCCTGCAGCGACCACACCGGGTTTCGTGACCGGCGGCTACTCAGAAAGGGGCGCACCGAGCCCTCTCCCCTGCTGCTTCCCAGCTCCGGGCAGATTGGCCAACAGTCTGCCCGCCCGCTCGACGGCCGCACCGGAGCTTCCCTCTCGTGCCGACGGCGTCCGGCATCTTCCAGAGCGTTCAGCAACCCTCGCTGCCCACTTGCATGGGTCGTGCTTCCTCCTTGGGGCCCGGGACTCGCCCTCGTTACTGCGAAGTTCAGATCGGTTCGTGAGTACCACCGTCCGCGGCCGTACGTGGGCGACAAGCTACACCGACCCGATACCCGTCACCCCACCTCGCACGATCCCGGAGATACTTTGTAGCCTTTTACCTCCCTGCGAGGAGTGGGCATTAGTTTGGATTGTATCTATTTTTAGCTTGTACCGGTGATCGTGCGACTTGGCCGGGTTTCTTCCCCACGCCCCGAGCGTGGAGGTATGCGTCCGCTTCCTTGCATGGTTAGCTTGCTCCTTTAGTATTCGATCTTGATGCCGCAGCAAGTTAGCGCAGTAGGGTCCTAGCTCATATACTTATTTCATTATTCACTGTTGCGGTGAGAGAGTGTGACCGTCCTGTGACTTATCCGAGTCACGAGTGTGGAGTCGACCACCCTAGGTTCGCCGGTTTCTCAACCGTGCGGATCCACGCGCTTCCCTCCTAGGGGCGCTTGCGAGCTTGACTTTCTTGTTATATGGCTTAGTCCCTGCTTGGGAATCTAAGGTGTTGAGTTAAGCTATTTGGATCGTCGTGACGTTGCTGGTCGTAGGAGTCCATTTGGTCATCTTAGCACCTAGAGTCCTAGTTCGCATAGTGTCCCGCATCAACTTTGGTATCAGAGCCATTGGTTTGTCTAGGGTAGTCTTATGCATTGCATGTCAGCCCCTTATTCGGTATATCAATAGGTGTTTCCGGAATGATAGGTTATGCCTATCTGGAAGGTAGCACACTTGCGTGAGCTTGGTCTTCGGATCATACCTCCGCCACGTACCGGATACAAGTTCTCCTTTGATTCTACATTCCACCTCTTTTGCATCACCATTTAGAGTCGTGTCGGGGTCTTGCATATGCATGTCCAGCTACCTGCCAGCCCCATGGCGGTTCCTCGAGCTCACGTGTCAGATTGGTCATCCCTGGTGGCCCAATTCGAGGCTCTTATGGCACGACCCCCGAGTGTCGCCCCTACCACTCAATCGTCGGGGGACCCGATCCCTATACCGATGACCGAGTCGTTCCAGCGCCCTGTCGTGTCCACGGCCATCCTACCAAATGGGTTGCATACAGAGATCGACTTCATCAGTAGGGTTCCATCTAATTGTGTCTCACAGGACATTGTTGAGTCTCTCTCTAAGACTGGGGAGATTATTCTCCGCGGTGGCTTAGCTTTTATCGAGTTTCAGCAGTGGTTCGGTCCCGTTCTATATCACGATGGCGCATGGTGCAAGATCGGCACACTTGTTGGTCCATGCATCATTTTAGGGCGAACTTGGTTGGAGGAGAGAAGAGCGACCATCAACCTGGACAGGAGGACCTGCACCTTACACCCATCTCACCTTCCCGGCGAGTTCATCTTCCACGACGGTGTTGCGCCGACCACCTCCGTGTCGCTAGCCACCCACCCAACTCCGCCTCCGGGCTCATGTCCCCCACCACTCCCGGGGCCCAGCCCTATGGCCCCCTGTAGTGGGATGGGCCATTTCTCTGACCTGTGTCCTTCATGTTCCCCTATCTTAGAGGACACACATTCAGAGGATGCCCCACCTGAGTGTATTCTGGTGAGTTATGAGGTTGACCGGGAGTTGACCAAGAAGTACCACGCCGAGGTTGAGGGGTTAGAGACCAATCCCATAGAGATCCTAGTGGGCCAAGGTGAGGCACCATCCAATGACACCAGTCTATTTGTCACCCTAGCCCCAACCTTGCAACGACCTTTGCCCTTCAATCCTCATCTTGAGCCATCCTTGCCTTCCAAAGACAAACTTATCATTGGAGAGTCTTTAGCTAACTGGTTAAGGAAGGGTCCCATTCTAGATGCTTCGATTCCTTGTTGTCCACCCATGGAACCAGCTCTCCCAGTAGTACCCCTTGACTCCTTTCACACGATTTTTCGGTCCTTCTGCTTTCTTGAAAATGTGAAGGACTTCCTTAGGAGTTTAGATTGTCAATAGGAGTTGACATATGTGTTGGCCTTAGGGTCTGACCAACCCTATAGTCATAGCTTCACGCTCCCTGCTTTGGGGTCCATTACCTCGGCATACACCATAGGTCCTATCACTTCCGAGGTCCTTTTATTCTTTCCCATATCCGATGAGGTTGACTTTGTCCCCTCTTATGGTATTACTGTCCCGAGAGAGGAACCTTGCCTTCCTTGCCTTCCTCATGAGCCCCTTGCCCCATCCATTAGAGCGCCTGAAGGTGATCATCTGCACCTGGGTGAATGTCAAACATGGGCAAGTATAGTGAAGGGACCTATCGGGAGGGGTCATCATTCCTTTGACCCTTTCGATCCCCTCCCTAGTAAGCCTCTCGACTCGTATTCTTTCCCCCACCTTGTCGAGGAGGTCCATTATCACACCCCTTCCATGCAGGCATCCACACTTCAGAGCTTGGAAAGAAGGAAGCCCCAGTCTCTCTCTCATGTTTCACCATGTCCACCATCACGTAGGGGTAATGTCATGAGTGAGTTTGGAATTACTAGTCCCCCTGAGTCTACCACATTTAGTAGGACACATGTGCATGATAGGTACAACTTTGGTTGTCCAGGTCCTCCCCATGTTGTCAAGTCTGGTAGACATCATAGGCATGCTAGGTCCATGTTTGGATGTCCAGGACCACCCCTGCATTCGCATAGGTATGAGTCCACTCAGCTAGTTCGGAGTCTACATCATCATCACTACCTTGAGTCCAGCAATGCGTGATATAGAGAATTGGCCGATGCTCATGGACACCCTCGCGAGTTCCAGGAGGGAGATTATGTCACGATCTAGGTCAGACCGGAACGGTTTCCTTCTGGAGCCGTGAAGAAATTACAGGCTCATGGAGCTGGCCCCTTTAGAGTTCAAAGGCGAGTTGGATCCAATGCTTACGTTGTAGACTTGCCAGCGGACTATGGTATTTGCTCCACATTCAACATCTCGGATCTAGTTGCATACAGGGACCCGGCAGTGATCCCTAGTGAGCAATTTGGGCCTACTCCACCCCTTGTGAGCGATCCACCCCCTGAGAGTCCACTTCTAGCCCTGTCACCTCAGCAGCGTGAGCAGATGGAGTCTATACTTGATGAGCAGGTGACTACCACTAGGAGTGGCGTGTATCACTGCTACTTGGTTCGTTGGAGAGGATGGCCCGCGTCTGAGGACACATGGATCACTAGGGCAGTGCTTGAGAGGATAGATCTAGACTTGCTCGAGCGATACCGGAGCGACCGAGACCCTTAATCGACGGGGTCGAGTTTCTCCCGCCCGTGGAGAATTGGTGAGGACACCTGAGCTAGAGATCGGCGTGATGCAGCAGAGCGACATTACAAATCACGTAGCGCCGTTCGGGACTCATGGACTTCTTTGTGGCTTGAAGATGGCTTGGAGATCTAGCTAGGGGCATGGACACCTTTATTTTCTTCACTATGGATATTCTGTAGGTCAATTTGAGGCCAATTGGATGGTATTAGGGTCATATAGTGCTTATTAGGCTAACAGGGAGGTTAGTGGGCCACCTTGTGGTTCACTCTCCAGGCCCATTTGGGTTGGCCGCCCCCCACCACTTGTGGACCCACCTTGGGAAGCATGCCCCCCTCCCTAGGGTTAGGGTTGGGCGCCCCCCACCCTTTCCTTCTCCCACTTGGAGTGGCAGCCGCCCCTCTCTCCTATCTTGTAGGATATTATTTAGCCATTTCCTATTTTGTAGGTAGTTCAAATTAATTCCTTTTCTTAGGGTTTATTTTTAGAAATTATAGGTTTTTTCTTCCCCTCCCATATATAATCATTGTAATCTCTTTTAGAAAAAAAGAAATGAAGAATTATTGTTGAGAATCAAGAGCTGGCCGCGGCCTACCCTTCCCACCTCCCCAAGAGGGTGCGACTCCCTCTCCCTCCCTCCTTCTTCCCCTCCCTCTAGGGTGCGACACCCTTGCCCTTTCCCTTGCAGGTTCTTTGCTTCCCCACCTGCTGGAGGCGCCCTCACCATCACCCTCTCAAGCCTGGAGCCATGGATCAAGGGTTGGCTTCAAGCATGGAGGAGATGAGTCATGAAGCCCTGCGCCCAGATCTGGTTGTCTGCCTGCAGAAATGAGTCCGAAAGATCAGGTTGGAACCCTCCTTTCCCATCCCCAAAATCCATTGACGTCTTCTAGTATTTTCTTCATTCCCATGTCCCCCACGTCCCCTGAAAACCCCATAACCCAATTCGTCCGATAGAGAAAGTTGTCTTCATATCCCTTTTCCTTGCGCAGGCTGTCTCTGTGCAGACCTGTTGGAAACCAGAACCCTGAAGATCACATTGGGACGCCCTCTTCCGGACTTCTGATCCCATCGACCCCTTCTTCACTTCTCTTCCCCTACATATCCCCTACCTCTCCTGAGAAATCCATATCAACACTCCATCGGGGCGAAAAGTTCCATTTAGAGCCCTTTTGGTCGCGAAGACTGCTCCTATGCAGTCTTGCCGCGATAGTGCCAAAATCCCTCCAAAGGGACGTCCCCCTATGTGTCTCCAAATGACCTGGGACTTTCAGAATTTCTTCACCACGTCCAAAAACCTCCCCTAGAATTTTATTGCAAGCTTCTGAGCTACCGTGCCATACTTACCCCATCCACCTTCACAACTCTCAGTTCTGACTGCACTGAATTGTAGAACTGAGCACCACCTCCTTTTACTTCCCACGCCCTAAACCACCACTGCACGCCATCCCACCACTTCTATCCAACCATCCCACGACCCTCACCGGTCCACCAGAGAAAGCCCCACCCCTTTTTCCACCCGGAAGCCCTGGGTCCAGCCCGTTCTCCAGACCCCTATCCGGCTGCCTGCAGACAGTCCAGAAGCGCAGGGCCTGCTCCAACACTTCGCCACGGCCTCCACGGCATCCCTTTTCCGTCGCCACTCCACCGGCATTCCTGAAACATCCCCTGCAGCGACCATGCCGGGTTTCGTGACCGGCGGCTACTCAGAAAGGGGCGCACCGAGCCCTCCCCTCTGCTGCTTCCCAGCGCCGGGCAGATTGGCCAGCAGTCTGCCCGCCCGCTCGACGGCCGCACCGGAGCTTCCCTCCCGTGCCGACGGCGTACGGCGTCTTCCAGAGCATTCAGCAACCCTCGCTGCCCACTTCCAGGGGTCGTGCTTCCTCCTTGGGGCCCGGGACTCGCCCTCCTTGCTGTGAAGTTCAGATCGGTTCGTGAGTACCACTGTCCGCGGCCGTACGTGGGCGACAAGCTACACCGACCCGATACCTGTCACCCCACCTCGCACGATGCCGGAGATACTTTGTAGCCTTTTGCCTCCCTGCAAGGAGTGGGCATTGTGAGCGACGTCACGCGGTTCGGAGTTCGATGGTGCGAGGAAGAGGATGCGGAGAGCGCGCGGGCTCCTCTTTTTTTGTTTGTTTGCTTGTTTTGCTGCAACACAGAAATGATAGAGAAGAGAGAAGGGGCCACCACGGGAGATTGCTCCGGTGGGGCGAGCGGGACAAGTATAATATAGCAAGATATGAGGTTCAAACGGCCATAGCGGGAAGTGACTCGCCGCGGCCTCGGGGGGACGGGAATGGTGCAGAAATTAAATAACAAGAATTGAAACGGCCATTGGGGAAGTGACTCGCCGCGGCCTCGAGAATATGAGCAGAATATAGCAGAATATAAAAGAGAATATAAGAACAGAGATTTAAACGGCCATTGGGGAAGTGACTCGCCGCGGCCTCGATGATATGAGCAGAATATAACAGATTATAGAGAGAATATAAGAACGGAAATTTAAACGGCCATTGGGGAAGTGACTCGCCGCGGCCTCGATGATATGAGCAAAATATAATATAATATAGAAAGAATATAGGAACGAAAATTTAAACGGCCATTGGGGAAGTGACTCGCCGCGGCCTCGATGATATAAGCAGAATTTAACAAAATATAAAGAGAATATAGGAAACGGAAATTTAAACGGCCATTGGGGAAGTGACTCGCCGCGGCCTCGATGAAAAGATGTGATCGCCAGGGGCCGAAAGACCCCAAAATAAGAAAGTGATCGCGCCTACCTCAAGAGCGGGACATGGCGGGTTGCTTCTTCCTCTCCTTCCGGCCGGCCGACGGAGAGGGCTTTCCTCGGGTACCCTTGCAAAACAACGACAAATAAATGACAAGTGGATTAGAAAGATGGAGGTGTAGTATTCAAATCCTCGCGGTAAAAATAACGAAATGATGGCAAGACACACACCTGGTTGGTGTTATCTTTTAAACCCCTCTCGGACTCGAGTAGGAGGAAAATGAGATGATGGATGCAAGAAGTATAAGAGAAGAGGCGCCCTTGTGAAGGGGGATAGAGGATGCAATATGATGAATGTAAAGAACTATGGAGAAAAAGGGGAAGAAAAAGCTTATTGGATGAGCCGAGGGTGAAATCCGGCGGAGCTCCGGCAGCGTGGGGACGACGGGGAAGCGCGGTGGATGAAGACGACCTTCCTCTCGCGAGCGTAGGCACCCGAGAAGCCGGCAGAACCTCCACCTACAAAAGACCCCACGGGTTAGAAAAATGACTCCGTAGCCTCTGGGCTCCGGCAGCCTATCGGATCACTGCTTCGCTCCCCAGAACTGAGGGGGTGGGTCTCTATTTATAGAGCTCCGGAAGGTGGAGGCGTCCAGGACCCTGGACACCTCCATCAGGGCCGAAATAATATTTTATTCTATTTTTATTGATTTTTTTAGAATACTTTTATGGGGGCGTCCAGGGTCCCGGACGCCTCTAACAGGTCCACCGAAAACCGACGACGGCCGCACGCGGTTTGGCACAACGCGTGGTTTTGTGAGCGGCGCCTCGTGATTCAGAAATGGGCGCGTCCAGTCAGCTGGACGTCTCTAAATTTGGCTTTTTTTCACACACGACAAACCGTCGTTCGGTGGCCGGCGCCCGTGAGTGAGTTGATGGAGGCGTCCAGGGCCCTGGACGCCTCCAAAAGTTTATTATTTTTTATTGTTTCTTTGTCTTTTTATGCTAGGGCTGGCATTTTTTATTTTTTATTTATTTTTATGGAGGCGTCCAGAGGCCTGGACGCCTCCATTAATATGTATTTTTTTATTTATTTTATTTTTTTTGTATGCCAACTGGCATTTTACACTTATTTTTTTATTTTTGTTTTTATGGAGGCGTCCAGGGTCCTGGACGCCTCCATAAATATATATATTTTTTATATTTTATATTTGGTTTTGGGCCCTGAGAAAAGAATAAAACAAATTAAAATAATGGGGGCGTCCAGGGGCCTGGACGCCCCCATTAAGACCCACCCGGGTCCTCAAATCAGGCGTCGGCGGCCGCCCGGCAGACCCCCTTCTTGATTCCGGAATCTCTTGATGCGTCTGACTGGTGTTGATGCCGTCCGAATGCCGTGACGAGATGATTCCGGATGCCGAAAAAGGCGGAAGAAGACTCAGGAAAAGGAAGCACTCGAGCGATTCGAAATGCGTAGGCCATCGCGGGGCGTCGTATAGTAATATGAGACTTTCTCATGAGACGTCAAGAATGGCGTGTCTACAGCTGCCCCGCCTTGGCGTCTGCTTTGCAAGGGAGCGACACGTAGTGGAATGGTATCGAAGTGGACTGAAATGAAGTGGGAGCGGACTGATAAGTTGATGCCAAGGTGTGATGAGACACGCTTGTGACGTTACTGTTTGGAATCTTTCCTGAAGTTTCAATGAGGCGACCTTGAAGGAGGTCTTTCAAATATTGACGATTGCTTGGACGGAGATCAAATAAGGGAGGGTGAGATGTGCACTCAGGCACGAAACAAAAGAAGACCAACTTCTCGGTGTGGAAGTACCTGGGTCATAAACCGGAGGTTTCACCTTTGGGGAGCGGTTACCAGCCAATGTGGAAGTGCTGCGGCCAAGGTGGGTCAAAAAGGTAAAGGAATATCTGAGGGTCTGTCCAAACAAGGGTCTCCTTTGGAAGAGCAGCGTAGGGCTGTCTCAAAGAAACTCAGTATTTCATTCAGAGTGGAATATCTCATATTTGTAGGAATTGAAACACAACGGCTTTCACAATCGAATCGCTTGAATGATCTTCCGCAATAAATCAAAGTCCTATATGAATGCATGCTGGGTTCAAAGAAAAATTTAAAACAAACAAAAATAGAAAATAGCCAAGGATAATATTGTCAACTTGTGAAGAACGGGTCAGGATACCGATCCGGTGAGCCGACACTGGGCTGGGGCCCGTTTATCCGCGCACCAACTCACTGAATGGAACCGTCGTCCCCATTCTATCACAAATTGACGGCCTATCCGTACAACCCTAACTCTTCCGGGATCATCACCGTTTTTGTTGAAGGGGAACTCAAATCCCAGATTCGTTCGGGCCGCAAGGTCCTTGATATGTTCTAGTAGCGTAGGTATCATATACTATGATGCATGACCTGGTGGGACCAACCAATGAAAGGTGGGACAGGAGATAGGACAAAGACGTCCGTTAGTAAAACCTGCACAGGCCAGCAAAGGTTAGCAACATCAAAAGGTAGCAGAATCGCACCACAGTTCAAAGGAGATCCAGACAAAATCTTGACAATGACCACTGATGTGACATGTTCTGTCCTGTAGCACCCTTCCCTTCCTATAAGAACTCCCCTTAGGCTAGTTCATTCAAATGCACCAAGGTGGGTTTTGGAAGCTCAGGAGAGGAAGGAGAGGAGAATCTAGAGATCTTCAGGATGGAAGGAGAGTCTTCCCGCGTTATGAAGAGGAGTAAGCCTAGCAGCGAGATTAGGCGACTTTCCGACCTCGAGGGTCATCTGAGTGGGACGATCATGTCGCATATGGTAAGCCGACTCTTTTCAAATTTCTGCACGTGAACCTTCTTCTTACTTCCTTCATTTCTTCTTCTTTCCTCTCCCAGCCATATCCACTCTTCCCAGGCCCGAGGAAGTTTTCCAAGCTGCCATGGCTTTCAAAGCTGACTTCCAACATCTCCATTGGCATGAGGGCCATACTCTCGAAGTGGCATCTGCAGGGGCTCCTTATTCACGCCAAGCATTACGAGAAGATTCGTATGGACTGGGCGGCTATGGGCGCGCTAGTGGAGGTCTGGCATCCCCAGACCCACACTTTTATCTTCCCGACCTTCGAGGTGACCATCCTCCTCGAGGAGGTGGAACTTCTGCTTGGTCTGAAGAAATTCAAGAGTGACGGGAAGGTGAAGGCTATGCGGATGCTGACACGGGGTACTTCTGAAAGCGTCCTTGGAAGCTTCATGCCGCCCGACGCAGCTAGAAAGGTCCGTACTCAGAAGGGGATCGATCTCCAAAAGCTCGCGGAGTGGGTCATGGACGCCCTGAGAGGGTCACCAGACGATGACTATTTGGAGGGAATCATGAAGGGGTTCACTATCTGTCTGGCGGGTGCTCTCTTGTTTCCTTATACCGACAACATAGTGGAGGAAGACCAGCTGAGTGCTATCTGCGGGATCTGGCGTGGAAAGAGGGTGGGACCCGCCGTCCTTGCCTATCTTTACAGCGGCCTTACCGCCTCGAGCATGGGTAAGCCTCCATTTGGTTGTGCACTTGTCTTGAATTGCTGGCTGGATTTGCATTTCAAATTCGACCACCGCGAGGGAATGCCAACCGTTTCGAAGCTCTTCCAACAAAGCCCGCTTCACCACATAGCCGACGTGTTAGGCTTTGGTGGTACTGTAGTGAACCGCGTTCCGTGGCTGAAGAAACGCGAAGACTGGCGGTCTCACTTCCGCACCGTGACACAAGGCTTCTTCACTTGCGCACCGGCATGTTTGCTTTCGCTTGATCTCCTCATGAGGCCTTCTCCCGAAGTTGATCTTCAACTGATCGGCGCGACCGAGTTTGTTCTTTATAACGCGCATCGGTGCTGCCTCCAGATTGGCATCCCACGCCATTCGTTCCCGCCACCGACTGACATTGTTCCTTTGAAGAAAAGGGAGTTGGGCACTGAAGCGGATGCGAAGGAAGCGAAGGCCATTAAAGTTCCCTGGAAGACAAGTGTTGCGGGAAAGGCGTTAGCGCACGTGGTGGAAGAATGCGAGCCGTGGAGGGCTTATGTAACCGAACTGGGGAAGTTAAGGCCTAAAGCGCCTAAGCCCCTGATGTAGTTCACTCTGCTTTTCTGATGGAATAAAATTTGGCATTTGGATGTTTCGGACCCCGTCCCCTTAATTATTATCTTTTTTTATGATTTTTCTTTTTCTTTGTGTTTTTTTTTATTTTGTTTGGATTATATACATATTCTTATATAAATATATTATATATATATATATTTTTTTTTGTTTGAAAAAATTTTTATTATGGGGGGGGCGTCCAGGGGCCTGGGCGCCCCTATTATTTTTTATTTTATTTAATTTTTTTTTTGTTTTGGGGGCGTCCAACTGTCTGGACGCCCCTAATTTTTATTTTATTTTTATTTTATTTATTATTATTTTTTTTTGTTTTGGGGGCGTCCAGGGTCGTGGACGCTCCTAATTTTTATTTTATTTTTATTTTATTTTTTTGTTTTGGGGGCGTCCAGGGTCCTGGACGCCCCAACTATTATTTTTTTATTTTATTTAATTTTTTTGTTTTAGGGGCGTCCAAGCGCCTGGACGCCCCAAAAATTTTTTAAATTTTGAAATAAATAAAAAAAGATGGGGGCGTCCAGGCGCCTGGACGCCCCAAAAAAAGAAATTTCTATTTAAGGGCTGCCCCCCCCCCCTTTTTGCTCATTTACTGTTCAATCTGACGACCCAGTCACCCAGACGACCTATTCTTAGTCCCCATGGAGCGAGGAGGATCGAGCCAGGTTCCAGGGAAGCGAAAACGACTGGCTCGTCGTGCGAGGAGGTTGAGGGATGATGCCGAGGAGGCTGCAGCAGAGGAGATTGCTGCGGAGGAGGGGATGGAGGTGCCTCTCCTGGCCGCGGAGGCTGCTGCGGATGCTGGTGACGCGGGAGAGGACGATCACGACCCGGTAAGTACCTCGGAATCCTCACTCTGTGGTTCAATAGGCTAAAACGGGTGTGCGAAGGCTGTGAGAGAGAGGCGGGTAGTGAGAGAAGGAGGCGTCCAGGGACCTGGACGCCTCCATGTTTTCTTTTTCTTTTTCTTCTTTTTTTTATTTATTTATTAATTTTCGTAAATAATAAAATAAATTTAAAAAAAGAGGAGGCGTCCAAGGCCTAGGACGCCTCCATAATAATATATATATTATTTATATATTTTTTTATTTTTGGTTTTTGGATTATTTTTCGAAAAAGGAATAAAGAAAATAGGAAGGAGGCGTCCAGGGGCCTGGACGCCTCCAAAAAATATATATGTATTTTTTTTTAAAAAATAAAATAAAATAGTATATACAGTGTTATTGTTGATTACTGTTCATGATGCTGATGTGTTCTTTGTTGGTTTTGTGGTTTGCAGGGCGTGATGAAGGGCCGGATCAGCTGGTCCTTGGTGGTGGCAGCATACCGTGGGCTGCCGGATTTCCAGAGGGCGCGCGTGGACGCCATGGGCTTTGGAGCTTTCCTTAGGATCGAGCCCTTCCGGCTCGACCTTCCTCTTATCCAGGCACTGAGGGAGCGGTGGCACGCACCGAGCCGGGCGTTTCTGATGCCCTGGGGGCACATGGTGCCGACGCTGGAGGACGTTGCTCGGATCACCGGGCTACGAGTTGACGGAGAGGCAGTCAGCGGGGTCACCTACCCCGACTACCGAGAGAGTGCCCTCGACCTGCTGTGGTTAGAGACGAGCGTGACTGATAGAGACAGCAGGGTAGTCGGCCGAGTGGAGATCATGGAGGCGCTCGGATTCGTCGACCCGCGTCAGCGGGTTAGCGAGACTGGAGCAGAGTTCTTGGCTCGACTGGAGGGGGATGCTCGTGCTGCTTTCACCCAGGACCCGAGCGAGCGGGAGCTGGTGGATCTAGACCTTCGGAGGTTTCTTTTCTTCTTCCTGGGCCGCCTTCTGCTGGGGACGAAGGGGGATGGCATCCACTGCCGTTTCCTCGGGATCTTGGCGGATCTGGACAGAGTGGGACACTATGCGTGGGGGGCGGCTCTGCTTGCCCATTTGATTGCTGATCTCTCCCAGACTTCGGAGAAGGAGACGACAGTCAGCGGCTTCGCACCTTTCCTCCAGGTAAACATTTTATTTATGCTTTCCCACAGTTAAATATGTAATTATTGTACTAATGATGTATGATGGATGCAGGTGTGGAGCTATTACTATTTCCCGATGGGGAGGGCTAGGCATGGGAACAGGAGGGCCGTGCCTCTGGCGCGGCAGTGGAGGCCGGTCGTGGTTGCAGCACCCCACGGCTACCAGCTGGCATCACTTCGTCGGGAGCTGAGCGAGTATCCCGAGGCCATGGTATGATGCGTATGATTTTTTTGTGTTTATGCATGTGACTGAATGGTAACTAACATGATGTATGTATGGTGATGCAGGTGGTGTGGAGGCCCTACCTGGGCATGGGTGATGCTGGCCAGCCCTGGGTTGTAGCGGGTCTTCCTCGCTTCAGGCGGGACGTGTGGGTCCATTGCCTGAACGAGATTGAGCCGCTGCGGCTTAGACTGGTCATGAGGACGTTGGGGCTGGCCCAGGAGTGGGTAGACGTAGATGCGCCGGCCCGCATTGGGCGGAAGACCAAGGGGAAGGCGAAGATTGTGGACTGGCGTACGCGCTTCCCAGCACAGTACCAGGACTGGCAGCAGGGCGGGGTCCCAGTGGTGTCCCATGTACAGGACAGCACAGACTACATGAGACGGTACCGAGCTACGTACGGGGACCGCCTCTCCTTGGGTGGTATGGCAGGGGTAAGTGAAATGAAACTGCTCCACCTTTCTATATGTATATGCATGGGATACTAACTTATGTGTAATGCAGGATGCTCGTGATACCATGATCGCCGACCTGCGGGCCCAGTTGGCGGACGCCAGACGACAGTTGGTGGCCATCCGACAGGAGTTGGAGACCCTGGTGAGTTTATGCAATGCATTTTTTGTGACCTGGATTTTTGATGCTTAGCCTTTGACTGACGTTTGCCCCGTGTTTCAGCGGGCCCACCAGACAGCGGCAGCCGCGATGGCTGGTGGAGCGGGTTCCAGTTCGCGGGGCCCTCCTCCGGAGGTTTCTGCCCTCCAGGAGCAGCTGGCGTACGCGGTGGCTCGGGCTGAGGAGGCCGAGCGTGACCGCGAGGCTCGAGTGAGTGCTTGCTTGGCCGCGACCCTTTTCCAGCTACTTTCCTTCTATCACTGTTCTCTTACGGTGCATGCGTGTCTTGACAGGTGGCCGAGATCCGAGAGGCCCTGGCGCGTGCTGTTCGTGCTGAGCAGGAGCGCGATGCCCGGGTGGCAGAGCGTGACGCCCGGATTGCGGAGCTAGAGGAGGAGCGGCGACGGGAGGCTGAGGAGCTTCCTCGCGACGTAGTGGATCTGCGGATCGCCCTCGAGCTGTCGAGGAGAGAGGCGATGAGGGAGAGAGAGGAGAGGGAGAGGGATAGGGAGAGCGTGGAGAGAGAGAGGGAGAGGGATAGGGAGAGAGAGAGGGAGGAGCGACAGCGGGATCAGACCGAGAGGAGGGCTCTAGAGGCCCAGCTGCTGGAGCTCCGATTGAGTCTTGGCACGGCGGAGGGGAGGCTTCGGGAGAGTGAGGAGCGGTACCAGAGGGCGAAGGAACGCGGGGCGCGACTTCGTCAGTCTGGTTCTTTTTCCATGGGCAGCTACCTGGTTTCTTCGGCCGAGGAGCGTCGTCGCGCCTTCGAGGCTGGAGTGCCACCGCAGGGCGAGGCGAGCACGGCTTCTCAGGGTTCACAGAGGTCGCGGAGGCCCCCTAGGGATCTCCGTCAGAGGAGGGAGGAAGGAGATGACCAGGAGGGTGACGGTGAGAGTTAGAGAGTTGCTTGTACGTCACCCTTCTCACTGTATGATGTACTTTCGGCTATTATATGAAATGGAAATGGCTTTTGTGTTGTGTGTACTTTTCTCTCTCCCACACTTTCTTTTTTTGCACTGAGTTGTCCCTTGAGGCACGCTCCGCGAGACCTTGCCCTGAACAGCGGGGAACTATGTTTTGCACGGGGGGATTTTGTTTCCTTTCCCTCCTTTTGGGCGCGTCCAGGCGCGAGGACGCGTCTTAATCCTTGATTTTAAATTTAAAGCGACGGGTGGTCCTTTCTTCTCCCGTGCCTTACCCGCAAACGAGCCCGCCTCCCGCCGAAACGCGCTTGCCCCTTTTTCGTCTTCCTCCTCTTTTGATCGATGGAGTTCGGTGGGCCCGACCGTGGTGAAGGTGGAGAGGGACGAGGAAATCCTCGCCCAAGGAGGGACGCGCCCGATCACGGAACGGCGTCCATGGAGGAGGAAGGGCCGCTTCGGGCCCCCGAGGGACCCGAGGGGCCCGATGGCGTGGGAGGAGGTGAACACGGTCCGGTAGGTCCTCCGATCTCTTCCTCTTTTAATTCATTTTGGGTTTTGAAGTGAGCCGCGCGAGGAGGAAAGGGTTCGGCGAGTGTTGCACTCAAATGATGGACGCGTCCTAGACAGGGGACGCGTTCCTTTTGACTGATATGGGACCCCTTTCTTGGTGCAGGACATGGCAAGGACCCTGGGCCTGGCCGATGAGTGGGCGAGTGCGGACGAGCCGAGCCGCGTCAGGAAGGAGAGTCGCGGCAAGGCGAGGCTCGAGGACTGGCCCGTACGTCTCCCTGGACAGCAAGGGGGTGTACTGGTGCAGGACAGTGCCGACTTCCTGCGGCGGCAGAGAGAGAGTTACGCGGGGCTTCCCCAAGCTGGGGACACGCGTGGCATCGGCGGCTCGCGCGCCCAGCTGTCAGAGACTAGGCGGCAACTGGCCGTCGCTCAACATGAGCTGTCGCTCCTGGTAAGTTACGTGCCGCCCTTTTAACTTCAGATTTTGGAGTTTCACTGACGGCCGTTGTTTATTTTGTTCCAGCGTGCCCAGCAGACAGCGACGGTGGGAGCGGCTGGCGGATCTTCTAGCTCTTCGGCCCCTTTTCTCGAGATTGCTTCCCTCCGGGAGCAACTTGCCGGTGCGGTGGCCCGTGCGACCCGGGCGGAAGAGGAGCGTGACGCCTGGGTGGCGACTGTAGCGGAGCTGCGGCACCGTGGTGAGGAGAGACCTTCTCCAGACATCCTGGAGTTAAGGGTTCTTCTGCAGATGATGAGGAGAGAGGTAGAGAGAGAGAAAGCCGAGAGAAGGTCCGAGCGACAGCGGGATCTGACCGAGAGGAGGGCCTTGGAGGCCCAAGTGAGGGAGCTCCAGCTGGGCTTTCAGGCCGTCGTACAGAGGCTAGGAGGGATGGAGACGCGCTACGAGAGAGCGCGAGAGTTCGGGGAGCGACTCCGCCAGTCCGGTCGCTTTGCCGCCAGTGGCTTCTTCGCCACGCCAGGGGAGGAGCAGCGAGTCACTGCTGCGGAGCAGGCGCCCAGAGGCGAGGCAGGTGCTACTGCACGGGGATCCCGGAGGCTTCTGAGGGACCCTCACCTCGGGGGAGAGGAGGAGAGTGCCCGGAGAGATGAGTGATGGTGAGGATTGGCGGGCTAGTGGACCCGTCACCTCTTTATGTTTATGATGTTTTTTGACAGCTTATGTAGAATTATGAATGGAGTGATTTGATTTTCTGATGCTTGTTTGTCCTCTTGTGCGTTCCTTCTTCCCTACACTTCTTCTCCTTTGCACTGTTCCCATGTGACGGATCTGTCGAGACTCCGCCTCGAGCAGAGAATCACGTCTTGTTGTGACCATTTTCCACGGGAATCTGCCGTCGAAGTCAATACTGACGGCCCTAGTTCCTTTTCCCGGATGTTGTGCCAAATTTTGCGGGCGTCCTCCAAAACATGATAGGGTATCCCTAGACAACATAGGGGCTATTCGTCCTATTCTTCGTCCAGTCAATCACCCTGTGCGAGCGGTGAAGCGACACATGGGGCCGCTCGGCCTGTGTCTTATTGCGAGGGCTATCATCGACAGGTGATGGAGGCAATCTTGGCCCGCACTCCTTCCATTTCTATAAATTCGTGTCCCTTTTATCTTCCCAGGTATATCGAGGACTAACTCGAGGAGCACAAGTTCTCACGGGAGAGGAGGAGTTCAAAATTCCGAGAGTTGAATGGAGGGCGAATCTTCCCACTCCTCGAAGAGAAGCAGGTCCAGTGGTAGTAGTTCCAGGAGGCTTTCGGACCTCGAAGGGCACTTCAGCGAAAGGACCCAATCACAACTCGTAAGCCAAATTTTCCTGCCCTTTTCTCATTTTTTCTTCCTTTCTTCTGACCAAACCTCACCCCCATTCCTTGTATGTGTAGGTTGTGATGAAATCACAAATCTTATGGGAGTTGGTAGTAGCAGCGTACAGGGGCCTCCCAGATTTTCAGAAGGCGAGGCTAGACGTGATGGGATTTGGTACCTTCCTTCGGATCGAGCCGATCCAACTTGACCTAGTCCTGATCCAAGCCTTGTGTGAGAGATGGGACCCAGTGAGCCGGGCATTCCTGATGCCCTGGGGGCACATGGTGCCCAGCTTGGAGGATGTGGTCCGGATCACAAGCCTGAAGGTAGAAGGCGAGGCAGTGACCGGAGTCACTTACGCGGACTACAGAGAAGGTGCCCAGAAGTTACTGGGTTTGGACCTAGATGGTCGGAAGAACAGGTCGGTAGCTAGGGCGTCCCTCATGGATGCATTAGGGCTCACCGACACTCGTCGGCGGGACGACGAATCCTCAGAAGAGTTCATGGAAAGGATAGAAATAGGATGCCGTGCCGTGTACTGCACAGATTTCGGCAACTGGGAAAGATGTGACATAGATTTGAGGAGATTTCTCCTCTTCCTTTTGGGGAGATTGGTACTGAGCTCGAAAGGGGATGGTATCCAATGTTGCTTCCTGGAGCTGCTGTCAGACCTTGGAAGAGTAGGGTATTATGCCTGGGGAGCCGCCATGCTGGCACACTTGTTTGCAGGCCTATTCCAAGAAACGGATCGTGAGATGACTGTGAGTGGTTTCACACCATTCATCCAGGTATTTTTTTTGGTTTTGCTTGTTTTGTATTTTTTTGTGTTTTTGCAAAGTACTGATGACCTGCGCCGAGCAGCTGTGGAGTTATTATTACCTCCCCATGGGGAGAGCTCGGCATTGGCGACCCGTGATGGTGCCGCTAGCCAGGCGGTGGGAACCCGTCATGAGTGCGGCACCCCTAACCTACCAACTGATGGTGTTAAGGCGGGAGCTACAGGAGTTCCCTACGGGGATGGTAAACTGGAGACCCTACTCAGACATGGTCGATGCCAACCAGCCGTGGGTTCTAGCAAGTCGTGCCCGGTTCGGACGGGAACTATGGATGCACTGCCTGAATGAAATCGAGCCGCTTCGGCTACGATTAGTTATGAGGACTTTAGGACTGGCTCAAGAATGGGTGGATTCAGCTGCGCCACCTCGTGTCGGGAGAAAGACGCGGGGACCGGCGACTTGCATTGACTGGCGCGTGCGATTCCCCGAACAGTATGAGGACTGGCAACGGGGTGGCACGATTGTAGAATCACAGGCGCGGGACAGCGAGGACTACTTGCGTCTATATAGGACAAAGTACGCAGAACGGTTCCAACCCAGGGGACTTGTGGAGGTAGGTTTCCCCTTTTTCTCTTCTATTCTTTCTCCTTTTCTTGGTTTTTTTGGTAAAAATGCTGACTTGTAAGGCTGCAGGATGTCCGGGATGCCATGATAGCGAATTTACGAACTCGCTTGGCAGAGATGGAACAACAGTTGGGTGATGCCCGCGGAGCTACGAGCGCCTTGGTAGGTGTACAGTACGTTCCTAGTTAAAACCCCAGATTCCAGATGTTGGCTGCTAATTCACATGGTCGCAGCATGCCCAGATTGGCGCAGCCTCCCCAGCGATGGGAGTAGGTGGTTCCTCTTCCAGCTTGTGGATTCCCACCTCAGAACTTGACTCGCTTCATGAGCAACTTGCTCACGCCACGCAGCGTGCTGCGGAGGCAGAAGGAATGCTTCGTATACAGGTAAAAGTTTCAGCGTTGAGTTCTCTTTGTTTACGCCTTATCGCGTATCTGAGATGGTACACTCGACAGGAAAAGGAGACGGAAGAAGCGCTTGCCCAAGCTGCGCAGAAGGAGGCTAGGATAGCAGAACTGGAGAGGGAACTGCGGCGTCATCCTGATGACGACTCATCCAGGGATGCTATGGAACTGAGGATCACTCTCCAGTTGGAGAGGGAAGACCGTGAGAGAGAACGGACAGAGAGAGAAAGAGACGCAGAGAGAGAAAGAGCCAACAGATTGACTGAAAGGGAGGAACGAAGGGCCATGGAGGCCCAACTATTCGAACTCCGAATCAGCCTTGGTCTTGCTGAACAGTGGCTGAGAGAAGGTGAGGAGCGCTACCGAAGAGCACGAGAGCGTGGCTTTCGTGTTGGTAGCTTCTCTGCTGCTTCCGCGGATCAACGCCGGGATGTGGGAATAGGAAGAGGAGTACAGAGCGGCAGGAGTACCGCTTTTCGTAGTTGGGTAGCACCTTTGAGAGTGTTTTGCCCGGAGAGTAGTGGGACGAGTAATGCAGAGAGAGAGGGCGGAACTTGATGTAATTTTTTTGGTTTTTGGAATAAAACACAAGGTTTGGTTTGTTTGTTTTTTACCTTTGCTTCAGTTACCTGAATCCCTGCACATATCACTGAAACAAACAAATCAGAATTTCTGTTCTGACTTGGCCCCTTGCTCAATAGGCAAATGGTCACTGTGACTGTCCTTGATAACTGGTCAAGGGGCCAAGCCTTTATTTAACGAAGGCAAGGGAAAGATGCGGTGATGATAAATGCGACAGGCAAGCACACGAATGCAAGCGGTATTAAAGTGAGATGATACACGTAAATGCAATCATGCAAAATTGATTTGTTTTCTTTTTTATATTTGACATTTTTTTTGTTTTATCATAAAAAGATTTTTTTGTTTGCAAATATGTACATTTCTCTTTTCTCTTTTTTTTGTTTTTATCATTTCAATTTTTTTTTTGCTAACGCCCGGCAAGCACCCAAATGGCACCTAACCTACGTGAGACAGGGGTTTCTTACTAACCTCCCAGGTATCTTAAGTGCACATCTAGGTTGATTTGGGCCTCTAGACCCCTCGAATGACGATCCCGCCGGCTAAGACTTACCCTGATGACAATACCGTCATGCCATGCTTAGGCTCCCAGTTGCTTCCGACCACAGGGATTCACCCAAAAGGTGTTTGAGGTAGATGATTTGCCCGACCCGGGTCTGTTTCCTCACAACTCTAGATGGTATAAGATGGAACACCCTGGAACCCTAACGACCAACCGCGCGACGCTGACCCGGAATCAGACGCCGTCGCACCCATAGGTGACGCGCTTGCATTGGCCTAAGCCCGAGGTTAAACAAGAAGACATCAAGGTGGTAAACAGGGGTCTTGACCAGCCAGAAACACAGAGACTCCTTCGCAGCGATAGCTTTTGCTTTTCAAAGTAGGCAACCAAAATGTGTATATTAAAATAAGGTCGCAGACCCTGGGCAGTTTTCACCTTTCAGAAACTCCATCGAACCTTCATCTTTAGAGGGAGAAGGAAGAGCGTAGGGGATAAACCTCCTGAGAGGACCGGCAAAGCCGTTAACCCGGCGAGCGAATAAGGGCCCATTAACTCTTTCCTTTCGGACAACTTCGGACCAAATCTCGAGCATTTACATTCCACGGCCCCCCTTTGTGGATTCAGACTTTTGCTTTGAGGGGTTCCGTTTATCGTACCAGGCACGGTCACGACCAGGCTTTTCTCTTGATTTTGATTTTGTATTTCTTTCTGTGAGGGAGATATAGTCGTTTGACGTTGGTGGGCTCCCTCTTCGTATGCCTGCGGGGACACTGCCCTCTTCTCGTGCTCTGATCGATGCTCGAGGAAATGGGTCCTACTCTTGCCTTTGGGGTTTGAGTTTCGGTTTCTCATGCTCAGCGTTTTAAGGGCGCCGACTGTCTCATTTGGTCGAAGAGAAAAGAATAAAGATTACAGCTTCCGGAGATCTTCTAGGTGTGGCCCTACCGTAGGTGATGCTACCAACTTTTTTGAATAAAATACATAAGTGAACACATGTTAGCTTCCTTCGAGCGAGCATAGGCCGACGTGGCCGGACAGGGGTCTCCACGGTTCTGGCAAACCAAGACCCGGTGCCTACCAAGCCTTAATGGGCCCTATCCTAACATGAAGGTTAGATGCAGGGACTTAACTACATGGTGCCTGCCAGGCATCGGCATTTTGAATTTTCCATATTTTTAGTGGTTTTCAATATTTCCTTGTTTTTGATGTTTTTTATCTTTTCATCATTTTTTTTTGTTTTGTGCTAAGGGTAGTATTTCTTAAGATAAAGCCCATTCCAAGGGTGGGATAACTCGGTCCCTTCGGCGTTGACTAGCTTGTAGGCGTTGCCAGGGTACACGGCTTGAATTACAAATGGTCCTTCCCAATTGGGTTGGAGCTTAGAACGCGGCCCTCCAGGTTTGACAAAAATTCTTTTTACGACCATCTCACCGACTTTGAATTTTCTCTCAACGACTTTCTTTTGGTAAAAGCGAGCGAGTCTATTTTGATACACACGCGCGTGTTCGGCGGCGGCCAGCCGCTTCTCATCCAAGAGTTCCAACTGGGCGAGGAGTGAATTACGACGATCGTCGAGGGGAAATTCCTCATCCAATTGTACCCTGAGAGAAGGGATCAGAGTCTCGTACGGGACTACCGCTTCCATACCATAAGTGAGGGCAAATGGAGTCTGCCCGGTGGGGGTACGGATTGAGGTGCGATAGGCCCATAGGGCTTCGATAAGCTTTTCTGGCCAGTCTGAAAACTTACTAGACTCGCAGGTTTTTTTGATGATTTTGAGCAATGTTTTATTGGTGGCCTCCGCTTGGCCGTTACCTTGTGGGTAATAAGGCGATGAATGATGCAATGCAATTGCGTACCTTTTGCAGAGGTCCTGTAGGTCCTGAGAAATGAATTGTGGCCCATTGTCGGTGACGATCGTGCTTGGGACGCCGAATCTGGCGAGAATGTTCTTCATGATGAACTTGCAGACTGTTGACGCCTTGATTTCCGCGTAAGCTTCGGCTTCGGCCCATTTGGTGAAGTATTCCGTCGCAGTAAGGATGAAAGATTTCTGCTTGGTGAGGGAATTGGGATCACCTAGGGGACCAATGATGTCGAATGCCCACATGGAGAAAGGCCATGGGGAGGATATTGGATGAAGTGAGGAAGATGGTGAATGGATTTTATCGGCGTGAAGTTGACACTTGACACACCTACGGACATAGACAGCACAATCCTCTTCCATAGTGGGCCAATAAAAGCCTTGACGAATGATCTTCTTGGCGAGCATCTGACTATTCACGTGGCCACCGCACACACCCGAGTGCGTCTCTTCTACACATTTCCAAACCTCATCGTCACCAAGACATCTTAACAGAATACCAGTAAGGCTCCTCCTATAGAGTAGACCTCCAATCAATGTGTATTTCTGAGCCACCCTTCTTATGGCTTTCTTGTCCTCTGTGGTGGCCCCTTCAGGATAAGACTGATCTTGGCAATATTTGACAATTTCATAGAACCATGGTTTCTCTTCATCAGCCAGTTCTTCTTCGGCCTCTGCCAACATGAGCTCCCTCTTCTCAAGGATATCTTCCTGCAGGATCTTCCTTGCTATCCTGTCTTTGATGTTTACGTAGGAAGCATCATCGACTGCAGGGGCGTGAAGTTTGTAGATGGAAATGGACTTAAACCATCTTCCTAGAGGGAACCTTATGGATGATGCCAATGAGGCGAGGGCATCGGCGAGAATATTCTGATGACGAGGGATATGAACAAAGATCAATTTTGTGAACAGTTTGGCAAAGGCAGCAGTGAGTTCTTGGTATGGCTTGAGTTTGGGATCGCGAGTGCGATACTTAGTGAGTACCTGGCGAAGGATGAGTTGACTATCACCTACGACTCGCAACTCAGTGATACGAAAAGAATGAGCGAGTCCTAGGCCAGCTAGAAGAGCTTCATATTCGGCTATATTGTTGGTGACTGGAAATTTGAGCTGGTATGCCAATGGGAATGTGAGGCCTTCCGGCGACAGGAGGGCGATGCCGATTCCTCTCCCTTGAGAATTCAGAGCTCCATCAAAATATAGCGTCCACATTGGCTCATCTGATTGGTTGATGGACATTAGTTCCTCATCTGGAAACTCTGATTGGACGGGATCGAACTTGGGAAGAGGATGGTGAGCGAGATGCTCGGCTATGGCATAACCTTTAATCGCCTTTTGCTGGATGTAGGTGATGTCGAACTGAGAGAGAAAACTTTGCCAGCGTGCTAGCCTATCCGTAAGGACGGCTTTCTCCAGAAGGAATTTGATAGGATTCATTCGAGCAATCAAGTGGACTTCGTGAGCCAAGAAGTAGTGCTTCAATTTCTGCACTACCCAAACGAGGGCAGCACAGGTTTTCTCCATGCCGGTGTACTTCTGCTCACAGGGATTGAGAAGTTTGGACAAGTAATAG
The DNA here is from genome assembly GCA_022559845.1 of Amorphophallus konjac. NCBI lineage: Eukaryota > Viridiplantae > Streptophyta > Magnoliopsida > Alismatales > Araceae > Amorphophallus > Amorphophallus konjac. Next base: position 257,870,146 of record CM040123.1, read on the forward strand.
GTTGCCCGTTCCTTGCCTTCTTCATCAGCTTGTGCGAGGACGGCTCCCACGGAGTCATCCAAGACTGAGATGTAAAGGATCAGAGGTTTTTCTGGTTTAGGTGGAATGAGAACGGGTGGACTAGCCAGATATTCCTTCAACCCTTCAAAAGCTTTCTGACATTTAGAATTCCAGTGGAATTCTACTCCTGGCTTGGTCAACTCGTAGAGAGGTCTACACCTTTGTGAATGTTGAGACACAAACCGACGAATAAACTGCAGCCTGCCGATTAAACCTCGGACTTCCCTCAAATTCTTGGGAGGCGGCATATCCCTGATAGCCTTGGCTTTGTCGGGATCTATCTCGATCCCTCTTTTACTCACAATGAACCCCAGCAATTTACCTGACGACACACCAAACACACACTTTTTCGGGTTCATTTTCAATTGGAATTCTCTTGACCTTTGCAAGACCTTAGCCAAAACTTCTGGATGTTCCATCCTGGTCCTTGATTTCACCAATAAGTCATCCACATACACTTCCAGATATATGTGCATCATGTCATGAAATATGGCCATCATCGCTCTTTGGTAAGTAGCTCCAGCATTCTTTAACCCAAACGGCATGACCACGTAACAATATGTTCCCCAAGGGGTAGTGAATGACGTCTTTTCCTGATCCTCTTCTGCCAAACGAATTTGATTGTATCCTGAAAATCCATCCATGAAAGAGAGGGTTTCAAAACCTGCCGTGTTATCAATTAACACATCAATGTGAGGTAAGGGAAAATCATCCTTTGGACACGCGCGGTTAAGGTCCCGGAAGTCGATGCAAATCCTGACTTTCCCATCTTTCTTCATGACCGGGACAATGTTCGCCACCCATTGAGGATAAAGAACGACTCTAATGAACCTGGCTTTGTGGAGCTTATCGACCTCTTCTTTCATTTTCAAAGCCATCTGAGGGTGGAAACGCCTTAACCTTTGTTTTACCGAGATGGACCCTGGTTTTAGGGTTAAACGGTGTTCGACCAAGGTTGAATCCAAACCCGGCATATCCTCGTAGCTCCATGCAAACGTGTCCTTATATTCCTTGAGGACCTCAATTAATGCCTCTTCTTCAGAGGGTGGTAGGTTGTCACTTATGAGGATGATCCTAGGGTCTTCCTCAGTCCCCAAGTTGACTTCTTTGGTGGATTCTTCTACGGCGGTTGACGGCTCGTCGAATCTCCTCATTCCGCTAGCGTATGCGCCCGCCGCATCCTCATATTCTTCACCCTCATCTTCAGTGGGGCATTCTTCATTCGTGATCTCGTAGACTCCATACCCTTCATCAGATGCACAGTCGCCCTCGCATTCTATTTCGGGTAGCTGGATGGGATTTTCTAACAACTGGGGGATGGCAAGAAGGGCCTGACACCTGGCGGCCAAATCCAGAAGGAATCGACGAGGGATCTGCCTACCCTTGGATTTCTTCCTAGGTACTACCCTTGGCCTATCATTCCTAGATTGACTGACAATATTTACAGACGAAGAGGAAGATGAGGAGGATGGTGTAGAATGTACAGGAGAAGACCCCTCAGAGGAGGGGTAGAAAAGGTCGCTCATCGGACCTTGGACGGGTGGTCCGCAAGGCGGTACGCACCCGTGGGAGATGTAGGAGGTTTCCTCAACGAAGATGTGTTGTTGGAGAGTTTGAAAATTGACGTTTTTTTTTCGTTTTCATTTTTAATGACAAAGCAGTGAAAAGAGATTGGAGGAGAGAGGAAAGTGGTTATGGCTAGAGGATTGTGGGGCTCGTAGAGCAGATCATGGTTGAAGACCTGGCGCGGGTTGAAAAGCCCGCGTAGGTATGTAAGCAAAGAAGGGGACCTGGGAAGATCATCAGACAATTGTCTGGCCCAGGAAGAAGATATCAGCAAAGGCTGAGACGAGTGGATGGAGAGGATGGCGGCTAATGAGCCGTCGACGGCAATGTTGAGGACGGATGAAGATCCGTCGATGACAGAGTCCTTCTGGCGAGGACGAGGATAGTTTGGAACCTTGGCAAGAGTGGTAATATTCTCTGGTATTTCGGAGATCAATGGTGGTCTTTCAAGCTGTGGAGATGAGAACATCCTTTCCAGTGCAACGGAAATGTCCCATATATCGAACCATTTGTCCCACTCGCATTCCGGATCTTTGATCTTGCCTCTTTTGGTGATCCTCGGACATTTTTCAGCAAAATATACAGCATGTGATTCCCCATATGCTTCTCGTGGGTGATCTCCCATCTGAACAACGGGTCCTCTGTTGAAGTGGTTTGATAGAGTCCACGTGAGGGGCTTCCAATCCGCCTTGAATGGTCCTTTGAAGCCTAGGCCAAACCTGCGGTTCGGCCTAATTTCCTTTGGCGGTTTGAGCATTCCCTGTAACTGTGCGCCCAGCCCTTTTCCTTGTTGATAGCCGATGTTCCTCATAATCTCCCAACCTTTGGAGTGAAAAGGGAGACACGATGTTGTGGTTGCCCTGACCGGCTCTTTTGGTGCTAGTGGCATGCGAGATGGATCACGCACGTCCAGCAGTGACAATATGGGCCGATGAGACGGCCAAACAGAGGGCAGAGAGGTGTTGATAGCATCCACTGTGTGAAGGACAGGTGTACTGACCACTTTAATAATTCTCCCGTTGTAAGGAAACTTCAGGCACTGATGGTTGGTGGAAGGCACAGCGTCCATGGCTTCAATGTAAGGACGACCCAGTATAGCCTTGAATGTGGGGTCCATGTCGAGGACATGGAATTCCGTGGGAATTGCCATGGGGCCTAGTTCTGCCTTCAGAATAATCATCCCCTGCGGCGGCCTTTTGCTATTGTCATAGGCCGTGACCGTGATCGAGGAAGGTCTTATTTGTTCCTCGTCAACCCCACACAACTGAAGAGTGCTCATGGAGATCACATTTATGGACGCACCCGTGTCGACAAGACACGGGTTTATGGATACCCCATTAATTTTTATTGAAATGCACAATGCATATTTCCGAGATTCCTTGGGAGCGAGCTCGTAGTTGTGAAACATGATGACTGGTTGTGTGTCTGTTGGGGTTAGAACGGTCGAAATCTTCTCCACGGGGAGGTCTTCATTAACCATGACCTTTTGAAGATATTCCATCAAGGCCGCCTGGTGGGATGTGGATCTTTGAAGTAGCTCTAGGATGGAGATCCGGGCAGGCGTCTTGTCCAAGTGTTTCAGTAGATCATACTGTGTTCCAGGGATAGCTCTTTCTGGTTGTTCTGCATCATCCTTCTCTGGCTGAGATTGCTCGGGATTCTGACTGTTGTGGGGGAAAACCCTGTGGAAAATCCTTCCACTCCGGAGCACCATTGCCTGCGGCTTTTGTACCTCTGTGGGGGTAGCAGTGGGTTTTAACAGGGGTTTGAGGGGTAGTAGTGGAGGAATGGTTGATGAAGCAGGGGTGATGACGGGAGCAGGGATTCTGATGAGGGGTTTGTTAGGTGGAGGCATGGAGGAGGTAGAGGGGATATCGCGCGGATTATGAAGGATAAGGGGTTTGGAAGGTGGAGGTGGAGGTAAGGTTTGAAACGGGTAAAGGTTTTGAGGCGGATGGTGGGTGATGAGTGGTTTTGAAGGCATTAGTGGTGATGTGGTGGAGAAAGACGGGGTTATGTATGGTGGACGGATGATAAGGGGTT